>JAHDVF020000441.1:0-1250545 GCA_022606425.2 Lepidostoma basale
CAATGGACTATTACAAAATAAATATTTAAAGAATGTTTTAATGAATGATGTTAAAAATAAATATGTACGTATTTCAATTTCAATTTAAGATTTAACTTTCTACAAAACATATTAAATGATTTTTTTTAAATCGCATTTTGCATACACGTGTAGACGCAACAAGAACTATGTAAATCGGGGTTCATTTCACCTTTATGTTTGCATCCTTTGGCAGATATTGAATTAGGGCGTACACAATGTGACGCGTACCACGACAAAGGCGAATACTCTGCGTTCAGCCAGGCATGGGACTATATTGTCCGTCATTTATCAAACATAATGTATTCAAGACTTATCCCTAATACCTCCTGCGTGATATGCACTACGTGATTGATTCGATATTAGCGAGGGTGCAAGCTTGTGCGCCCGAATTACTGTCATTCGTTATGCCTACTGCGTAGTTTCTGACGGGTGAATAAAACTGGTTATGAATCGAGATACATACAGCGATCACAACATGGTAATAACCAAATGTCTACAGTTTTTTTTAAATCCTTAAAAGTAAAACGACTCTAAAACGAATATCAAAATATTAAAAACTAAAGAGGTCAAAGTCAAGTTCGTAGAAAAGACACAAGAATATTCGATGAATGAGGAAGCAAACGAAAACCCAAACTGGGAAGAGATAAAAAAAAGACAATCAAAACTGTTCTTCTTCATTATCTGGGCTTTTTCTATCTTGTTGACTACGGCACTGAACAGCGATATGGTGCTACTTCTGAACCATTGTCTTAAATTGTGCAGCCAAGATATTCTTTTTAGACCTAGTCCTCTTCTTCCTGGTATTTTCCCTGAATCAGTTGTAGGAGTTGGTATTTTTCTCCTTTCGTTCCGTTACCAAAGTATTGCAGTATTCACATTGTCGAGCAACTTCTGATGCCTTTTCATCCAATGGAGAATAATCTCACTGCAGACTGTGACAGAAAAAATATTGTAACAAATAAATAATTATTAACAAATGAATTTCATGGTATGATATGAGAAAGGGGACAGTTAAAGAATAACCATGTGAAGAAGCCCAATAGAAGAAAAAGGTATCGAGGATTATAAATAAATAGAGAATTATAATTTGCCAACGAGGTATATAGTACTATTAAAACCGATGCAAGTCTGAAACATTTTTATAAGTGAAAAAAAATGCGAAATGCAACGTTTTTGACTAATGACTTTCAAGAACCTGACACAATGCAATTATATATCAAATATTTAGCCATCTATTATCACTAGGACACTGAAAGACATACAAAGGACAACAAATGTACAGCACTCACAACAAATTTGACCTTAACTCTACAATATAATGAACAAAAATATAAACGACCCACAATAAATGACATTAGACACCAAAAAACATGTTATTTCAGAGACAATAAAAAAGGTCGGCTTGAATGTAGGATACTTTAAAAAATTAAGTAAATAGTATTAAAACAGTGTTTAAATAGAGTTAATATTTCATTAAAGATAATTATTATGAAATTAATACACGTCAATATATGTTTTGTTCCCTTTATTCCCTATTTGTTCCCAAATTTGCCTTTGAGTGTAAAAAATGCCCAAATTTTTTAGTGTAAAAAATGCCTCCCTAGTACAGGTTACCCCAGTTGCGAGATATTAAAATCATGTACTTTGTAAATGATCACTAAATAAAGAAATAAATATAAAAAAGGTACTGCATATTGACTAAAATCTTTTGAAAACTGTGTGCTCGCATATTATTTTGAAATATTTTGTATACACATTATTAGAATATCAATCAAAGTAAACATTAAGCGAAATGAAATTTGCCTAATATCTTATTCTGTTAGAAAGCAAAACAATTGTTGTCTTATGTGGAGAAATGAGAATTTTTCGTATGTCATACTTAGATAAGCTATTAAGTATATCCCTGCTTTGACAAATAACCTCCCTTTTTCCACCCTTCACAATATTCAAAAGGAAGATTGCGTTTCTAAATTAAATATTGAAACTGAAGAGAACCATTGCATGTGCATTTGTCAATGTTGTTATTATATGACTTCTGATTTAGACGACAAGAGCTTTCACTTGTTTGAAATAATACAAAATATCGTGTTTTATTAATTTTACTTGGCATTATACACGTCTTTTTTATATATTTCATAGATGGCTTTAATATGAAATATGTTTTTTGTTTTGTTTTTACCAGTTCTACAAAACATTTTGTTTTTGATCGCCGGGTGGCGGTTTAAATGACAGAACCCTTGATTCATAATCCAAGGGACTTAAGTTCAACCCTGGACACGACTCTGTTCCTACTCGTAATAATTAACTTTTTGTGATAACATTGGAGATTAAAATAAAAAAAATTATACCATTGAACATACCTTTATCATTATTTATTTATCATTTACAAAGCACATGGTTTTAATACTCCCAACTGGGATAACCCGTTCTAGGGAGGCATTCCTAGTACTCTATATAATTTCAATATATAAATTACAAATTTAGGAAACAATTAATGAACAAGGGTATTAATACATATCCTAAAGTATAACATAAAATTAATTGTCTTATATAATATATTATAGTACTATTTAAACACTAATTAAACTATTAACTTTAATTTAAAAAAATCGTGGTATCCATGGTGTTTACAATAAAAAAATGTTTTTGCGCTATCTGATAAATACGATGATATCAATGGATACATACGATGATATGTACCTTTTACAGCATTATTTAATCGGAAGATTCTAAAATATTCCAGTATACCCTAGGTTACATCTGTATAAATGTAACCAACAATAAAACTCAACGTTTGCCAATCAATTTTATTAATGTGGATTTGCATGAGCAATTTCTTCTCATAGTAGAGCCAAGTACATCATTTAATTAAACATAGTTATAATAAAATAAAATAAATCTGCAGGTATCTTTCAATTTCTACATTGAAACAAAATTGTGCTTATTTATTCATTTGTGTTTCCAAATTACATTATATTCGATAAACTTTAATAATGTTCTTAGGAAATTTAAAATAACTTTGTTCGATGAAATAATTATTAAAACAAATATTAAAAAAACACGACATGTTTCGGAGGATACCTCCATCTTCAAGTGTAAAAATATAATAAAAACTAAAAAAAGAAAGACTAAACGCATTTGAAATTCAATACGATAATTCAAATTTAAAAATTAACCTGGGCTATTTGTTATAAGTACTAATAATTAGTTTTTTTATCAGTAAGAACTATTAAATAATAATAATAATACATGATGATAATATAAAAATAATATTAAAAAAAAATTAATTTCGAAAAAACATACATTTGAAAAGACATAATTTATATAAAAATTAATAAATGATTAATTTGCATTTGATTCATATTTAAAAATTAACCTTGGCTATTTGTTATAGGTTCCTACTAATAATTATTTTTTTAACGTAAGAACTAATAAATAATATTAAATTAAAATGTTTGATGAGAATATTGTTGATAGAGTTTTCGTGAACTTACATTATACGACAATAGATGGCATTTAAAATAATACATTTTTAAGAATCGAATAATTTTATGTTTACGCATAACCTACTCAAACTATTAATAAAATCGTGTTACGAATTATGATGCATAATAATGAAACCTTAATCTTTGATTTAAATATAAATATAAAGTGTCACTTTTCTAAATATTTAATGAGATTTTTTTTACAATTTATTTTCTAATATTTTCGTTTAAGCCAGTACTTAAAAAAATATTTTTTTACCGCATTTTTGGGTATTTTAATTGAATTGCATTTTATATCATTAAATATTTTTTATTGTTCGCCTGATAATCAATTAGGTACCTCCGAACTTTTGAAATAAAATGATCTTGATTTTTTATTTTGATTTTGATTTTCATGATGAAGAAATACGTATTTAGAAAATTCACGAGATACATAAAATAGGCAAAGTAATAGACTTGTAAACTGTTGTCAAGACTTAGATTTTTTTGGATTAAATCTAAATTCTTTTTTGTCTAAACTTAAAAAATATCGACCTCCATCAAACCCTTAAATTGTCTAAACCAGATGCAGCTTTTACTATTTGTTTGTCACTGAGACTACTTGTACCTTGTAATCCTTCCACAATATAATCAAATATGTCGTTAGCTAATTGTAGTCGTGTTCTTATTGCTCATCTCTAGTATACACATCTATTAATCTTTCTTCTTTACTCTCTTCCAGATCATCCTCTTAACTTGTCCTAGGCTAATTGTTTACTGTTACTGTTTTAAAATGTTCCTAGATTTAAGTAACTTATCTGTATTATGAATAATGTATTGGAATTAATTCCGTCAACAACAAAATAAATAAATAAACATGAAAGTTATATTAGCAGTGTTTACCTGCCTATCACATATGAGTGCAAATAAATACTTATATTAAACTTTGTACACAACTCACTTTATTATAAAAATAAAAATAAAAAACAAACATGTTTCGGACACATAAGCCCTTCATCAGTGATATATATAATATTTTTGTAATAATTTATTCTGTATCCTAAACATTTTTGTTATTTTAATTTTTGTAATAAAGTGTGTGTTTTGAATAAAGTTTATATAAAAATAACATTTACATTTTTTTGTACTTGTATTGTAGTTTAAATAAATAAAAATATAGACACTATGTACGATATGGAATTTAATTCTATATATATTCTAAAATGTTCTTGTTTTATATATTTTGCACATAAATTATTTAAGTTTATTATTCATGTGGTCCTGATATTTTATTAAAAATTATAAACATAAATTGCATTGAAAACTGGATTTGGCTTAAATGTCGCGTGCCTTTATTTTCTGTGATAGAAGTAGAGAAATTCAATACAAGTATTGCACTGTAATCAAAGGAAGATCAGAGAACGTAGCATATGTTCCATATTGTTACAGCAACAATACAAATGGAAGAATGTTTAGGGGATGAAAATCGAACTGATGAAAAATTTTACGATGTTCGTAAAAATATACGTACTCGTATACATTGCGAAAAGTCTATTTGCTTTATAAGTAAAAACAACACATTTTATTGCAGTTTTTTTTATATTTAAATTGATAATTTTTTTTATCATTTAGACTTCCAATTTAACAAACTTGGTAACACAATCTTATTATAACAAATTAAAAACATACCCATTATACGGTTTAATGAAGGCAGAGGGGATGAACGGCCACACGTTTCTTTTATAAAATACTTTTAAATAAAGGAATATTCAATGTTAATGCAGAGAATATTTTTTTTCGACTTTTCACATCGTAGATGTTTAATTTATTTGTTAGTGCCATGTTTTCTTTCGTCATTCTCGATTGTGTGAGTGATTTAATATGTTTATTGAAAGCTAAGACAAATAACACTGTAGGATTCCATAGTAATACATTTTGGAAAATAAAAAATAATGCTGTTTATTTTCCATTTAAATATAATATTAAAAACGCAACATGTTTCGGAGAATACCTCCATCTTCAGGTGTAAATATATAATAACTATCAAACAATGAAAGACTAATAAAAAAAATACATTTAAAAATTGTATTTGTATTATTTCTTTGTATTATAAACTAACTAACTAACTAACTAACCATCACGCCGTCTCCTCGAAAGGGTAGGCAGAAAGAATGGACTGTCACACTTTTACTGATGCGGCACTCCATCCTTCTCTTTTCGCCCCGCGGGAGACGCGGTGTGATGGGTTGCGAACATCATCGCCACCAATAGGCATCTCCCGCGCACACTTCGATGATTCTTTGTATTATATCAATTTATAAATGCATTTTTTTATTAGTCTTTCGTTGTGAAGTTTTTATTATGTATTTACACCCGAGGATGGAGGTATCCATAGAAACATGTCGTATTTTTTTTAAATATTTTGTGGATTAACAACATTATTTTCAATTTCTCAAGTGATTTAATATAACTATTATACATTTAAAAAAAAATCTTCGATATACGAGTATATAATATATATTTCTTTCCGTGTGTCCAAACCACATTAAGTAACCGCCTCAGTGATTCTAATGATAATTGGTTCATAACTATTCGCCTAGAATCCTTTACTGATGATTGGGAGTTGATGATTCAATATAATGGATAAAAAAGATTTTGAATTACCATGATTTCACGCATTTTGTTTCTATGAAATAAACTATGAATCAAACAATTATTTGTAATAATATAAAAAATGCAGTTATCTTGTGGTGATGCGTTGAAACCTCATTCTTATCCGGTTCATAAATTTAACAAACCACATTTTATATTATATAATACCATATAATATAAGATTGTCATATCTAATAATATCAAAATTCCTTCAAAACATGTGTATAAAAAACAATGTTTGTTGTTTTTACTGATCTAACAATATTAGAATAAGAAGTTAACATGTACGAGTTATAAAACCATAAATCATGTTAATAAATAAGACAGAGTATGAAGAGATTTGTTGTCTGATGCGAAGTCTAGAAAGTTGGCATATTTGGAACACATTCTCTGTAACGAGAAATACGTTCTGCTGCACCTTATCATGGAAGGGAAGTTTGAGGGTAGGTGCGGTGTGGGAAGACCCCCATATTTCCTAGCTCGAGAATATCAAAGAATAGACCAGCATTCGGAATGTGGGGGAGTTGTTCAGGCTGGCACAAAACAGAGAAGCCTACGCCAGAGTGATAGCCGACGTCGGGAGGACCTGATGTGGCACTCCGAGAAGGAGAAGAAGAATGAGAAGAAGTAATTTAATCGTATTTAAATGAGTAGGTACGCAAAAACATCATATTAAATGTTTATGACTCCGTTAAATTCATAAGTAGGTACTTGAAAGAATAGAATGTACTTGAGAGATATTGGCTCTTTGGCGAATAAAAGCAAAATGCACTTATTGTACGCGTAAAAACGCAGTAAAATTTCTCGTATTCACAGAGAAGTCTTTTCTACGGTGACAATGAGATTTGAATATTGTTTCTAAATTGAAATCTCAGACAACGGTTTAAGAATATTGCATTTTTATATTACACACATGATGTATTTGAATAATGCTTTTTTCTGTCATTAACTTGATGCAAGTAACGAAATGAATAATTAAATTAATCGTAATATGAGTAACTACAATAAATGGCTTCTCAATACTCCGGTTTGTTTTGTTTATCCTAAGCTAAATGGCTTCTCAATACTCCGGTTTGTTTTGTTTATCCTAAGCTTATACAATTTGGTATAAAATAGGACTTGTCTGCTTTTGTGGCAGAGTGGTAAAAGGTACAATTGCCACACAGACGTGAAAAAATCACACTGTCTTTGATCTTGTATAATTAACGTGACAATATCATATGTCTTATCTATAAGCCATTGATAAAAAATTAAAAATGTATATTTCATGTTACGAATACACGACGAAATTTTAATTGATAAAACACTTTAATATATTAATGAAATTGACCGTTTTCTATAAATTTTATGGAACCGACATGTTATTCCTGTATTGGACACTTTCAAAATGTTTTGTTAATTTCTTCTTTGTTCGCCATACTTTGTGTTGTAGATATTTTATTTGTCTTGTTCTATTTTGTATACTTTGTGTATACAACACTAACTTGTCAGATATGTTTCGGACAACCGGCCCTTCTTCAGTGATACATATTTAAAAAATACATATTTAAAATATTATAAAATTGTTTACAAATATGATCAGTTTTGACAAATGTTATAAAGATTTATTTTGGAACGTTAAGCTTTTGTTATAACAAATATTATGTATCAATTAATAATTTAAAATAATAATTTAAAGGGGTTAAGGTCACAACAAAGGAAATAAATCTCAGATTGGACTTGATGTTGAATTTATTTGATTATTGATAATATTTTCTTTATTTTTAATTGCTTTTTTAATTTCTAAAATTTCGAGATTGCTCAAAGTTATATTTTTTTTATTAACACGCAAAATTTCAACGCCATTATCTTTATTAAATTAATGATCATTTTTAAATGACTGAATTAAATAACTATTAACTGTTTTAAAATTCGAGCTTAAGATACAGTAATAATTTACGAAACATAAAAAAAATTGGAAATCCCACAATACTCGCAGCTTATTTATAAAATTATTATTTTGCATCATACTCACGTGAATATTTTCATTTCAGACATTACTGTGAACATATTTTTATATGATTACACATACGATCATGTGATAGAGCAAGTTCCCCCATATAAGTGCGTATATGACTTAAAATCTATCAGCCCTTTGATGGATTCGACGCTGAAGTTGACAATAGATCCCTAAGTAACATCAATTCTAAGGCACAGTATGACATTTTCCCCACCTACTTTAATCAAATACTCAATAAGTCAGAATCGTATAGTACCTGCTTACTGTCAGAGTTAACATTCTTATCTCACTTTGTGAACAAAAATAATAATAACACTATAAAATATAAATATTAACAATAATAAAAATATTTACAAACTTTGTGGCCGAGTGGTAAGAGCTCAGACTGCCATACCGAAAGTCCCGGTTCGATTCCCGGGGATGGCAGTGTGATTGTCACACTGTCTCTGGTCTGGTGTAGAATTAACCTGACAATCAAATGGCGATAGATTAGCTACCCATTAATAATAAAAATAATAATTATTGTTACTATAATAATAATAATAAATAACAATAATTATGATAATAAAGATAATCCATTGTTTTGCCCGAAACACTATGATACATCAACATTATAAACTGTTAAATTATAAAACTCTGTTTATATATATCCCAATTTTCTTTTTCTTTTTCACATAATATAGTATGTATCCCAAAGACGATGAATCATAATACGAAAAAGACGATAAACATTATAAGGAAGCAGATTACATTAAAAAGCAAGAGGACAAAAGTGAAAGATGGTGTTGATTTTTTTTTGTTATATTGTATAAAGGAAAAGTGTATAAATCAGCTGGAATTTTGTTTATTTACAATATTCAATTCATATTTCTTTGCTTTTGAAATTTCTCAATTTTTTTAAAATTGTTTGCTATATGCGAAAAAAAATTGTTTTTGGTTTCGAAATGATGGTCAAAATTCACCCAATGATTCGCCATTTCCCAAAAGATACTTCGGTTTTTGTATGAAAAATAAATATAAAAATTGTGATACATAAAAACATAGTTTTGAACAGTTTATAAAGATAATTATAATAATAATATCATCGTCAAGTTTAAGAAAAATGCTTATGAAAACATGGCACGATCAAATAAATTGTCCATCCGAAAAATCAAAGTAATTTACGTGATGTAAGATGTTAAGTAGACGAATGATGTCAAAAGGGAATTGTGTAGTGGTTCATTCTTTTAGCCTATCCTCTTCTGAGAAACTGCTGGGAGATTAGCAAGTTAATTGTTGATTTACGTATTCGATTCGATTTCCCTTAACCTATGATATATGATAAAATCTATGAGAGTAAATTTCAGGCATAGATCTATGAAATATGAACAATGTGTTATTTATTACAATCATTTTTTATATTTATCCAGATGTGTGAATGCTTACTTACATGTATATTCTCATACTCGCGCTTGGAATATGACATGTTGAGTTTATCACTACAGTGTACTATTTTACTTTACTCCAACACACTCCGTTCTTGTCGTTATGAGAAGGGGTTAACAATCTTTGGCCTTCGTAACCAAATGGAAAAATTAAAATAATAATGTTTTTAAATTTACGAAACGATTAAACAATATATTTTTTTATGTGCACTCAAATGGTTATTATAACTTACAATGATTTATAAGATAATCAAATGATTTTACTGAAATCTCTTGATGGAAGTTTCTTTTTAAATAATAATTAAATAAAACGATATTTTTTTAAACTATTTCCACTTTTGTCTTTATTTCCTGGAGCCTGGCGAAACCGGTCACTGTCGAAATAAAGACAAGTGGAAGTAGTTAAAAACATCGTTTTGTTTAATTATTATTTACAATAATTTATGTGTATTATTTCATGGAAAACATGGTTGTAAAATCGATAGATTTCAAGGAGTTTTATTATAATATTTATGTATGACATGTTTCGCCCTTCTAAGGCATTATCAAATATTAATGCCTTAGAAGGGCGAAACATGTAATAAATAAAAATTATATTAAAACTCCTTGAAAACTATCGTTTTTTCATACATATTAATAATTTAATATGGAGTTTTACATCATTGTTCAAGAAACAATAAATAGAGAGTGTTGTATTTTTCTTAAGATTATTTGAGTACTTAGAGATGAAGTTCCTAAGATCCAATACTTGAAAGAGTGTCTGTGTGAAATCCGAAAATAAATGTGTGAAAATTTGTCATCATCGAAATAAAAATTGAAAACGTTAAAGCACAAAGGGTTGCTGATATCTGAGTTGGAATATATGTATTTGCAGCTTGGTCTCGACAGATGACGCGCAGCATGCAAAATAGCTTAAGCCGCTCGCGACACCATGATGTATCGTTGTGTGGAATGGTCCAATATGAGGGGATTTCGTATCAATATTTTGACACCATTACTCACCGGGATACAGTTTCTAATATGAAGATGAATGCCGCCATGACAGCCATCACGTGATCGTATCGTAATCACATTCAACATTATTGAAAGACATCCAAAGTTTTCTGTTAATATTGTCATCACAAGATTTTTGTGACTTGAAATGAAACGCCCTACCTTTGGGTTATTTTCCGAGAAACGTAAAAAAAATAGGGTTTTTCATTAATGAAATTTAATTATATATTGTATTTATTTTATTTTTTAAATTACGAAACGTCAAATATTCGGCCGCACACTTCGCCTGCCCCTTGTAAACATATCATATTTATGAAGACTTGTACTCGAGTGTTGTTGGCACACGCGCGTATCCCTAACAGTTTGTACATTTAAGGTATATTACTTTTTCGCGTGCGCGTACGTGATACGGGATAACGCAGAATGGTACAGTCACACAAATACGTAGGCTGGTTAACAAACTAAAGTGGAAATGTGAAGGACATGTATCCAGATAGGGAACAGAGAAATGGGTAGAGATGGGTGCAGGGATTTTTTGAGAACTCCGTTATTTTGGAGTCTATCCATTTTTACGTTCCAGATGGTTATCTTCAACAGCGTCAACAGAGGCTGTTTTATCTCCCAGCATGCAGAACCAACCTGCTTCTGGTGATACCGGTGGGGAGAGCAATCAAACTGCTGATCATGATCGCTTCGGAGAACGACGTCTTTCATATTCGTGAAAGTACGTTCAGAAGACACGCACTCTTGACTTTGGAGAGTATTATGTATTCTTAATGTCGAACCATCTCTCATGCTTTCTTGTTAATATCTTTTGAGAAAATAAACTGATTTGATTTGATTTGAAGGTCCATGATACCAACTTTCAAATCCCACACGATGGTCTAATGATATTCGAAAATTTGCTGGTGATTGAGTGTGAAAGGTACAAAACAGGAATACGTGGAGAAGTATGGGGGACGTCTGTGTCCTGCAGTGGACGAAGAGCTGTTTTAGTAAAGTAAGTATAAAATAATGGTTCAGAAAAAATACATTTAAAACATCAAAAAGTTGTATTTCAAGAGGTGAGACAAGTTTGATGTACAATTGTATGAATTCTCTGATAAGTTAATGAGTGGTTCAAAAAATAAAAAATGTTTTTATTTACTTGGTCTATTTGAATGAATATTAATAAAATTTGTATAACAACACTTTTTATTTTCACTGAACTCAGACATGTTTCGGTTGCAAGTAACCTTTATCATTGTAAACAACTTTATAATGCATACAATGCGAAAATTGTGTAATTTTAAAAGTTATTCAACTGGTAAATAAATAAATAATAATAATTTAAAACTGAAACACCTTGCTGTTAAGAATAATCTTCACACGCTTCGAGAGACGTTTCTGATGATGCAGAAGACGAGCTTGAAGATTCCGAACTGGAATAACTTGAAGATCCCGAACTGGAAGAACTTGAAGACGCGGAACTAATTGATGTTATATATTTTCTAATTATGGGCTGAGGGTTTGAATTTGCGCTTGTAGGTAAAGTAACGCCAATTGGACTTTCAGATTCAAGAGGCACACTACCACCGCCTCCAAGGAAAGAAATTGTTAAGTCATCCCCTGTTGAGTCAACTGGTTTTTCCGTCGTAGTTGGTCCAGATGCTGAAACTGCTGTACCTTCCATGAAAATTGGTACCTCTGTACTCATTTCTGGCAAGGAGGCGTCAACAATGGGAGCAGGAGTTGTTGTGATTTCTATATCGGTTGTTTGAGCCCATATCAAAGAAATCTGTAAAAAAAAATACACATTTTCACAGTTATTTATTATTATATATTTAAGATTATTTATAGACAAGTGCATGAAAGACAACGAGCTGTTCTACTTGCAGACAACGAGTATGAACTACAAGACCTGGTGAATAGTATGTATGAGGTATGCATGCGAAATGATCTGATGATGAATGTTAATAAGTCCAAGGTAATGATTTTTGAAAAAGAAGATATCATGACAGTCTGCAACATTAGCGTGAATGGTGAAAATTTGGAGCAAGTAGATGAGTTCGTGTATTTAGGTAGTATGTATACAAGAGATGGGCGAGTGGAGAGGGATGTTGAAAGATGGGTTGGGGCAGGCAACAAAGTGAATGGTGCACTTAAAGTTGTCGTCGCAAACAAAAATCTATCCAAAAAAGCTAGAATGGCAGTGCACAATTGTGTTCTTCTACCGACCCTTATGTATGGAAGCGAAGCATGGAACTGGCAAAAAAAGGATGAAAGTAGAATAAATGCAGTAGGAATGAGATGTGTAGATGCCCTGTGTATGATAGAGTGTCGAATAAAAATATAAGAAGTGAATGCGGTGCGAATGATGGTGTTATGAACAAAAAAATTAAAGGATCATTAAGATGGTTTGGACATATGGAAATAATGAATGAAGAAAGAATGGTAATAAAATTATATGTTATCGATATATAATAAATGGAACCAGAAATAGAGGAAACGTGGCACGATCAAATAAATCAAGTATTGAATGTCGGCCATGTGAGGAGTCAGAGAAATCGACGGGTGTGCATGACACGATGTATGAATGTTGAGGAAGCGAGAGAAATATGTCAAGAAAGAAAAGTGTGGCAGTCCATTCTTTTTGCCCACCCCTTCGGGGAGACGGCGTGAAGGTTAGTAAGTTAGTTAGTTATATTTAAGATAAATACATGGTATAAGATGGTTGGGACACCTCTTGACAAGTTTTGGCATGCGGGAGAAATTACGTGACCCGCGGGAGAAATTATCTGATTCGCTTGAACTTTTAGAAATGTTTCGCCTTGGTGAGCGAGTGAGCTATGACTCCCAAAAAAAGAGCGGCAGCTCAATGACTCGCTGTTCGAATCGGAAGTCAGCAGAGATGTGGCGACGTTTTTTTTAGGGTCATGCGTGAAAATCGGACGGTCGATTTTTCGAAACGAGCAAAAAAAAAGATTGATACCGAATTCTGGGTCTTTTTCACCCAGGATCATTTTTGGGGAATGTCGCTGTCGAATTTTTTTGTGTCGCTGTCGAATTATCAAACAAATATTTTTGTGAATGTGTACTTATACTTGTATGCAAAATTACAAAATACATTCACAAAAATATTTGTAATTATTCTGGTTAAGTCTTTGGCATATAGAATGGAATAATACTCCTGGCGGCTTCTAACAATACGTTTATAGGCCACAGCCTTCGCATTGTGTTAATAAGGTAGTTTGCTAAATGCTGAAATTCATTCTCCATAGATGGCGTTAGTGGGTCGGTTGTGTAAATTAATCTTGAAAAGATTCACAAGTGCAACCAAATCTACATAGATGGACAATTAAAACTGACACGTGAAGATAGATATGGATTTGAAGTATATATACATCTTCCAAAAATTTGTCATGCATGATCATAATAACAAAGGTGGAATGGGGAATGTTGTAATTACATAAAGCGTGCGCTTAACCCAACCAATGACAGGTCATAAGTCCTGTAAACACCTTGATCATCCATATTCAGTTTCCAGTTTGCGTCTTCGTTTCTATTGAGATACAATTAAATTTGAATTAACCACCCTTTGGTGAAAATCCAGGATTTCGTATATAAGTATAAGTATACATTCACAAAAATATATGATTCATTCCGCTTACCCGTATGCCGAACCCTAGCTAGCGCTTTTTTATATAAATTTGACTCACTTGCGAAAAAGGTTCGCCATCCCTAAACGATATAGAGATAGCTGGAGATCAGCATCACGGGAGGAGAATCATGTAATAAATGACTCTTAAGTCTGAATCAAGTTAAAGAAGAAGAAGTTATTTTCTTTTTTAACGACGAATATGCAAATCGGAAACAGAATATGGTGGTCTAGGCGTTTACACGACTTATGACCTGTCATTGGTTGGGTTAAGCGATCGCTTTATGTAATTCAACATTCCCCATTCCAATCTTCTTACGACCACTACGTCTGACAAATTTTTGGAAGATGAATATATGCTACAATGGTGGACTACACTTCACATTTCTTAGTACAATCTACATTAGCGCCTTCTATTAAGATTGGATGAAGCATTAAGCAGAAGATCTTTATTAACGCAATGTGAAAGGCTACCGCCATTAACATACTCGTATATTGCTAGATAACGTCTAGAGATGTCTCTCCAATTTTTATGCTATTTTTAATTTGGACCAGTTTTTTTACAACATTTTGAATGTATGCAAATACTTGAAAACGAATACTGGATTTTACCCATTGCGGGTTATCATTACATAACCCGCAATGGGTAAAATCCAGTATTCGTCTACAAGTATTTGTATACATTCAAAAAGGTTTTTTCGTTTTGAGGTTCAGCTTTTGCTTTGAATTTGCTTACACGCGTAAAAAAATTGTAAGAAATTGATTAAATATACACTAAAAAACTGAATCAATAATAATACACAAAAGAGAATTACTTGTGTAAATCACTTAATCGCATGTGACTAGCATGTACAATCCAGATCTTATAAAGATACATTTATTTAAAACATCAATGATATATAACACAATTATAAAAAAAATTAAAAAGGTAATTCTTTTGGCAGAAACACTACGATACTTCAACATTATTAATTGATAAATTTAAATCACTGTTATAAAATCATATTTTTATTATACACATTTTGAAAATGTCGCGACAGCTGTTTCGCCAACCGGTGTTGGCATCATCAGGTATTATAAACAAGTTGTTTGTAACACCCTATGATGCCAAAATCGATTGGCGAAACAGCTGTCGGGACATTCTCAAAAAATTTACAAAAAAATTTGATATTATAAGTCTTTACAGTTAAAAAATAAATTTAAAATTTGCACAAAAATCTTTTAATGTACGAGTATTATGTTTTTCTGATGATGAAATCTGTGATTTTTTTAAATTTACTTTTTGCATGAGATTTAGGATTTAAAAAATTATTATTTGTGAGTTTAGCCTTGCTAAATCAACATAAATATGTACAAAAAATCAATTAAATAGCATAATAAAAAGAGATAAAAAACGAATTTTAACATCAACATTGAAGATTTTATTCTGAATTTTCAATGTGCTCACCTGATAACAAACCCAATACACTATTTATCAACTTATCAATAGTATTTTTATTGTTTCTTGAACAATGATATTAAACTCCATAGTAAATAATTAATTCGAATGAAAACGTCTGTTTTCTTGAATTTATACAAAAAAAAAAAAATAATAAAACTTATAGAAAACAGACGTATTTATTAAATAGCGTATTAATTCTTACGGATTCATATAAATTAGATGTGAGAAAGATTTTATGATATTTATATGAACATATATTTTAGAATGATAAATTTAATATTATAACATTGAAAATAATAGTTAAAAAAAAATCATCATTATTACGCACGTGATTTATTTGAATTGTATTTTTTCTGTTATTAACGTGATGCAAGTAACGAATGAATAATTAAATTAATCGTAATATGAGTAACTATAATAAATGGCTTCTTAATACTCCGATTTGTTTTGTAGATGCTTAACTTATACAATTGTTACTTTTGGTGTAAAATGGAACTTGTCTGCCTTTGTGGCAAAGTGGTAACTGGTACAACTGCCATACTGAAGTGAAAAAATTACGCTGTCTTTTTTGATGTTGCACATGTTGACATGGACGATCCGGACTTTTGTGTTTATTTAATTTATGTTTCACGTATCCACCATTTTTTAAATTATCTGTAATAAGGCACTTAACCAGCAAGAACTTAAAAATAATATTGAAGAAATTATTCAAATTGTCATTGGAACAAATGAAAAATTTATTTTTATACCTGTCAAAATTCTTTATGAAAACGATAAAACTAACATAATTTTAACAGCAAAACAGTACAAACGTATTACGTGTCACAATTAACTATTATAAACTGCGGCAACAGTTAAAGTTTCACTTAAACACGAAATATCTCCAAATTTACAGGAGCACCGCACCACATGAACCAAACCCAATTTTCAAAATCAGAAATCAATGTTTTGTTATAAAATATTGTATATAAAATCTTATTTACGAAATATTTTACTATACACATAACCTTATTATATTACCGCATAATATTTTAAATATAAAAATCGTTCATACCTTTAAAATGAGCAGAATACCCATTACGTAGAAATGTGCAGACCTCATGACTGAGCCGGAATCTCACAAGCGAATGAAATAGTTATTTGTTTCTGAATCGCACACATAACATATATACACTCGTATATACGAGTATATAGTTTGATCTGTGTTCAATTTGTAAAGAAGATACACTGCCCACAGAAAACAAACGCTTTGAACGTTATTTATTTATTTATTTATACATTATACACAAATGAGACATTGCAAACGATAAAACACTTAGGCGACTCATTTGGACACAAAACGGTATTACAAAGACAAAATAAAACAAAACCTGTCCTGTAAACACCTTGATCATTGTCAGACTGTCTTTGGTCTGGTGTAGAATTCACGTGACAATAAAATGGCGATAGATTAGCTACCTATCACGTGTCACGAGAATTACTATGATAGCTATAATAATACCCTTTACATCGATTTGACTCACGCTGTCATAGTGTTAATAGCGATTCAACAAAATAATAATTACAACAAATAATATAACAACCGTAAATAATAATATTATAATATGAGAGCAGAATAAATGCGGTAGAGATGAGGTCCCTAAGACGTATTTGTGATAGAACGATGTACGACAGATTCTCAAATGCTGATATTAGAAAATAATGTAGAGCGAATGAAGGTATTATGAACAAAATTATGAAAGGATCGCTGCGTTGGTTCGGACATATGTAGGGCGTGGGTGAAGTAAAATAATGGTTAAAAAAGTATACGTTAACGATGTAAATGGAGTACGGAGTCGAGGTGAGACCGAGGAAAACATGGCATAATCAAATTAATCAAATTTTAAAGGTTGGTCATGTCAGAAGCCGGAAGAATCGACGTGCGTGTATGACTCGCTGTATAAATGTGGAGGAAGCTAGAGAGGTATGTCAGGATAGAGTAGTGTGGCGGTCAATTCTCTCTGCCTATCCTTGCGAGGAAACGGCGTGATGTTTTGTTGTTGTTGTTGTCATCTTCGTCTCCTAGGATAAGGAATTTTGTTATTTCCTGCGTCATCTTTTGTTTTATTGATCATTTACCAAGTAGGTACATGGTTTTAATACGTCCCAGCTGGGGTTACCAGTTCTAGGGAGGCATTTTTCGCGCTCTATATAATCTATCCCTGAGGTTTGCTTCCTTGGAGTAAGACGTCCCTAGCTGCTCTTACAATCCTCGAGTCTACCATTCTGGTCACTAGTTCATTCCAAAAGCTTTATCTCTCACATCTTCTCGACTATTGACGACCTTCGTGGCCGAGTGGTAAGTGCATTGACTGCCATCCCGAAGGTTCCGTGAGAATTCACGTGATAATAAAATGGCGATAGATTAGCTACCTATTACATGTCACGAGAATCACTTTGATAGCTATAATACCCTTTACATCGATTTGGCTCATGCTGTCATGATGTAAAGAGCAATTCAACAAAATTATAAAAAATAACAAAACCTATATTTAGTATTATTTTATTTAAAACAACTTTTGATTTATTGAAAACATTAATATTTCTTATTTTAAAAGTAAATTTATGAATTGTACCATAATTTTTTTAAATTAGATTTCTGTGAAGTTTTTTATTTTTAATTAATACGACGTAATCTAAAAGTTTTATTATATTTGATGGTAATCGCATATTTCATATGCTGAGGTATTATCAACTGTTTCATAATACCGTTCTTGTGCCGAACCTTTTCTTTGGGAGTGAAGCATGAGAATCTGATTTAAAAGTTATTCAATTGGTAAATAAATAAATAATAATTATTTAAAACTGAAACACCTTATTGTTAAGAATAATCTTCACACGATTCGAAAGACGTTTCATATGATGCAGAAGACGAGCTTGAAGATCCCGAACTGGAATAACTTGAAGATCCCGAACTGGAAGAAATTGAAGACGCGGAACTAATTGATGTTATATATTTTCTTATTATGGGCGGAGGGTTTGAATTTGCACTTGTAGGTAAAGTAACTCCAATCGGGCCACCAGATTCATCAGGTTCAATGGGCTGAGGGTTTGAATTTGCACTTGTAGGTAAAGTAACTCCAATAGGTTCAACACTGCCCGCAGGAAGCTCGGCTGCGCCACCACCCCCCGGTTGCACCATTCCAAAATCGAATGGAAGAGTGGTAGGACGTTTGGTAACTAGTTCAAGGAGATCAGGAGTTGTTGTTGTGATCTCTACGTCGCCGTCGGTTGTTTGAGCCCATATCAAAGAAATCTATAAAAATAAAATAACAAATTTGCATTTTAAGAAAAAAACTTGTGAAATAGAGGATACTGTTCGGTAGAATAGACCAGAAGAAGATACTGGAGGAACCATGTTTCAAAATATATAGTAACAGACTCGCATATACAGCCGCTTACGAAATCCTCTCCAAGATGGAGGGATAGCTAGACCTCATCATCCCAGGACACATGATTTCTGTACCACAGATCGTAATCTATTAAAAGAAGAAAAATATGTTTTTTAAATGTTATTAGTTGAAGAAATTTAATGAAAAGAATTCCAAACATGGCTCTGCATGGAATACTAGATGGACTGCGTCCACCAGGAATACCCTCAAAACGATGGAGAGATATCCGGAGTTTAGCATCACAGGAGCACTGACATTTCAGTTTACAACTAGTTGAAAAAGGAGAACAAGAAGCAGTTATTTTCATGTAGCAGTTTAACTATTACTATACTTTTTTTTAAACCTACATTGTGCGGCTAGCTTCATTTACAGTATAAAAATGACCTTGAACTGCGACTGACTACATATGCAGTTCAGACAGTGTGTCTCAGTTTATCATGATATCATTGATTTATGAACCAGATAAAAAAAGATTTATAAGATACATTCATGTTTTGCATATCTACTCTGTCGTCTTCTCCGGTCTCAATCTAAAGATTTGTTTGCAACAAGGCGATGCATTTTTACTTCCACTCCGCTCGGTCCTCGGCTACTCTCTTCAACTTCGCATAGGAGGTGCCGCCCATATCTTGGCAAATCTAGTCTAAGTACTCGATCCTTCGACCATTCTCTCCAATATCATCTATCCATATATCAGGCAGGAAACATTCGTGTCGCAACACATGACCAATCCATCTCGCGCGCCTCTCCGATATGATGTTCAATATGTGCCTGTTCTCTTCAACTCTGCTGAGAACCTCCTCATTTGTAAAGTGGTCCCTCCATGAAACATGGGCAATTCGTCGGTAGGTCCACATCTCAAACGCCTCCAGCATTTTGCGCTCTCTTTCGCTCAGGCACCGTAGCCGTATAGTAAGATACTCCACACCAATGTTTTTTTATTAGTTGTTTTCGGAGGGATAGGTCTATGTTATTGGACTCGAATATTTAGCCTGGTAGATACAAATATTGACGTCTTTCTTTGATCGACCATCAGTCTGTCGTAGTTCTAATTTTTTTTTACAGCAAAAGAAGTCAGCCGCACCGTATAAGTTAAACAGATGCTTCACACACGTAAAAATATTTGTAAGAAATCGTTCAAATAAATACTAAAAACCTGTTTCAATAATATTACAAAAAGAAGAATAATGTGTAAATAATTCAAGCGCAAGTATTATGTGACATGTGAGTCCAGTATGGTTTATATGTATGTAGTATTAATTTATTTTTAATCATCAACGAATAAAAAATATAAAACAAGCGGAAAAATCGGTATTTGTATTGTGTTCTCCCAATGATGAAGGTACGGGTATTAATATCTTTGAAACACCGCGAGAAAAAAACAAAAATTAAATAAAAACAGTGTTTTGTTTATTAAATAATGGTCAAAGACCTACGATTTTTTTAAATATTTTATGTGAGTGACATGTTTCGTTTTGCCATATCGTCAAATAATAATACATAATAAACCCTCTAGAAAACTGACGTTTTCACTGATATTAAACGTACGATTTTTTTATGAATTGAAACACTGTTTTTTTCCACTTTTGAGTTTATTTTTCTGACATATTTAGAAGGCTTACATATTCATCATCGAGAGAACGATATAAACTCATTTTTTGTGTATTTTATATCGGTCTACCAATGATATAGGTGTAAGCCTTCAGAACATGTCGAGAAAATAAACTCAAAAGTGTAAAACACGGTGTTTTAATTCTTAAAAAAATCGTCGTTATGGGATTCGTCGTTTACACCATAATCAAAATATATTAAGTTGTGTTTTAATTCATACAGATTCATATAAATCGAATATCAGAAAGATCATATGAGACATGAAAAAAATATATAAAAATGAGGTTTTAAAATCATAATTTCATTTTATTGATTAAGCCGTAAAAACGAAATGTTTTTTTTATATATAGCCACACGAAATTTTATATTTAAAACAAATCGTTCATACCTTTAAAATGAGCAAAATACCCATTACGAAGAAATGTGCAGACCTCATGATTGAGCCGGTATCTCACAAGTGAATGAAAAAGATGATTCGGTACTGAATCACACATATATAGTTTGATTTGTGTTTGACTTATAAAAGTTTTGTTTGAAATACACGATACACAGAAAAAAAACGTTGAATGTTATATTATTTTCGTTATAATACGACGACCTTTGTGGCAGAGTGGTAAGAGCTCTGATTCCCATTCCGAAGGTTCTGGGTTCGGTTCCCGGCGATGGCAGTGTGATTGTCACACTGTCTTTGGTCTGGCGTAGAATTCTCGTGACATTAAAATGGCGATAGATTGGCTACCTGTTACATGTCACGAGAATCAATATATCAGCTTAAACAAATTGTATACTGTAATTGGGTTCAAGCGACCTGTTGTATACGTAAAAAAAAAAAATAATAATAAAAATCATCCCAAATGTTACTCGTTACCGTCTTTATGGATTGGGAATTTTGACCTGTCATATCCTACGTCAAGTTCCTTCATGAAAATTGGACTGCCAGCTTACTCTTACTATATATTTTTAGGTCATTCCTGAGGTCTGAGGTAAACGGTACATGGTTGCTTTAACGGTTTGCCATTCTGGTCACAAGTTCATTCCAGAGCCTTTTTTTTACATATTCTCAAATATCGAAATAATAAAAAAAAATCTTAATTTGGTATTCTTTTTAACTTATATTTACATGATTGAGTAATAATTACGGAATAACCTGGATGCAGTCTGCACAGGACATAGTGACATGGAAGCGAATGGAGGAGACCTTTGTCCAGGAGTGGACGGGAATAGGCTGAGGAAGAAGAATAAGAAGAAAAGTAATAATTAATATTTTCAATTGAAATTTCTTGCTAGACAATACAAGCTCCAAATATTCAACGGAAGCGTTAAAAGCGTATTGCTGTTCGGATGTGAGAAAGAGGAAGCGAGGCAGACCTAGAGCCACCTGGAGAAGAGCCCTACAGGATGAGGTCAAAGCAGCATGCCTCACTTGGGATGATGTTAGGCATCAGTCCATCGATATCGGTCCATCAGCTTGGAGCAATCTTCCTTCACACCTCAGATGCATAAATGATCCGACAGACTTCAGATCTACGCTGAAAACCCATCTTTTTCATATTTCATACCCAATTAAAAACTTGCATATTTTGAAATCTTGCAATCAAATGCAGCGTTCACATTTAGATTTAAAAAACGTCTTAATGCGCCCTTGAGGTGATTACATCACAAAAACGGCGCTTTAAAAGTTAGCATATTATTATTATTATTATCAGGCATGCGATAGAGTCGGGTGGAGAAGGTTCCTTGAGACGCTATGCATCACGGAGGTGTGACAGGACAAGAAGAAGAAGAAGAAGAATATTCTGTTGACAATAATTAAGAGATAAACCACAAAATACCGGAACATATGGCCTATAACTAGTCAGGGTTTCTAGAAAACCAAATATAACACTTATTTCCGTATTCTGCTCCTTTAACTCGTGTATATAAATAACAACGAGCTCGATTTTCGCTTCATTTGATAGTGCCTTAGAAAGGCAAAACATGTCATTCCCATATACAATTAAAACTTCTAGAAAATAAACGTTTTATTTGTTTGAATAATTGATGTCCGCATGAGCATTTTAAAATATTAAAATGTTTTGTCAAAATAATATGACAATTTTGTATCGTTTATTTTTAACGAAAGACACGATTCGTTTAATACTCTTGTTCTTCACACGGAAAAACTCATTAGAATTATATTATGTTGCACGAAACTTCAAGCTTTTCGCAATATGTTTAAAAGTCCGCAATAAAAATCCCATCTGGACAGCGAGCGTTTCATCAGACAAAGTGATGGAAAAAGCGTTCGGCCGTGACGGCCACAAAGAGAGGGTCTCCTTGGAATAAAATCACATCTCCCGCGATAGGAAAACCATCTCGATTATAAACGCACGGGTTACGTCGCAAGAATACCCTCAATCCATAAAGTGGAATAGCAACATACATAAAAACACATGAATAGCTTAATATATAATACCTACTACTCCTTTAATAATAGTATTATAATAAATTAACTGAACAACAACACACTTGTTCAAGACATAGAATTATTATTATACCTATGGCTAAACGATTCCTTTACAATAAAAAATGATCACTTGACAGAGAGCGATGAAATAATTCTGTTTATATTAGGTTAATGCAAAGTAATGACGTTTTTTTAGTATTATAAAACTTTTCTGTTTTTTTTTTGTTATTTATTTAATTAATTTTTTAATGTTCATCTGTTCTTATACCTTCACCCCCCTTTTAATTAACTTATTAATACCCTTGGAGTAAAATTCATTTAACTTTGATTTCAAATATGTATTAAGAGATCAAATCAAATCAAATCAAATCAGTTTATTAACTCAATAGACATTACAAACAGGAAAATATTTAAGGCATCTATGTTTTTACCTGCTCTATTGTATAAAAAATATATCATTAAAAATTGCAATGATCTGAATAAATGATAATCAAAAGGAGCCAGATATGGAAAATACGGTGGTTGCTTGATGACATCGCAATTCAACTCATTTAGCTTATACTGTTAAATAGAAGTTTACATCTTTACAGCGCGAGCCAAATCAATATAAAGGGTATAGCTATTATATTGATTCCAATGACATATGATAGGTACCTTGTCATAAGGCCATTTTATTGTAACGTGAATTCTAGAATCCTGAAGTGGAGTCCTTGGAACAACAACAGAGGGAAAGGATAAGACTACAAAAAGGTGAACGGATGATAAACAAGTATTACAACTTGATGGCCGTAGGCGGCAACAGATAACCCAAGACAGAAAATATTGGAAGAGTTTAGAAAAGGCCTGAATCCAGCATGGAGGAAAATTGGCTGAAAATAAGTAGAAAGAAGAATTCAGCACGAGGCCAAAAACAGTGTGCGAATCACTCTACACTTCATATTTTCGTTGCTTGATATTATTAATTAATCAACCGATATTCATTTAAAACATTGTCTCCTTAACCCTTTCATACAAATCGTACCGTCAAATACGGCGTGAATATTTCTAACCATTTTTTTTGTTGAAAAATTATATTTGAATAATAAATGTACTTACCAGGGCTATTTTCGCATATAATATTTGTTCGGTTTCCCTTTAGCTATCAGGTGACGAATATTACTTTATATATTAAAACACATTCATAATTCACTATTTGTTTTCTGTACCACACAAAAATAATAGAAATTGATACAAAATATTCAGAGTAGAATTTATCACAATTTATAATACATAAAAGTTAATAAAACAACAAAACGTCAAATTTAAATGCGCGCGCGACGCAGGACAAACGAATATGGTATAATGGCGGCTGATGGGATACTTCACGGATGTGATTTATCGACAGCGCGCATGTAAACCGTAATTATGACGAAGTTAAACACATTTAATTTATTATCTTTACAGATTTCTATAAAGGATAGATGTAAGTAAGTTTTGTAGTAATTTGTGGTTCAAATTCTTACAATAAATGTCACTACTAGTATTGCAAAGTCGCAAAACGATATATCACGTCTACCGATGTTAACGGTTAGGAAATCTTACACGTGATATATTGGTTACCGACGCAAATGGGTTAACAAATATATTGTATTAAAACCAGTTAGCAAACAAAACAAATATTCTGTGGTCTCAAATAAATGTAAACCAAAGTAGAGTGAAGAAAACAAAAAAAAATTGTTGAAATTTATCGTAAATAATGAATATTAAATATCTTTTATATTTAATTTTATAATTATTATTTTACTAGTTTCGACCGGTTTCAGCAGCTTGCTGCCTTCTTCAGGCCAGAAGATGAAGCGAATTTCCAAAGACGTGGAATAAAATGAATATTTTTTATAAAAAAGCATTTTTGTTAGTTACAGTTTAGAATCATAATAATAAAAATTGGCTAAATGGCGGTAGCCTTAGTGCTTAAAATACAATCTTTATAGATGGCGTTAGTGTGTTGATTGAATAAACTAACATGCAAAGGTTGGTGATGCCGATTAACATATACACAACTTCCAAAAATTTGTCAGACATGGTGGTCATAAGAAAAAAGGTGGAATGGGGAATGTTGTATTACATAAAGCGTGCGCTTAACCCAACCAATGACAGGTCATAAGTCCTGTAAGCACCTCGATCAACCATATTCTGTTTCCAATTTGCATCTTCGTCTCAATTGAGATACAATTGATTCTTGAATAAAATTTGATTCACATTTCGTAATATATATTTTAGAAGAATACAGCAACTGTAGAAACCTATTCTTATTATTTACACAGTTGTGAACACGTAATACAATACATATTTACTCTTTTAAGATTGATAAGTTTTCAAAATTATGCAAAATCACCAGATAAAATTAAAAATCTAATTGAGTTCAATTTATTTATAATAATACAATACATTATTTTCGAATTAAAAAAAATAGATTGCCATGTTTCGGAGGTGGTACAATTTCATTATCGGGAAAACGAACTTTTCTAATAAAATCGATTTTAAAAATAATACAAGATACACATTTTTCAAATTTTTTGAATTGATTGCTATTGCAAGTTCGTAGGAATATTTTTTTGTGTTTTTAACATGCGAAATCAAACATGGAAGTATAATTATTTACCCTTGTAGTTTTATCTGTGGTACTTAATTGGAATGAATTTGGTAAATTTATGAGTCAGTAAATTAATTAAATAAGTAATTTGAAATTTAAAAGAATTATTCAATTATAATTTAATTACTTAACAATGCTTTATTTACTTTTATAAAAATAACATAATATATTGTTTGAAGAAGAGTGACATTAAGAGAACACAATTTTATTTGAGTATACCTGTTCTTAGTAAATGATTACGAGCATATTTTTTATTGATAAACAAACTTCTCTCCAAAAAGGTTTTGATTACTGTGACGTTGACTTACATAATAATTAGTTTATTGACGAAATAAACTGATTTGATTTGATTTCAATATCTTTGCACAATAATTGGCCTTTTTGTTTTTATAATTGGTTATACAATCTCCAATTTAAGCAAAAATAACCCAATATTATGCAGAAGCAAACCAAACCCAAGTACCCTGGATCAGAAGCAAAGCATTATATCCCTAAAACCAACACCAAAAACACCAATTGGGATCAAAAACTCATTTTCAACATTTTTGATGATTTGAACTTTTATTATGATCGGTCATTAATTAACTCTTACTTTCTACGAATCTTATCAATAATGATTCTACAGAGATATTTAAAAAAAATATAATGAAAATTTTTTCTTTCTCCCCGCTTATTTGTATTCTAGGGCGGTACGATAGCGCAGTTTGATCGGTTCATATTGTGTAATAGTGCGCCTCTCGTGGACCACTGAATCTTTTCAGAAAAGAAATGAAGATGTCAATGAGATCAATGGGTGTGTTTGAAAGGTTGCCATGAAATAAATAGAGACGCCCGAGCGTACTATTAAAGCTTCGGGGTATTTTATTGGGGCTATTTTTCAATAAAGAAAAACGAAATCTATACACACCCCGAACGAAAATCTTTAAAAATTGAAAACATAATATTTTTAACTGATACATTAAGAGAATACATAAAAGCTAATTTTATATTTATTTAAGTCATTAAGATGGTTTGGAAATATGAAAAGAATGAATGAAGGAAGAATGGTAAAAAAAATATATGTTAATGATGTAAATGTAACCAGAAATAGAGGAAGACCGAGGAAAACGTGGCAAGATCAAAAAAATCAAATATTGAATGTCGGCCATGTGAGGAGTCAGAGAAATCGACGCGCGTGCATGACACGATTTATGAATGTTGAGGAAGCGAGAGAAATATGTCAGGAAAGAAAAGTGTGGCAGTCCATTCTTTCTGCCTACCCCTTCGGGGAGACGGCGTGATGGTTTGTTAGTTAGTTAAGTAAATATCTTAATCTAAAGATTTCATCAGCCTTTTTCTTTTTTTATTACTTTTTATATACAACACTACCTTTAAAAAAAATAAAATGATATTATAAATTAAATTAAGATATTTTCTCAAATAAATATAAAATTAGTTTTTATGTATTCTCTTAACGTACCAAAAAAAAATTATGTTTTAAATTTTTTCCGCATGTTAATAATAGTATACAACTTTGAGCAATCTCGAAATTTAAGAAATTTAAAATGCAATTAAAAATAAATAAAATATTTTAAATAATCAAATAAATTTAACGTCATCCAAACTTTGATTTATTTTCTTTGTTGAAAGTAATTGCCTGAACCCCAAGACGAAATTTAAATTATTATTTTAAAATTTAAATTGATTCATAATATTTATTATAACAAAGCATAAACATTCCAAAAAATCTTTATAACATCTGTCAAAATTGATCATATTTGTAAACAATTTTATAATATTTTAAATATGTACGAGTATCACTGAATTAGGACTGGTTGTCCGAAACATGTCTGATATGTATTTTTTTAAAGTTAGTGTTGTATATACAAAGTATATAAAAAATTAAAGACAAATAAAACACCTACAATACAAAGTACGGCGAACATGGAAGAAATTGAAAAGATTTTAAATTAAACAAAAAAATATTTTTTACAAAATAAGAATAATCAACGTGCGCGATTTACACGATGTATGAATTATAAGGAATCGAGAGAAGTATGTCAGGAAAGAAAAGTGTGGCAGATCATTATTTCTGCCTACCCCTACGGGGAGATGGCGTGATGGTTAGTTTTATTTTTATTTTAAAAAAAGACTAATATCAAGGATTTACATCAATGATATTAGAATTTATTTTACAATCTTCAATGTGAGCAGATTAACTAACAGAACTAGCAGTTAGTTAGTTAGTATATGGAACATTTCATTAGTTTTCTTGGAATACGATTAAACGATAAACATTATTTGACGTATTTTAGATAACGAACTTCGTGGCAGAGTGGTTACAAGCTCTGACTTCCATGCCGAAGGTCCTGGGTTCGATTCCCGGTGATGGCAGTGTGATTGTCACACGGTCTTTGGTCTGGTGTAGAATTCAAGTGACAATAAAATGGCGATAGATTGGCTACCTATCACATGTCACGAGAATCAATATAATAGCTAAAAAAATAATAATTGTATACAGTAATTGGGTCCAAACGACCTGTTGTGTACATAAAAAAAAAAAAAAATAGAATAACATTACATTTTAAAGCATAGTTAAGCCATTGTCATAAAATAAAAATTAAATTCTGAAACTTCGGAAACTGACTTCACTTCATAACCACTTTATTTGGTGGTTGTAAAATCCTGAAAACAACTTTATTTTTTTATAAACCACGCCCATTGTGGAACTATATCCAAAAGCTGGCGTCTGATTGGCTGTAATAACTCTCGTCTCACCTTCCGGTGCCAGTCTTCTTCACTAGCGGAGACGATTGCAAATTTTATAGCGTCATTAGAAACGGATGAATGGGAATAAAATTTGCATTTAACGATGGGGATTTGCACTTAAATCCTATACACAGGGGGTTCCAGCGGGATTTACGCGACATTGCTAAATTTCTACGAGAAAACAGACTAACGTATTCCCCCGGAGACTGAGTCGCAGTGTTCTGTTGAAAATTTACTTAGAACTAGGTAATTTTAATGATTTGGAAATCTAGAACAAATGGATGAATTTGTATATAAAAGAAGTATGTTTACAAAGGATTGGCGAGAGGAGAGAGATATTGAAAGAAGGGCTGGGGGAGGCAACAAAATGAATAGTTCACTTAAAGTTATCATCGCAAACAGAAGCCTATCCAAAAAAGCTAGGATAGCAGTGCACAATGGTGTTCCTGTACCGACCCCTATGTATGGAAGTAGAAGAAGGATGAAAGAAGAATAAATGCAGTAGAGATGAGATCTCTTAGACGAATGTGTATGAACACTGTATATGAGTGTCAAATGCAAATATAAGAAGTGAGTGATTGTTGAAAATATTGAATGATGCCATCAACACAAGGAAACAACAATGAATAATAGTTTTCGAAAGTATATTTTTGAAGGACGTAAACGGAACTAGAAATAGAGGAAGACCGAAGGAAATGACACGATTAAATCAATCAAAAATCAAATGTCGGTCACGTGAGGATTCGGAGAAGTCGACGCGACGTCGACTCAGAAGGGCGAAACATGCCATTCCCATAAAATATAATAAAACTTCTATAAAACTGACGTTTTCATTCGTATTAATTATTTAATATGGAGTATTACATCATTGTTCAAGAAACAATAAATACTTCCAGTATATTTAAATTTCTGTCATTATGTAGTGGTCCTCGTGATTCCGCGAGTCTGGGGTCACATGTCACCGATCTTACCTTTTGGTTCGTACCAGACAGGGATTGATCATGTGGCGTATCTTCGGAGCCACATAACCGAGACCCACTAGTTGAGGGAAGGTACTCCAGTAACACTTCTCAATAAATCACTGTGGCGAGAAAGCATTCGCAGCAGTGAATGTCTTCGTTGGGTGATCTGACAGGCACTATAAGAAAAAGCAGAAGATCTATCGGTTGCGTTATACTTTCCAGGTCAATTATTTCATTCCAAAAACAGTTTTTTTCTGGTTAGGAAAAATTTGCAATATTTATCTAACCAACTAACTAACCATCATGCCGTTTCTCCGGAGGGGCAGGTAGTATATCCTGATATAGCTCTCGCGCCTCTTCTACACTCACACATCGTGACATGCACGTTCGTCGATTGTTCCTACTTTGAACATGGCTGCCTTTCAGTAATTGATTAATTTGGTCATGCCATGTCTTCCTTGGCCTTCCTCGACTTCTTTTTCCATTCACACTACTTGTATCTTTTTAACCATTCTTCTCTCATCCATTCGTTCCATATGTCCAAACCACTTAGTGACCCTAATCGGATATATCCTAATCGGAAATATCATTTCAGATCATTTTATTTTTTATTTTATTCATCACAGATTGATGGACGTCATCATTCCAGGACAGCTCACCGTCGCAAACAATTTTATAATGACTTGATCGTCCTGGAAAACAAAATGTAACCTACATTTTCAACAATTCATGTACAAACGCAATAAATTTATGATAGTGTCAAAATGTGTTTCGAAATCAGTTGAATTATTAAACAAAAAAACATATTTGTAATTATTGATAGATCAAAGCAACTTGACAATGTGAGAACATACTCGTACCTTAGGTTGTTTTGCATTAAAATATACGTATGTGACTCAACTGAAGTATTTCTTAATATTTTTGTATTAATTGGTATAAACAATAACTCACGCGCTGTTATTAATATGTCGCAATACTCTCCATATTTTGGAAGCCACGTGGGTTTAATAGAAAACTGTTTTACCGACCAATTTCGCAATCGAAGTTTGACACGTTGCACGTAGGTGAAAATAATTTTGATTTCTAATGTCTTGCGTGAAAATAATTTATTGGTGATCAAAGGTAATAAATTTATTTGTATTCTTTTGTATAAACGTGTTTAATAAGTAAAGTGAAATTAATATAATTGACATGTTTGTGGTTTTCATATATAATAATTTTAGCGTGATTTATATAAAAATGATGGCGCAATGGACTAATAAAAAGTATTGATAAATGTTCATATATGCTTTAATGTATTTTGGGGAAATGTGTATTATAATATCCGTATAATATTCGTAAATTTAAATTATTTTCAATCAACTTCTTTTTATTAAGACATTTCCATAACAAATTTGAATATATTTCAGAGAGTTATTATTTCGCCAGCATTTGAAATACAAAAGTTAAATCACCATTAAACAACTATTATACCAAAATCAATAAAAACGTATATTAAATATAGAATTATTAAACAGTTTAAATACTCTCAATAAATACGTTTCAAGAAATAACGATATTGTGCTACGTGTTACAAAAAGCAAGAAAATATATTTACTCAACCAAAATAACCGATAAAGTTTTATTCGGTCATACAATGTAATCGTACGCCATTTTCAATACATTGTGTAAAAGGGTCATAAAACAAAATAGGTGTATCGTTTATCCAGACCGGGGAAGATTAAATTGTTACTGGCTCTGTGACAGACCATTTTTAAAATTCAAATTCATTTGAAAATCGAATCGAATGGAATATCGAAGTTAAGCCAATTATTTTTTTTTTAATCAAGTTTTAGTGTTTTGTAACAACATAACTTATTTTTTTTTTGTTAAAAAAAATGTACAGGATTTAATGTCTTTAAAAAGAGTATATAATTTTAAATTGACGAAAACTTTCATTTTATAGAAGTTTTGTTATGTTCAATATATCCTAGCAAAATGAAATAATTAATTCAATTTTATTTTCTTAATACTAATTAGATTTTATGCTTTTTTAACCATAGTTAATTGAAGCTTTAGCTTCAGACTTGCCTGTTTTTGAAAATTAATATTATTTTTAATTTTTCAAACATACGATCTGTTGTATTATCATATTTTTCTTTTTCATTCCTTTAGAACTGTATCCTGTCATTTCTCGGAGCCTGTTCCTGGGATGCAGATGTCCAGCTGTCTTGTCAATTTTTGGTGGTTTTTCTGGATGACACGACGGCTGCCAATAGGTATTTTTTGTTATAAAATTATATTTCAAAAAATTATAACCTAAACAGATTTTCTTCTGTATTCGCCTTCACTTTGTGTAGTGGATTCATATTTTTTATTTAATTTATTAACAAAAAGAATACAATTGGGTTATATGGATACATTTTGAGATCTTACTATTAATTATGAAGTTGTTTCAGATATATTTTATATTGAGTTGTAGTGAAACTCCTTGTGTCTTTTGGTAGTTCATTGTAAAGTTTCAGTTCAGTGTTCAGTATCCTTGATTGTCCTGTCTTAGTTCGTGCATCCGGTAAGTGATATCTGTCACACACAGTTCCTGGTCCAGTGTCTGTGTATGTCTGAATTTTTAGTTAATTTGTAGCTGCTGCTTGTTGTCTTTTCCATGGTCACTCTGTGTACAATTTTTAGGGTCTCATATTTGGTCAGGTCTGATATGTCTATTTGTTTTGTTTGTCTGTAAACTTGTATGGTTTGAATAATTATAGTTATACTTTGTATAACAAAACTTTTTATTTTTGCTGAACTCAGACATGTCTCGGTTACAAGTAATTTATCAATATATACAATTTTAAAATTGTATCTATTAATAAAGGTTACTTGTGACCGAAACATGTCTGAGTTCAGTAAAAATAAAAAGTGTTGTAGTAAAAAGTATAACTATATTTATTTAAACAGATTTTTTAGAATAAAAAAACATCAGGATAGTTACACGTTATTTGCAAAATATTATAAAAATAAATGTGATAAAAAAACACGAACATATATGTATAGTTATAGATATAATATAGTAAACATCTTAGACAATTGTAATTAATTGATCACTCTTATACTCGTATTTCGATTAAAAAAGTTTTTGTGACTTAATGACTAAATAGAGTTGTAAGAAGAAATTCCAAATAATCGAGTAGGGATTTTGATTACCATTCTCCTCCTTACCCCAAGGCTTCAATGGACATCTGGAAGTCATTAAGTCCAAGAATAATATGTTTTCTTGCTCCTCGCGGCTCCTGCAGAAGTTAATGGTCAATAAATCGGGACGGACACATAGAACAAGGGATTTTATGAACTTATTTGGGAACACGTACATTAGAGGTATACCTATAAACTTTTAGTATTCTACGCGAAAAAAATAGAACGAATTAGATATATTCTTTTTAGCGAAATAAAATTTACATAATAATCTGGTAGCTGTAAGCGTTTATATGCAAAATTGTTTTTAACAAATTGTACAGTTATAGAACGTGTACCGATCACAAATGCACATTATACTTCTGCTATTAAAAAAAAGAATTACACCTAAGATTTAAATCAATGATATTAGAATTTATTTTACAGTATTCAATGTGAGCAGAAAAAAGCTCATTATTACGAAGAAGGAATCTGGTCGTGTTCAGGCTCGAACCCATGTCCCCTTGATCAGGAGCCAGGCGTTCTATCCCCTAGACCACCTCTCAATGCTTTCTAACTATGCTTTCTAACCGATCGCGAAAATCAGATGCAGCGTTCACGTTTAGATTTTTAGATTTAAAACACGTCTCAATGCACCCTTGAGGTGATTACATCACAAAAACGATGCATTAAAAGTTAGCATATAATAATAATATTTTTTTATTTTTTATTATTATGTTTTTTATTATTGTGTCCTAGGCCAATAAGATAAGTAACACAAAGTTATTCACTAGTTAATACGAATGAAAACATCTGTTCTCTAGAAATTTTATTACATTTTATACGAATGACACATTTCATTCAATATTAAAAAACTAGGGACTCTGGAGCTATGATATATAGATACTACTACTATTAACACAAGTAAAAAGAAGAACCAATAAATTACTAACTCTTAATATAATGTTTCTTATACAAAAATGTAAAACCAATATTGAATACTAAATATAATATTAATAAAAACGCCCGTTTACTTGAAGTTTTAGTGTTGTGTGGAATTGAGAAGTTTCGCCTTGCTAGGCTGTACATATAACTCTCTTCTTCTTTTCTTTTTGAAGATCTTGCGATCTGGTCTATAATGAAGACGTTCAACATTTTGGTGTGTGATGAAGACGTTAAACTTTCTCTCCATCTCTATAGTGGTCTTCCAAGTGGTCAACGGTTCTATGGAGTATTCTTAGGAATCCTCGCTGGGTCTATATTTTTGGCGTGATGTTTCCAGAATCGCCTTCTCATAGTACTTATAACCTTTGCTGAGTTACGCCCCCAGCAACCTAGCAAACCAACGTATGGTAAACTATCACGATGGCTATACTGGAGGCTTCGTGTCACGGTACGTGACTCTATAGTAAAAAAAACCTAATGCTTAGCTTAGCCCTAAATGAAACATTAAGGTGTGTCAAAAACCCACGATTTTTTTAATTGATGAAGGATATCAGCATCCAAAACATAAATGTTTTACAATAAGAATTTAAATGTTTTTATATACAAAGTTTTTATTTTTTAATATTCATTCAAACAATTATTTTTTTGATATAATGTAATATCAACGATTTAATTAATACGAATGAAAACGGCAGATTTTTAGAAGTTTTATTATATTTTATGAGAATGACATGTTTCGCCCTTTAAGGCATTATCGAATGTGATGAAATTTCACCTCGTTGCTGTTTATATCTTCTTCTTCTTCTTCTTCGATGGCCCTACAGCCCATATCGAGCCTTAGCCTCCAGTATTCTTCGCCTCCAACTCCTCCTGTCCTCCGCTTCGACCCTCCAATCTGACACTCCTAACAATCTTGCTCCATCTCTCCCAACTTCATCCTCCCATCGCAGCCTTGGTCGTCCAATTGGTCTTCTACCACCTGGGTGCCACTCCAGCAATCTTTTTGGGGTTCGCGATGACGGCATCCTCTGCACGTGACCGGCCCATCTCAGTCTATTCAGTCTGGCCTGTGTGGAGAGACTGGGAGCTTTGTAAATATTGTACAGCTCGTCATTATGCCGCCCTCTCCAGCCTTCACCGTCATTCACAGGCCCCAGAATTCTGCGCAGCACCCTTCTCTCAAAAGTATCCAGTCGCTCTGCAGATTTCGCTGTCATTGTCCACGTCTCACACCCATAGGTCACTACTGTTCGGATGATTGTTTTATACAGGGTGATTTTGGTTTTCCAGTGTACGTTTCTTGATTTGAACGCTGGTAGTAGAGAGAATAATGTTTTGTTACCAATTGTGATTCTTCTTTCGATTTCCTTGTGATCTTCGTTTTCTTTTGTTATAGACGAACCCAGGTAAGTGAAGTCCTCCACCATCTTAAAGTTGTATCTATCCTTGAATCTGATGGTTCGCCTTGAGTTATGGGTTGCATTCCTGGTTTGTTTCATTATTTGTGTCTTTTCTTCGTTTATCTCTAAACCCACCTCCTTGGCTGCTGTCTCTAAAGGCTCAAATACTTCGTGTATGGCTGCTAGGGATCTTCCTACAATGTTAAGGTCGTCTGCATATCCTATGATCTGGCTGCTATGAAAGCATGTGTTGGGATTCGTGTTAAGGTGGTAAGTTTTCCTTATGGCATATTCCAAACTCAGGTTAAAAAGTGTTGGGGCTAAACCATCACCTTGTTTGAGGCCCTGTGATACCATGAATTCATCTGTGAGCTCTCCTCCTATCTTGACTCTACATTTTGTATTATCCATGGTTGCTTTTACCAGTCTTTTTATATACCAGGCTGTTAATATACACTAGTGAATGGAGCAGAATATGGTAATTAACGAAAACTGATGTGACTTTATACATTTTTAACAAATAATTATTAGGTCCAGAAATATTCCAAAGCGTTTCTTGGAAATCGTTAAGAAATTTCATAACAATTTTTACATAGTTAGGGGATACTAAATGAAATTATATAAATCAAAAATAAGTTTTTAAGGTAGGACGAATTAAAATGTTTCTAAGAAAGACATTTTACAAATTGTTTACAAATGATTTAACATATTTCAATGTGACTTTTTTGGCCTATATATACAGCGTTATAATCATTGCATCCTAATTTGTATATTCCCCTACTTTTTTATATTATATGCACCCTTTTGAAAAACGTTTCTCGGAACACGTTAGGTCCTTCAGACTGAATAAACCAAACTCCTGATTTGCCAAACATCTACTAGACAATTAACATACCCAAGATATGTAATAATATACCATAACTATGTAATCATTTTCATAAAATTTCTTAACGAGTTCCAAGAAACACTTTCCAATATTTCTGGACCTACCCAAATATATATTTTTAAATGTATTAAGTCACATCAATTTTCGTTAATTACCATATTCTGCTCCATTGACTAGTGTATATAAACAGCAACGTGCTGAAATTTCGTCACATTTGTTAATACCCTAGAAGGGCGAAACATGTCATTCCCAAAAAATATAATAGATGTTCTAGAAAACTGGCGTTTTCATTTGTATTAATTATTTAATATGGAGTTTTACATCATTGTTCAAGAAACAATAAATCAACGATTTTATCTATATTACAAGAATTTATTTTACAATCTCCAATATGAGAAGAAAATAGCTCAAATTTAATGCTTGAAACAATGTCCCCTGAATCAGGAGCCAAACATTCAATTCCTAGACTCCCATCCGGTTCAATTGGTAGATTTAAACGTATTTAAATTATGAAGTACAGACAAATATAGAAGAAATATTATATATCTATAAAATAATACAATATAAAGATGATACAATAGTAAGCTCACCTAAATTTGTATAATCAATGTATTCACAAAGTTAATACGTATCTCATACAAGAGAATACACAAGTACTGAAAGTGTGAGGTTTAGTAACTATTAGGACAGAGATACGAGAGATTATGTTGGAGCTAGGATAGCCTCGAAATATGATATAAGACACCCGGGACGCTAGAGATTACCTGCTATCTCTGAGCAGAATCCGTTGAATATGCACAAGTGTTTATACTTTGTGATTATTATTTCGCATATAACGATAATGTCAATAGCTGCCAGATTCCCTGGGGCTATTCAAATACGAACTAATCCCTTGCCTCAAGTACCGAGACACGTCCAAACCCCGGTCATTCACTGCCCCTATTCATTTCATCCCCTACGCCCAGCCCCGCCACCGGAGGACTTAATCAACATTGCAATATCTAATACATTCATACATTCGTCATATTTATAATTCCATATCTTTTTTTGATCGTACATGTACCGTCAGTGGATTATGGATATTAGGTATCATCGCACCGTATTTAATTTGAATCTGTAAAATAAAATATTTTTTAAGCTCTTCTTCTTGCTGTTCCTCTACTTTCAGATATTGGACAACATCATAGATTATTTTTATTATAAATACAGCGGTATTAAACAGGGATATAGTGCTGCAAAGTTTTCTAACTAACTAACTAACCATCACGCCGTTTCTCCGGAAGGGTAGGCAGATAGGATGGATTGCCACATTGTTCTATCCTGACATAACTCTCGCGCCTCTTCTACATTCACACATCGTGACATGCACGCTCGTCGATTGTTTCTACTTCGAACATGGCCGCCTTTCAGTAATTGATTAATTTGGTCATGCCATGTCTTCTTTGGCCTTCCTCGACTTTTTTTTCCATTCACACCACTTGTATATATCTTTTTGATCATTATTCCGTCATCCATTCGTTCCATATGTCCAAATCATCTTAGCGACCCTTTCTTGATTTTATTTATCACGCATTCATCCGCTTTACATACCTTTCTTACTTAATCATTAGATATTCTATCATACATTGTTTTTATTTATTCATCCTACTTTCATCCTTCTTCTGCCAACTCCAAGCTTCACTTCCATACATAAGGGTCGGGACCAGAACTCCATTGTGCAATGCCATCTTTGCTTCAGTCGATACGAGTATATTTCTATTTGCGGTAATGACCTTGAGTGCACCATTTATTTTGTTTCCAGCTCTAACCCTTCTTTTCTAAGTAATAAAATAATTAGAAAATTACTTGATCTCATATATCTCATTCATTATCGATATAATCAATATTAAAAAAAACTTTTTAATTCAAATACTTTGAAATAAAACTACATACTACACATATAGCAAAAATTTTTCGAGTCTTATTTTAGATTATACTTAGGAAATTGAAAATAACTTTGCTTAATCCACTAATTATTAAAAAAATGTATATATTAAGAAACACCCAAATGTTTCTGAGAATACCTAAGGTGTAAAAATATAATATAAACATGTCGTGTTTTTTAATATTTTTTAAAAATAATTAGTGGATTTAACAAAGTTATTTTAAATTTCCTAAGTACCTATATTACAATGGAATTATACAGTGTTAATGCCTTAGCGTCCAATAAGTTTATTTTAGATTAAATTAATTATAATATTACATCATAATAAATTTATTAAATGACAGACAATAAACACTTATAACTTAAATATTATTCATGTAATCATTTGTTCTATAGATGTTTTATTATATTTTATAGAAATGATATTTTTCGCAATGCCTTCAATTACAAAAATACAGATTTTCATTATTTTGTAATGTAATATAGATTTAATCATAGACATTATATAAATTTAAACTAAATTACATCATTATTTAAGAAACGATTTACAAATACATTCAAATTACCAAAATTTGACTATTTGTAATTTTGGGTACTCAATATTAACTTACATTTAAAAAAATAGTATTTTTTTATATATCACCAGTGACCTTTATACCGAAGTACGTGAACAAGTCAGTAAAGCCTCTGCCGTGTCAGGATGCCTGAAGAATCTGGTCTGGAAAAACAAGCACATGCGCATCGACAGCAAGATCAGAATCTACAAAACATGCGTGCGACCCATCATGACGTACGCTGTAGAGACGCGGGCTGACACTGTGCGAACCAAGGGACTACTTAGAACATCGGAGATGAAGGTCCTAAGATCAATTACTGGGAAAACCCTCCGAGATCGTGTCCGCAACGCAGACATAAGGAAAACCTGCGAAATAGAGGATATTGTTCAGTGGAGTAGATCCAGAAGAAGATACTGGAGGGACCATGTAGCCCGAATGAATGGTGACAGACTCGCATATACAGCCGCCTATGAAATCCATTCCGGACACCGCCCACCTGGAAGACCGCCTAAGAGATGGAGGGACAGCTGGATCTCATCATCCGACGAGATATGATTTCTGTGTCACAGATCGTCAGATCTATCAAAAGAAGAAGAAGAAGAAGAAGAAGAAGAAGATATCACCAGTACAATCAAAACTATGCAACTAAACAACGTTGTTCCTATATGCATCTTTCTTTGAGTAGAATTAATTTTGTTTAATTCAATGTACATATTTACTTACATAACCTTATTTACCAGTAGCTAAGACAGCGTAGTCCACTCGAAGCAACATTATGACAGGCTTAGAGATAATAATCTCTGGAAATTGTTTTGCGGCCGGGGTACAGGGGACATATAATTGAAAACTATACAATGTGAGTACTTACCCATTTGAGTATACTTGTTAAGTACGAGAGGAGATGGACCCCACATCAAAAAGATGACCAATTACGCATCCTTCCAACTTCGTCCAATAAGACTCATTATTAATATTCTCTAATTATACCGCCAAGGGACGCATTGAAATATTTGCATGTACTGGTGACAAGGACAAATGACATGATTAAATCTTCCATCTGGACAACGAGGGCTATGGGCTTTGTATAAGGCTTTAATATATTGTATTTTGTAGGAACTGACATAATAATATTAATTGCGTATGAAATTAATACATAATACATAATAATATCGGCCATGTGAGGAGTCAGAGAAATCGACGCGCGTGCATGACACGATGTATGAATGTTGAGGAAGCGAGAGAAATATGTCAGGAAAGAAAAGTGTGGCAGTCCATTTTTTCTGCCTACCCCTTTGGGGAGACGGCGTGATGGTTAGTTAGTTAGTTAGTTAGCTAACTAATTAACAATCACTCCGTCTCCCTGAAGGGGTATGCAGAAAGAATGGACTGCCACACTTTTCTTTTCTGACATATTTATCTCGTTCCTCAACATTCATACATCGTGTCATGCACGCGCGTCAATTTCTCTGACTTCTCACATGGCCGAAATTCAATATTTGATTAATTTGATCGTGCCACGTTTCCCTCGGTCTTTCTCTATTTCTAGTTCCATTTACATCGTTAACATGTACTTTTTTTACCATTCTTTCTTCATTCATTCTTTCCATATGTCCGAACCATCTTAATAATCCTTTCGTTATTTTGTTCATAACACCATCATACGCACCGCATTCACTTCTTATATTTTCATTCGACACTCTATCATACATAGAGTATCCGCACATTCGTCTAAGAGATCTCATTTCTACGGAATTTCTACTTTCAACCTTCTTTTGCCAGTTCCATGCTTCGCTTCCATGCATAAGGGTCGGTAGCGGGACACCATTGTGCACTGCCATTCTAGCTTTTTTAGATAGGTTTTTGTTTGCGATGACAACTTTAAATGCACTATTCACTTTGTTGCCTGCTCCAACCCTTCTTTCAATATCCCTCTCCACTCGTACATCTCTTGTAAATATACTACCTAAATACACGAACTCATCTACTTGCTCCAAATTTTCACCATGCATGCTAATGAAATTAAATCAAACATTGTATTTTAATAAAGGTATACATGGTGCTGGTGGCTGGATGCAGAAATCACAAGATGGGAGTGCTTGGAGAAATATGAGGGGGGGTACGTTGAGCAGAGGATGACTTCATCTGTATAAGTAAGTAAAGTAAATTTAAAATAACTTCTCCCTTCGCGTACCGTATCAGGTCCCCCTGACGTTGGCAATCACTCCGGCGAACGCTACTCTATCTTGCGCAACCGGAACAGCTCCCCACATGTCTCATCCCGGTCCTGTCTCTTATGTTGCACAGCCAAGACATTTGCTTTCTACCAGGACCACGCTGCCCCTCAATTTTTCCCATCAGTATTAGTTGGAGCAAACTGTATTTATCTCCCCGCAGAATGTGACCCAGATATGAAATCTTACGGATCTTAACGTCCTTTAGCAATTGTCTACTCCAAAAAAAAAAAAAAAACAATTTACATCTTCGTCTATATTGAGATACAATTAATCCTTAAATGATTAACTCGCAATGGGTAAAATCCAGTATTTGTCTACAAGTATTTGTATACATTCAAAACAAAACTTATTTATTAGAATTCTATAAAACGATGTTGAAGTATTTTTTATGAATTAAAACACTGTTTTTTCCACTTTTGAGTTTATTTTTCTCGACACGATTCGAAGGCTTATACTTTCATCATTGGGAGAACGATATAAACTTACGATATGTCGAGAAAAATAAACGCGAAAGTAGATAAAATGGTTTTAATTCATTAAAAATTCGTCAACATGGAATTCCGCAGTGTTAACGCTTTAAGGTTATCTAAAATTAAAACGATGTTTTTTAGCTACTTCCATTTTTGTCTTCTTTCGACAGCGATCGGTTTTACAAGGCATCGACAGACTGTCGAAATAAATACAAAAGTGAAAGTAGTTAAAAACATCGTTTCATTCAATTTTAATTTAGTAATATGAACTTCATTCAAGAGATTTCAGTAAAATCATTGGATTATCTAAAATAATATTTATTATTATAAAACTTCTAGAAAACAGACGTTTTTATTCGTATTAGTAATTCATGTATTGTTTTCCACATAGGCAATTCAATTAAGAAATGAGCTATTAATTTTGTATAAACACAAGGCCTTTGTAAACGGGAATTACATAAAATAAACGGGATCGGCAATGCTATTCTGCTTAGGATGGGTGCATATTTATGTAAAATGAAATCATCAGCCCTTTGAGAATGAATGTATTTTTAATATGGAGAATAACGCCTCAGGTAAGAGGAAAGGGCGCTGACCACCCCTCAGCCCTTTGAAAACATTTTCTCATTTTTGTTATTTTCTGCAGCTTACCAACCCTTCAGCGTAGAGCCACTAAGCATAAAGCTTTTCATTCGCATCACCGAACGCTTCCTGTTAAGTCTCTTGAAATATTTTAGCCGTGAATCAAATTAAAAATTAATTTCACACTGAATTTTATCTCATGTGGATTTTAAATTATTACATATGAATTATATTTACGTACCATATTCTACTTGTATTAATGTCGAAATTAATTTGCTAGAATATTTATTATTATTTAATTATTATCAAATAGGGATATTATCAAACATTTAATAACAAATACTTTATCATTCCTCAAGAAAGCGTTAAAATATTTATTTATTTACGAAGCTGATATCTGATTACGAGCTTTTTCATGATTATTTATTGTAAAATACTCATGATAAATTGTTATCAAGATTTATTCATTAAATTATAAAATATATATTATAAATAATTTCAATTCAAAATAAATCAGGAAAAAATACAGGAGTAAATGAAAACATTAATGTGATTAAAGACATTAATATTTTTTTTATTTATTCGATTTAATATGGGAGTTTCATGAGAGGACTCTCATTATTGATACCTCATCATTTATAAAATGTGTGTTTTTTTTTAACATAATAAGAGCTTATAGAAAATACTTATTTTTAATAATTATACAAAAATTTACTTAAAACTGACTTAAGTTTAAGTAAAAATTACATTATCAAATTTAAGTTATAACATATTATTTACATCGTAAGGTGAAAGTTAAAACATATAATTTGTTAAAACTAAACAATATGAGATTTATCTAATTCATGTAAAAAAAAATTATTATTAAAAATTTTTTGATTGTAGAAATAAAATTTAACAAATTTTGCACTGTAAAAAAAGTAAAATTTTCTGTTATGAAAAAATAAATCAATATAATTTTATAGATCAATACAATATTAAAATATATATTATATAAGCTGTTACCTTATATCGAGTAAAATTAATACAAACCTTAAATATACCTAATGTTCATACCATTGTAATAATTGAGAATTTTGTTTATTGGCGAATTTATTGGTTTAATAATTCTACTGGACGTCTCGTTTGATTTGATTTCTTACGTTAACTTTTTAAAATATTTCCGGAACCCCCTAATCGTTATTTAGCATATTGAAAAAAAGTCATTTCACTCAAAGCTATGCTCTGAGATATTTCACTCTTCTTTAAATACTTATTAGAAAAAACGTGTAAAAGAAACTGTATTTTATGATATAATTTTATGATACAAAAAGTGGATATTCTACACATAGATTAGGTAAGGAAGTATCAATTTCAAATTTGTTAATATCATACTAGATATAATGAAAACATAATTTATCAATGAGATAAATTAACCACAAGATGTTTTAGGTTGGGTTTTGTAAAAACAATGCGATTCTAATTTTTAAGCAATAATACTTATTGAGCAAAATAACGACTCACGTAAATTCCTTCCGACATTCAATATTTGATTTATTTGATCGTGCCACGTTTTCCTCGGTCTTCCTCTATTTCTGGTTCCATTAACATCATTAACATATAATTTTTGTACCATTCATTCTTCATTCAAACCGGTTCTTTCCATATGTCCAAACTATCTTAATTATCCTTTCATTATTTTGTTCAAAACACCATAATTCGCACCGCATTCACTTCTTACAATTTCATTCGACACTCCAGAGTATCACACATTCGTCTAAGACATCTTATTTCTACTGCATTTATTCTAATTTTATTCTTCTTTTGCCAGTTCCTTAAGATACAAAAAACATATTTTTAAGTCTGCCGCTTTAAAAATACACCTTAAAAATATACAGGTACATTAGATTGTGGTAATTTGACAAAACAAATACAAATCTTATATTTGCTCTTCATTAAAGCACCCTATAAGCATCGCATTTTTTCTAACACTTTATTCTGTCCCCATTTGCCGCTAATTAAGGAGATGTTCACTTCAGGTCCCGTCAAACATTTTCCTCATCTTCCCCTAATGTGACCACCCTAATTAGCGCCGGCAAACACGGGGATTAAAAGACGGCCGTTATTGAAGGGCGGGAGGGTGAAATACTGTGGGGATGATATTTTTCGTCATTTCATAAGCGACATCAATTAAAAGTTATAAATTGCTCTTGTTACCAAACTTTTACGTTTCACACAAAAGGTTTTCTATATAAGTTGCTCGTTTATTTGCCCATTGCAAAACCGACACAATCAGAATTATGTTATTCGGGTTCATTGAAAATGTTTTCAAAGCACATATTATTGCAAGATACATTATTGTTTTTATAATTGGAACGTAGTGTAATTATTTTTATTGCTATTAGGTTGGGATTGGTCAACAATACGATATTTCAATAACTTGGTTATCTTCTTCTCTTGTTTTTATCTTGGATATTGGTTTATTTATCTATTTGAGAATAATTATAATACATTACCCAGTCTACGTCCACTATACTCGTAAATAAGTCCACCATAGACAGATACTAATGCCTACTCTACGATCTTTGATACGATCAGATCCAATCAGACAATGTTTATACATATAAAATTTACCTTCGTTTTTCCATGAAGCATCAGTCGTATTATTCTACAACTTTTACTGTATTCTAGCACTTATTTTGCATTGGTAAAACTATTAATACTCTTTGAGAAGATTCAATATAATTATAAGATTAAGTGCTATATTCAATCTTGATATCAATATCATATATGCATAACAATACTTCAAATCAAATCAACAACCATTTTATATTATTCTAGTGCTAATACCTTCTTCTTCTTTTTCTTTTTGTCCTGTCACACCTCCGTGGTGCATAGGGCCTCAAGAAACCCTCTCCACCCGCCTCTATCGCATGCCTGATGCCTAACAGCATCCCAAGTGAGGCCTGCTGCTTTAACCTCGCCCTGTAGGGCTATTTTCCAGGTGGCTCTAGGTCTGCCTCGTTTTCTCTTACCCCCCCAAAGGGTACCAGTCTACTGCGCCCTGAGCGATGCAGGCTGGGTTCCGTCTCAGCGTGTGACCGATCCACTGCCATTTGCGTCTAGCGACTTGTTCTCTAATTGGCTTTTCGCCTTCCATGGACCAGATAACGGCATTTTAACCTGTTTGGGGCCAGTAGATTTTGAATATTGAGCGAAGGCACCAATTTATGGAGTCTACTATCTATTAACCTGGAGTTTACCAATAACGTCCGCGGTAGATTTGCAAGTCTCGCATCCGTACAGCAGTACGCTTTTAACCCTACAGTGCTAATATAATGGCGCCAAAATCTCAATTAAAGAATTTTGAAAAATATGTTTTTTCGCAAATTGAAGGCACGAAACGAAATTAGAAAATGAAATAAATCTCATAAATAATCAACCCGAGCAAGTTATTGAGAAGTATTTTTTTAAAGTAACTAGGAAACATTACATATTTAGTACTGGTCAAACGAACCTTTTATTAAAGTATCAAATATAATAGGAACTACGTGTTTCGCGTTGTTGAAACATTTTCAAATGTCACTATTGAAATACCTGGTAATATAATTATGACCCGAATCCATTTTATAATGCTATCAAAAACATTTTAAAAGTTAACCTAATGAATATAATAGTAAACACGATGTTTAAGTAGTTTTACTTGGATTGGAGAATTGATATAAAATTGTAAAAATAGTGACCAATTCGTTTCCCCTTGGGAGGACATTCTCCAACTGAGTGGTTTTGTTAGTTTGAGAATGCCCTAGCAAGGCGAAACAAATTTGTCACTATTTATATAATTTATATAAAATTAATCCAAATGAAACCCTGAATAATCATGTTATTATAAATTAATATTGGAGTTTTACCAAACTAATACCTCAACCATCAATAAACCTAATAATTTTATTGAAATATCTTGATAAAAGTTTATTTAAAAAATTGATGAATTTAAAAAAACAGCTCACATCCTTTGTTATCCATCTATCCATCTAGAAATATCGAAATAACATAACCACAAATTGAATGCTAATATTATTAAACATTTATTTGAAGCTTCCTCTTTAAATAGCATTATAATGCTCATATATGAGAAAAAAATATTAAAATCCTATCATACTCTGTGTATGATAGAGTGTCGAATGAAAATATAATAAGTGAATGCGGTGCGAATAATGGTGTTATGAACAAAATATTGAAAGGATCATTAAGATATTTTGGACATATGGAAAGAAAAAATGAAGAAATAATGGTAAAAAAAGTATATGTTAACGATGTAAATGGAACCAGAAATAGCAGAAGAACGATAAAAAAATCAAATATTGAATGTCGGCCATGTGAGAAGTCGGAGAAATCGACGCGCGTGCATGACACGATGTATGAATGTTGAGGAAGCGGAGAAATATGTCAGGAAAGAAAAGTGTGGCAGTCTCTTTTTTCTGCCTACCCTTTCGGGGAGACGGCGTGATGGTTAGTTAGTTAGAAAATTAAAATATTGAGTAATAGTAATCACTACAAAGGGGGTGACCATTGATTACGAATAAATAATATCTTTAGGGAAGTAAATAATGTTCTCGTAAGCAACCCTTCAATTAGATATATTCGTATACCTACGCGCTTCAAAGCTCCCTGTTTACCATCATAAACCTTATTATTCTTGATACTCAGAAGAACACGCGATGTCCCTTTTGGACGTGATTTGCACACACGTATTGTCAACATTTGCAGAGAGAATTATTCCTCTTTCTTGTAAAGTTTGTTTAGGAGTTTTCCCATACTGTGTGCTGTATGTCCTTTTGTTTGGTCTTTTCGTCTGAATACGTAACACATGTCGAGGGTTTCAATAAGGAAAGATTTTTGACCCAAGTACTTTGTTCTCTTCTGGATTTTTTCTTATATAATAAATTCGTGAAAATGCCTAACAAGATTTTGCTTATTAACTATATAATGATGCATAAAATAATTAACATTAGATAATTAATACGAATGATAACGTCAGTTTTCTGGAAGTTTTATTATATTTTATGGGAATGACATGTTTCGCCCTTCTAAGGCATTATCAAATGTTTGATAATGCCTTAGAAAGGCGAAACGTGTCATTCCCATGAAATATAATAAAACTTCTAGAAAACTGACGTTTTCATTCGCATTAATGATTTAATATGGAGTTTTACATCATTGTTCAAGAAACTACAAATAATTTACATTAAATTTATTCCTTTTTATTAAAAATCTTAATTAACTACCAACTCACGTAATCTTTTGAGAGGAAGGATTGCAGAACTTCTATAGTTTATAAAATAACAAAAGACATAAAGAAACAAAATTAGGTATAGGTACCCACTTTTTGTGCAAGTGACCACCAAAATCTATTAAATTAACCATTAATATACTGAAATATTATATAATGTTAAATTACGTTTTTCCCAACAATAAAGGTATCAAACCTTCTAAACATGTCGCGAAAAATAAAGTAAAGATTGGTAAAAGCAGTGTTTTTAATTCACAATGAAATTAGTAATATGGATATTTCCGTTTTACAACCACTATTTTGACCATCTTTGTTGGAACCCAATTACAATTTACAATTTGTTTTTACCTATTATATTGATTCACATGACCAATGATAGTGTGACAATCGCACTGACATCGTCGGGATCTAGATTGGCAAGCTTAGCTCTTACCACTCAGTCACGAAGGTCGTCAAATGATTTTGTAAATCACAGAACGTTTAAGGTAATATTAAAAAATATCTTAGGAAATTGAAAATAACGTTGTTTAATCCACTAATTATTTAAAAAAAATATTAAAAAACACGACATGTTTCGGAGGATACATCCATTTTCAGGTGTAAAAATATAATGAAAATTTAACAAAGAAAGAATAATATAAAAACGCTTTTTTATATTTTTTATATTATCATAATTTATTATTATTTATTCGTTCTTTCTGTTAAAAAAATAATTATTAGTACTTATAAGAAAGAGCTGCGCTCTAATCCTCAAGTCGGCGAATTTGGGCGAAAACATAATTAATAATCAGATTCCTCTTTTTACTCCTTTCTCCTTAAATACTTTGTCTAAATTTAATATCATAATCTCCCATTTCCAATCAAATGCAAATTAATCATTTATTAATTTCTATATAAATTATGTCTTTTTAAATGTATGTTTTTTATTATTTTTTATATTATCATTATTTTTTTTTATTATTTATTAGTTTTTACTGTGAATTTTTTTTTATTAGTACTTATAACAAAGAGCCCCGGATAATTTTAAAATTTGAATTATTGTATTGAATTTTAAATGCGTTTTTATATTAGTCTTTTTTGTTTAGTTTTTATTATGTTTTTACACCTGAAGATAGAGGTATCCTCCGAAACATGACGTGTTTTTTTTAATTTTTTTTAATAATTAGTGGATTTAACAAAGTTATTTTTAATTTATTAAGTATATTACTGTGGAATTCTACAGTGTTAATGCCTTAGCGTTCAATAAATTTAAAAATATTAATATTAAAAAAGGTTTTCGGTGCCCTCACAACCGAAACAAAAGTCATAACTTTATTTCGGAATGTACTTGGTCACGTCACGTTGGTCAAGAATGAGATTGATAGGAATTTCAACATTTCTTCGAGACCATCCTGCCCCGTGTTATGCATTTATGCATCGCTGCCCATTCCCTTCCTTATCTCCTGTAGAACTTCGTATATACGTATGAAATATGAAGATCCTACCTGTTTTGAATTCTAAGCGAATTTTTCAGATTTCTCCAATGGAGGAATGCGATGAGAAATGCGAGATTTGCAGATGGTATGCATTATAAGGGAGTTATCCCCCTTATTCCACAGAGGAGATACCTACCTACATATAACTTAAATCCATTTATTTATACGGTACAAATATTTCATTTCGAGTTTATACATATATATCTAACTTATGGACACATGTATTTATTTATTTTACTCCTGTTATCTAGCTTCTATTTGAACGTTATTAATACTCGTAAACGCTATGTCTTATAAAAATTAACAAATAAAACATAGTCCATTGTTTTGGCCGAAACACTATGATACTTCAACTTTATGACTGCTACATTTAAAAACACTGTTATAATATCACAATTTCTTTTTATTCACTGAGAGTGTCGGGACAGCTGTTTCGCCAACCGATGTTGGCATCATCTGGTGTATCAATAAACTAAAGTAGTAAATGAAAAGACTTACTATTTATAGGGCAAAAAACTCATTAGTGTGGTTAGTCATAGTAAAAATTTTGTATGCGAAATAAGTTGACAAGTTCACAAACAAAGAACTACTTTTTAACTTTATTTTAGCTGAAATAAAACATAATTTAATTTAAGAAATATCGTATAAACCACTCACTCTGTGATTGATAGGAATGAAAACGTAGGTGCTCTAGAAGTTTTATTATATTTCATGTTAATGGCTTGTTTCGCCTGTCTATGGCATTATCAAATGTCGCTTTTATGTTCGTTGAATGCGCTTTGTGGTTAGATATTTTAAACTTATTGACATAAAATAATAAAACACTTTGTATTTGACAAATATATGGTTTTGACGAGTATAATAGATGCCAACAATTTTCATCAAGATGAGCTTTGGTCCAAGAAAAACTAGTTGGCATCAATTATTATAACCAAACCCTAGTTAAATACAAAGTGTTTTATTATTTTTTTTATCGATAAGTTTAATATAAAAACACTTTCATATTTTGTTTTTACACCACTTTATTTAATGTAAGAACCTACCAGTTTTGCTCCCCCCGGAGCTTCGTCAAGGTTACAGAAATATTCTAATTATAAGTAAAATAAATGTGTTCAAGTTTGAGAGAGAAATCGAAATAAATTTTATGAAATTCCATTTCAGTTGATATTTTTGATAGTCATTTTTATAATTTTTTTAATGAGTATGTATCGTTTTTCTGTACATATAATATCGTGGTGAATGTACAGTAGTGTGTTTTATATGTTAGAGTGAGTTGATGGATAATGAAAGAACATTTAACTTTTGATTTAAATGCGATATAATTTCTAACATATTAATAGAAATAACGGTAAATGAACATTTGATAATAATAACATGTTTACAACATATTTTTATTACAAATGTAATGTTTTCATGTTTTTTTGCAATAGTCATATAAAATGTTAAACAAAAGTTCATTCAAATTGAATCCACAACAAAAAGTAATGACGTAATACTTATATTGCATGCTGTTCATAATGTTTGATATTGTTAATACAACCATCACATGCAATCAATTATGTACATTATTACGTATAATGAATCTAAAATATATGTGTCCTTAGTGTAGACCCTTTATTGCAATTTGTTAACATCAAATAACAACAAAACAAATGATGACGTAATTCTAGAGAAAAATTATCCGCTGCAGTGCCATTACATCAAACAATCCGAAAACCGATTTCCAAACCGCAAAGCGTAACGCACCACGATACGAGTCCCCCTAAAGGAATGATATGATATGTATACAAATACATCGGAATCCATTTGCTAACAAATGATGGCACTCTATTCCGTGGAAACACATTCGTAGTAATATTATGTTGATGACGTAATAAAGTTAGGAATATAAATTTGGTCCAGGAAAAAACAAGCTGACCAGCGGCGCTGTTCGTTCTTGATTTTTATTCCATTGGTCAGTCGTAAAAAAGTCGAGAGCATTATTACCCGAGAGTGGGAGGGAAAAGATTGGTGTGATTTATTTGTCAATAAATATTTTACCCCCGATTGAAAAATTGGCTTTATTTGCGTTAAAATTGGATGCTGGGGAACGTGACTTTATTAACTTGGCTCCAGACGCGAATATGAGAAACGGATTTGATGTATTTCTATCGTAATATTCCGTTGTTCGCCTCGTTTATTTGGTCTCGTTTTGATTTATTTGGTATTTTAAAATGTTACCTATCAAAAATTATACTGCCATGTTTACAAAGTATCCAATCTTAAGGGCACTGCTGTCCTGTCAGTTCATTAACGTCTCAATTATAAAGTTAATTTTGTCTTGTACCTACTTGTATTTATTTAGGTACTTACCCCACAGCAACGTGGAAATTCTTGTTGCTAGAGCCAGTACTTTACAAAGTTTATCCGGATATAGAATTCTGCATAGAAGGAAAACCACTTTATTATACGGGGAACATTCTAGACAAAGAGCTTTAGATAAGGAGTTGAATGACCGCATCGGAAAACAATATTCAGACTTTACACAGGGAAAACAAATTAAAGGTTAAAATGAACGAAGACGTATACAACATCAACACAAGGGCTAATTCCCACTTCACTTCAGCACTCATTAATAATTTAAATAACCAAATAATTAAACATCGAGTAGTTTCTGCCCACTGCCATACTGTATTACACATATTTTCAAATACTTGTGACAAGTATATTATTTTAATGCTGCATTCGATTTCGGACATTCTGCTGACTCTTAATAATACAATTTAGATCTGCCAAGTTTTCATCTATTCTTCTTCTTTCGGTGCCGTGTTAGGTCCCCCCAACGTTGGCGATCACTGCAGAAAAGGCATCTCTATCCTGCGCCACTTGGAACAGGTTCTGAACTCTTGTTATTCCTGTCCACTCTTTGATGTTCCGCAGTTAGGACAGCTGCCTTCTACCAATTCGCCGACGTCCCTTCACTTTACCCATTAATATCACTCGAAGGAGGTGGTATTTTTCTCCCCTTAGCACATGACCCAAATAGAGACCTTTCTAATTTTCACACTCGACAACAGCTCTCTATTGGCTCTGGCTCTCTGCAGTACGTCTGCATTACTGACCCTATCGGTCCATGGTTTACGGAGCATTCTGCGGTATATCCACATCTCGAACGCTTCCAACCGGTTCATTACATTCACTTTCAGAGTCCAGGTTTAGCAGCCATATAGTAGAACAGACCATATATAACATTAAATCATTCTTTGTCGGAGTTTCAAGTTAAGATTATTAAATTTAATTTATTATTCATGGTATATTCTACTATATGGCTGTGAAACTTGAGAGTAAATTGGAATAAAACGGTTAAAGGCGTTTGAAATTTGGATATTCTGTATAATGCTCCATATACCGTGAATCGATAGGGTCAATAATACAGACCAGAGAGCCGGACCCAGTAGAGAGTTGTTGTCGACTGTGAGTGTTGGAAAGGTCTCATATTTGTTTCATGTACTAAGAGGAGAAAGATATCACCCCATTCGACTGATAATCATGGGCAAAATAGAAGGACGTCGGGGAGATGGGATAAGGCAGTAGTCCTGGCTGCGGAATTAACAGATTTGAGAACCTATTCCTAGGGGCGTAGGACAGATATGCTTTCGCTGCAGTGATCACCAACGTTGAGGGAAACTGATACGCCACAAGAAGAATGAGAAGTTTTAATCATTTTTGAATGTAATGAAAACATTTGTTTCTATAAGTTTAATTATTTTGTATGATAATGACATGTTTCGTCTTGCTTAAGCATTATTCAATTATAACATTAATTATTAAATAAATTCATTACTCTTATTTACTTAAGCCACTGTTCATAGGCCTCCCGATGTCGTCCATTGGATAAAGGCCCCCCCCCAACTTCTACACATACCTATCTCTTCTGTCCCCCCCACATATCTCTTCTTCCCCCCAAACTTCTCCACACATCTCTTCTGTCTTTTGCATCCAGTCACCTGTAATTTTTCTAATGTCATCAGAGCATCGTGTGGGGGGTCTCTCTATCTGATTTTTCTATCTTCACGAGGTCTCTACTCCATTATCCTTTTGATCCATCTTTGGTTTATCGGTCTGGTAACATATCCTGTAAATGATCATTTGAGCAGCCATCCTTTCAGCGACATCCGTTATTCCCGACCTTCTACGTATTTCAGTATTTCTAATTCCGTCTGAGAGTCTTACATGTTGCATGGTTCTCTCATGTTTCCTTTATGCTACACGGAGTCTCCTTATTTTCGACATGGTGAGGGTTAGCGTTTCTGCTCCATATGTCGGTACTGGAAGTACCTATTATACGTCCCATAGTTTGAGGAATGTTGCCATCGAAGAACTTGTTCAATTCTTACATAAATGATTTAAAAATGAAACAAATTTGCCCTAATTACCAAGTATTGAATCCACATTTTGTTGGTTCGTATATTCCATTGTGTTATTCTATGCAAACAAATTTCAATATATTGATTTTTTAATAAAAACAAATTTATTTTATTTAAAAATCACGTATACATGTTTGTACTCTGTATTTCATTAAATTTAATACAATTACTCGTACTTTGCATTTGACAATAATGGATTAATAAAACAAAGCAGTTATGTTCTTTCAAATTAGCCTCGTGTGATTAGAATGATGAAGCCTTTAGCTATCCCTTAGCTTATATAATTCAGTGGACGAAAAAGCAATAACCGCATAAAAACACAAACAGGGATTGCACTAACTCCGGCCAACTAATTACGTCATAAAACTTAACGTTTATACGAGACACGAACGGCTTAACTTTTGTGCCCCGAGTGGGTTAAAATTAGTATGTGGTTTCAGGTGTAAAATACTTAAAAAAACTGTCAGAATTTTTTTTTTATGTATTTATTTTAGAGAGACGGGAGAATAGAGGGTCCCTACTATGCTCTCCTCTCTCTCTCTCTCTCTCTCTCTCTCTTTTAAAAAATATTTGTGATTATTTCAGTTTAAGTTTAATTTGAATTGTACATGTTTGACATATGACATCTGTCAAAACTGATCATATTTGTAAACAATTTTATAATTTTTTAAATATGAATCTTTATAATATCACTGAGGAAAGACCGGTTGTCCGAAACGATTTTTTTAAAGTAAATGCTGTGTATACAAAGTATATAAAAAATAAAAAGACAAATAAAACATCTACAACACAAAGTATGGTGAACATAGAAAAAAGATTTTGGCCGGTAGCATTGACCTTCATTTTTAATTTTTCATATTATATAAAAACTCTATTTACTTATTAACTAAGTTTTTTTTTACATCAAAATACATTATGTTAAAATTTTATATAAAATATTACAAAAAAACATTATACATACAATATTTTTCATGTTTATATGCAAACATTACATTACTCTTTCTGCTACTAATTGTACCGTGTCACCATTACTGTAGTGATTTCTCGTTGCCTTCTCCAGATTACTATCTCTATGTTCATTTTATTATACAAGAACAACAACAACAAACCATTACACAGTGTCTCCGTAGGGGTAGGCAGAGAAAATGGACCACCACAATACTCTATCCTAACATACCTCTCTAGCTTCCTCTACAATCATACAGCGAGTCATACACGCACGTCGATTCTTCCGGCTACTGACATGATCAACGTTTAAAATTTGATGAATTTGGTCATGACATGTTTTCATCGGTCTGCCTCGACTCCGTACTCCATTTACATCGTTAACGTATACTTTTTAACCATTCTTTCTTCACCCATGTGTTCCATACATAGGTCCGAACCAACGCAGCGATCCTTACAAAATTTTGTTCAAATTATCTTATTTCGTTCTACATTCCTTATATCAGTATTTGAGATTTTGTCGTACATCGTTCTACCACACATACGTCTTAGGGACCTCATTTCTACCTCATGTATTCTGCTCTCATCCTTCTTCTGCCAGTTGCATGCTTCGCTTCCATACATAAGGGTTGGGACCAGAACTCCATTGTGAACGGCCATTTTCGCTTTCATTGATGTTTTCCAAATTCTTGTTTGTTACTCGCACCGACCCTTCTTTCAACATTAGAGTCCGTTTGGCCACCCGCTGTGAACATGCTACCTAAATACACAAATTCCCTCACCAAGTTCTATTCGTTCACACTTATATCACAAACTCTCATTTGCTCTTCCCTATCAAAAACTAACACCTTTGACTTTCCGACTGTCATCATTAAAACGTTTTACTTGCATACCTCATACATCACATGTTATTATAATTTTAATAAAAAAAAATTCTGTGATCAACACATCAACAAAGATTTCTTTTTTAGTTCATATTGTGTTGCCATAAAATTAAAAATAGTGTCCTTATTTCTATAATTTATTATCTCGCCATAAAAAAAATATTAAGTTAAATTGCGCTAATAAACAAAATATTTCATAATATGTTTTTTACGACATTTTGCGATTTTTCGCATCGTTGGTAATATACCAAATGAATTTGGAGATTAATATCAAAACACAAATGCCTTTTTCCTCGGAAATGGCGCTCATAACCAAAGATTGATATCCAGAAGTGAGTGGAACAATCACCATATACGGTGTCATCACCCTTATAGCCCCATTACTTACAGTTTATTCTGGCCTGCGCTTAGTTTCACGAGGAGGAATCCTATTATGTTTCAGTACCGAAGAACTATATGAGCTTCATACGCCGAGGAGTACGCTTTGCTTGATAAAGACAAGTGAAAACGGTTCATATAAATTTTCATTTGTTTTTAATAACCGTAGTACGCACAAATGCTTCATAAAATAATTCTTCTTTAGCCAATGTTTTGTTTAACCTTTATCACGTGATTTTGTGATGGCGATGAACAAATAATTCCTGTGTATCCAGGAAATACTCTATCATCATATATACGAACTTTTATTTCAATATATGTTTATTGAAATTTTAAGAATTATGAACATTGTATTAGATAACATGTAAAACAGTGATTTGATTAATAAAATTAGTTTAAAGGCATTTCCACTATACCTAAACTACAATACGATAATAAAATATCAAACTGTAATTTCAAACTTACTCGTAGTTCAAAATTACAATTATAAACATATTTATTTGCAGATTTTTTCATCTAGAAAAATATTTACGATAAAATAATATAGTACATGTATACTATTATATTTTAACACCATTTTTTAAATATCTAACTTCAAATTATTAAGACAACATCAGTGGTGAAATCTGTTTTAAATATTTTAAATTAGAAAATACAGAAAAAGTGTTTTTTCTTCTAAGAATTTCTACCAAATAAATTAAACCAACAGATGAAAATCTGTAATTTGATATATTTTTTAGAAATTTAATTTGACTATAAAAAACAATAATTTACATTTTATTACGTTTTTTCTCTTATCTTTGGAATGTATTTGGATATCTTATCTTTGGAGTAAGTTGCACCTGGATACGACTTAACTAACTAACTTACCATCACGTCGTCTCCCCTAAGGGTAAGGCAGAACTGCCACATTTTTCTTTTCTGACATATTTATCTCACTTCCTCAATATTCATACATCGTTTCATGCACGCGCGTCGATTTCGCCGACTCCTCACGCGGCCGACATTAATATTTGATTTATTTGATCGTGTCACGATTTCCTCGGTTTTCTCTATTTCCAGTTCCATTGCTATAGTTAACGAATAGTTTTTTTTACCATTCTTTCTTCATTCATTCTTTCCATGTGTCCAAACCATCTTAATGATCCTTTAATTATTTTGTTCATAACACTATCATTCTCACCGCATTCACTTCTTATATTTTCATTTGGCACTCTATCATACACATTTTTTTACACATTCGTCTAAGAGATCTCATTTCAACTGCACTTATTCTACTTTTATCCTTCTTTTGCCATTTCAATACTTTGCTTCCATACACAAGGGTTGGTACAAGAACACCATTGTGCAATGTGGATACGACTTATTAAAAAAAAAAAAAAAAAAATTTAATCTCTATCCGGTCTCAATCAAGCAAGGCGACGCATCTCCTTTAATACAGTACTTTAAAACGATATTTAAATAACAAATCTTAGATATAAATACTAGAATACGTTTTATAAATTTTTATATGCATATAATATTATGAAAATTATTAGTTTAAATGCATTAAGTAGATGGTCGTGCTATCTAATGTGGTCTGATACATGTTTGTTGTTTGAATATCAAGATAAGGTCTTGCTTCATAGACACCGGACAATGTAAATTTTCCGTACAGCTCCAGCACAGCCCCAGGGTTCTGTTAAGCTCCCGCGTTAACCTGTTTTGATGGACCAATCATCCCTTATGTTCTCCAGTTTCCTCCCCCTGTGCGAGAGCTTAGGGCTAATGATTAGATACGAGGTTTCTGCCGGGTACTAAGGGCACGTGCTAATCTACCCTCGCGTGTTATTTTTAATATGAGGGTTAATGAGTATTGTTTTAAAATATTTTCATTTTCATTGCTCTGTTATATCTCGGCGTTATTACTTGCGTCTAACGATTATAAAGATGATGTGAAAATTACTAAATGGTAGGAATTTTGTAATTATGAAAATTGTTTGATGGAGATTGAAAATTAGACAGATGTTTTTTTTATTTTATATATTCACGATGCACAATATAAACATTATTAAAACAAGAAAATTTACAAAACCAGTCACCAATATTACAAACAGAATTCGAACTAACTTGAACAAATGATGATTGCGGTATTTTGTGAATTGATACACATCATATTATACTTATATAGGAAGTAAATCATAATTTTTATATTTTTATCTATGATCCTATGAAAAAGGCATCAAATTGTTAAATAATAAGCCCAGTTTTTATTTCACGCTATTGTTCCGTTATTCATGCATATTTCCATAACTAAAACGTGAATAGTTCACTTGATTTTGATGACAATAAGTGGACATACATATACTTATAGCTTGCAGAATTATTTGGTGGCCATGTTTTTTTTAAACTAACTAACTAACCATCACGCCTTCTCTCCGAAGGGGTAGGCAGAAATAATGGACTGCAAAACTTTTCTTTCCTGACATCTCGATCCTCAATAGATCGTGTCATGCACGCACTTTGATTTATCCGACTTACATGACCGACATTCAATATGTGATTTATTTGATCGTGCCACGTTTTCTTTGGTCTATATTATTTCTAGTTCCATTAACATCGTTAACATAAACTTATTAAACCATTGTTTCTTTATTATTTCCATATGCCCAAACTATCAATGATCCATTGATTATTTTGTTCGTAACACGTTCACGCGCACCGCATTCACTTCTTATTTTTTCATTCGACACTCATTAACAGATTTTTCACACATTTGTGTAAGAGAATTAACACAGGTTATATTTATATATGCTTACTTAATATCATTCAGCTAATAAATAAGTTTGAGTATGCTGAATTTAGTTTTAGATATCCTTTTATTCAAAATCAATTTAATAAGTTAAGTGTCAATAGTCCTGTAAGCGCCTCGGCCACCAGATTCTGTTCCCAAAAAACAATTTACATCTTCGTCTCTATTGAGATACAATTAATCTTTAATAAGTAAATAAAATTAAGTGTGAATGTTTGCCACAATATGAAAACAATACAAACGCTCTAAATATTTACTATTCCGTAAAAGCTAAATGAGTACAACTGTTTTTTCTTTTACAAAGTTTCGATATTATAATCTGGTCAAATAGGAAATCACAACAAAAAACGCGAATGTAATTAAAACAGCATTGAAAACGAATCAAATAAGTCCATTTTGCTTTTGAAAATATTCCAAAATACAAGGAACAAGTTTGAAATCTCATTAAAGCGTGGCTTGATTCTAAAGAAAATTGAATGATAATCGCGAAGCAGCTTAATAATTCATAAAACGAAGTTATCGCTTTCATTTCCTCCCTCGTTACGCGGTGATTAAGATTTTTAATCAATCCATTCACCTCTGCTACAAAGGACAAGACGCTCCGCATGAGGGACTCCGCAACCCATTCATTCAGGCCGGAATATTTAATCTTCCCTTAAATGAACCCCGACATTTCGGGAAATGCAATTCATCTCGGCCGTCCGGATATAATAATTAAAAGGTTATGGGCGAAAAATATGGAGGACGCCTCACCCGCCCTTCGCAGCCCTGGGTACTTCAACCAACTTCGCGGAGTATTAAAGGGAGATGCGAATTACAGACATGAATGAATACATTTCCTACATGTAAAATGAAATTGCGATTGCTTTTTGGGTTTTACATTGATTTATTTATAAATAAAATGTATAAACAATAGCTTTACACAATTTGTTTTTTTAATGTATACAAATAATCTTAATAGATGGCACTAATGTAAATTGACCTATGAAAAAATTAGAAGTTTTTTAAAACATAGTAGCATATATACAAGTTCCAAAAATTTGTCAGAGGTGGTGGTCGTAAGAAGGACGGAATGGGGAATGTTGTTAACATAAAGTGATCGCTTAACCCTACCAATGACAGGTCATAACTCCCGTAAACGCCTCGACTAGCATATTCTGTTTCCAAAAAAATTTACATCTTCGTCTCTATTGAGATACAATTAATCCTTAAAAAATAGTTTCACATTTAAAAATATAAAAAAATAAATAAATAAAAATGTATTGTTGTATTGGACCCAAGTGTCATCAGGCCAGTATGGCAACTGTTATATATAAAATAAATGGTCCAAGCGAAACTAGTTGGCATCAATTATAATAACCATACCGTGGTTAAACACAGGTTTTTTTTTTTACTTATTTTATATTTTTTAAATGTCCAAACACAAAGTGAGTGCTTCATATGAAAATTTTGTTACAAATTTGTTTGAGAAAGCCCTCACAAGGCCAAATAAATTTGTAACTATTATTTATATAGATAATCCATTGCTTTGGCGGAAACACACCGATATTTCAACATTATTAACTATTTGATTGGAACACTATACAACAAGCTCCATTTTATGAACTAGTTGAAGATAAACATTTTAAGCCAAATCAAACATTTTGGTTCAGAATAAACATTTTGTTAAAAATAAACATTTTGTTAAAAATAAACATTTTGTTAAAAATAAACATTTTATAAAAATTACAAAAAAAAATGAACGTTTTGTTAAGAATAAACATTTTTGTAAAAAAATAATATTCAGTTGAAAATAATTTTTTTTGCTAAAAATAAACATTTTGTCAAAATTATAATTATAAGATATTAAACTTGCTTCATTGTTATTTTATGCATTATAAGATATTAAACTATTTACTTATTATATTATATTATAAGATATTAAACTTACTTCAATGATACCTAAATAATGTTTTGACTATCTGCCTAGTAAATTAATTTAGTGTATATACACAAAACAACTCAGTTATATGATTTAAGATCAACTCAACAATTCAGCGAACAAACTGAAAACTCACATTATATCTTAATATCATAATACATGAACAATAAAACCGTTTCCACTTCCACCTCGTTAAGAAATTCCTCGTTGTAAATGTATGAATTTTACGTTGGATTCCTTAATTTATGTGCCATAACCATTGATCATAAAGCGGCACGGGGTGGCGGTGAGCGGGAGGGTTGGAGGGTAGCGAGGGGTAGGGCCGGAGTGGAAAGGGGTGGCGCATCCTGCCCCAATTCACGCTCCGATAACTTTTCGTGAAAAATTAATAGACAACAGGCTCGTTTATTTATTTTATTTATTTCAACATGTGAGGGAAACTGAATTACTCTTTGGTAAAGTAGCGATCGCATAACGGGGTGCCTCATGTGAGTTATGGAGGTAATAACGTGCAAAATACCGAGGCAGCGACTGATATATTTGTGCCTATGTAAATTTCAAAATATCGTTTGGTTTATATTATAAACTAAACATTCAAACTTATTAGATTTAAGCATTTAAGATAATCCGAAATAATAATAATATCATTAATGTTAAAATTTAAAATACTGTTATAATATCACAATTTCTCTGTATTCACTGAGAGTGTAGGGACAGCTGTTTCGCCAACCGATGTTGGCATCATCAGGTGTAACAATAAACTTGTAAATAAAACTGATTATGCCAACATCGGTTTGGCGAAACAGCTGTCGCGACGCTCTCCGTGAATAAAAAGAATTTGTAATATTATGACAGTGTATTAAATATTAACAATAATTAGTCTTTCGGCCATGGACTACTAACTAACTAACTAACCATCACGCCGTCTCCCCGAAGGGGTAGGCAGAAAGAATGGACTGCCACACCTTTCTTTCCTGACATATTTCTCTCGCTTCCTCAACATTCATACATCGTGTCATGCACGCGCGTCGATTTCTCTGACTCCTCACATGGCCGACATTCAATATTTGATTTATTTGATCGTGCCACGTTTTCCTCGGTCTTCCTCTATTTCTGGTTCCATTTACATCATTAACATATAATTTTTTTACCATTCTTTCTTCATTCATTCTTTCCATATGTCCAAACCATCTTAATGATCCTTTCATTATTTTGTTCATGACACCATCATTCGCACCGCATTCACTTCTTATATTTTCATTCGACACTCTATCATACACAGAATATCCACACATTCGTCTAAGAGATCTCATTTCTACTGCATTTATTCTACTTTCATCCTTCCTTCGCCAGTTCCATGCTTCGCTTCCATACATAAGGGTCGGTAGAAGAACACCATTGTGCACTGCCATTCTAGCTTTTTTGGATAGGTTTTTGTTTGCGATGACAACTTTAAGAGCACCATTCACTTTGTTGCCTGCCCCAACCCTTCTTTCAATATCCCTCTCCACTCTCCCATCTCTTGTAAACATACTACCTAAATACACAAACTCAACTACTTGCTCCAAGTTTTCACCATTCACGCTAATGTTGCAGACTGTCGTGGTTTCTTCCTTTTCAAAAATCATTACCTTGGACTTATTAACATTCATTATCAGATCATTTCGCATGCATACCTCATACATACAATTCACCAGGACTTGTAGTTCATGCTCGTTGTCAGCAAGTAGGACAGCGTCATCCGCATACAAGAGACAGCTTACTGACACTCCGCTCATTTTGGCACCTACATCCAACCCTTTCAGCTCTCTCATACAATTGTCCATATACAGATTAAATAACCACGGGGACATTACGCAACCTTGTTTGACACCTTTATTGATATCAAACCAGGCTGTAAGATCTCCATTTACTCTGACACTAGTAGTGCTTTCCGTGTATAGCGACTTAATGGCCGTGATCAGTTTTGTACTTATTCCATATTCAGACAATATTTTCCACAACTTTTTTCTATTAACGTAATCATATGCTTTTTGTAAGTCGACAAACGCACAGAAAAGTTTGCGATTTTTGGCCAGAAACTTCTCTGTCAATGTACGAAGTCCAAAAATTTGATCCATACATCCTCTGCCATTCATAAAGGCACCTTGCACATCCCAAACTTTGTCACTCGTCAATTTTCTTACTCTTTCTATTAAAATTCTGCCATAGACTTTACCAACGACACTCAAAAGACTAATAGCTCTGTGGTTTCCACATTCCATACGCGATCCTTTTCCTTTGTACAGGGGCATAATTACTGCTCTCCTCCAGTCTAGCGGCGTATATCCCTCCTCCAAGCACTGGTTAAATAACTTACATAACCATGTAGAAACCACTTGGCCACCGTTTTTAATAAAGTCTATGGCAATACAATCAAACCCAACAGCTTTTCCACTTTTCATTGCACTCACGGATCTTTTCATCTCATTCGTACTTATTTTTTCAATATTATCATTCATAGGTCCCGCACTCGCACTAGCTGTTATACTTTCGATCTCGCTTGTATCACCACCATACATCTCCTTAAAATATTCCATCCATCTTTCTTGTATGATCTTACTCTCCGTTAACATTCTTCCCTCGTTGTCTAAAATTGCTTTCACACATCCACTATCAGGAGGATTCCGGGCTTTTTTAACTTCTTTCCAAAACATTTTTAAATTTGCTTGGAAGTTGTTTGTCATTTTGAGCCCTTCTTCCTCCTTCAGCTTTTCTTTCCGCGCTTTCACTACCGACTTCACTCTCTTCTTGCATACCTTATACAAATCTTTTGCTCTTTCATACTTAATTCTGTCATTCTTATTTATCGACAACATATTCAACCAAGCATTTTTCGTCTCTTTAACAGCAATCTTTACGTCATCATTCCACCATGCATCCCCTTTCCTTCTTCCTTGTATACACACACCACACGATTCTTTCGCTGATTCACACAAACTCTCCTTCAAGTATTTCCAGGTCTCGTCAATACTCAACTCATTTACATCCCGCTCACTCAATCTATCTTTCACTTTTCTTACGAAATTATTTCTTACGTCATTGTTTTGCAGTTTTTCAACTTTGACTCTAGTCGGTGCGGCTACTGTTTTGCTTCTTCTGGTTCGCCATCCCCGGAATAAGATCACTTTTGTCACTACTAAAAAATGATCCGTTTCCAGTTCGGCTCCCCTGAAGACCCTTGAATCAACAGTATCCGCCCGTAATCTAGAGTCTACAATGACGTAATCTATAATGGACCTTTCAAATCCTCTTTCCCAAGTATAGAGATGGATTCTCTTATGATCGAAGATGGTATTTGATACAAAGAGACCCCATTCTATACACAATTCAAGCAGTCTCCTTCCATTATCATTTATTCGTCTATCACCAAACGTACCCAGACATTCCTCGTACCCACTCCTACGGATTCCCACCCAACCGTTCATATCACCTGCTATTATCAATCTTTCGTTTTCACTCTTACACACCAATGTCTCTCTCACTTTGTCCCAAAACTCATCTTTACTCGCCTCATGGACTATTTAAACAATAATGTCAACAATAATATTTTTATGTATTATATAACAGGTCATTTGAACCCCATTAGGTACTTAATTATATTGATTATTATGACATGTGATAGATAGCTTGTCTATCGCCATTTTACTGTCACGTGAATTCTACACCAGATCAAAGACAGTGTGACAATCGCACTGGCATTGCCGGGAATCGAACCCGAAACCTTTGGTTTGGCAGATATTCATTTTGTTATTCGATTTATTTTTCTTACTCTCAATGTATAGTTTTTTCTGCATTGTGGATTTTAGAGCATCATAGATTGCGGCTGCTTTGTTTATTTAAGCTTGTAGACACCAAGAGATCGCGTGGAGAGCACCAGAATAAGAAAGATATGTGATGCTGAGTATATTATAAGATGGAGAGAAAGCGAAAGATGGACTGGTATGATTTTGTCCAAAGAATGGACACCATCTCCTCTACGAGTATATTGTACTAAATAATTAGGCTCACGGAACTTGTCTGACTCGTCTCGTGGAAGACCTGAAATATGGAAGGACAGGTGAAAATCCAACTCACAAGAAAAGCTACCCTCTGGAGAACATACCACATAGGTCTATAGAAAGGAAAAAAAGAAGAAGAAGAACTGTTACATATGGTGCAGAATTCACTTGACAATAAAATGGCGACAGATTAGTTGTTAGTTACCTATCACATGTCACGACAATCAATATGTTAGCTATATACCTTTTACATCGATTTGGCTCTCGCTGTACTGATGTAAAAATTGATTCGACAAAATAATAATAATAATAATAAAATACACACATTCTTGCACTTATACACATGGTATTTAATACAATAAATTAATTCATATTGAACTTTAATTGTATTTGTTTAAATTGTCCATTGTTTTGGCCGAAACACTGATATTTTTTAACATTTTATAACTGTAAGTGCAAAAATTTGTTTTATATCACAATTGTATTTATTTTACGACAGCTGTTTCATTAACCAATGTTGACACCATCAGGTGTTACTGATGTTACATAACACCTGATGATGTCAACATTGGTTGATGAAACAGCTGTTGTAAAATAAATACAATTGTGATATAAAAAAAAAATGTTTATGCATTAACAGTTATAAAATGCATTTGTTTAATATATAGCCAGAAATAGCGAAGCGTTGCCGGGTCAGCTAGTAATAATAATAATAATAACATCCATTTATCGTATTTAAAAATCAATTATCATATGCAATTACGATACAATTCATGTCAATTATCCTTAAAGGAAATAAATTCATTCGAATACTTCTGTGTTCACTCGCTGGAATAATTGCAGTCAATCTATTTGAAAGGGCTCACCCTTATTTTAAACGTTTGGCATGGTCCCGTGGCGTCCAGGACGAGAGGACACTTATGGCGGACGTGATAAACGATTGAATGCGCTCTACACCCAGACAAAAGAAGACCCAAAAATTCAATTCGCCCCGAGGACGCAACTGGGCATCTGAGGGTCGCGTTCCCCAAAAGGGTTTTTTGTATCAGAATTTGATTTTTCAATAACGAAGCTTTTGACAGGAGTCACTCACCGAAAGCGATAAGGTCGGTTAATAGAATGCAAATGAGCGATAAGGGTATTTTAAATCACTGGACATAATTATTTTTTTTAGGATCTTTTTTTAACAGACAAGTACTTAGTCCAATATCCGATTCATTTCAAATTTTTAACATATTAATATTTTTATAATTGGAAATTGTAAGACGTTTATAACTAACTAACTAACTAACAATCACGCCATTTTCCTGGAGGGGTAGGCAGAGAGGATGGATCGCCATAATTCTCTGTCTTTGTATACCTTTTGGGCTTCCTCTACATTCATACATTGTACCATGCACGCACGTCAATTATTCCGACTTAGAATGTGGCCGCCTTTTAGTGATTGATTAATTTGGTCATGCCGTGTTTTCCTCGGTCATCTTCGGCTTCTTTTTCCACTCACGCTGCTTGTGTACAAATTTTTAATCATTCTACTCTCACAGGTCGTTTGGACCCAATTACTGTAAACAATTATTTTTTTTAGCTATTATATTATATTGATTCTCGTGACATGTGATAGGGGTAGCCAATCTATCGCCATTTTATTGTCACATGAATACTACACCAGACCAAAAACAGTGTGACAATCACACTGCCATCGCCGGGAATCGAACCCAGAACCTTCGGTATGGATGTCAAAGCTCTTACCATTCTGCCACCAAGTTCGTCCTTCCCCTTTCCTTCCCTTGTGTTCCTTTCCTTAGCTAGGGGTGACCGGTTATATGGCGCCGAAAATCGCCATTCGCTCTCTCTCTGTTAGCTGTGGCACATCAACATACGAGTACGTCATAATATAATAAGTTAAAGTAAAAAAAATAATAATAATAGTTGAGATAGAGTATCTTTGACATGTTTCTCAAATTTATTCAGGTAAGTCCAATACACGTACTTACAATATAAAGATATCAACATAGCTACTTCCAGTATTTGCATATTTTTGATCTGACGTTCAATTTCATATAAAATTATTTGCATTCCTCTCAGGAATAGGAGATAATTATCAACAGAGCACGTTAGCCGCGATCCATTCCACTCCCAAGCCACAAAGTATATTCAAGTGGATTACAAGTGGCTCCTTGGAAAAAAGGAATACATTTCGAATTTTCCCGCGTTTTATTTAAGCCCCGTTGCAAAATTGCCATTGATTCCTGGGGGATATTAAGTTTGCCAGACGGACCAAGTTTATTCCTTGTACACAGGCTGAATACTCGTTATGAGTTTCTGGAATGGTTTATATATTTTTATTTGCCGTAAGGAGAAATTTTAAAGAGATTTTGTACTGATGCACCGCTCCGCCAAGACAGGACGGTTAAACTCCATATTAGAAATGCATGAATAGTCATCTATTCACCAGAATGGCTTCATGAATATTGATTGGCGCCATTTTTCTTGGAGATCTTTCACAGATGCTCTGCCTTGTACCTACGCGAACTTTTTGGATACTATATTTATAAGGAATTCCTTCGCGCGTTCTTAAGTAAACTCTGCAAACTTGTTTTTATTTTATTTCATTCATCGTTCATTGATGAAAATTTGCAGAATGTTTAAAATCTATGAATAGAAACTTTTTTAAACATTTCTTATTTTAGAGTATGAACTGTATATTTTTGCTTTATCAATCGAAGCAAGATTTTTTAAATATCTGACAATACTATTCCTTGCTTAATTTTATTTAAAATTGTACGAGTATAAAATCAATATAGATATCCTATTTCAAATAAGGGGTAAACGTTCGATATTGGAGGACCTTACGAACTTTTTTAGTATTTTCTGAAATGAAATTCGCATTATGAAAATTCTCAATATCTTTAAATAAACTAATGCTCAAGAATTAATTGTATCTCAATAGAGACGAAGATGCAAATTATTTGAAAACAGAATATGGTGGTCGAGGCGTTTACAGGACTTATGACCTGTCAATTACGCCCTTCTTACGAACACCACGTCTGACAATTATTATTGAAAGTTGTATGTATGCTACCATGTTTATTATTATTATTATTTTTTTTTTTTGTATACAACAGGTCGCTTGAACCCAATTACTGTATAGGTACAATATATTTTTAGCTGATATATTGATTCTTGTTACATGCGATAGGTAGCTAATCTATCGCAATTTTATTGTCACGAGAATTCTACACCAGACCAAAGACAGTGTGACAATTACACTGCCATCGAACACGGAAGGCAGTCAGAGCTCTTACCACTCTGCCACGAAGGTCGCTAACGTGTTGAGAAACATTTCACATATTTTAGTTCAATCTACACTAGCGCCATCCATTGAGATGAGTTGTAAGCATTAAGCACAATTTTTTTATTAATATACTGTGAAAGGCTATCAACCCAATCACCACACATTACTAGACAACGTCTGGAGAAAGCTCTCCAATTTTTATATGCTTATAACTTTGAACAGTTTTCGTACAACATTTTTTTTTAATATATACAAATACTTGTAGACAATTTACAATCTACATGTATTTGGATACATAAAAAAACTGATGCTCCTTCATTTCGAGCTATTTACATTTTTTTTCTTCGTTTCCTCACTACTGAGGGTAATGATCCAGGAGCTGTCCGTGGCAAAGAAAAAACAAATTCAATCCTCTCTTATATACAACCCGCACCACCAGGTAAATGTCTCCCACAGTCTCAGCCTCATTAATTTGATCACACCATCAGACGCAGAAGATCTGGATCTACTTATTATGCTTGTGACAATATTTTTTACAGGCTATCCAGTTCTTTCCTGGGAATATGACCAATGAAACCAAATACTCGCCAACTGCATATAATAGAGTTTATACGTTAATTTGAGCATATAAATGACAAAGACGTTCAATCTTTTGCAGTCCACCGGATCCTCAGCATACGACGTCAACAACAAATTCCGAAGGCGTCAATCCTGGCACGGTTGCGGGATTTCATCGTCCAAGTTTCAGCAACGTAAAGAAATGTTGGAAATGTGAAGGTACGTATAATTTTTATTTTGGCGGAATTGGAATGACGATTTTCCGGGATATATATGTAAAATAAGTTTGTATTAAGAAACAAATATAGCAATCTAAGATAACAATTTAAATTAAAATGGATGTCGAGATAAATAGAAAATGTTATGATTTTTTAACCGAGTTTTGTGATATTAATGTTTCAATGTCTCAAGTTTTTTTATGCATATGCATATACGCGCGGGGTTCATTCTTCTTATTCTTCGATGGCCCTACAGCCCATATCGAGCCTTAGCCTTCAGTATTCTTCGCCTCCAACTCCTCCTGTCCTCCACTTCGACCCTCTAATCTGACACTCGCCCCATCTCTCCCAACTTCATCCTCCCATCGTAGCCGTGGTCGTCCAATTGGTCTTCTACCACCTGGGTGCCACTCCAGCAATCTTTTTGGGATTCGCGATGACGGTATCCTCTACACGTGACCGGCCCATCTCAGTCTATTCAGTCTGATCTGTGTGGAGAGACTGGGAGCTTTGTAGATTAGTCGCGCTGGGCTCATTACAAAAACAAATCACCACGAAGCTTAACAGGCTTCATATTTAATAATATATTACAGAAAATATAATAATAATAAAATGTTTATTTTATTATAGTATTGGGGTTATATAAATAAATCTTACAAATTAAGGTAATAAGAAAAGTAGATTTATTCTTTCGAATCTAACAAATTCACAAGTTGTATCGTGCTCCGATGAGATGTTTCTTGCATCAATTCAAGGATCGCATTGGATTGAATCAAACTGAAAATTAGATTTCGATTCAAAGTACAAACAACAGAATACAAGAAATCTGCTTATCTAGTCGGTAACAGCGACGTCTTGGCGCGGCGCGCTGGGGTGGTGCGGCGAGGCGCCGTGCCTGAGCGGGCGGCCCCGGCGGCTGACTGCGTGGGATGGAAATGAAACAATTAAGGGAAGTTTCGCGGAGACGATCCGTCTGCCGGCACCCCGACAGGGAGCCTCCTTGCACTGACATCAGATGTCATATATTATACAGAGCAATGTTCACTGTGTATTAGCACACTTTTGAATGATATTTTTTTTATTTCATTCATGTACGAGTATAATGAAACTCGATTGCTTTTTGGTTGTTCATTGATTTATTAATACCATATATAAAAATATATAAACGATAGTAATACATTTGTTTCGCCTTGCGAGGGCATTCTCAAACCTGAATAAATCTAATAAAGTTTGAGAATGCCTTCGCAAGGTAAAACTAATTTTTAGCTATTGTTTATATATTTTTGTACCTAAATAAATCAATAAATTTAAACTACAAGATCAATTGAGATTTCATTATACATTAATTATATAACGAGTTTTACCAAATTAATACCGTAACCATCATAAATTTTATCCGTCAATTATAGCTCGTATTTTTCTTGCTAATGCCGTAATTGATACCAAAAAAATCAATTTAATATAAAAAAAACGTCACTTTTATAATGTTACAAATAAATTTTCAGGCTGGCGCACAGTAATAAATAATCGTTTTGTTCCAAATAAATAAACATTAAGCTTGTTTAAAATAATTTTAAACCCATGTATTTTCCTTGAACATTATTTTCATTTCTTGAAATTTAAAAATTATGCGCATTTGATACCTTGGATAGATGACACATGTCATTCCCATAAAGTATAATTAAACATTAAGAAAACACGAAAAATGACGAAAACAGACGAGCAAAACCGTTTGGTTTGATAAAAAAAATGTTAAAAGCAAAATTAAAGTGTTTCTAGTTATTTTTAATATTGCCACATTACAAATTTAGTGGTTCATAAGTTGTACTTAAGTATTAAGTTTGTTTCATATAACAAGGCATTTAAAGGGTATTTTGAATATTTGTGATATTGTATTTTAAGTATTTATTCTTCAAATTTGAAAATTGATGTAATCTAAAAACATGTTTATAGTTTAATATAAAGCTTATTTTTTTATATATTAAAAAAACTTTCTTGAATAAAAAGGTGTAAGGAATCATTTTATTTTAATTTATACCTAGATATTTGTTTGCAGCAAGGTGTAACATATTTGCTAGTTCTTGGGACACCACTTGCCTCTTTAATGTGGTACTTTCCCGTCGCTTTCCACGTTTTTGTATACAGCGTGTTTTTTTGGACCCAATAATTATAAACAATTTTTTAGCTATTGATTCTCATGACTTGTGTCAGCTAGCTAGTCTATCGCCATTTTTCTTTTCACATGAATTCCAACAGACCATCATAATTTCAAAAATTTGAGCCAAATCTTAGTAATATACTTAGGAAATAGATTTTTTTGTTTAATCCACTATTTGATAAAAAATATTTAAAAACCCGATATATTTCGGAGGATACCTCCATCTTCAGGTGTAAAAATATAATAAAAACTAAACAAAGAAAGACCCTAAAAAAATACATTTAAAACGATACAATAATTCAAATTTAAAAATTAACCTGTGCTATTTGTTATAAGTAGGTACTAACAATTATTTTTAACAGTAAGAACTAAGTTTAGTTTAGTTCTTACTGTTAAAAAATAATTGTTAGTACCTACTTATAACAAATATCATAGGTTAATTTCAAAATTTGAATTATTTATCGAATTTTAAATGTGTTTTTTATTAGTGTTTCATTGATTAGTTTTTACTTTATTTTTACACCTGAAGATGGAGGTATCCTCCGAAACATGTCGTGTTTTTTTAATATTTTTTTATTAAATAGTGGTATATTACTAAGGAATTCCACATTGTTAATGCCTTGGCGTTCAATAAGTTGAATCTAAGTGAAATTTAAAATATTTATTGATTGATGAAGTCAATTAATGAATCATTGATAAAATAAGAACACCGATGAATAAAAATGACCACCGAAACATTTCTGGAAAGCGTAATAAAGTTTATGAAAATACATACAATGTATTTGAAAACATATTTTTAATTAAAAGTTTCAGTCAATATCATCATGTTTATTGCAATATTCATGATTCAAAACAATGCGAATTTGAATTTGAAATCAGATAAGCCTCGTTTCGAGTACTCTTGTAACTAATAAACAGACTCCAGCCCCCCCCCCCCCCCCACCTCTCCACTCATTCTGTTGCTTATGACAAGTGTGAGATTGCCAATCGGATTACGTCACTTGCCTCAATGAATACTAATGAATCTGTTCCGGGCAAATTGTTGCGCAGAGTCTTGGCCGGAAAGGCCGCGGTCCAGATGCTGGGATGAAAGGGTAGTTTCCGCTCAGTTGCCTTGCTTCCGTCCAGCCTGCATACGCTTTACAGGAAGGGTGTCTGTTGCAACACACGCCACGCGAACAAAGTTGAGTGTTTATCGAAAATTCAAAACAAAGGCGTGTCAAGAAAACCGCTAGTACTGGGAAAATATGAGATTGGTTACAGTTAAAAATGCACTAAATAAAAAAATGTTTAATCTAAGTATGCAGTTTCATTAAATATGCCATATAAAACGAAATTGCATACTTTGTTTAATTTTATTTTTATTTTTTGCCAATTTTTCTTTAACCATTCATTTGTTTTATGGACGGTATCAATTTACTGTTTTTCTAATTACTTTATTGTTATTTTCCTATCTACATTTCACTGTTATATTACTAAAATTATTGATTCCCTTTTAATCTCATTTATATAATTTCTACTATGTAATGTGTGTTGCCGTCATATGTATGTTCAATGTATGAGTCCATCTATCCATTCATTGCTTCTACTTAGTATGTTATTTTTTTATAAAAGCCCCTGTGGCGTTTATGTCAAAATAAATAAATAAATACGAATATGGAGCGTATTCGATTTTAAAATTATTTTGGAAAACAATTTGCTTTGACTTACAAATATTACGCAATTTTAATTCCGCATATAGGTGTAATAGGAAGCCTTCTTATTGCTTTAACATTAAAAAATATTTTTGTAACTGTCAAAGTATGAAATTGGTTGTGTAGTGATAATTTTAATTTGATTATTATAATTTCCGAATGGTTACGTTACAACAGATATGACTGCCACATTGAAGGTCCTGGGTTCGAATCCCTGCGATGACAGCTTGAAAAAAATCTAAAATTCTCACCCTGTCTTTGGTCTGGTAGAGAAGAATTAACGTGATAACAAAAACGGCGATAGACAAGCTTTACCTTTAATATGTTATGAGAATCAATAGATAATTTTTTATGTATACTTGGGTTTAAATTACCTGGTGTATGTAAAATTAACCACGTGGTGGCTTAGAGGATAGATTGTTTGACTCCCGATTCAGGGGATTTGGGTTTAAGGTTAGACAGGGTCCGGTTCCATCCTCTAAGCTATTTAACAACTTATATAAGAACCTATTAAATAACCAACCGGCCTCTGGTGATGCCGGTTGGGAGATCAATCAAACCGCTGAAAAATATCGTTTCGGAGATCGACGTCTTTCATTTTAGTGAAAGTATGTTCAGAAGACAAATACTCTTGACTATCTTATCTTCCTAAAGTCGAACCATCCCTCGTGCGTTCTAGGTAATCTAAAAATTGTACCTCTTCTTTAGATGCCATAAACATTAGTTTTGTTTGTAATATCTTTTGGGATAATAAACGTATTTGTTTCGATTTGAAATTTATATTAAAAAATGCTATCCGTTTAAATCCTAGTGTTAGCATAAACATGTTTCCTACTTACGATTTTTTATTAGTAGATATTATTTTAAATATTCCACGTATTTGAAAATATGTTGTAAATTCGGAATATGTTAAAAACAAGGCTTTCTTATTGTTCGATTAAAGGATAAAATCAATTGATTAAACCGAGATTCACGTCTCCTCGGGCCGTATCACCGACTGGGTGGATTGGATTATTTGTTGCCCGTAATTCCCCGAAGGATACACCACCAACGCTCTCTCATTACTAAAGGATCCCTGACAATGCACTTGAATACATTAGTCATAATACTCAGAGATATTCATCTAAATCTGTTGAATATGAACAAGGCAGAAGTATACAAATTGATCACAGCGGCATTATGAATAAATTTGTAGTTCTTGAATAAAATTGTTGTGAAATAGATCTAGTTAATTTCTCAATTTAAAATAACTTTGGTATGAATTATACTGGGTTCTCTCTCTCTGGTTTCAATCCTGGGATTGGTTTGCAGCAATTTTCTCTATTCTTCTCTTCCATTCTTCCCTGTCTTGTGCGGCTTTTTTGAAATCTACATATGATGAGCAGCGCACGTCCACCAACAGGTCCTCCAGGTACTCTCGGCGTGGGCGTCCCCTAGAGTTTGTCCCCTCGGTCATACCCTCCATCATGGCATGCAAGAGGCCTTCTTGTCGTATTACATGGCCGATTCATCTTGTACGCCTTTCGGACAAGGTCCTGAGTAGGTGCTTCCTCCTTCGATTCTTTGGAGAATCTCCTCATTTGTAATGTGGTCTCTCCAGGAAATTCCTACTACTGGGTGAAAATACTGGGTTAAACACGCATAAAACAGATTTTTTTAATACTTAAATAACTAACTTACCATCACGCAGTCTCCCTCAAGTTGTAGCCAGAATGAAAAGAGCGCTACACTGTTACACAAACATAAAAAAATGCAAATTACTTCACTAATTTTTTTTTACTTTCAGTATTTTCCGAGAAGTAAAAATACAATGTTTAAGAAAAATATCTCAATTTACTGGTAGGGTAAATGAATGCAAAGAGAATTTAAGGGTTTAAGAGTTGAAGTGCTGAAAAAAACTACAAGCTGCTCCATAACGAAGTGATGTTACTTTGGCTAGCGTTGGCTAATATTTCTCCCCTTGGCATTAGAAACTTAAAAAAGTAAGCTTAATTTGAAAAGCTAACTTCTCCCTTAATGCTCCTCAGTGGCGGCTAATGAGGTGGCCGCGAACGTGCATAACCAATTTGCTAACTCGAAAGCTTCTTTTTAGTATGAATATGTATGGACGTAAAGCTTTAATCATTATTTAAAAAGTGTATTTAATAATGATGAATGAAAATTATTTTATAAAATAAGTTTTATTAAATAAATTATTATTCTATGTTTTTTCTTCAAATTACATATTCTTGGGAGTTTGATTTTTATATTTTAATCATTAACATTTAAATTTATTGTAGATATTTTAACTAGAACCTTCGATAGAGAATGGTGAAATGTTATGTCTAGTCTATAATTTTATATGGTGTTGAATCATTGACATTAAAGTTAGTATCGTGTATCGGTTGAAGGCATTTAAAAAGTGGAGGCATCGCAAAATGTTGCGCATTCCTTAAATCGATATGATAAGCAACATGAATGTACTCTAGAAAGTCAATGGTGAGAAAAAACTGTTAACCAACATAAAAGCCCGCCAGATGAATTGTGATTAGTAATACTCGTAGCTCTTTCCTTACCTCCGGCTAGTCGCAGAATGCGGACCTTTTCTCTCAAGGTTTTCACGCAGGATTCCTTCTGACTGATGTCATTCGTTTAGGGACGGGTTAACATTAAAAGCATTTATTTATATACTAAGCGACGATCCTCCAATCGATGCGGTGAAGTTGACAGATGAAAACGAAGTGAAGTGAGCCTTAACGGGCTGCGCAAAGGGGCTGTGAACAGTGTAGGGATGAAACTAGTGCCAAATCCGCGAAGCTATTAGCACTCTGGCGGTAAAAACGGCGAACTATGGATTTGAATGAAGATGAGCTGAACGCGGAATATTTAAATAATCATTATTATATAACGGCCGAAGAAATCGTAATGATAACACAACATATTACGGGACAAAAGTATGAATTGCTGCACCCAATCATTGAGAAGAATAGACGATCGACCAGGTGTTGGCAGGAAGCAAATCTTTTGTCTTTGCAAAATAATGAACTGGACTATCATTTATAACGGTGACGAGCAATTTCGAGATACCAGGGATAGAGATGTGTACATATAACTGAATGTCAAAGTCGAGGGAATTGAACTGATATGGCACCGGGAGAAGACATATTTTGACAGCATTCAATAATAACAACTTTTTTCTGTATCAAAATATTTGTGATTGAAATCAACATATGACTTAATAGTTATTCATACACACTTCATTCTATTGAGTAAATATAGTATTGGTACTTCGACCAAGAACATACAACATGAAACTTATAAAAAATTCGAAATGTTAAAAAAAGTGTAACCTTACAGGATAAAGCTAGATAAATGTGTATTAAGACAGATAATCGTTTGTCCACATTAGCATTAGTGACAGGGCTTTGAAGGCAATAATTTCAATGATAATAAAAAACTTATAATATAAGTATATTGAAGAATTAAAATTAAACATTTGTTAGGAATAATGTAATTTTGTATTATGTTGGAATAACATTATCATTTTTCTTGGGTATTATCAATGGACATTTGGTAATGCTGTTGCAAGGTAAAATTTTCAGTAATACCATTGCTCCTTACGTGGCTGACATTCAATATATGATTTATTTGATCGTCTCACGTTTTCCTCGGTCTTCCTCTATTTCTAGTTCCATTTACATCATAAACATATATATTTTTACCATTTTTTCTTCATTTATTCTTTTCATGTGTCCAAACCATCTTAAATTTCGTTTCATTATTTTGTCCACAACGCTTTCATTTGCACTGCATTCACTTCTTATATTTTAATTCGGCAGTTTGTCACACATTCGTCTAAGAGAAAAACAAAATAATCTAACAAAATAATAAATAATTAATATAATAATTGAAAAATAAAATAATCTAATCTGGTAGTTTTAAATGATTTTAAGATCAACATTATACTTTTATGCGCCTATGGAATCCGAAACATTCCAAAGATTTTTCGCAGAGAAGAGTGAACGTTCCCCGTCCGGTGCTGCTGATATTTCAACGGGTATGCGGCTGTTCCATGTTTTTATTTAAAACTTTCACGTCTTTTCAGACGTTCGCCGCCTGATACACGGTATCCTACCCGCCAAATATTCGAGACTACGCTGAAGAAGATTTTTTGAAAGTAAAAAACTTCACATCGCAGGCTTACGGAAAAATATATTTACAAATGATATTTATAGTGCTTTTTTATATTTATTGTTTCTTAAACAACGATGTTAAACTCCGTATAAAATAATTAAGTCTGTTTTCTAGACGTTTTATTATATTTTATGTGAATGGCATGTTTCGCCTGTCTAAGGCATTATCAAATGTTAACTGTTAAAATTTAAAACACTATTATGATATCACAATTTTTATTATTTGTCGCGACAGAATGTTTGCCAACCGATGTTGGCATCATCAGGTATTTTATTATTATTTTTTTATTATTAAAAGGAACATAGAAGTTCCCGCCACATACCCGAGGCTGTTATAGGGCGCAGCGGCGCCCTTTTATCAGCCTCGCTCGTACACTCCCTGGGCCTGTCCCCGGTCCATCCGGGACTTACATTTAAAGACGGCAACAGCAAGGGGGTGCCAGACCACATTTAATCTACTCCATCCTACTTCTACGCTCCGCTGTACTTTATTGAATAAATAAACATAATATATATATAATACATTAACATTTTAGGAACATTATGTAAAATATAAAAAGAATGATACACCACAGGAATCATCAGGTATTACAAACTACAAATAATAAAAATTGCGATATCATAACGGTATTTTAAATTTTAACAATTAATAATGTTCAAGTATCATATTGTTTCGGCCAAAACAGTGGACTATTAACAATGTGTAAATGTGATTAAAATGCCTTTATAGAAAATGGCGGGATTAACATTTCGTAATGCTTTAGACAGGCGAAAAATTTCATTGTAATAAAATATAATAACACTTCTAGAAAATATACATTTTCTTTCGTATTACTATTATAATATTAACTTAGATAATATTAATACATTGTCTAAATCACGCTAATATATTATATTAGTTGATATCTTGTACTAATAGATTTATGCGATTATTAACACGCGTAGCTTGAAATTGAAATACAAATATAGAACTTAATTTACATATAATTTAAATTGTGTTAAAAATATGTCACAAAAAATGTTTAAAAATACTCTCACGAAGTTTACCAACAGTTTACAAAGAGTCCTCGAAATAGTCATTTATACATTCACGCTGACCTCTACCAATCAAGGAAAGGTATGAATACCCTTCTCTACCAATCAAGGAAAGAGGTATTAATGAGCGAATATTAGAGATAAGATTGTCTTTTAACTGCTCACATAATCTACTAAATATCATTCACTCTATTAAATAATTATTTTTTGTTGAAAATTAAGGCATTAATACTGTGGAATTCCACTGTTAAAACTATGGAATTGAAAAAGAACGCTGTTTATTTTCCATTTTAATTTATTAAATATCTTTATACAATAAAAATATTTAAACACCACAATGTTTTGGAGGTGACCTCCATCCTAAGGTATAAATATGGAATATAATTGGTATATACTCACAATTTTTTTTTTATGTATTATATATTTAGTTAAAATCCACTGACGTTTGTGTCTTCGACCGGTAATATATATTTACGATTTATTACGAAATATTTACACCTGACGATGGAGGTCACTACCGAAACATTGTCGTGTTTTATTATTTTTATTGCATAGTTGGTTAATAAATTAAATTGAAATATATATAGTGTTGTTTTTCGATTCCAATATTTTTATATTTATCAATCGACTAACTATTGTATATTATGATTATTATTATTATTATTAATATTATTATTTTGCTGAATCGCTCATTACATCATGACAGCATAAGCCAAATCGATGTAAAGGGTATTATAGCTATCATAGTGATTCTCGTGACATGTGATAGGTAGCTAATCTGTCGCCAATTTATTGTCAGGTGAATTCTACACCAGACCAAAGACAGTGTGACAATCACACTGCCCTCGACGGCAATCGAACCCGGAACCTTCGGGGTGACAGTAAATGAACTTACCACTCGGCTACGAAGGTCGTCTTGAAGGACGGTCGTCGTCGTATATAGCTGAAGATAGAGAGTAGCTCCGTAACATGTAGTGTTTATTTTTTTTATGATATTAAAAGTACAAAAATAGCAGCCACGTAAGGAATCAGAGAAATTATTATTATTATTATTATTATTATTATTATTTTGTTGAATCGCTCTTTACATCATGACACCATGAGCCAAATCGATGTGAAGGGTATTATAGCTATCATAGTGATTCTTGTGACATGTGATAGGTAGCTAATCTATCACCATTTTTATTGTCATGTGAATTCTACACCAGACCAAAGACAGTGTGACAATCACACTGCCCTCGCAGGGAATCGAACCCGGAATCTTCGGGTGGCAGTCAATGCACTTACCACTAAGCCACGAAGGTCGTCGAAGAAATCGACAATGTATGTATGAATGTTGAGGAATATATCAGGAAAGAAAAGTGTGGTAGTCCTTTTTTTGCGTACCCCTTCGGGGAGACGACGTTATGGTTAGTTAGTTAGTTAAATAGTGATTTCATATAAAGTTAAAATCTCTTTCCAAATTAATTTTTTTATCAAATTTAGCACATTGAAACTAATTCTCGGTGGAACAAATTCAGACGTGTATAAATTTTAATATTTGAGTACCTACTTAGCCACCGTAGCATTAAGTTCCCCCTTCGAAACACATTATCGACTTCACATTGTACTTGAAATACTCCAGAACGACGGTGCTCTATGTATTTTGCATATAATTTAAGTGTACGCTAACTTCATTCTATCAAAATAGTTACATTAATACCAATTTCATCATTCGCGGCGCGTGGAAACACATTACACGTATGCCATACACATTTTCCGGCATTAGCTTCAAGTATTGTATAATTCCTCAACGTGCTCTGAGGTTATCGAATTAGGGTTGAATCTAATATAATGTAATACTTCGTAAGCCGTAATACACTCTTGTAATAATTGAAGTTGACAAGCACGTATCGAAAGTAGTTATACTCTACGAGTCTACATATTATTTTCTTATGATTTAAAGACACAAAGATTTTTAAAAATCGTTACATATGTGGGGGGTTTGTGGTGAGAGTTGAAAGACGGCGGAGGTTTCAGCGTTTATTGCGGATCACAAGTAATTACACGTAAACAGTATGATATACTCGTGATGGAGCGTGGCTGGATGTCGATAGCAGCGGGGCGGAGTCCGGGTGGTGAGCCGTAGAGGTGAGGGCTCGCTGGGCGGTAGGTCGTCGAAGGTTTCGTGACGTAGCCGTGTAGACAGATGTGTACTCGGGAGGAAGGTCGAGGTTCTCGTACGTAGACTTGGTAGTGGAGACTCGTGTCGTTTAGAGATCGCGATACTGGCTGACGTATTGGGTGTTCGGAAGTACCGCTTTTATATGCTTCGCTTTCGTCATCTACGATGCCCTGACCTAATGACCAAACTTGAATGATTCGGGGCCCTCGAGTCATCAAATCTGATAAGTAGATCCTGGGTCAGCGTTTTTGTGTTTATTCGTGTCATGGAATATGCTGGTTCAGCGTCGAAGTCCACTTATGTGGGTCACCTACACATATTATAATATTAAACCGTTAGAATGCCAAATAACAATATTAAAATCCTTACTTATTGAACGCTAAGGCATTTACACTGTGCAATTCCATAGAAGTATACTTTGGAAATGGAAAAAGCTTTGTTTAATCCGCTTTTTAATAAAAAATATTAAAAAATTCGACATGTTTCGTTGCAAACCTACTTCTTCAGGTGTAAAAATATAATATTTTTACACCTGAAGATGGAGGTATCCTCCGAAACATGTCATGTTTTTTAATATTTTTTATTAAATAGTGGATTAAATTTTTTTTTTCAATTTCCAAAATATACTACTATGGAATTCCACAGTGTTAATGGCTTAGCGTTCAATAAGTAAGGATTTTGTTTGATTATACTGTTAAAATTTCTACACTGAGGAAGAGCATCCCTGTCCCGAAACATGCTTGTGAAAAGTGTTGTGAAAATACAATATTTTTAAAAAGTTATTCAAATTATGTATAGAAGATTTAAATAATAAAAAAAAAACAATGAATCCATAATTTTTATTATAACTATTTGTGTATAAATTGATGTTATTTAGTTGGAGTTCTAGTCCCGACCCTTATGTATGGAAGCTAACTACCTTAAGCTTGGAGTTGACAGAATAAAGATGAAAGTAGGATAAATGCCGTAGAAATGAGGTCACTAAGAAGAATGTGCGAATAACCAATGTATGATAGAATATCTAATGATGAAGTAAAAAAATTTATGGCGGATGAATGCGTGATAAATAAAATTAAGAAAGGGTCACTAAGATGGTTTGGACATATGGAACGAATGGATGAGTAAGAATGGTTAAAAATAAATATACAAGTAGTGTGAATGGGAAAAGAAGTTGAGGAAGCCCAAGGAAGATATAGCATGAGCAAATTAATAAAAAAAATAAAAAAAATATTCAATTACTGAAAGGCGGCCATGTTCGAAGTAGGAACAATCGACGAGCGTGCATGACACGATGTGTGAATGTAGAAGTTGCGCGAGTATTATGCCAGGATAGAACAATGTGGCAATCCGTCATATCTGCCTACCCCTCCGGGGAAATGGCGTGATGGTTAGTTAGTTAGATGTTATTTATTTGTTAGTATAGTATAAAAATGTAATATATATTTTTTGAATGTATACAAATACTTGTTTCAAATAATCGTCAGACTTGGTGTTCGTAGAAGGGCGGAATGGGGAATGTTGTATTACATAAAGCGATCCCTTAACCCAACCAATGATGGTCATAAGTCCTGTAAACGCCTCGACCACTATATTCTGTTTCCAAATAATTTACATCTTCGTCTGTATTGAGATACAATTAATTCATATTAAAAATGTAATATTTGTACGTATTTTATTATCATTTTGAATATAACTTATGATTAAAAATTGAAATAATTTTATAACAAAAAAGTCTGTCACAAAATATAATATTTCAAAATATCAGTGTTATAAATATTGAGAAATTATAAAATGGGTAACGGTATTCAGATTATTTTCAGTCTTCACATGCATGGCGTGTCAATATCATCTATATAGCAGGTGATCTCTATCGGTACGCCGGCATTGTGCTTGTTGAATACCCCTTCCAGGCAACTCCGGTGATGGATACGTCTCCCTTGATGGGCTGTCAGGGGATCCTTCAGGAGTATGATCAAAATTTTACGGTCGTCCCGTTATGAAGCATTATTAAGTGATAAATTGTTATGGCATTCAACCAGGCGATAGAGTTAAGTGTTGAAGACTGCATTTCATACTATTTATGAGATTCTCGTAAAAGTGATGTGTATTAAAGTACTCCATAATTTACAACTTCGGAAGAGTTGGCTCATCTCTTGCAAGTATATACCGATATACTGAATATACTTTATAGTCTGACGCAATCAAATGATCATTTTTACTGCATTAAAGTTAAAGATTTATTTTAATTGAAATAATTACTACATGTTTACTATTGCTTGTTTTGATTCAACTTAATTATTCAATATTACTACATAAGAAAATGCTCGTGTTCTAGAAATTTTGATAAATTTAATTGAAGTGAATACTTAAAAACTAACTTACTTACTAACCATCACGCCATCTCTCCGAAGGGGTAGGCAGAAAGAAATGACTGCAACACTTTTCTTTCCTGACATATTTCTCTCGCTTTCTCAACATTCATACATCGTGTTATGCACGCGCGTCGGTTTCTCTGACTCCTCACGTGGCCGACATTCAATATTTGATTTATTTGTTTTCCTCGGCCTTCCTCTATATCACTCAAAACGCACCATTTCAAATTATCTTTTCCTGACCGACTACGTCAGGTACAGCCCTCGTACTAAATATGTTTATTATTATTGTTATCATTATTATTATTATTATTATTATTATTATCATTATTATTGTTATTATTATTATTATTATTATTATTATTATTATTATTATTATTATTATCTCGTTGATAAAATAGAGCATCTTCTACAGCGCCCTTGAGATGAGTAATTCATAAAAATTGCGATCTATAAATTATCCAATTTATATTATTATTATATACTTTTTTTACAATTCTTTCTTCATTTATTCTTTCCACGTGTCCAAACCATCGTCATGACAATACCTTTTAACAAAATAAAATTTCTTTAAATTTAAATTTATTGTTCAGTTACATCACAGCATTTCTTGTTTGGGGTTGGTGCATCCAAAGTAAAAACATGTCATTATGCTGTATAACTTCCGATAGGAGAAGGATAAGAAGTATAATATTCTCAAATTACATATTTAAATGCGCTTGCTACACAATTTACGAAACGTACGCCATCTTTTATCTAAACAAGTATTATAGATTGGCAGTGTGATTATTACACTGTCTTTGGTCTGGTGTAGAATTCATGTGACAATAAAATGGCGAAAGATTAGTTACCTATAACATGTCATAAGAATAAATATAATAAATGAAAACAAATTGTATACAGTAATTTGAACGACCTGTTGTATACACAAAAAATAAACGAGTCGTGTTTTTATTGTATTTAAATGAGACACTTAACATTGTGGGGTAACATTTAAAATTAATAAACGTATAAAATAAAATAGAAACTCTGCACATTAAGCACTTATTTGTAATTATATTTGACTAGTTTCACTCCAAGCTTCACTAGGGGATTATAAAAACTAGAAGAAACTTAGGTAAGAGGGAAACTCTTTTTCATCACATATAATTAAAAATCCTAGGTTAATGATGTATAAACCTTATTTTATGTTAAGTAATTATTAATTTAATTGTATTAAAAAAAATAGCTCAATTTACACGTGCGTATTATAGTAAATATTAACGATGTAACGGAACTAGAATTAGAGGAAGACTGAGGAAAACGTGGCACGATCAAATAAATCAAATATAGAATAATTAACATGACACAATGTATGAAAGATGAGGAAGCGAGAGAAGCATTTCACGAAAGAACAGTGTGAGAGCCCATTATTTTTGCCTACCCTTTCGGAGAGAGGCATGATGATTAGTTAGTTAGTTAGTTATAAAATCTAAATCACGTATTTAGAAATTTAACGTTCGTATTTTTATTTCTAGAGATTTTAATTTGATCACGTTCCACGTATGTAGTAAGATTTTCATGTAAAATATTTCAAAGTTTGAAAAGTTAGGCAAAAGTTTTATCGTAAACTTATTTTATCAAACGAAATAATCTGCTTTAACGACACTTTTCACAGTGCATACTGGGGAAGATTTTAAACACGTTCGTATGAATCTAACTTTCGCCCATTAACTTGCCGCGTGCTCAATTTTTAAGTTATATATCAGTCCCATCATCTGGTTACCTCCCTCTTGATCTGCTAAAGATAACCATTTAAATATCATTTAAATACACAATTATTTTGTGTCTTTATTGGTATTCAACAGACAATCAAGGTATGCTGTAAATATGAGAATGTTTGTTACCAATCAACATTTCATCTTATTATTGGGAACATCTTGGTTATTAAAACATTTTTCGAATAGTCTTAAAATGTATACAGATCATTTCCAAATTCCTTATAAATTTTCCATCAGTGGTTAAAATAAATTTTCCATAAATTTTCCATCAAATTCCTTATAAATTTTCCGTTAGTGGGTCGGTTGCATAGGTTAATTCTTGAATAAATTCACAAGTGCAACTAAATCTACATAGATGGCTGACTGAAACTGACACGTGAAGATAAATATGGATTTCGAAGTATATATACATCTTCCAAAAATTTGTCATGCATGATCACAATAACAAAGGTGGAATGGGGAATGTTGTAATTACATAAAGCGTGCGCTTAACCCAACCAATGACAGGTCATAAGTCCTGTAAACACCTTGATCATCCATGTTCAGTTTCCAGTTTACGCCTTCGTCTCTATTGAGATACAATTAAAAAAATTTCATCACTTTGTATTGTGGATTCACAAATACTCGTAAATATCTTTTCAAAAACATAGTATTTTCACAACACTTTTTTTAACTTTTCACAAACTCAAACTGAACGTGGAATGCTTCCAAAATTATTCAAATTCGCTTTGAATGTGCGTTGTATTAAGTTTAGTACATTTTTACAATACACACATTTTTTTAAAACTCAATGGACTTTATTTCCATTAAGTGGTCCTAAATAAACATTTTAAATTTTCTGTGGTAACGGCTATTCTACTTTTAAATACCTTTAACTAAATTTTTTCGATAATAAATATGGATAAACGAGGTTATTAAGATACAATAAGTTATTGTATGGTAATTTATCAATTATATGGTTTTTAAATGTTTTAATATGAGAAACCTGTAATATGGACTACATGTTTTTTTCTGAGTTTGATATTTTAAACAATATTATAAAAATGGTTTCTTGAAATAGAAAAATAATTAAAATGTGCCAAATGCGGGTTCATCCTGGCCTCTTTGGGAAGTCGACTCTCAGCTATCCCTCCATCTCTTTGACGGTCTTCCTGAGGGACGGTAGCCAACAGGAATCTGTTCCATCATAACGTGTGGGATTCTGATTGGATATTTGAACTAATATTTGGATTTTTTTACCGTATTAAATGAAATCTTAAAACTTTGTATTAAAAATAAAACTTTTTATTTAACCACATTATGGTTATTATATTTGATGCTATCTAGTTTCGCTTATACTAAAACTTGTTTTGCCTTGATGAAACTTGGTGTTTTTTTAATATTTATAAATTTAAAATATCCAACCACAAAGTGAGTGCGTCGTGTGAAAACTTTAAATATATATTTTTTTTGTCCCTATTACTGTTAAAATATAATACCCAAAACACAATTAATTCCATGTTTATAAAATATGAGAAATTTTTGTGTTATTTCGGGTGTTTCTTAAAATTTGTTTGCTCTTAATTTCGTGTATTATATTAAATAACAATTAAGAATACAATTACGAGTATAATACTCACAGCAAACTGATACATAAACTATATATTGATAAACTGGGGTCTAAGTCATGTAGTCGTTCATATTCTTAAATGATAATTAAATGATTTAATATATTTTTCCTCTTTTGTTTTTATTTCGACAGCGATCGGTTCGCCAGGTTCGCTGAAGAGCTGACAGATTGGACCATTTATTTATCGTAAATAACCTTAGATTATTGTAAATATTCTTATTATACAACCATTGCTTACCTATTGTTACTTCGATTGAATCTGATGCTAGCTAATATGATCCTTTACTAAGACCGATTATCATCCGCCTACACACTTCAATCAAGGGTTCGGGGGAATTCTAATACACATTATACGAGACTTTACATGTAACGATACTGCACAATCAAAATTCTTAAATGGGAGATAATAGGTTATACGACTGTGAGCACATATTGTAATTAAGTTATTGCCGCGGAAATGGGGTCGTACGTTATCAGGAATGCGTAATGCTCGCTCGACGGTAGAAGGGGTTGAAGATTCGGAGGGTTGCCAAAGATCATTTGGCGGGAAACGCTTTTAGAATATTCGTAATGGATACGCAAGTGAATTATCCACGGATAATGATAAATTATAAATAATGGTAATTGGATTTTTGGAAACGATGCGATAATAATTTTGTTCCCCTTTCATTATAATACATTTACTTACCGGGCATAAGTAAGTACTCACAAAATAAATATTAAACGAACAAAAACATTTTACTGGAGGAGTTTTAAAAATAGAATTTCTTCTTATTCATAATCTTTTTCTTCTCAGTGCTAAATCCTAGTGTGAGATTTAGCGTCCTTCACTGGCTGCTGTCTCTGGCCATCCCTCCCCGTTATCCGGTTCTTATTCTTTGGGAAGTCTGAGTTCTGAAGCCATTGTGTTAGTGTTCGTAATCAAGTGTTCTTTTACCATGAAGAGTGAACCCGCCTCCTTTAGCCACACATAGTCATCTAACACAATGATGTCAGTATTAGGCTGTGGAAGTAAATTATTTTTGCTGGATAATCGATGTGATAGCTATTATTATAATTATTATTATTATTTTGTTAAATTGCTCTTTACACCATAGCAGCATGAGCCAAATCGATGTAAAGGGTATTGCAGCATCGTTAATTTCGCTCCGAAACAAGTTCTTTATAGTAATCTGCCTGAATAAATTCGTTATTTCAAATTTCAAAGCCACCTAATTGACAAGCAAAACACATTTTTTCGTTGATCTTTTCGCTCATGTGATCGAATACAGTAATAATAAAGTTATTTATCTGCGTGTTATTTTGTATAAAAGTACACGTAAAACGTATAAAAGTATGTTTAAATAAAATAATAATATATAAATGTAATTGTAATGTATGAAAGGCTTTGATCTTGACCTAGAAGACCGATCATAATTACGTCCCGCGGCCGGCGAATCCGAAAACGTTACAAATCGGCTAAACCTTCCACCACAATGACAGGAGGATGAAGAGAAAAAATAACATTTTAATGATAATTTCAACGAAATATGAAACTAGTTTACCATTAACATGTAACAAAATAATTGAGGGCTGAACATTACAAAGGTGCCAAGATTCCAAATGCTGAAATATAATAAAGGAAAAGATGCAAAGTGATTGAACAATTTAGTGTAGTTCAAACTTCTTACTAAAGATGCCACCCGTGCTACTTGGCACATGTTATTTTTATCTTTTTCTTTGTTTTATGTTTAAACCACTTAGCACCTTTGCAATAATCAGCCTACAATTATTATGTACTAATTTTACAGTTTATTTGATTTGTTTTGTTCTTTTTTTAAGGATATCAAACAGCGATTTCAATACATATATACAAATACATAGAGACAACAAAACAAGGCCAATTACATGCTTCCATAAATATTTTACCACAAATGACATTTGTATATAAATATATAAGAATAATAAAATAACATAATATTTTAGGGAGTCAAATAGAATATATAGTGTGCGCGGGAGATGTCTATTGGTGGCGATGAGGTTCGCAACCCATCACACCGCGTCTTCCGTGGAGCGAAAAGAGAAAGATGGAGTGCCGCATCAGTAAAAGTGTGACAGTCCATTCTTTCTGCCTACCCTTTCGGGGAGACGGCGTGATGGTTAGTTTAGTTTTAGTTTAGTTTTGGTTATTTTTTTTAAGGGTAACAAACAGCGATTTCAATACATATATACAAACACACAGAGACAACAAAACAAGGCCAATTACATGCTTCCATAAATATTTTACAACAAATGACATTTGTATATAAATATATAAGAATAATAAAATAACATAATATTTTAGGGAGTCAAAGAGAATAATAGTTATACTAATTATAATGAATAATTAAAGATGAAACATAATATTATATAAAAATGTAAAAAAATAGCTACAATAATAAAACATAGTAGTTTGCGAAAGATTTTCTATAAACTTATTTTTATATAAAAAAATCTCATTTCAAATAAATGCCGCATTTAAATTCTAAAAACTAATTCAAAGTTTCTAGACAGTATAGAGAGATTTAATATATATTTTTTAAAAGTTCCAAGCATTATTTATGCCGGGAAAATGTAAAGAAAATAAATATGATTTCTCCCTCAGCCGCGCGACTACTTGGTATTCCACAGCCGACCGTGACATTACGGATTTGATCATTGCCCCGAACAAGTCCGCTGTGTGCGGGGACTGATGGGTTAAGACCGCGGACGGTGATTTGACAGATTGCTCTCTTCATGAATAACTTGGAGGGTGTGGGTGGGGGGAGGTATCTTCCGGGAGGAGATAATAGAGTAGGTTTGATACTGTAACGCATTGTAATACAATATATATTTATTTCAGTGAGTTACGAGATAGGATATGTAACTTATGTCTTTATATAAGATATTGAGATACGCAATAAAAATATATATATTATAATATAATATTTATGTAGTTACTGATTTCTTTTGTGGAAGTTTGCTGTAGGTTTACATTTGGTGACATACGAAAATATGGCAGCATCTTGCCAAAACTAGTCAGAACTAGACGAACAAAAGGAATAGAATTGTTTTTCTATTATTATGTAAAGAAACGTTTTATTTCATTAAAATAATATCTTAATATTATAATAATTATTATATACACATAAAAAATTGAAAATACTTTGTTTATAATCCTTAAAATATAAAAAAAAACGTTCGGAGGACACCTCCACCTTCAGGTGTAAATATATAATAAAAACTAAACAATGAAAGACTAATACATAAAAAACACATTTAAAATTCGATACAATACAAAGGAACAACTCATTTAAATTTAAAAATTAACCTGTTATAAGTACTAATAATTATTTTTTATCTGTAAGAACTAATAAATAATATTAAACAGTAATAATATATAATAATGAAATGAAATATAAAATTGTAATTTGGAAAAAAACATCCACTTGAATTGACATGTTTTATATAAAAATTAATTAATTAACAATTTGCATACGATTGGAAATGGGAGCTTGGGAGAGGAGAAAAGTATAGAGAAAGGAGTTAAAGATATTGCAAGGAATTAAAATATCATATCACTCAAAGTTCTGAGAGTATGTGATATATTATACATATATGATATGATTCCTTTATATACATTTCTTTGTTTCATTGTACTATTTTATTTATATGTACCATTTTTGTACAAAAACATATTGATTAATACATAAAACATTATTTTATTTTTGTGCCTATAGAAATTATACAAAATTCTATGAAGTTTATAAATAATATTGCTTTACATGGAACGAATGTAACCAAACTTAAATTAATAACGAGAGTCGTTTTACACAAATCTTATTTCATTAAGATACTTACATCAATACTAGCATGCATAACACATATGTTACAACAATAATCCAAATGTTGTTCTAGTTAATAAAATACATTTCTTGTGCCCAATTTGATTTGAAACCCTCTTACATCCTGACAAATTGTATTCCCAAATACTTACACATATTCAGTCGATTCTCGAATCAAGACGTTTCACAATCATTTTGTCAAATCCTTTCCACCCTCGAGATGTCAGGGAGGGGAGGTCCTGTCGTCGTGCCCTTTCGGGGAGGGAGGCAGTGATGGCTTGTATTTCAACACATTCAAACATCGTGAATAAGTTTTTGAACTTTATATTCCCCATTTATTTACTTCTCATGAAAGTAAGTCCTCGTTGAATTATTTAGACTTATTTCAAAGCGTCTATAAAAGCGAAAAAATGATAAATAACTGATATTTTAAGAAAATGTATTATACATGATGAAATACTTTAAATGAAATTGGATATTTGAAAATTGGCAGTTTAAAATGTTGTAATAACAGTTTGATATATTTTTTTATGTAAATATATTTAAAGGAAAACAAACCCTGAATTTTATTAAATATGGCAAAGCATGATAAAACGTTCACAATGTTTAAATAATATTTAAAACAATTATTAAAAAAATATATCCAAAAAGCTTTTGTTATGCCTGGTCAGTTAATGCTTCTTCTTTTTCTCTGGCGCTACAACCCTCGGTGGGTCTTAGCCTACTCCAAGAAACGTCTCCATCCCGTCCTGTCTCTGGCCGCCACCTTCCGGTCTTGCTGCTCCAGGTCCCGACAGTCTGCCACGGCACTATCCAATCATCGCAGTCTCGGCCTGCCGACTCTTTTTCGCCCTACTGGATTGTCATACAACACTCTTTTGGGGAGCTCCAGATCCCCCATGCGGTGCAAGTGCCCTAGCCAGCGCAGTCTATTAATCTTTATAAACTTGACCACGCTGACGTCCTGGTATAGATCGTAGAGCTCTGTGTTGTATCTCTTTCTCTACGTCTGACCATCCTCAATGGGTCCGAAGATTCTGCGAAGCGCTTACGATTATGTTATGCCTGGTCAACTTCTATTAATATCCGATCATAATTAAAATAATTATTTTTAAGATCTTAAAGTATTTATAAAAAGTAGATTCATTCTTACTTCTTCGTACATAAAATGTATGTCGACACAAGTGCGTAGATATTTACGTTAGTAGCAATATGCTTTTTATTCTATCCACATATTGGTTGTAGGTAACACTGAAGATAGAGACTGCAACGTTTTCCAAAATAACAGTCGAAAAGGTTACTAAGTAACAGATATATATCGAAAATATCTAAGAACATACATATGTTCACACGTTTTCAACGAATTAAAACTGTTCTAACTCACTTCATATAATATACGGCGTATCATAATGTATTATGGAAACAAGATCACTTTCATATCGTATCTTCATTATAATTTTTCATTCCAACGATATGTAATTGTATTATAATAAATTAGTGGCAGACAGTTATTTCATCTTCTTTTTCATCATGTCATCACGGAAAAGTCCGCCAGCCGGACCGCACTGCCAGACGCCCGAACCAGACCCTATTCCGTGCATGTCGCAAGGCAGTTATTCCGTATATATTGTGTTATTTCAAAATTATAAAAATATATACGGGTTCAAAAGTGTCCAACGCATCCCGCCCACCACGTTTGGTCACGGTTCCCAAGGAAATCGTCCCAAATGGACCCCTGACCGTCCGCCCTCGCCTCTGCCCTGCGTTCTGCATGTCAAGTGTCCGCAAGGGAGTTTTCAAGGTACCTCTGCATGTACATAGAAATTTTTATTTACCCTTAAACAATGCGTCAAATAATTTCACTATGTGCTTACTTGAATGATTATATTATATTATTAAAGCTTTTATTTATACGGAGGCGATCATGGGCCCCAATTAATATCCGAGAATCATAAAGTACGGATGATCGCCCTCAGAATTTTTATGTAAGTTTAAATGTAAAAACTAACCATCACGCCGTCTTCCTCAAGGGGTAGGCAGGAATAATAGGCTGCAATACTTTTCTTTCCTGACATAATTATCTCGCTTTATCAACATTCATAAACGGTGTCGTACACGTACGTCAATTTCTCCGACTCCTCAAGTGGCTGACATTCAATATTTAAAGTACATAACGTTATTTCATTATTTCACTTTGTTACCAATATATGAAAATGATTTTTTATTTGACATTTTACAGGGAGGTCTAAAGAACATGCAGAATCAAATCAAATATTTATGGTAATAAATTGCCATTACAAAAAATGAGCTTCTTACTAAGAAATTGCAATATCTAAGTAAATATTTTTTCGAATCGCTTTGCTTAAAGCATTGATCATTTTAACAGCCGAGGGTTTTTTATACTATTCGTATTTTAAATAAGACGATTATGGTAGTAAACATGGTTTTAGAATAAAAAAATATCAAGAATAACGAAACTCTATTTATGTTTTTATGTTAGTAAACGTAACTGTTTATTACTTAAAGCTTCGGCACTTCATTCATATCCAGTTAATAAATTAGCTATTCTCTCTCTCTCTCCGGTTTCAATCTAATGATAGGTCTGCAGCAAAGCGACGCATCTCCTCTTCCACTCCGCTCGGTCCTCGGCAACTCTCTTCAATTCCGCATAAGAGGTGGAGCCCATATCTCGGCAAATCTGGTCTAGGTACTCTTGGCGAGGTCGTCCTCTGCCAATCGATCCCTCGACTATTCCCTCCAACACATTATGCAAGAAACATTCGTGTCGCAACACATGACCAATCCGCTGATGCAATTAGTCTGCTGAACGCGGTCTCCTCGGAGATCGACGTCTTTCATGTTAGTGAAAGTACGTTCAGGGGGCAAATACTATTGACTTTAGAAAGTATCTTGTCTTCCTAATGTCGAACCATCTCTAATGCGTTCCTGGTACTTTGTTGTAATATTTTTATGATATTTTACCTGTACTTAATAGATGCCTTAAACATTTTCCTGTTTGTAATGTCTATTAATTTAATTAACTGATTTGATTTGATTTGATCTTGCGCGTGTCTCCGTTATGGTGTTCAACACGTGCCTACTCTCTTCAACTCTGCTGAGAACTTCTTCATTTGTAATGTGGTCCCTCCATGAAACATGGGCAACAATTCAAAAAAACAAATTTAATTACACTAAAAATATTTGGGGCTTATATTATTATTTATTCTATATTATATTCACCATCACATGGTGCTGTGGAATCACATTCAAAGTGTTAAAATTTTAACATGAGGAAGGACATGACATTGGTTCGTAATATGTTTGTGAAAAGTACTGTAAACATACAATACAATGTTTTACATAAACTGATTCAAACGTAATTTTATTATGTTTTGAAATGGTATTAACAAGACGAGAAATATATTTTTATTTCAACATTTTGAATGTATGCAAATACTTGTAGACAAATACTGGATTTTACCCTTTTCGGATAAATTATTTTTTTATAAGGATTAATTGTATCTCAATAGAGACGAAGATGTTAATTGTTTTCTGGGAACAGAATATGGTGGTCGAGGCGCTTACAGGACTTATGACCTGTCATTGGTTGGGTTAAGCGATCGATTTAAGTTTAACATCATTCCCCATTCCGCTTTTCTTACGACCACCACGTCTGACAATTTTTTGGAAGATGTATGTATGCTACAAAGTTGCAAAACACTTTACATTTTTTGGTTCAATCTACACTAGCGCCATATTTTTATTTCCATATCAAATATTATTTACAGAAACTTATACATTATGGTTAATCATACTATATTTTTAGAAAATTGTTAGAAAAATTATCTTTAGATAGAACCAGCGTGAAATTTTCTCCATAAAACCAATAAAGAGCATAAAGAAAATCCCAGAATTATTCCGTATAATTTGAAGGCAGACTTTGCATACAAATTTAATAGTTCCTTTGAAATATTGAAGATAGACTAGACTGTAAGTACCAGCTGACGTGAATTTTCTTTCTCAGAAACGTTTAAGCTTTATTACAGGTTTCCAATTGCTATGCATGCCGCAAAAGTGGTCTGCAATTTGGCTACAGCCAAGAAATTCGTGAAGACATACAACGTCCCCTAAGGTTGACGTGAGTCTTCAAATTATTCAGCAATTTTCTCTAACATGCTTCTTATCTACGTGAATTATATTTCACAGTTCACGTTCTACAACTTTAACTTGTGTTTTATCGATGAACAAAATATATGAAATAAATCTCGTCGAATCGTTGCCTGACTTTAGTATGTACTGAATTACAAAACAATTACTTTTTGTTTTAAAATGCTTTCTTTTAACATATTTGGTTCTGATACTTTATGCTTTTTTTCAATAGATCGATAGTGGAGTTAAATGTGGTTTTAGCAAAAAATAAATTAAAAATAGAATAGTTATAATCCATGACAATGTACGAGTATATAGTTTTTGTTACAACATTGTATTGTTAACTTTTAAACTATTGTATATTATTTCTTGTAATCGATTTTTTGTAGAAGTTCATAAAGTAAAAGATTTAAAAAATATGTAATTAAAATTAACACCTGATGATGTCAACATAGGTTGATGAAACAGCTGTCGCGTAAAATAAAATACAATTGTGATACAAAAATAAAACAAATTTATTTAATTTAACAGTTTAAAATGTTAAGATATTATTATTTACTATATGTTATTTTTCTAATATTATTTTAATTCCAATATTTTCCCTTCTCTCTATACATTCATACATTGTTCGACTCGACTTCGTCTTCTATAGCATTTAAATTATTCATTCTTAATACATTTATTTCATATACGAGTATCCTTACCATTTTAGAGACCCTATTTTTTTAACTGTTAGTGATAAATACAATTGTTTAATTTATTTCTCTTCGCAGTTCTTTGTTTTGAATACCGACCGACTTCAAAATTATAAATGGGAAATAATTGTAATCATTAGATTTAAACTGTTCTTTCATATAGAGATTTAAGTAGTGACAATTTAATTACAATCATTTTCTAAAAATACCTTTTTCATCTATTTGAGTATGTGATAATATCAATCCTGCACCACAGATTAATTAAATGCATTACGATATAGGCAGAAGTCCTACCGTAATGCGCACACTGGCCTCGGACGCATCTCTCGCACGCATGTCTCCTTGCACGAGCTCTCTTGCCTTTTTCTCCCATTTTCATTGCGTTTATACATTATAATATATATCGACGACTACAACCTGCGATCTATCTTTCTTCGCACTCGCAAATCACCCGCTTAAAGTATATTTAGAGTTATGTCCTATAATACCAAAAATTTTAATTGTAATGAAAATGTATAGAGTTATAACTCATTTTATAATGTAATGAGATTTAATTTGAATTAGAATGGATTATTTTATTCTTTAATATCTTGAAGATCTAACAAAAGTTGTCAGTCAGTAGACACAAAACGACAATGAACTAAGAATGATTTCTTTTTGTTGGATTAAAACGTCTTTCAAATATGAATAAAGCAGACCGAAAAAAAACACGTTTGTTCGTGTACTTATTCGATTTGCTAACTATTGAATTTCCGTAGATGTTTGGAGTAGGCAGTGGAAGTCATCTTGTTAGAAAGTTAGAGCAGGACTCGCTCAAGCATCCAAATCAGAGTGAAGTTTGTGGGAGAAGGGTGGTGACAGTGAATTAAGAAAACTCAAGGGACAGTCAACGGTCATAATATTTTTTTTGTTTTTGTATCTAAGATTTTATAATTTATATATTTCTAAGAAGTTATATTACTACTAGTAGAAATTCGTGTATTTTCAAGAATATAAAGTATACTGAATGAAAAAATAAGAATTGAATGTAAGGCATCCTAAAAAAATAAAGATCGGGTCACTCAGATGGTTTCGACAAATGAAAAGAATGAATGAAAGAAAAGTGTTTAACATATTATACAAAGAAGTAGTATGAATGAAAAAAGTAGTAGAAAAGTCCAAAAACACGACCAAAAAAATACGTAATTCAGTCTTAAATTCAGACTTTGAGAGACTTGGTGCCTGGGCGAAAGAGAGCGCAAAAGGCTGGAGGCGTTTGAAATGTAGACCTACCGACGGATTGCCCATGTTTTATGGAGGGACTACGCTACAAATGAGGAGGTTCTCAGAAGAGTTGAAAATAACAGGCACATATTAAACACCATAGCGGAGATATGGGCCTCCTATGCGGAGTTGAAGAGAGTTGCCGAGGACTGAGCGGAGTGGAAGAGGAGATGCGTCGCCTTGCTGCAGACCAATCTTTAAATTGACAGAAGCCCTTCCTCAGTGTAAAGTTTGTAACTATAATTTTAAATTTCTTCACCTTGGAAATGTTTTTGTCCCGAAACACTTTTTAAGGAGTGCAAAAAAGTGTTTCAAATATATATATTATTAAAATAATTATTGAATGAAAAATATGTTATTCGTTGGTTATCTTTAACTATTTTTTATACACTTAAAACATTTAATAAATAATCAAAAATATTAATTAACCGTCGCGTTGCCATGTGGTCAATTGAGTTTCCACTGCCAATTTAAAGTTGATTTTCTTAAAACCTATGGACCCTAATATTATAAAAAAAAATTGTAATCCTCCATTGAAGTGTTCTCAATATTTCGTAATAAAAAAAAAGCAAAAAATTACTTCCTTCATCCCAAAAAAAATAAATTTTTAAGACTGCCCTCACCTTCATTCGTGTTAAGGTAAAATTTGTTTTGCTAATATTTACAACTTTATCAAAAGTGACAAATACTTACTCGCTGTTTTGAACATATTATAAATTATATCTTTGACCTTTTCAATAGGTACGTAATAATACCGACTGGATGAAAACGCACCACGTAACTTAATAATATCAGAACTGTGAAAATATTAACACTTTACCAAAAGGGACAAATATTAATACGTACTCGTTGTCTTGAACGTACTATACATTTTGCCTAGGTGCCTTTATCCTCGTTCCGCCGGCTGCGGCGCGCAGACAAGTTTATACCTGATGTTTAGTCGCTCGTATGCTATGACGCATTACATATCAGAAATCGCATGGCTCCAGAAAAAAATTAATAATGATATGTTTTTCAAATAATCCATGTATGTTATAGATATCGATCTATTCCTAATGAAATTCCCTACAAGATTACATAAATTAAATTTTGATTCACCTAGTCATATGCTTGATATTTAGATAAAGTTAGCGGTAAACTGAACTTACCACATGGGAGCAAGCGTTTTGTTTTGAACACGGTACGTTAAGGGTTAAAACACTTATTTTACAATTTTGAGTTTATTTTTCTCGACAAGATTCCAAAATTTTACATCTGTATCATCGGTTTATATCGTTCTCCTCATGATGAAGCTGTAAAACCTTCGAAACATGTTGAGATAAAAAACCTCAAAAGTGGGGAAAAACAGTGATTTTATTAAAAAAAAATAGTCATTATGATCATTTTATATTCTTATTTAATTTGAGGCATTGATGGTCTTATTCTTTATAACAGGGTGGTGACTTTAAGTCTTCTTTGTGACTTATAGTGAGACAAAAGCGTCGAAAGACAACTCGTGAGCTCCATTGCGTGTCTATGGAAAAAGTTTCTGAAACTTATTCTCCCTTGCATGCTTATAAATGTTATTGTATTTTTCGTGTTGTAAAACGTGAGAACACAAAAGTTTAATTAGTATAATTTTCCAGAGCTATTTTTACACTCTATGAACGTGGCGCGTGTGAAAATCGATTGTAATCAGTATTTTGAAAACGTTGGAACATTCTAAACTTCAAATTGTTATTGCTATCAAGATGGGATTGGGTTGCTTATATTGATAGATTTTGACTCAAGAAGAGAATTAATAAATAATATTTCGGTACCTATTTGGCAAAAGGTCCCAACTACTTTTTATGAATTTTACTAGAGAGCAAAAATAAGATTTTTACATTATTTTGATTATTTATAATTTTTTTATTTTTGTTCCAAATTGTTGATTCCAAATGTCAATTTACGTACCATAACGTTATTTACAAGATATACCAGTAACTAAATTAAAATAATATGTACATATAATTAAAAAATACTTTGAATGCCTTTGTACATAAAAAGGCATAAAAAATGTAAAAAAAAGTATAGTTCTAACGTTTTGTCAAAACATAAAGTTTGCAAAAATAATAATGATGGTGTATTTTACTCAATTTCACAAAAATATGCATCTGGGACCTTTTGCCAAATAAGTACCGATTTAATTTAACATATCGTTAAATACATTATTTGAAAACATTTTTTTTTAAATATTATTAGGTAGAAGATCATTGTAAATATGTAATGAAAATAAAAATATATTTAATGATATCTATTTTCACCAAAAGATGTCAGCGAGCTGCTGAAACCAGTTGAAACAAATAAAATGAATAAATCTTAATACCTATCTTAAAACATTAAATTCACTTTTATCTTTTGTTTTCATTTTTCGTTTTTGTTGCTAACATTAATTATAAAAACTAAAACGATTTTTTTTAAAGAGCTGCTTGTATAGAAATATCAATATGTGCAGCTTGTGCCATTGGTATTAATTAATTAATTTTACACATATAAAACTGAAAAAAAAAGTTTACATTTTTTTTTTAATTTTGATACGAAGCCATCACTTGGTGGTTTGACATATTTAAAAATAAAATGAAACCTTTTTTCACTTAGTATGAACTAATTTATGCGAGTAATTAGCGCATATTAGTTTCACTCTGTAGCGACCTTCCTCAGGGCTATACACAAACTGTTTTTATATAACTCTAAGTAAGATCGCTACAGAGTGAATCCGGTTGGCGCTACTTACTCAAATAAAGTGGTTCATAATAAGTGAAAAAGTGTTTAATTTTATTTTTATATACTTTTCAATATTTTTGTATTATTTGATTTAACTGAAATTGATTAAGTTATTACATCGGTGATATTATCGATAGTGTGTTCATTCAATTTTATCAATATTTGAAACAGAGCAAATCTCAATCACAGTGTAGACAATTTTTCACAATTTGACTTAGTACAGCTGTCTTGAAATTATGTATTCATCCTGAACTTAATCAGTGATTAACAACTGAGATTTAAAGCATATTACTGTAAGGATAAAAGCAATAGTTTCTCAAAACGATCACAGACAATCTGAAAGTAATTGAATATTCCAGGCAGGCATCGCCTCCCAACTATTTGTCCACTCTCTACGCTCGAACTAAGGAGTGCATTGTGTATTCACCTTATGCAGTGGACATAAATGAATTGGCGCGAAAGGTGAACGGAAAAAAAGGGATTGCGCGCCGTAATGAGGCGGTACAGGATTTTTTGCGACTCTGTTTTCTCCCTTGAATACGTAATCGAAGTGTTGTAGTTTATTTCCTTCCATTTTGTTTGTTTCATTCCAATCCAAAGGAAACAAACTCAAAATCCGGCGGAGACTGCGACTCGTTTTTGTCTTTTATTTTATTGAATTTTCTTTTGAGAGTTATACGTCTCGAGAATGTTTAAGAGCAACCCGAGAGCTACATACTTGATGATCTGAACGGAGGAGTGATCGGGGAAGGGACGCGATCTTCATACTTTATTGAAATTCTCAATCGCCCGATCGATGTGTCTGTGGTGCATTGAAACGGAGCTTTACGGCGCTATGTAAATTGTCAATATAAAGGCACAAACGACTTCGATGCATTTATAAACAGTTCGCATGGAACATTAACGACTCTATTCCCATAAAAAGTGTTTTTATCGAATCGACTGTAGAAAGTTTAATATCTATAAAACGAAAATAAAAATATATCCTGATAATTTACATAAAACAAATAATACCGATATCTATGTATTACCGCGGGTTTTCTAAGGAATTATATATATCGTAATAAATATAGATTAAAAATTGTTAATTTTACAATCTTACATAGTTAATTTTACAAAATCGTTTTCAACAAGACACTCGTTCAGCCTTACTCGTATGATAATATATTTCATTTTGAATTCATTTGAATTACAGCTAACAATTTTATGTATATATTTGAAATCACAGATTTTGTTATAAATCATGAACTGGGACCAGAAGATGCCAGCGAGCTGCCAAAACTGATCGTGAACAATCAACAAATATAATAAAATATAATATTTGTATATTTAAAATTTCGTATTAAGTATTTAATTTGGAGCGTGGCAATATTAAAAGTAATTTTTAACACATGTGTAATTTGTTTTTGAATAATTTTATTCGTTTTTTAGAATCAACCGGTTTTTCTCTCAATGGAATATCATCAGAACTATCATACTTATTTAATTATTTTTTTATTTAAGTCATCACACATTTTGTATTTAATTTAAGCACATCAGCTTAAAACGGTTAAGGGTTTCATCATACCAATTATTTCCGAAACCTATTTAAATAGTATGCATAATTGTCAAAGTATGAGTTTTTTTTAAAGCTAACATTTAATTTCTATAGGTTTATTAAATCGAAAAAATATCCAAAATAATAAATAAGCGTTTTATTTGATTGAATTTTTTAAATCTGTATTACAGTTCTATTTTGGACGTAATGTTTGAATTAAGAACTTCAAATATAGAAGGCCTTTTCTGTTGGATATCATTTTGCTTAAAAATCTCTCTGTGTTTCAAAGTAAAGCCCGACGCACACCGGTTGGTGATTTGATGAACAGGCCACTCGTGGATGGCTCGCGGGACCGGAATGCTAAGCAATGCCCCGTGTGAACCCGGTTTACGTAGGAGGGGGAAGCGTGACGAACTTTTCTTGTTCGGATTTCGTGGTTCAGGGTTCGATCCTAGTCTATAGTCATCCATCACAAACTGTGAGAAATATTATATATGTCAAATAATAGTAGCCGCATTTTGTAAAATAATATGTAATTATGGCCCTTTTTAATGTTAAATATTTTAAATTTTTCCGTGTTCTTAAATGATAAAAAAACATTTATTTTTTCTTGTTTTAGCAATAATGAGAAACTTCGTATTCCTATTTAGCTTCTTCTTCTTCAAGTGCCCTGTTGGGTCCCCCCTACGTTGGTGATTACTTCGGCGAACCTTTCTCTGCCCTGTGCCACTCGGATCAGCTCTTCTACACTTTAGATGCCGGAACTCCCTCACGTTTCGCAGCCAGGATATCTCTCTCCTACCAGGCCCTCGACGTCCCTCAATTTTACCCTCCAATATCAGTTGGAGAAGGTGGTACGTTTCCCCACGCACTACATGACCCAGATGTGAAATGTTCCGAACCTTGATAGTTGATAACAGATCCCTGTCAACAATTGGTAACCATATCTGTGCAGGGAATTCTGGGCATTCGGCGATAGAGCCACATTTCAAATGATTCCATACTGTTCATTGAGTTGACTTTTAAGCATTTGGCGATAGAGCCACATTTCAAATGATTCCAGTCTGTTCATTGAGTTGACTTTTAAGCATTTGGCGACAGAGCCACATTTCAAATGATTCCAGTCTGTTCATTGAGTTGACTTTTAAGCATTTGGCGACAGAGCCACATTTCAAATGATTCCAGTCTGTTCATTGAGTTGACTTTTAAGCATTTGGCAATATAGCCACTTTTCAAATGATTCCAGTCTGTTCATTGAGTTGACTTTTAAGCATTTGGCAATATAGCCACTTTTCAAATGATTCCAGTCTGTTCATTGAGTTGACTTTTAAGCATTCGGCGATAGAGCCACATTTCAAATGATTCCAGTCCGAATTGACTTCCTATTTATTATTTTGAAGAATCTTTATTTATTTGGCAAGTTTGAAGAAGTTCAACGAGTTATTTCCGATCAATTTAGAAATTTTATATCAGGTTCCAATAAATCCTAGATTATATTCTTGAAACTGTATTATAATTTTATAAGAGTGACATGATACACAAGAGCGTTATCAAATATAAATTAATGTACAATACAAATAAAAAGTATTTGACGAGTCTCAGGCAAGTGTGTCGCTCATATATCCATAAAAAATATTTCTGGAAAACGGGCGTTTTCATCAATATAACATGGATATAGAGTTTTACATCAGTATTTAAAAATAAATTAAATATGTAAATATTTATTAAATATTAAGATTTTAACTCCCTTATCCAGATGGTGGTTTTGGGGACTTAATGCTTAACTCATGAAACGCCCCGCTTCCTTTTTCATATTATTGAGCTTTTAAAATATTGTTTGTTACTCATAAATATTGCCTTCAAAACATTTTTGTGTTGATAATATATAAATATTTTTCGCCGTTAAAATTACATTAAATTACATAAAAAAAATCCAAGAGATAGTGCATCAAGCAATTCCAAGAGTTTTCAAGCTTATCAAAGTATACAATTATCTTGAACTTTTCAATCATTTTTCTAATTACCTGTCTATTGAAAAATCCTCTAAGTACGCAATAATAAACTACTTACTTTTAAAACTCATTATAATCCTTATTGAACGCTAAGGCAATAACACTGTGGAATTCCATATTAATATACTTAGGAAATTGAAAATAGCTTTATGAATAAATAAATAACTTTATGAATAACTAAAAACAACTTTACGAAATTTCTAACTGAAAATAACTTTATAAATAACTGATGAAAAAACTTTGTTTTCACAATTGTATTTTATTTTACGAGAGCTGTTTCATCAACCAATGTTGACATCATCAGGTGCTACAATAATATATCAAATGTAATTTGAAATGCAAATAATATACTGAATGTATAGTATAATCCTTCAATTAACCTTCTAACCTAAACCATTGTATATATAAACATTTTCAATATAAAAAAACTGTCATCTTTTGATGCAAAAGAAAAGTTAAATCACAATGTTTTAAATACAACATAACCGCAAAATTAGTAGACAAATAAATTTGATTATTCTCTATTTTATGTGCAAAAATAAAATAACGTCTTCAGTATATAATAAAATATTAAGAATATAACAAATAGCATATGTATCCTGTTGCCTATAAGTATGTAAAAATAATAATGCCACGTTTTGCATGAGAACCGTCGAGACTCGCACGTGCAACTGAGACCTCATCACTTATTCATACATCATTTGTTTTGCATCAACACCACGATATAATGGTTGAATAAATTTTCTCCCAGAAATATTCCAGGACATATTTTTAAAAAACCTTGCCAAAATAATTTTGATTCCTTTTCGTAAATCTTTAACATGTATTAAGTATTGTAAGCATCAAATTCGATAATGCAATAATCCAAAAATATTTAAATAAAAACACGATATATAGGTTCCTATAGAAATATTTAACCAACGATTTTATGTATATTTAATATGAATGAAAATTTGAAAATTGACAGTTATTTGTAGTCAGTACGTTTTGCCATTTTACCCAGTTGCAAAGGTGTCGAAAATTGGACTCCACGATTGGGCTTCATTCGAGCTAGCCGTGTAGCTTATATGCCCAAAATCATATTTAAACAATAATGGCATAAAATTATCTAATTAATAAAGTCAATATCATAGACAATAACATTCTTGTAATGTGTTTTTATTTATTTAAAATTTGAATACCTCTATGTAACAATCCCTTTAAAAAAAAACATCCCTTTATGTAACAATGTGTATAAGCCAATTCGATATAAAGGGTGTATATACAATAGCTATCATATTGATTTTCGTGACATGCAATAGGTAGTTAATCTATCGCTGTTTTATTTTCACGTAAATTCTGGACCAGAACAATGGCAGAATGACAATTAAACTGCCCGGAACATTCGGGGTGGCAGTCAAAGCACTTACCACTCGGCCACGAAGGTCGTCAAAGTTATTTAATCCATATTTCCTTTTAGATGTAGAAGACGTTATCCAAATTACTAATTGACCAAAGGGTATTTGAACTTTGTCGTCGAAGTTATGTACAGCGTTTTCTCTCTCAATATAAATTAGCGAAGATAAGCGTATAAAAATAAAATCTGACTTGAGTAATTACTAGTCGTGATTAATGTGAGTAAGGCACAACTGCTATGCTGCTGTGTTAGTCGTTTCTGAGATAAATGACGTTTATTTAATGGAAATGGTACCAGAGACAATGCAACGCAAAGGAGAGGAAATTTATCTTAATTAGAATTATCAAATATTGTTATGATTTTAATTGTTTTTTCCTGATTCTCCACCTTATTCTCATTTTTCTTTACTTGAGACCTGCGTGATCTGTTATCCACAAGGTTGCTTTTCCTGTGAGGAGGATTTCCAGCTGTCTTTCCATATCTTAGTAGATTTTCCATGAAGACGAGTCCCGTGAGGCTGATTATGTGGTGCAATATATGGGAGTCTGGGGCTGTCCGTTCTTTGGACCTGACCGTACCAGTCCCTCCTTCTCTGACTACTCCATCTTATTATATCATCAGCCTCGCTTATCTCTCGCGCAATCTCTGAGTGTCTTGCCCGCTATCAACCTCAGTATCTTCATTTGGGAAGTCCTTAGAACATCTTTGGTTCTGACCGTGTCTGCCTTTGCTCCAACGCCACATGTTATTATTGGTCTTACGTATGCTTCATAAATTTTCAACTTACTCTTAATGGCCATATCTTTATTTTTTTTTCCTATTGTGGATTTTCGAGCACCAGAGATTGCAACTACCTTGTTGGCTTAGGCTTGTATTTTTATATAGATTTATATAAAACTTAAACTATTAATGAATAAACTTCGATTTTGTATCACAATTGTATTTTATTTTACGCAACAGCTGTTTCATCAACCAATGTTGACATCATCAGGTGTTACAATAATATATCAAATGTCAAATTTTCGTAATTTTTCGAATCTTTATGTTCATTTGTTCCTATGCATTTATGTGTATTTTCAAATTGATATAGGAACAAATACACATAAAGATTCGAAAAATAACGAAAATTTGACATTTTATATACATATCATTGTAACACCTGATGATGTCAACATTGGTTGATGAAACAGCTATCGCGTAAAATAATATACAATGCGATGCAAAAAACAAAGTTTATTCATTAACAGTTTAAAATGTTAAGGTATCATAGTGTTTCGGCCAAAACAATGGACTTTTAGATTCACATAGTTAAAACGCATGTAAAATAACAACAGTGAATGTTGTAAAAATATAATTTATTATTAATAGTTGATTAGATTACTGGTTTATAAAAAAAAAACGAACTTAAAAATAAGGTTGAGTAAAACTTGGTGAATGTGAGAATACTTATAATTGATTTCCATAAAGCATAGGTTGCTCATTATTCTGGACCACTCTTGGACCTTACAAAAAAATATCCAACTCCTCCATTCCTATAACAGTTACACCAAAGATTAAAATATTGTATACATTATGTATATTTTATCTTTCTATTTATCTATTATTAATCACCATTGGCAATAAGAATATATAAAAAATGGAGTTATATATTAAATATGTGATTAAATTGTCTTTAAGTTATTCTTCTTCTTCTTCTACTTTTAATAGATCTGACACAGAAACATATCCATGGCGTTAGTATGTAGATTATATATAGAGTAATCTTAAAAAGATTAACATACGTAATCAAAATCTTCATAGATGGCACATTGAAACTGACATGTGAAATCTGGCATAGGACTTTTAACATATATACAACTTACAAAAAATTGTCAGACATGGTCATTAAGAAAGGTGGAATGGGGAATGTTTTAATTACATAAAGCGTGCGCTTAACCCAACCAATGACAGGTCATAAGTCTTGTAAACACCTTGATCAACCATACTCAGTTTCCAATTTGCATCTTCGTCTCTATTGAGATACAATTAAATCATGAATTGATAACCCACGGTGGGTGAAATCCAATATTCGTATACAAGTATAAGTATACATTCACAAAACAATATTATAAAATTTCATTTTTTTTCTAATTTCTCGTGTGTGTTGTTCAATTTGAACTTTTGTATAAATGCAGAGCATACACAATTCAATTAAGTGAATGTTATCTGAACCACAATTCAGGAAACAAGAGGAGTTGCGGCATTTCATTAGCCGTGATCCCCCGGCGCACGGAAATGATGCAGGGCGTCGGGACGCCGCCGACGGAACGCGCACACTACTACCACTGCCTGACGTTTTTATCAGTCACCTGTCACTAAGACTTGTATTTCCTGTTCGGGAACACAAAGAATAAACTTATTTTCGTTTAGCTCTATTTTATTTCATCTGCGGTGTTGTGAAATAACATTTACAATTGTAATTTGTTACTTGTTATGTTGGAGCATGTAATTTAGTTTACAAGGAAATTAAATTAAACATGTTAAAAGGGTTATTTTGTTATAACATTACATGTATAATAATCGTTTTTTTAAATATTTTTATTTATTTATTGTTTCTACGTATAACACATAATAGAATATCCTATGAAAATATAAATTTTTGACGGAAACTTTTTTCAATAATGTTTTTAGTATCTTATTTATAGAAGTATTATAATATATTTTGTTTTTAAGTGTTTTCGTTTAAAAATGCATGTATTATACCAATAGTAAAATGAATATCCACGTTATTAAATCTAAACAATCAATTAAATAGAACATTATCGTATTATAACATTACTTACATTAATAATATAATATTGTTTGTAATCAAAGGTAAAAAACACAATTGAATAGTTGAGTATCTCCAAGGAAAAAAAAAACACTGTAATCTTTGCAATACAATTGAAAAGACTGCATCTTGCAATAGTTTATATTCAATAAGATAGGGCTGTATCCTTTCGTACTTGGGATGAAACGAGCGGCAAAACGACGAAATTTCCCAGAAAATTGGTAATATTCGTCGGACGAAGTGCGCGGTAAGGAGCTGACAAAAGCCACGCCATGTCAGTTGCCGGGACGTTACAGGAGGCGGCAGGACACTTGCTTGAGTGGCGAAATGTCACTCGGGTCTAGTGGACGATTTAACGCTAGAGCGGGCTTTATACACACTCATATGCGGCTGTTACTAGAACTGCGTCTTGAATATCATAGGACAAGTGTGACCACCCGAGGGGAAAGAATAATCTTATTTGCTATCGCAAAGAGACTGTCACTGAAAATCGATTTACCTACGACCGTTACACGCTTTGAAGAACTCTAACATCTTTATTACGTAGTTAAAATTTTATATACTATTGAATTGTATTGTATTCTTCAACTAACGATAATTTTCCTCTATTATTAAAAACATAATTTTTTTTTCTTCATTTCTTTATCTTTTTTTGGAATTCCGTAAAATACAGTTATTAAAATACAGAATGATGGTATTATGAACAAAATAATGAAAGGATCATTAAGATGGTTTGGACATATGGAAAAAATGAATGAAGAAAGAATGGTAAAAAATATGTATTTTAACTATGTAAATGGAACCAGAAATATAGGAAGACCGAGGAAAACATGGCACGATCAAATAAATCGAATATTGAATGTCGGCCATGTGAGGAGTCAGAGAAATTGACGCGCGTGCATGACACGATGTATGAATGTTGAGGAAGCGAGAGAAATATGTCTGGAAAGAAAAGCGTGGCGGTCCATTCTTTTTGCCTACCCCTTCGGGAAGACGGCGTGATGGTTAGCTAGTTAGTTTTAGTTAATAAAATACACTTTTTTATGAATTAAAAACACTGTTTTTTCCAGTGAGTTTATTTTTCTCAACATGATTCAAAGATTTATATTGTTGAACTAAAGCTTAATATGTTTTCTCAATAATGAAGGTGTACAACCTTCGAAACATGTTGAAACATTCCATCTTCAAAAGTGGAAAAACAGTATTTTTATTCATAAAAAAAGTATTCATTTATTTATTTGTATTTTGTACAAATGAGACATAACAAACAAAAAAAACATTTAGACGACCCATTTGGACATAAAAATAACTATAAGATGAACATTTATAGAACATATTTACATAATAAGAAACACTTGATTTCAGAAGGTTCACAATATATATGTCGACGTCAGTAAGGCAGTACTCTTTTAAGGAGTGATAATATAATACGAAAAATGTTCAAATCCAAGGCGATTGAATTCAACATACGAATTGCTCTTCCTACTGGCATCATCAATGGCATGTTGGGACTTCGTGACTTTACTTATGAGCCGTCTGTCGTCCACTGCGGAACGTAGGTCTCTCCCAAACACGCCACTGCCCCCTATCTATCGCCACTTGTGCGGATGACTACATTTTCCAGTCCAAAATAAGGTTTTGATCTGCGGCATACTGCATTTGCAGCTCATAATGAATCTTATAAACCTATTCGAATTAATCTTATAAACCTATTCGAATTTATCTTATAAACCTATTTACTTTTGTTCCTTTCTACTAAATTGAATTTGATATTATGATGAACTAGGAGTATATATCTGAGCTGTAAATGCAGCCAAATGAAGTACAAACATATTTTTACTGCAAAAAAAGCCAGCCGCCCATCCATCATAATTTTATTCTTCTTAGTTTAGGTCTTATGACCTGTTTATGATGGTGAGCTATCCTGAGATGATATGATGACGTCCATCCATCCCCCCATCTCTTCGGCGGCTTACCCGGTAATCTCTTGCTGCCGGGGTTTACGTCTTTTACAATTTTTACAATTTTTTATTCGAAAATCCTTTATTTTATTTGCATTTCGGATTCCATTGTTCACACAAAATTCTACACGTAAACATGCGCAAATACTTTGTGGCCGGACCGTAAAATTCATTATCACGTTAATTTGTATACAGCCAACACAAAATGCGCATTGTAAAATATTCGCCAAATTGGTTGCAACTGACAAAATTATCAAGCTTCGGTATAATTTGGTGTGAAGCCATGAACAATGGACCCGGCGAACGAGACTCTTTCGCAAACAAAACGTGATTTTATCCTGTTGACATTGTTTGCAAAACACCGGCTGAATTTCGGGACGCGTATTCAAATGTTTTAATAACGTTCGTGTCATTACTTTGTTTATGCGAAGTAAAACGTTCAGCTTTCAGTTTACTTGCTGTTACATTTTACAAATTCCAAGAGACACGTTTTATTCAGATTTACAACATAATAAACCTTTTCGTATTAAAGTTAAATCTAGTCGAGCTATTATGTAGTATTAATCTAATTTTATTGACATGACATACGCCAATTACAATATTTATTTAGTAAAACAAACCGCGAATGTAATACACGTATAAAAACACATTCGTGTTAAAGCATTGAAAAGAACAAATAATACGTAATTTGAATAAATATAATTATACTTATTATAACAACACTATTTATTTCCAATGAACTCATACATGTTTCGGTTACAAGTAACCTTTATCAATGTATACAATTTTAACAATCAAATAAAACACAGTGGTCACTTATATATTATACTAAAAGGAGGTGGAGTTATGTATAAAAATGGAGAGGGTATAATTAGGGAGAGGGGAAAAGACAATAATAGGATATATTTATTTTATTAAATTATTTCATGAATAAATGTTGTATAAAACCAGCGCTGGTAATTCAATTCAAATTTAATTACAATGGAATTCCTTAATAAATAAAGTTAAAATATATTATTCTGATTAAATAGTCATTTACCTTTCACATTCTATGGTATAAATATTAAATTATAAATCTTCCAAATAAGTTAGTATATTTTCTAGGGTATATCCGTGTAACTTGGTATTCTTAACGTTTCAGATAATTATGCGTCTCCCCACATTCAGGGTAGTATATGTGTATGATGGATAATGCACGTTTTCCTCCTTGTATATTGGTACCCTCTTAATATCCCAAAAAAAAGTATATGTGTAGATTTCAGTAAAATCATTTGATTATATGAATATATCTCTGTGAATATTGAGTATGAGGAAGGCGACAATATATTTAAAAAAACTGGCGACTCTCCTGTTCAGTCAATTTTTAGTAATGTGCCCTAAGGGTAATTAATTTTACAAAATTGTTAATATAAAAATAATATTTTCAGAAAACAAATTAATAAATAATATTGTAGAAAATGTCTTCACGTATACTTTCAAAAATATTTGTATTGTATAATATAATGCGACGATTTGTCAACTGTAATTAATATCCTTCTGCTATGGACATTAATTAAAACAGGCTTGTTTATTTTACTTTCTTATGGCCAGGACATCTGTTGATTGGTGTCACATTTCTGTCCAAACACGACGGAACGGTTGGATTTAAACGTAAAAAGGGTAAATGGATAGCAAGGGGTGTTATATGTTTTAGGTTAGACTTGTAGACCTATTTGATGACTGTCTCGTGGGACAGACATCCCTTTTGGTAACGAATAAATAATGGAGAGGTTCCATTTTTGTACCATATTGAATATTATAATACTTCTTAGATACATTTTTGTACCTGTAAGGAAATTACGTTATTAAATTATCCAGTTTTGCGAAATGGTTATTTTGAACACCGAGAAATCTTTTTGATAGCCTGATGCTGTCATTTTACTTAAAGGGTTTACACCAAGACGAAGAAGAAAATATAATACTTACTATAATTTCGTATGAAGCACTTAATTTGTGGTGTGACGTTATTAAATATAATATTAATAAACCTATAAATTTGTATTTACACCATTATTCTTTTCATCAACCAACCGGTTTTGCTCCCGTCGGAGCTTCGTTAGGGACACAAAAGACACTGTCTTCATGGTTCATAAAAAATATGATTTTATTTATTTAGGATTTAACGCGCATTAAGATTATGGATAATGTATAATGCACTACAAATTCAATCGTATAAGTAAAAAAAACTCGCTATAAATTACTACAAATAATTAGATCATATAACAAATATGAACAATGTATGTACATTTATGAAAATAAGTTGGTATTAAAAAATATATATATGTTTTTTTCGCTCTACTAGACAGTATCAGATATGTTGAAAAAGTTGTTTAATACCCTAATATTATTAATCTTAATGACCCTTTAATTATTTTGTGCAAAACACTCTGATTTGCTTGCATTCACTTCCTATATTTGCATTAGACACTCTTTCATATACATATTAAACTCACATTCGACTAAGAGATCTCACATCTGCTTCATTTATCTACATTGATTCTCCTTTTACAAGTTCTATACTTGACTTCCATAAATAAAGGTCGGTTTTAGAACACGATTGTGTACTGCCATCTTAACTTTTTTGGATAGGCTTTTGTTTACGATGACAACTTTAAGTGCACTGTTCACCTTTTTACGCCAAAATTGTTATCATTTTTTTTTTACTTTGTTGATAAAAAAATTCAAATTTAAGTAGGTGGTTACTTTCAATACAAGTAACTTTGACGTGTATTGAAACCGGAGGGCACCTGAGTCGCCATCCGATCCTTGGATACCCTATTAGGGGAGAATGTTTGTACTAAAAATAACGGAAGGGATGACTGAAATCGGTTGAGTGATTCGATTGAGATGTTGTGGTGATTAATGTTGACTGATCAAATATTGTATTAGACGTGGTCCAGCCGCTCAAAGACGGTCTCCCTGGATTGCGACATACTCAATTACTATCTAATACAATTAATCAACTAATATGAAATAGATTATAAAATGTCGTTGAACTGCGAATATCGATTCTCCGATATTCTTCTTCAGTTTTGTATTATGGTTTCTTATTTGAATAACTTTTTAAAAACATTGAATTTTAATGTAAAAAAACGTACACTGAAGAAGGATTAATCATCCGAAACATTTTTGTGAAGTATGTTATAAAATATTAATGCTGGTTGTAGAAATTCGTTGATGAAAGTTCATTGTTAATAATGAGTACTAAAAATCGATAAAATGTTAATTACATTTAGTTTTAAATAGTCCATTGTTTTGGCCGAAACACTATGATGCCTTAACATTATAAACTGTTAAATTAAATAACTTTGTTTATTGTATTACAATTGTATTTTATTTTACATGACAGCTGTTTCGTCAACGTATGTTGAAATCATCAGGTGTTACAATAATATACGAGTATCAAATGTAAAATTTTCGTGATTTTCGAACCTTTATATGTATTTGTTCCTTTGTCAATTTGAATAATTTTTTTAAATTTAATTTTGAAGTTCTTGCTGGAATTGAGTTAGGTACCTGAATATTCTAATTAAAAGAACGGTTAGTTACTATTTATAGGAGAAAATATTAAAGGTGAAAAATATAATTATAAAAATAAAATAATAATAATAATAAAAACAGTAATTGGAAGGAACAATAACACATAATTAAATCAAAAACGATGAAACACAATAAATTAAAGACGATTTCGTATTACTATAATTTTTAAACTGTTTTACATTTAGTTTTATTTTTCTTATTTTTCTAGTATCGACCTGTTTCGACTGGTTGGTCCAGAAGATAGCAGCAAGCTGATGAAACCGGCCGAGACAGGACACATCGAAAATATCATAATAGGTATGTTAAAAATGTTTACTTCTTTCATAATAAGTGTTGTGAAAACACAATATCTCAAAAAAGTAATTTAAATGGCATTTCATTTTGTGATCCTAAAATAGCCGAAACGTTGTGTCCTAACAATTTCACCCCTTTATTGCAATGAGAATTAACATTTTATTAAACATGGTGTATACTAAAAATCACCAGATTTCGCTCTCACCAAGTATATTTATCTTCTTCTTCTCATTTATAAAATGTTTTCTCATTTAAAGCTTTACCAAACTCCTTTTATTTCTTGATTTCGTATAACGTCGTAGGTTGTCATGGCATGTTGTGTTAAAGTCGGATATCATAGACGAATGTCGTGGCTTCAAAACATTAATTAATGGACGTAATAAAAACTTTAAAGTGGCTGTAAAAACTATGTTCAGTGGATATGAGATCCATGACGGATTTAAAGTGAAATATTGTTTGATATAATGTCAAACTATAAATGAGAGGGTATCGCATGGGTGAGGGGAGAAGTTAAATGGCAGAGATAAGTCAAACGAAGTCAGAATTCACTGTTGAAAGATATACAGATTTGGTTAGATTCGACAAATTTTAGATGGGTTATTTCCAGCAATGTAATATTCAATTGCCACAAAAGTGAATATACGGGGTTATAACTTATTAAAAATATTATCTTTTAAACAAAACTCTTCTTAACACTTAATTAAATATTTTTTGTACTTGGTATACAACCACTTTATTTCTTTACTTTATTAAAATAAAGTGGTTGTACTCGTATACCAAATTCAAAAAGTGTTTAATTATGTTTTAAATATGTCCAACCACCCAGTAATGGCTTCTTAACAAAGTTTAAAACTCTTCTTCCTTTTCGCCTTTACGGAAAGCTGATTTTATAAGGATAGCAATAATAAGGGCTCTATTATCTTATTCTCTTGCCATTGTGGTGGAAGGTTTGGCCATTTTGTATTGTTTCCTTGCCAATTGACCGCTACACTACTCTATCCTGACACACCTCTTTAGCTTTCTCATTCTCGTTCTTTAAATTATTTTCAATAACTGTTTTTAAAGTGGCTTATTTTATGGCTTCTTATTAAACTTTTATAATCAGTTATTATACGAGTATATTATATAACGAGGTCTCATATTTCATAAGTCAATCGAGTGAGTTCTTATCTGTTCTAAAATAACCGTACAGTCTTGTTATGCTATCTTCGATACTCGCATACGCGTAATATGCTGTTTGTAATAAATCTGCTTACGGGGGATAAAGAAGGCAGGAATTGAAGAATAAATCATATGAAAAGAAAATATTTCTATTCAATTACGAGTAAATGGGGTTGATCTGGCGGAGCGATAGCGAGTGAAGGGTTCTTGATGCTCGCGGGGAAAGATCTCAAAATCGCTCAGGGAAGCTATCATCATACGTCTCGATGTGCCATCCTTACCGTTCTGACATGCTCATTTTGCATGTCGTGAGGATTCATTTTTATGGGCGGTTTTTCAACCATCGCTTATCGTAAAATTACAACGTAGTTTTGATAACTACGAATCTTAGGCTTAGAAAATGATTATAGGACGTATTACTGAAATTAACTGTGACTAACTATATATCTACTCCAATTAAAATATAGAAATGTTATAATCCATCGGACTCAATGTTTCTCCGGTACTCATATTATCATTTATAATAAGTAATTGAAATAAAGGTCGTAAATAATTCGTATGAAAAAAAAATCATAGGTATAAAGGATTTTCTTGTTGGTAATAAAAAAAATATAGAATTACATTTACGTACATAATGTAAATCTTATCAGCCCAGAGTCTCGTAGACGGAGAGAGTTTATGTACAAAAAATAACATATTTTCGTTTTCGTTTTTTTTTTGTACAAAAATCGTTTGAACCCAATTACTGCATAGAATTTGTTTTTAGCTATTATACTGATTCTCATAACATGTGATAGGTAGCTAATCTATCGTTATTTTGTTATCATGTGAATTCTGCACCAAACCAAATACAGTGTGAGAATAATTCGAGCTCGGGACCTTCGGTGTCAAAGTAATAGCTCTTGCCACTTTGCCATGAAGGTCGTCAATTTATATCTTAAGTGTATCTATATAATTTATATTAATTCCATGTTATTCAAAGAAAATATTAGTATGAATGTTTCATATAATAAATATTTATTTATATCATTTATCTTCGGTAAAAGAAAGTCTAAAAATATTCATTTTCTAAGGTCTAAAATATTATAATTATGTTATTTGTGAATATTTTGAGAGAAAGGAAGGTTTAATTTTTATCACTACAACATATTGATATTATGGATTATATAATTATGATATATTGAACATGTATAACTTACATATCGTCGTTTGAAAGGTAAAACTCATTAAGTGACATTTAAATTTTTTTTTGCAATTTCTGTATCAGACTTGTGAATTCTACGCCAGAAAAAAATCACCAAGTGTTTTATACTAAAGAATAACTGTTATTATTTGATAAATACACTTGGTGATTATTTTCTGACGTAGAATTCACAAGTCTGATACAGAAATTGCAAAAAAAATGTAAATGTCACTTAATGAGTTTTACCTTTTGAACCGACGATATGAAACCTGCATACGATGCGCGTGAATTTCCCGATGTATGAATGTCGAGGAAGCAATAGAAATTTGTAAGAAAAGAAGAGTATTGCAGTCCTTTCTTTCTGCCAGCCCCTTCGAGGAGACGGCGTAATGATTAGTTAGATATAATTTTTTTGAAACCTCTATCACAAAATGAAATATTTTTTTAATCTTACAAGATTCACGAATTTGAAAATCTGGTTTAAAAATTGACTAGATTTTTACAAAGAAATCGTCTCACCTTAAAAACCACTCTTCCGCATGTAGAATCAAGCAGGTCCTTAATATACCAGTTTTCTTTTCAACTTTCATCCCTTCATTCTGATTGCTTCCTAAAGCGCGTCATTTTTTTGCGCCCCGCGTCATCTCAAACAGCGTAACGGGGCACGGAGTATAACAGCTTTAAACTCCTAAGGGGCACTTGGAGGGTGAAAGCTATTCCCATATAGAGAGTATGTAAATTTGTCAAAAAACTGATTTTATGATTATTTCATTCAAGACAATGACGGTTATTATCCGAAAGCAGATTTTTTAAACTCTTAATGTTTTTATATCATGTATCTCAATGTATTGTTTGAAGAAAAAAAATCCTTCCAAATACTAAATATTATTGAAGAAAATTTAACTGGCGCGCTAAATAATAATAAATAAAATTTTCCCAAAAATATGTATATTTTTCTAAAGTAAAACCGAAACAATGAATAAATTACATTCTGTGAATTTGCATCCTCATATGAATACAATGAATAAGAAAAATCAATACCTTTAAAATGTTAAGTGCACTTTTAGACTTATTTTATTTAGTATTGTCTTAGGTATATTTCTGAGAATAATACATTTGTTATTTTGAAAAATTATCTATTCGTTGAATAGTTAATATAGAATTAATTATTTAACAGAACTTGAGAGCTGACTAAAAATAATGGTTATAGATAATTCGCGTAGCATTGTTGCACTACTTTCTGTTAAACTATTATATTTGCTGGATGGGATGTACTCGAGTTGATTTTTTCCAATGTTTTAATAGTTATTCTGCTATTCAGGACGGAGACAAATCCAACAAATCAAAGATCATCAAAATCAATCCAGCCGTTCTTGAGTTATAAATGGTGTAACTAACGTGACTTTATTTTATATACATAGATTCATATGTATTATTATTACTTTTGAGGGTAAGGAAGGTGCCTTCACGTCTGATGTTACTATAATCACCGCAGAGAGGAATATATGATAGGAGAGATCATCGGGAGACGGTGGCGGATGCACTGCCAACGTCTTATTATTATTATTATTATTATTTATACAAAAGATCGTGAGAACCCAATCACTGTATTCTTCTTTTCTTCGAGTGCCATGTCAGGTACCTCCGACGTCGGCTATCACCCTGGCGTAGGCTTCTCTGTTCTGTGCTACACAGAACAGCCCCCCCACCCCGAAGTGCAGTCCACTCCTTGATATTCTCGAGCCAGTACATCTGGGGTCTTCCCACACCGCGCCTAGCTTCGATCTTCTCTTTCATGATTACTGTATCTTCTTCTTCTTTTTGTCCTGTCACACCTCCGTGGTGCATAGGGCCTCAAGGAATCTTCTCCACCCGACTCTATCGCATGCCTGATGCTTAACATCGTCAAATTTATCACGTCATGATTACTGTATACCTCTGTTATATATATTTCATATTTGTCTTTAGCTAATATTTTGATTCTCATGACATGTGATAAACTATCTATCGCCATTTTATTGTCACGTAAATTCTACACCAGACCAAATACATTTTGACAATCACACTGCCATCGCCGGGAATCGAACCCAGGACTTTCGATGTGCTCTTACCACTCTGTCACAAAGGTCATAGTCTTCGTTTACTTTAGATGCCCCAGAGTGTGTGGTTCCAGGATTGGACTCCATAGCCATATGAGGACCCACATCCGTAAAGGACAGTTTCACTCTGATACGAGAGACAGTCAATGATACATTACAAAGAAAATAGAAAAGGAATGTTCATTTTTGGGAACATCCCTACAAAATGAGTTTGCTATTGACACGATGCAAAATAATAAGGATATTTCCGTGTCTTATGGGAATACTGCTATCGAGAGACGATAAAATATTTTGCCTGCGGGGGAGATCTCAAAGATAAATATAGATATAAAATATTCCTGGATTCGACAGCCCTATCTCGTACATTGTTCCCTTATATTACCATAAAGACACCGAAAGAAATCAATCTTCTTAAGAATGTCATATATTTCCGAGTTCATGTTTAAATCAACATTGCAGATTTCACTGAAGGTAAAGAGGAGTTTACATAGCTGAACCCTTAAATTTATATTGTACTGAGTACCTACTTACGCAGCATTGGCGTGTAACGGTTCTCATTTCGAGAAAAGTACACTTGGATACTTTCGGCAGTAGCGGGCATAAAGTTTTCTAGCAAGTTATAAGGGTAACCTCATAATATGATACTGAATTGATCAATTTAAAATTTAGAAACTTAAATTATAGCCTTTGCTTTAACTTTATCTTAGCGGTGTAATAATTGTATTTTGGTCCTTGTAATTGTCACGTAAGTTTACTGTTTTTATGTATATGATATCTCTAAGTAGCTAACTAACTATCACGAAATTTCCCCAGAGGTAAAGAAGATGGACCGCAATTTTCCTCTAGGGGTAGACAGAGAGGATGGACCGCATTACTGCTTTGTCTCGCGCTTCTCTAAATCTTAAGATGCACTCTCGAACGTGCTATAAAACTCCATTTTAAATCATTAAAACGATTTAAAACGTTTTATTTTGTTTTATAGGAATGACATGGTTTGCCATGATAAGATATTAACAAATATTTGCATTAAAAATAATTGATAATGTCTTTGGAAGGCGAAACGCGTCATATTTATTGCTCCTTTAACATTCACATAAAATAAAATAAAACTTCAAGACAACTGATATTTTCATTCATATTAATTACGTTCCAAAATTGATGTTTTCGAGATATGGCGCTGGCGACGAATGCTGCTTATACCCTGGACGAAGAACAATAAGAACATATCAGCCAATCATTGACCAGCTGAGTATTAGGGCAAGCCTCTCGCGGATGTGCTCTCGGAGAGTGTTAAAATACTTTGGACACATAGCCCGGAGAGATCAGGACAACTTTGAAAAGCTCATCATCATGGGCAAAGTTGAGAGAAGGCGACGATCCAATCTGGTCCGATCAAATCAGTAAGCTGACTGGAGACTAACAGGTGACAGGAGCGCACGGCGTGCCATGGTCAATGGTTTATAGGATAGACACGACCTTTAATCAGGAGGAATACGACTGAGAAGAAGAAGAATTATTGTCTCATGTATAAGAAATCAGACGCCGCACCAGGGTTGCTGACGTTGGACCGAGTAGCAAAGTTGAAATGGCAATGGGCTGGACACTTGACTAGACAGGGTGGCAACAGATGAGCACCCAGAATACTCAGTTGGAGACCATGGGCAAATAGGCGAAGTGTCGGAAGGCCACCGATGAGATGGACTGATGATATTGTCAAACGGGGTGGAAAATCTTGGATAAAATCTTGGTGGGGGGCAGGATAGAGACGAGTGGAGGAAATTGGATGAGGCCTATATCAAGCAGTAGAGGGAATAAGGCTAGCAAAGAAAAATAAGAAGAAGAAGAAGAAATATGTTTACAAACATTTTAAATCAGTTTACGAAAAATTGATATTTTCTTGTCTGCCACTGTCTCTATAATACCTAACGCGCCTTGCCAAGAACACTCGAATCGACGTAAGAGAGAAGATTTGCATACAATTATCATTTTTGATTCGTATTTTTCTGACAAACTGCACAAACTGAAGATATATGAGTTCCCAGATAAAACAAACCAGGGCGGAAGGCTGAGGGAAGCAACGCGAATAAATGTACGAGACACTTTGAAGATTTAGGGATGCCTAACAGCTAAATGATTTATTCAGGGGCTTAATTTATAGGCTGGGTGATTGTTTTAGGCTTACATTTAAATAAAAAATAAGGATAAGATAAGTTGCAAATTTATTCCGCTCTTTGTAGTACTTATTTGTTAGATTCATCTTTTGTACATTTAAATTCGACGGTACAAGCACCGTTTTGTGTCAAAATTAAGACAGTGCTGAATACTTTACCCCTAGAGGGGAATTAGTCACTTTATAAATAGTCCATTGTTTAAGCCGAAACATCATGATACATCAACATTATTATAACTGTTTAATTTAGTTTTTTCAAACAACTCTGTTGTTGGTCACACCTGATTTTACAAACAATTGATGCGTTTACTTTTAAAAACATACGTATTTCGGATGGTTGTCATCCTTAATCAGTACTCGCTTCAAAGTTTAATTATATAGGGTTAAGTTTATTAATAAGGGATGACAACATATATTAAAATTATTTCGAGGGTAACCTATGAAGTTAAGTAATAGATGTGAGCTAAGATTAAATGAAGAATCGACTTTTTGTTTTTTTGAATGAATACAAATACTTGTAGACAGATACTGGATTTTACCCATTACGGGTTAATCATTAAGAATTAATTGTATCTCAATAGAGACAAAGATGTAAATTATTTGGAAACAGAATATGGTGGTCGAGGCGTTTACAGGACTTATGACTTGTCATTAGTTGGTTGGACCACCATATTCTGTTTCCAGATACTTTACATCTTCGTCTCTATTGAGATTAAAGAATCAAGTTTTTAGATAAGACAACTCTTCAAGAAAACTTGCTAACTGTTAGATGAGGGAAAAATATTATATTAATATAAAAATTTTATTCAAAACTTCACAATTCAATATTTTTCAGTTCAAGCAGAATGCAAGGGTCTTATTTGAAAGTAATTTATTTATATATATATATATATATATATATATATATATATATATATATATATATATATATATATATATATATATATATATATATATATATATATATATATATATATATATATATATATATATATATATATATATATATATATATATATATATATATATATATATATATATATATATATATATATATATATATATATATATATATATATATATATATATATATATATATATATATATATATATATATATATATATATATATACAATATATAATAGTTTTGATACTGCGTTCCCTGAATTTTATCAAACGCGTTTATCCCGTCTTACATAACCTCTCCCCCAGATGATACTCTATAGATTACGAGCAACTAAGTAAAGACCAATTCAAAACATAAACCAAGGAAGGGGTGGGGTCAACCCCTGACATCCGAACATCCATAACTCCGCCGCGTCGTCAAATACCTTTTGATGATCGTAAAAATATGGTTTTACGAGCCACGTCGTCGCCTATCGCACCCGGGTGAGGAATTCCAACTCGCTGGTTTTATTTCCATGTTAAGGTTTTGCGAAATTGTGAATGCGGCCCTAACAGTCACTTACTTTGTATTCGCGGCATACTTTTTAATGGCCCTTTCCCAGTAAAGGGCGGCGAGAGAGCATGGCAGCGTAAGAAAGTGACGAGATTCTTTTCAGCGCACTTATAGGTTAAGCGTTCATTCTGCTTGGATGGCATTTAACCTTTATTCTGCGGTTGACTATATTTGCAGTCCAAAATCTCTCATTGAAATGCGGCGTACTACATTAGCAGATATTTTAATGGAACTTATTAACCTTTTAACGTTCGATTCTAACCAATAAATGGAACATAATATTATGATAAACTGGGACTATCATCAATAATCTGTCTGAGCTACAAATGTAGTCAGCCGCAGTTCAAAATCAAATAATGTTACTGCAAATGAAGTCAGCCGCACAGTTAGGGTTAAATAAGTGCTTAAGGCGCTATTAATCAAAATAATTGAAATCATCCTATGACTACCTTCACCACAGATGAAAATACTATCACTCTACTATCATTATTTCTTAACCATCGTAACCATTATTTCTTCCTCTATCCTTTGATAATTTATTCATAATATTTTCTTTCGCTCTATATTCCTTCCTGAAATTAGCATTTTAAAGTCTATCAAATATCGCTTTTATACCAAATACGTGTAAGGAATCTTATCACTACTGCATTTATTCTGCTCTTATCCTTCTTCTGCCAGTTCCATCCTTCGCTTCCATACTTAAGGTTTGGAACCATAACTCCATTGTAAATGATTATTTCACTTTCATTTATAAATTATTGTTTCTAATAACTAATTTTAAAGCTTCATTGTTTTAAAAAATAACAAAATAAAACGATTTTTTTAATAACTGCTTTCTCTTCTATCTTTATTTCGAAAGCGACCGGTTTCGCCAGGCTATCTAGCATAGATAGTCTGACCACTCTGACGTTTACTTGCATGTTACTGATACAAAATATGGCAGCTGGCATCACTAAGGCAGCAGAAGATGGCAGCGAGCTCTCGAAATCGGTGAAAGCAATAAACTTAAATGGAATTAAACTAAATATGTATTTTAAAAGAATTTTGAAATGTTTTGTTTATATTCTAATGATCTAACGGAAATCTCTTGATGGAAGTTCATTTTAATAACAATGAAATAAAACGATGTTTTTTTATAACTAGTGCCACATGTGTCTTTATTTCGACAGCGACCGGTTTCGCCAGGCTAGCTGTCATCGACAGACTGGCCCAGTGACAGACCCAGTCTGTCGATGCCAACGAGCCTGGCGAAACCGCTCGCTGTCGAAATAAAGCCAAATGTGGAATTAGTTATAAAAAACATCGTATATTTACACCCGAGGATAGAGGTCTCCTCCAAAACATATCGTGGTTAATATTTTTATTGTATAATTTTTTTTAATAAATTGGAAGTGGAACATAAACCGCGTTGTTTTTCAATTCCAAAGCAATTACAATGGGATTCTACAGTGTTAACACATGAATTCAATACAGTAATTATTTTTTTATTAATAGTTTAAAAAAAATAAAGATAATATTTGCTTAATTAGGATACTAAAGCATTCATGTAGAATTAATTTAAATGATTCGTCTTATAAAGAGATGTTTAGAATGATGTAAATATTTGATACGTACCATAGAGTCATTATGCATATAATTAATTTAAATTTAAGCCAGTACTTACTTCAAGAAAGTACACTTCGTTATCAAATCAAACGCTTCGCAAGTTATTCTCTTTGAATCCATCCCTCCGCTTTCCTCCATAACGTCTGGCTGCATATTGCATAAGCAGTAATTAAGTCACGTAAATATTTAAGTTCCGCCACGAGGACCCTTCGAAATGAACGTCTCCTCAGCCGATGTGGCTCGGAAGATCTAATGGCCATGCTCTTAATTAAATGTCATGATTGCCTTCATCATCTTTTCGTGGGCGCTGAATGGTTTTGCGAATCTCAATTCATATAATGATCTTAACTGTTTTCCATTCTGTAATAACTTTTTAATTGAATTCTATAATTGCTCATCCTATATTATTATTATAATTATAACTAACTAGCTAACTAACCATCACGCTGTCTCCCCGAAGGGGTAGGCAGAAAGAATAGACTGCCACACTTTTCTTTCCTGATATATTTCTCTCGATTCCTCAACATTCATACATTGTGTCATGCACGCGCGTCGATTTCTCTGACTCCTCACATGGCCGACATTCAATATTTATTTGATCGTGCCACGTTTTCCTCGGTCTTCCTCTTTTTCTGGTTCCATTTACATCATTAACATATAATTTTTTTACCATTCTTTCTTCATTCATTCTTTCCATATGTCCAAACCATCTTAATGATCCTTTCATTATTTTGTTCATGACACCGTCATTCGCACCGCATTCACTTCTTATATTTTAATTCGACACTCATTTATTATAATTATTATTATTTTAAATTTTAGATAAACTTAAGGCGTTAACACTTTGGAATTCTATAATGACGAATTTTTTTTATTGAATTAAAACACTGTTTTTTCAGTTTTTAATTTTTTTTGACATGTTTCGAAAGCTCACAACTTCATCATCGGGAGTACGATATAAACGATAAAAAATATATCAGAAGACTTATAGACGACCTTTGTGGCCTAGTGGCAAGTGCTACGAATCCCACACCGAAGGTCCCAGGTTGAAGATGGAGGTATCCTCCGAAACATGTCGTGTTTTTTAATATTTTTTTATTAATTAGTGGATTAAACTAATTATTTTCAATTTCCTAATTACATATTTTTACTGTCATAACTTTTTTGTCAAATTTTTTTTTATTTGATAAAAGGGAATAATATATCGTTGTATCATCTGCGAAGCATTTCTATGTATGTATTTTGTTATAAGAAAATACTTTAGCACATCAAGTTTCGGTAATGTAATTTCCTGCAGAAATTCCTCTGTTTTATTACGATTCCTTACATAAGTACGGCCGCCGTCCCCTCCACCCCACGAAGTCCGAATATCCTCGCAGATATAATGGAAGGTCCCAGTTTTATTGTGATATAAAATAAAAATGCATATTCATACAAAGCTATCACATACAATGGGTGAGAAGCATTAAAACTGTAGAGTTATGTCTCTCGTGCGTCTAAAGACACTTAGCGAGACATTATTTGGGCTTGCTTAGGATTCGTGCAATACCCTCATATACCTAGATTATAACAAATATTATTTGTTGATTATAGAAGTTCATTGTAAAATATATAATTAATTTTATGTTTTAGAAAATGTTAAGATTATAAGGTATAACAACATGAATTAATTTTTGTTTTCAATTATGGACTGAAAGAATGGTAAAAAAGTATATGTTAACTATGTAAATGGAACTAGATATAGAGAAAGAACGAGGATAACGTGGCACGATCAAATTAAATATTGAACGTCGGCCTTGCGAGGACTCGGAGAAATGGATGTAAGAATGTTGAGCAAGTAAGAGAAGTGTGCCAGGAAAGAAAAGTGTGGCAGTCTATTATTTCTGTCTAACCTTTCAGAGAAAAGGCGTGATGGTTAGTTAGTTGTTTGTTAAATTATCAGAATAATTTATCAAAATCGAATTATTAGTATTTAATTCCTACCATCAAAGATCTGTATAACACGTAAAAATTATAATATTGGTAATAGAATTCTCGTTAGAATTTCATTGTAAAATTATACATAAAAAGCACGTTTTGATGCAGACATTACAGGTAAAAGAAAAAGCTAATTTCACTGATGAATATTATATCGTGCCATAAAGTAATTATTTTCTACGTAAGTACATATTTATTGTCTTAATTTTGACAGCGACCGGTTTCGACTGGCTAACTGGCATCGACTGATCGACCAGTCTGTCGATGCCAGCTAACCTGGCAAAACCGTGAGCGGTTGAAATAAATACAATAAACGGAATTAGTTAATAAAAACATCGTTATATTTCATTATTATTTAATATGAACTTACATCAAGAGATTTAAGTAAAATTAGTATATTTTGCAAATAAATTTTTATTTAACAATTTTTCTACTTCACATAGTAAAATCACGTCAATCACATGGTTCACATAGTAAAATCATATTATTGAATTTCTCCTCAAATTAGAAGACTCTTTTATCTCCTTCAGACCCCTGAATTATTGGCAATGGTCCTTTCTCAACATTGACAACTCTCGCTACAAAACTGATAATAAATTCGATTGATGATAAAAAGAAAACATCACACATAATAAAATCTATATTAGAATAACTGTGGGAGATGCCTATTGGTGGCGATGAGGTTCGCAACCCATCACACCGCGTCTCCCGCTGGGCGAAAAGAGAAGGATGAAGCGCCCCATCGGTTAAAGCAGTGTTTCTTAACCGTATTGAAAGAATCGCCTCCTTTACCACGGTAAAATTATCCAGCCCCCCCACAAAATGCGAAATTCTAAATTTCCATTTTTCTCCACGTATGTATTTTATGCAATCGATTTCCTACTATAAATAAAAAAAAGGAGAAATAAAAATAAAACATGTGATTATTTTTATAAACATTATGTGTTTATTGCCTTTTTTGTCATATTAACATTACACAAAACATTACACAAAAAAAGTACATGATTCAATACGAAATATGAAATTTTTAATAAATTTAATGAGATCCTTGAGCCTCATGTGATTGCGCCAATTTCTTAATATTAGGTTCAAATTTACTTAAATACAATCTCAAATCGCCTCTTTTGCTTATTTGTAATCGATTTCGATTTTCGTAATCTTATTTTTGTATTTCGACATAACGCCCACTGGAACTCCTGCAGCACCCCCTAAATTCTAAAAAAATATAAACGCCCCCCCAGACCTCTAAAACGCCCACAAGGGGGCGCTAGCGCCCCCGTTAAGGATCACTGGGTTGAAGTTTGACCGAAAGAAGGTATTATGAACAAAATTATGAAAGGATGGCTGCGTTGCGTTGGTTCGGACATATGGAACGCATGGATGGAGAAAGAATGGTTAAGATAGTATACGTTAATGATGTAAATGGGGTTCGGAGTCGAGGCAGATCGAGGAAAACATGGCATGACCAAATTAATCAAATTTTAAAGGTTGGTCATGTTAGAAGTCGGAGGAATCGACATGCGTGTATGACTCGTTGTATGAATGTAGAGGAAGCTAGAGAGGTTTGCCAGGATAGAGTAGTGTGGCTGTCCATTCTCTCTGCCTACCCCTGCGGGGAAACGGCTTGATGTTTGTTTGTTTAATTATTTAATATAAAGTTTTACAGTATCTACGTTAATAATATTCAAGAATTTTAGAACAAAATCATATATTTATTTTATTTTCAAGTATAAAGAATATAGTTACATTTACCCTAGTGTAATTGTAACTGAATTCATGATTATTTATCATAGAAAGAAGTCCAGGAAGGCCAGGTAAGATAAACCATGATGCATTCTTAACGGTGGCGCTGGCGCCCCCGTTAAGTATCACTGGGTTAAAGTTTGACAGTCCATTATTTCTGCCTACCCTTTCGGGGAGACGGCAGTATACTTAATTACAAAATTTTGTAATTAAGTATACTACGATAGTTTTCCTTCGAGCCAACCCTGCGCCCGTGCAGCACTCTAGCAGTTAGTGCTCCAGTCCTCCGGCCGCCTCGCCTTGCGCGGATACATTCGGTATCTATAAAAGCTAAAATACGGCCGCGTTATCCGTCCCCCGGAACACAATGCGCTCATATAATTATTGCAATAAAGTTATGGAAGTGAAAGGAGCGATTATGGGTTATAGTTTGACGAGATCCGAGCGATAGCGGATGGCCGCGCTGGGGACGTTTTATATCCCAGGGGTGTATTTGCATATTGAAAGATTAATGGCCATCTCCGATATATTAAATTGTAAACCGCGGTTTATGGATTACATAAAACGGGATATAATGTAATCATTGTGGTTTAAACTTAATGAGAGCGTTGAATGCCAACGTTTAACGATTGAATTAAGAATATTTTATTATTTTGATGACATTCTAAGTAAGTTTTTATTTTATTATGATCTATCTTCTTCTTCGCTGGTTTCCATAAAAGGGGTTGGTTTGCAGCAAAATGTTATATTTTCACTGGTTCTTAGGATGCCACTTAGGCCTTTAATGTGGTAGTTTCACGTTTGCTTTCCACATTTGTATACAGCAGGTTATTTGAAGCCAATTACTATATACAAATATATAGCTATTATATCTCAAGGCATGTGAAAGGTCACGTTAATTCTACATCAGATCAATGACAGTGTGACAATCATACTGTCATTGCCGAGAATCGAAACCGGCACCTTCGGTGTAGCAATCCTAGCTCTTGCCACGAAGGTCGTTAATACGATCAATCAATATAGAAAAATATTACATATTTTTGGCGTTGGGCTTGTGATAATTAAACTCAATACGAGTATATAATAGCATTTATAAATATTAAAATTTTAAATATAATCATATATCTTTTATAATTTCTTTCTTCTGTATTCGCTTACATGTGTTGATGATTCACTTTATAATATTTTTTTGAAAACATTGTATTTTAAATTTTTTTTGCATTTTTCATAAACATTTTTCGAGCCACAAAAGGGTTTCCTCAGTGAATAAATTTTATAGATTATGGCCTTATCAACCATTAGGCCAAAATCTACAAAAAATTGTAGATCAAAGAAATACTAATTTCAATAAATGTTATATTATATGTAACACTGTTAAAGAGTTTTATGTACCAAAGCATCTTTGCTTTAATCAAAAAAAAATATTTCTATTTTAAATAATTTTTTGTGATACAAAGCAAAAAAAATATTGTTCACTAATAAATTTAAACTATGAATTTCATATTTTTAAAATTCTACACTGAGGAAGGACGTCTGTGCCGTAAAAATGCCGTTAAACTTATTATTATTGAATACTGCTTATTTTCATGATAGATTATTTCGTTAAACCGATATACAAATAATTCTTCTTCTTTTTGTTAAAGGCAAGTTAGTTTTATATATCTTAAAGTTTGTCCCGAAAGATATTGTATCTGGGCGCTGAATATTTATTTTTAGTAACATGGACTTTCAATGAAAACAATAGATTCACGATGTGCAAATAATCGTTGTACGAGTCTGACTAACCAATATTTGTATAAGATTCTTATAAGGCTATATTTTCCTTTCATTACATCATCGCGACATCACCAAAATATTATCTCTAGAAATATCACGAGCTCGAGAAAATTTTGTCTCAGAGGAGATCCATTATCTTTCGTCATCACTCTTCGGTGCTATATTTGTCTTTAATTATCAGGATCGATATACAATATCACAGAGGGAGCAAAGAGATCTCCGAGCGTCGGGAAGGAAAGTGAAAAATGGACTTCTTGTGTTCTGACAAAACGGTTGCCCCGGGGAGTAAGAAGAATTAACAGACCGGAAAAATCAAAACATCAGAGATTCTTAGGGCAACTGTCAATCCTTGGATTGCTATTGTTTATTTCTTGAATGGACAAGCCTCGTCGATTAACTAAGTTTCATTTATAAATAATTGACCTTTTCCAAAACACCCAAAACATGTCATCATCGTCGGCTGTCCCTCGTGTCCGAGTAAGACTGTCCTTCACGGTTGTGGGTCTGCATGTGACTGAAGAGCCCGATTCTGGACCCATAATTTCTGGGGTATCTGGGGTAGGGGAAAGCGCTTGTAATGGAGCCGTCACCGTCTTCCAGTAGTCTCTCCTTTCTCCTCCTCCTCCTCTCTGCGACATCGTCTCTGCGCTGTGCTTCAAAGTCTTGCGTGCCTTTATCCTGCTATTCTCCACCTAGGTCTGCCTTCTGTCTTTTCCTAGCAGTCACAGTCGATTCTAGTCTTTTGTAGGTTTACTTTAAGGAACATGTCAGGACCTTCAAGTATCTAGGCATAGACCTGGTGGGAGGAGCTGATCTGCGGGAAAAAATACAGGCCCAAGTAAACAAGGCAGCTGCGATCTCTGGCGCTCTAAATTCCACAATATGGAAAAACAAAGACATGACCATTAAGAGTAAGATGAGAATCTATAAAACATGCGTAAGACCAATAATAACATATGGCATCGAAGCAAGGGCAGACACAGTAAGGCCCAAACAAGTTTTGAGGACTTCCGAGATGAAGACACGAGGACGATAGCAGGCAAGATGCTGAGAGATCGCGTGAGGAACACCAGAATAAGATAAATATGTGAGGTTGAGGATACGGAATGGAGGGAGACCGAAGAAAACTAGGCATGACCATAATAATCAAATATTACAAGTCGGCCATGTTAGAAGTCGGAAGAATCGACGTGCGTGTATGAATGTGGAGGAAGCTTGAGACGTGTGTCAGAATTGAATTGTGTGGCGGTCTATTCTCTCTGCTAACCCCTTCGGGGAAACGGCCTGATGGTTTATTGTTGTTGTTATCTATTTTATCTATCTTATCAATTAATTAACCTGTGAAGATTTACTTCTAGCTGTATTAATGTATATTTATATATGTCTATCATTATTTATAGGAGTGGAAAAAATCCTGCCTGGAATTCAAAGTAAATTCCCCTTCTCTCTCCGAAGGAAGCCGATCAGAGCGGGTACTAATACTAATACTGTAATTCATTTAAAATAAAATTATTTTCACCTCGGAGAAGCCCGCGGCGAGAACGTGAACGGAAAGTTAAACAGGGGATGGTCAGTAGTAGAGAAGGAATGAGTGAAGGTATGTTTTATTTAATTTTTTTAAATTAATTTCCAAAGCTGTTTCTATCAGATCTCTACATGGAGTCATTACTTAGGTTAAAATAATTAATATGATGTGAGTATCTACTTTTTGGGAACAATTATGTATAAATCCATATATATCATTTGGGAAAACTTGTGATAATGAGCGAAACATTTTCAAGAACATTGTTTAATGTTATTACAAAATAAAGGTAGTTTTTAGTTTTATTTAGACTGTATGTCAAATTACTATTTATCCTATGTCATTTGTTAGACATGAACGATGAACATGAATGTTGTAGGTATACCAATATACTAACGAGGGCATTTTTTTGATAAATGATGTATATCATATATTAAAAAAAACTTATCAAGCTAGTTGGTATTTAATTTAGGTTTTCTCATTGTAATTTATAAAGATGCCAAGTGAAAAAATATGGATCGTATTTGAATACTTGATATTGATGTTAATATAGAAACATGAAAGAATGAACCATTCTTACAATATACATTTCGCGTAATCATGCATGGAAGAGTTTCTTGAACAATGATGGCAAACTCCATATTGAATAAATAATTTGCATGAAAACGCCATTTTTTAAGTTTTATTACAATTAATGAGAATGATATGTTTCGCCTTTCTAAGGCATAATTAAATGTTTTTTGGTTATGCCTTAGAAAGGCGAAACATGTCATTCTTGTAAATTATAATAAAAAAAATGAAAACAGACGTTTTTCTTCGTATTAATTATTTATATCTCTTATATCTTATAGTTACCCAATGATAATAAATTTAAAGTTATCCAAAGATAATAATATCCAAAGAGCCATGTTAGAAATAAGCCTACGGCGAGAGAAAAAACAAAAGTCATGAACATCATCCACGGGGTGGCGACTCTAAAATGGCAATGGGCAGGTCACGTAGCCAAAAGCTCAGTCGAAAAATAGACAAGAAGACTGCTGACTTAGAGACCGTGGACGGCAAAGAGAAGTGCATGGCGACCGCAACTACGGTGGAAGGATGATCTGAACAGACATGTCGGAATATCCTGGATGCAGTCTGCACAAGACAGTGACATGGAGGAGGCCTTTGTCCAGAGGTGGACGGGAATAGGCTGAGGAAGAAGAAGAAGAAGAAGATATCTTATAGTTAAATACTATGTACAAAATAAAAAAAGCGTTTTAAACGGAAGATTTATACACGTGTTTCCTGTAAATAAAAACATAATTATTGCTAAATGCCGAAAATCATTCTCCATAGATGGCGTTAGTGGGTCGGTTGTATAGGTTAATTCTTGAAAAAATTCACAAGTGCAACCAAATCTACATAAATGGCTGACTGAAACTGCTACGTGAAGATAAATATGGATTTTGAAGGATATATACATCTTCCAAAAAATTGTCATGCATGATCACAAATAACAAAGGTGGAATGGGGAATGTTGTAATTACATAAAGCGTGCGCTTAACCCAACCAATGACAGGTCATAAGTCCTGTAAACACCTTGATCATCCATGTTCAGTTTCCAGTTTACGTCTTCGTCTCTATTGAGATACAATTAAAATTAAAAAAAAAAATTAAATAATTATTATATTCCATAGAGCAGTAAATGTGGTAGGGAAAGAAGTACCCAGTGGCCGTCCAGGAAAGGCGTCCAGTAACCACATTGTTAAACCAGTTAGCGTCCATGGCGATGGCGCTGGTAATCGCATTAAAAGGAAAAGAGCGCCGAAGGGGTCGTTCTTGCTTACGCTTACCGATTTTTTCTGACCGCTTCTGTCTTATGTCACTGCTGGGACTTTATTAAAACACAAACAAAACATGGTCTTAGTTGTTTGTCGTACCATTTTACCCCTGAGCATATACTGCCATATATTTTTGCAGTGGAATATTTGTATACGCCATGCTTAGTGACTGTTAATAGCAGCTGTTTGGACTTTTATAAAATAAAATATAACAGTGTTTAGAACTGTGTAACTCACACTTTTTTTATTCTATATGGCCGAACGGATAGTGACATCGAAAGAAGGGTTGGCGCGGGTAACAAAGTAAATGGAGCTTTCAAAAAAGTTGGAAACAAGAATTTATCAATGAAAGCGAAAACGACCGTTCAAAATGAAGTTCTTGTCCCAAGCCCTATGTATGGAAGCGAAGCATGGAACTGGCAGAAGAAATATGAGAGCAGAATAAATGCGGCAGAGATGAAGTCCCTAATACGTAGGTGTGGTAGAACGATTTACGATAGATTTTTAAATGCTGATATAATAAAGGAATGTACAACTCAGGGAAGAAATTTTATATCTCGTTTAATTTACTTATGTCATGTCAGGTTATTCCTGTTTTATAAACGATTTCTTATATTGCTAAATTGCTATAATGCTACGATGTATGAATGTAAAGGAATCTAGAGAAGTGTGTTTGAACAGAACAGAGCGGTCCATTTTCTCTGATTACTTCTGCGGAGAAACGACGTGATGGTCAGTTTGTTAGATAGTTTTGATGCTATATTGCTTTAAAGTTTTAATTGTTAATAGTATCTGGTTAAAATGCTATTTATTACTAAGCATTTCCGACCTTCGTGTATATTAATTAACATTCACAAATACCTATAATAATTAATCAAATTTTAAAGTTTGCTTATGCTAGAAGTCGGAAGTACAGTAAATGTATTTTGGATCGTACACATTTCAAAAAATTAATTAATTTAAAGTAGTATTTAAAATTAATTAGTACAATCAAATCTACATAGATGGCTAACTGGAACTGACACGTGAAGATAGGTATGGATTTGGAGTATATATACAACTTCCAAAAATGTATCATGCATGATCATAATAACAATGGTGGAATGGGGAATGTTGTAATTACAATAAAGCGTGCGCTTAACCCAACCAATGACAGGTCATAAGTCCTGTAAACACCTTGATCATCCATATTCAGTTTCCAGTTTGTTTCTTCGTCTCTATTGAGATACAATTAAAATTTTAAATTAACCACCCACAGGTGAAAATCCAGGATTCGTATACAGATATAAGTATACATTTCACAAATATTAGTATTTCTCTTTTATTTTTTTATATATTTTTTATTATATATACAACACTTACTTACATTAAAAAAATTAAAATTACATAGACATGTTTCAGATAACCAGTCCTTATATTATAAAATCGTGTAGATGATTTGACAGATGTTATAAATATTTATTACAATTTATAGAAGAAATAAAAGTTATTTAAAAAAAAATTGAAGCAATTTTAAAAATCGTAATATTTTAATTTTCGTGATTTAATCATGCCTAGGATCGAAACTGTGTCCCTCACTCAAAAACAAATGTTTGATATTATTTCTAATTTAGATGTTACTTTTCATGTTTATTTATAATCAATATCACAATAGCGTCCTTAAATTACATTTTTGATATAAGCATAAAAAAAGTACACTAGTAAACGTCCGATATTTGGGGGTAGGTACCCCGCACGATTTGTTCCGGTCAATGCCGCCCCCTCGCAAGATCTCCCGTCTAATGGAATTATTAGTATTTCTGTCATTCCCTCTCCTCCGGGCGGAACAATCGTCATTCTGGACCAGCTCACCCATCACTGGACACGTGTCCGCGCTGCGCCTCCTCACGTGGAAACATCCTCTTCGCGGTTGACTGCGGTAATAAAAAGCCTCATTATGGCGGTCGGAATTGTTATTTGATTATTCTGGAATTAAATAATGATAAAGGTAGAGAAATATTATGGCACAATGTCGTTTCTTGTAGTCATTTTCTATTTAGATACTAAACACACTGTTTTGTACAGACATAAACATTATTTTGTTAACAATTCTTTATGAGTGATAATAATAATAATAATAATAATAATAATAATATGCTAACTTTTATAGCACCGTTTTTGTGATGTAATCACCTCAAGGGCGCATTAAGACGCGTTTTAAATCTAAAAATATAAAAGTGAACGCCGAACCTCTAAAGGTTAAAAAGTATAGTAGAACAAAGTATAAACGTTTAAATTGAGTATGAAATATGAAAAATATGGGTTTTCAGTTTAGATCTGAAATCTGTCGGATCATTTATGCATCTGAGGTGTGAAGGGAGATTGTTCCAAGCTGATGGACCGGATACCGCGAACGCTCGATCCCCGATATTTGTACTGGGGCAACGCTTCGGTTCAACTAATCTTCCTATTGCCGAGGAGTTCGCCGAGCGAAGTGTGGATTTCCTTGTATTTAGGCTGTCCGTTATACAGAGTTCAGATATATAACTTGGTGCCATTCCATGTACCGCTTTGAAGACTGTCCAGCAGAGTTTATACTGGATTCTTTCTGATAGTTGAGGTATTAGTTTTGTAAAACTCCATTATTAATTTATAATAGTAAACACAATTGTTTAGTAGTGGTTTAACTTGGATTTAATTTATATAAATAGTGTCAAATTCCTTGGGGGCATTCTCAAACTTAACCTTAACGCCAAACAGTGTGTCCTTATATTGATTTTAGAAAACTTAAGGGTAGGGGGAAATTATGTAATGCAATTTTTTGAGTTGTTTAATAAAACACACCCTCATATAAATGTGTGTAAAGTAAATAGCATAAGATGAATTATTAATGAATGAATTATTTAAGTGCATAAGGACACACTGTTTGGCGATTAGGTTCAGTTTGAGAATTCCCTAACAAGGCGAAACAAATTTGTCACTATTAATAAATATAAATTAAATCCAAGTAATACCACTTAACAATCGTGTTTACTATTATTAATTAATTCTAAATGATTCAAATAATATTTCTTAGTTCCAAAATCGTTTAATAAAATGATTTATCACGTCTCTTATTAACGTCCTTTTAAAATTGTATACCTCTCTAGATTCCTCTACATTCATACAGCGAGTCATATACGCACGTCGATAGGTACATCCGATTTCTTACATGTCCGGCAACCTTTAAAATTTGATTGATTTGGTCATGCCATGTTTAACTCGGTCTTCCTCGAATCCGTACTCCATTCGCATCGTTGACGTATACATTCTTAACCATTCTTTCTTCATCCATGCATTACATGTGACCAAACCAACGCAGTGATCCTTTTATAATTTTGTTCATAATACTTTCTTCCGCTCTACATTCATTCTTAATATCAGCATTTAAAATTCTGCCTATCATCGTTTTACTACAAATACGTCTAAGCGATCTCCTCTACTGAATTTATTCTGCTTTCATCCTTCTCTGCCAGTCCCATGCTTCGCTTCAATACAAGGGTTGGAACTGGAACTCCATTGTGAACGGCCATTTTTGTTTTCAATTTGACGTTCCAATTTAATTTAAACATTTAAAAATATTGACACAGTATGATGGCTCCAGGTCCAGAGTACGTATATTCAATTCGGGATTTGATTGGTTTGAAATCATTTAAAAAATTTAAAATATGTAAATGACGTTATATATGAGTTATTACTTGTTTACAAGAATACTATAGTACATTGTATTGCGATACAAAGCTTAGCATATAATAATCCATTCCGTCCGAACGAAAATAACCCCGAACTCATCAAAATCGACTCTTTATGCTAGACTTCATAAAGAGATACATTTTGAAACTCAATAATGAAACCCGAACGAAAAGTTACAACATCGTCTGGTTTATCGGGTTTACCGGTTTTTTGTTGCCTGTATATTTACGGTTATACCCACTCATTTTCCATTCTGGTTTTCCATTCCATTAGGCCAGATAAAAAAGGTTTATCCCTAAATAACCACTTACAGGGAATAAGTCCCACTTTTCATCCAGCCGAATGTATGTGCAATTCTGAACCATTCAAACGACGAAAACAAAATCATTTGTCCAAGATAATTGCCCTCTTTATTCGCCCTGGGGTGAAAAAAAATCACCCGCCCTCACGATTTACCTCACTCCCTGTATACAGAATATCCAGTATAAGAGCTTATTATAATCTTTATGTCTAGGTAATAATAGTTTCGGTTTCATATTATACATCATATGAGACTTACTTGACTTACTTTAATGTCTATCGCTAAACTAAATGACTCAATAGAAATGAAGCGCCATACTAAATTGACGAAATTACGAAGTCTGATTGTATTTTCAGAAAAGTTATTTATTATATTGCATATTCATCCATTTATATTAAAATGTTTAAATTTAACCCTTTCGTGGGCGGTGGGAATACATATTCCCACTTTCGAAATTGCTCTAAAAATATCAGTGAGAGTGTCGTTTCCTGAGTTTATTCGCTCTAGTCATCTAGCACCTTTATTGGATTTTACGATAAAACATTTACCAGCTTTATCGGTTGAACTTTTAACTGGCAGTTGAATTTTAAAAAACACGTGTTTTTTTGTTTTTGAGTGTCGTGCGTCAGATTAGTTAATTTTTTGACAGAACTTTCAAGTAAATAAGAATTTTGGCGATTGATTTGAGCTCTATAGATATTTACTTCACTGTTTGATATAAGAAAAAAAATAGCACCAAAGGATAAAATCACTGTTATTACGTATCACGATTTATTTATGATTTTGTCGCGACAGCTGTTTCGCCAACCTAGGTTGGCACCAACATATGTTACGCTAGGCTAGCTGTCACGACAAACTCATATAAATAAATCGTAACAGTGTTTTACATTTAAACATATAATTATGTTGAAGTATCTTAGTGTTTCGGTCAAAATAGTTGATTATCTCATCCATTTCAGAAAATAGTACAACATTATAAAATGAAAATATTCAAAATATCATTAAATAATTTCTTTAAATAGTAATCATATAACTCACATTTTATAATTATCTTTTTTACTATATTTTAAACAAATATATTGTGATATTATAACATTGTATCAGATTAAAGAACTGTTTAATCTAGAAAACTGTTTTAGTATCTCAACATATTTATTTAAATTCTATTAATAGTTTTGACAGCTATTTCTCCGACCGAAGTTGGCATCATCAGGTATTACAATCATTAGTACACTTATATGTATATATATAAAATAATAAAACACTCTAGTTTCGCTTGGGCCTAAGCTTCATCAGAGCAATATAATAGCTAAAAAAACATAAATTATAATAACCATACCGTGGTTAAATAAAAAGTGTTTTATTATTTTAGATCTATAAGCCCAAAATGTATAACCACAAAGTGATTGCTTCATATGAAATTTACAATCAAGTGTCCCAAATTAAGCAGTTTATAATTTTTAAGTATCAAAGTTTTTCAACAAGGCAAGATATGGCAAATCGGCGATATTCGTGACAGAATGGCAACAGCTATGACTGCCACACTAAAAGTCCCGGGTTCGATTTTCGGCGATGACAGTGTAATTTTCACACTGTCATTGAACTGGTGTAGAATTCACGTGACAATAAATCGGCAATGGATAAGCATCTCGTAATTATCACATGTCATGAGAATTAATATAAAAGCTATACCCTTTGCATCGATTTAACTAGCGCTGTAACAATGTAAAGAGCTATTCTACAAAACAACAATAAAAATATAAATAAACTTTTGTTTAGTCCAGTGGTTCCTAAAGTGGGTCGTACGTCCCAGGGGTCCTTGGAATCATTCAGGGGGTCCGTGGAAAATTAAAATTGATTGAAGGGTCCCTGAACAACCTCTGGGGGTCCGCACAAAGCTGACGTCAACTTTTTATTTATTTTTATTTTATTTAGCTCATTCGTAAATTTGAAAGGTCGACAATGATATCCAGATTTTTTTTTCAGATTCAGAAGGAACCACTGGTTTAGTATATGAAATGTTTAATCCAAGAAATCTCAGAGTAAAAGAAGTTTGGAACTTACACATTTACTAATACTACAGCAAAAAAGTAATACTGATTTCGCATTAGCTGCGAAAATCTATCTCAATCAGACGAACATCACACAGAAGGAAAAAAAACGATTATACAACAAAACAAAGAGAATCGTTAGATACAAATCGCTTCCACGTGGCACTTGCTATGCAACGACAACGCATTTAATGGAAAATGTTCGTCTGTCATTTGTTTCAGTCACGGTCCCTATAAAAGCTTTGGGACAAAAGTCCGCCCATCATTAATTTCGGCCGGCCCACCGCGAACTTTTCTAATGCTTCTAATTTCCGGTAATAGCCGTTTTTGCGACCTTTCCGCTCTGGCTTTGGTTTCGCTGTCCCGCGGTAATAGCCCTGGATTAGTTGACCGCAGTTACGTTGACTATATTCTCTATATGTAGGCATTCATTAAACTTAAATTAATTTAGCATAGGAAACCAATGCAATTTTTTTACATTATTTCACTTTTGTGAAAGTACTGAGTGTAAATGTACTAATCGCTTATGTTACAATGATATAAAACTCTATATTTATTTGCTTAGGAAAATTAAAATAACTTTGTTTAATCCGCAAAATATTTAAAAATTATTTAAAAAAACATGACAAAAAAAACACTAGAACGGGTTACCCCAGTTGGGAGGTATTAAAACCATGTACTTGGTAAATGATCAATAAATTTCATAAATTTCATGTTTCGGAGATACTCGTACCTTCATTTTCAGGTGTAAAAAATTTTCAGGTGTAAAAACGCATTTCAAAATTCGATAAAATAATTTAAATTTAATAATTAACCTGGGTTATTTGTTATAAGTACGAATTGGCAAGAAAAAGATTTAAAAAATAATGGTTCCGAAAGTTTACATTAAATATGCGAATGGATTACGAATTAGAGGTGACCAAATTAATCAAATTTTAAAAGTCTGCCGATAAGAATTACATGCAATTATCTATCTACAAAGAAAAAAAAGTTTTTGTATCCATATAAATATGTTTTAAGTAGATCGAATCACTAGTTGCTCTTATTACTAATCACAAATGATTTTTTTTAATTTGTATATAATTTAAAAAAAACTTATTTGTGTTTTATTTTTAATTAGATTTTTTTTTATGTGAAACACTCACTTTGTGGTTAGTTATTATTTTATGGATATACAATAGTAGAACACTTTGTATTTAACTACGGTTTGCTGAATATAATAGATGCCAAATAGTTTTGCTTGGACTCAAGCTTCATCAGGGCAATATAATCAAATCAAATCAAATCAAATCAGTTTATTTCATCAACAGACATTACAAAATTAAATTTTAAGGCATCTATTGAGAACAGGTAAAATAATATATTATATATAGTATACTACCAGAAACGCATAAGAGATGGTTCAACATTAGGAAGACAGGATACTCTCCAGAATTAAGAGTATTTGCCTTCTGAACGTACTTTCACTAACATGAAAGACGTCGATCTCCAAAGAAACCGCGTTCAGCAGACTAATTTCTCTTCCCACCGGTGTCACCAGAGGCAGATTGGTTCTGGCGGCCGGTAGGTAAAACAACCTGTGCTGTCGCTGTCAGAGATATCTATCGGGGACAAAAAGCCGATCACCCCCCAGTACGGCCGAGTTCTCGAAGTATCCCCTAATTAATCTAAAGAAATGGGTAATTAGATGTCCATCTCTTCGAAGCTGTAGAGAATTGGTTCCGAGCATTCCCAAAAGAAATGCCGTGGGATAGAGCCAAGGATAGCTACCATACTCCCTCATGTAGAGATACCTCAGAAATTTTTTCTGAACCCTCTCCAGCATAATGGAATATCTCGCCTCGTGAGGACTCCATATCACAGAACCACTTTCGAGTCTGCTCCGAACCAATGCGTTGTATAGGACTCTGAGCACATTGGGATCCCTGAAAACTCTGCCGGTCCGGACGATGAAGCCCAACATCTTCAGTGCAGTGCCACAAATCCTCTCAACATGTGCACGAAAAGTCAGCCTACTCTCATAGATGATCCCGAGATCTCTCATCGTAGATACATGTGCTAGTTGCTGGTTGTTCATTGTGTATCTATAATACACAGTTCTCAATGCTCTAGTAAAAGATAGCATAACGCATAACGCATATAATAACATAGTTAGTGCCCTAATGAAGGTTGGATCCAAGCGAGACTAGTTGGCATTAATTATAATAACCAAACCGTGGCTTAATACAAAGTGTTTCATTATTTTATATCCATAAGTTTATATATATTGTATTTGTGAATAAGTTAACGTCGTTAATCTTTTTTTATTCTAATTACAACCCTCTGTACAGAAACAAACAAAAATAAAACACCTCAAACGCTTTGCACCATTTTCCTACGCACCTCTTAATGTTTTTTTAAACAAAGTGCCCCCTTGTGGTTTTTTAATTATTACAAACCCATTTCTGGAGGCGGTTTGAGACGGCTCACAAAATTCCAAACGGACCGTTAAAATTTGTTCGTTTTTTCAGCGTTTTTCAAGTACGTCGTACATAATTTAAAGTTGGGCGACACATTTGTAGCCTGCAGATTTCCCTAGCGAGCTTAGCTAAACGCGGGGTATTGGAAGAAAGTCATTTTTATTTTATTTATAATTCATCAGCGAAATAATTTTAAGTTAACCTGAATAATTTCAAGGATTTTCCTTTAAAAATGGCATATAATAATTTCAAGGTTTTTCTATGAAAAAGCTGAGTATGAATATAATATTTATTTTATCGCAAAACTATAATTATATTGTTGACTGGATAAATCTGTATACTCCAGTGATTTTATTAAAAACAGTTATTCTCGGAACAAATTATAATATTAATTAATTATTTTATTTGAAATTTCGTTGTAGAAGTTATTATAAGTACTTTATTATAAGTAATGAAAATAATTTAAAAATATTTATATTAAAAAATATATATATTTAGTTGAAATCCACTACTGTTTTTTGTCTTAAAAACAAACAAACATTAGTGGATTTCAACTTAACATGCATTAAAAAAAAATTATTTACATTATATTCATCTTCAAGAGATGATATAAAAAATTACTTTTTAAAAACGTCGTATATTTTGGACCTCAGAAGTCCTTCCTCTGTGTAAAATATGTAAACCGAGGAAGGACACTTACCCTCCGAAACATTTTTGTGAAAAGTTAAAAAAATATTCTATCATCCTCAAGAGAGCATAAATAACAGGTCATTATTTTGTATAAGGGTTGTGTACATGATTTAACCTTAGTATCTAAGTGAAGTATAATTACACAACAACATTTTGAATGTATACAAATTCTTGTAGACAAATACTGGATTTCACCCATTGCGGATAAATTATTTTTATTTTACAAGGATTAATTGTATCTCAATAGAGACGAAGATGCAAATTGTTTTCTGGGAACAGAAGGTGGTGGTCGAGGCGCTTACAGGACTTATGACCTGTCATTGGTTGGGTTGAGCGATCGCTTCACGTTTAACAACATTCCCCATTCCGCCGTTATGACCACCACGTCTGACAAACTTTTTGGAACTTGTATATATGGTAAGTTTCTACACCTATTTTCACATTTTTATGTTCACTCTACACTAGCGTCATCTATATGAAGTATAATTCATTAAGTTTTAAGTGTTATCGAGTATTGAACTCATTTTTTCTATCTGAGAAATTTAAAGTACGACCTTCATGGTCTATACAGTATTTATTAATTGATTGATGAAGTATTATAGAAAACGAAAACTTTAATATAATTCTTTCTCCTATCCATTTGCCGTTATATGACTGCTAGGCTTCACGGTCCTGGATAATTTGGCTATCGTTCCTAAGGTCGTTCCTGAATGTGGACATCCACGATGTAGAAGGCCGACTGGTCCTTTCCTTCCATCTTCCAGATACACTGCCTAAGGCAATGTGGTCATTGTCCCTCCTGCTCACATGGTGATACGAGTGAAAATGTAAGTTTTCTAAAAGTTTAATTACAACTAACCATCACGCCATTTCCCGGAGGGGTAGGCAGAGAGGATGGATCACCACAATGGCCTGTCTTGGCATACCTCTCGGGCTTCCTCTACATTCATACATCGTACCATGCACGCAAGTCGATTATTCCGACTTCGAATGTGGCCGCCTTTTAGTAATTGATTAATTTGGTCATGCCATGTTTTTCTCGGTCGTCCTCGTTTAATTATATTAAATGGGAATGAGATATTTTGCCATGCTTAGACATTATCAAATGTTATTCAAATTGAGAAACATATAATATTATTCTAATAAAATTTAACAAAACTTCTAGAAAATTTTCAGATAATCCATTGTTTTGACGAGAACACTTTGATATTTAAACATTATTAACTGTTATAAGTATCATTATTAACTATAAAAAATAACTTTGTTATAAGTATCACAATTGATTATATTTCGTCGCGACAGCTGTTTCGCTAACCGATGTAAGCATCTTCAGACCTGACGATGCAAACATCGGTTAGCGAAACTTAGCATTAGAATTGTGATATTTATAACAAAGTTTTTAATTTAAACAGTTAGAAACATTTCATTTGAAGCACTTACTTTGTGGTTAGAGATTTTAAACTTATAGATATAAATAAAATACTTTGTATTTAACCACGGTACGGTTATTATAATTGATGCTAAATAGTTTCACTTGGACCCAAGCTTAATCAGGGAAGTATAACAACTGTTGTTATACGGCCCTGATGAAGCTTGGGTTCAAGCGTAACTAGTTGGCATCAATTATAATAACCGTATAATAGTGATTAAATACAAAGGGTTTTATTTTATATCCATAAGTTTACTTCGAGAAAACTTACGTTTTTATTCATATTAATTATTGAATATGGAGTCTTACATGATTGTTCAAGAAATAATACAAGCGTTTCTTACTTTATCCATTATAGGGGCGACGATTTTCCTTGAACCAACATTTTCATTCATAATAAATATTAGTTTTCGTGTTTAATAGTTGGAAATGTTTACATTATACAATTTTCCGTGGAGTTGAATTATGTAGATAATTAATTCATAAAATAGAACTGATTGTTTTGATTCCCTATATCATACACAGGGATGTTCATAATGTCTAAAATAACTCAGATTTATTAGTATTGGCTTCATAAACAGCGCAGCAGGAGAATCTATCGTATATATGGAATTTTGAGTTATGAATGTTGGCTCTTGGAAAGGAACACCCATTGTGAGATATATGAAGGGAAAATTTAGATTTCAAAATAACAAAACAATGTTTTTAAGATGAGATGAAATAATAATGTATGAATAGTAAACTTTTATTTTCAGTATAAGCACGTCGTTACGTAAATGAAAGTTGTGATATTGGGAATCATAATATAAATACGCAAACACCGGATGTCGTCAAAGAGAGATTACGAGAATATTTTAAATACAAGAGGGTGAGGAATACTTCGTTTCTCTGCTAAAGTAATTCGAAATACTCGCAATGCACATGTTCAAGAACGTTTCTGGATTATTTTGAATTTTATTCTGATTATTGTAGTATAGACAGTAGTGTAAAAAACAAAAGGAGAAAAATTTGGTGTTGCTAACTGTGATAACTGTGATAACACGTGATAATAAAAAAAGATTTCATTAATTTTTTTAAATTTATTACTGATTACGATTGAACAGTGAACCAAGTTTTTAAAGGGTAGAAAATCTTTATTTCCTCTTTTATTGTAACTAGTTTTGTTTATTTGATCCAACCACGTATTTTTAAAATCTTTATATATTTATAAATCAAGTACTCAGTCTCAAAGACATCTGCGATTCGTAAAAAAAATACCTTACATTTTGAAGAATTGATAATAAATTTTTCATATCAAGGATTTACTTTATGGTTAGATATTTTATATTCATAAACATAAAAAATACAAACGAACACTTTGTTTTAATAATAATTTATAACGAAATTACATTTGAGCCAACTGGTTTCGCTTGTACTCAGCTTCATCGGGGCATTATAAAAACTGTTTTTTAAAAACAAAAAGCTTGTGTATAAGCGAAACTAGTTAGTTTCTAAAAATATAACTTGACACTTTTTATTCAGTATAAACAACTTTTTGAGTGAGTAGCGCCAACCAGTTTTACACTGTTTCACCCCGATGAAGCTCGCTACAGAGTGAAACCGGTTGGTGCTACTAACTCAATCAGGTGGTTTACACTAAGTGAAAAGTGTTTAATTTATTTTTGAATATGTCAAACCATCAAGTTATGGCTTTCTATCAACAACGTTTAATTAGTTTATTTTATTTTACATAGTTTATTTATTCTACTTTATTGTATGGGTCTTTAAAAATGTAGCTCTCCTTTTTTCATTAATACATACTTTATTTTTCTAATCATTTCAATCTACTAATATATTTTCCAATCTGATGTTTACATTGACTGTGTTTAATAATTGAGCACCATTTAATGCCAGTCACATTAAAGAACAAGTTAAGCACTCTGTCCTCCTAGATACGTATGATCAAGAGCTATCATAGTGATTATGCTATAATTTAAAATGTCAATATCATTTTTTAAGTTTGAATATTTTTATATATACAATTATTAATTTGGTAGTTATTAGATTTCATCCACCCTGCACTCTGTCCTTATATAGCAAGGTGATGCTAAAAAAGTATTAATACTAACACTAAACATGATTTGGAGGGTGTCTTTTTTTACATCCATAAGCTCTTAAAATATAATACTGACTCAACCCCTTACATAATAAAATGACCTTTCCAAAAGAGAAAGGACCAATCCAAGGATATACGAGTATGTGTTATCCCAAACCACTCTCAATGCACGCTCATTACATTTATTGCGATATTCGCATTTTTATGGACGCCATTAACGTGAACTGAAAAGCAATTTTCGCGTAGACTATGACTTCCTCCTTGGCGGGTTGCTTACCCCTTCTCAAATGACACACTGACAGCGCGACACATATTCTGCCGCCCTTCGGGGAGGGCGGCCATGGGGCGCGGACGACTGGAGGGCGCCCTTACCGCCATATACTTTACTGAACCAGGGACTAAAAAATATAACAACCCTATGGCATAAACCCGATTAATTTTTTTTAAGAATACAACAACAATTCAAAGAAGTAAACCTTCGAGAGTTATTTTAACCAAGCGAACGAACAATTTAGGCATTATCAATATTATTATGTGGATTTGATAATGCCTTAGCAAGGCAAAACATACCATTCCCATAAAATACAATAAATATTCTAGAAAACAAACGTTTCCTTTCGCATTAATTATCGATTATTTTCTTTATTGTTTCTTGAACAGTGTTGTAAAACTCCACATTAAATAATTAATACGAACAAACACGTCAGTTTTCTAGAAGTTTTATTATATTTTATGGGAATGACACGTTTCACCCTTCTGAAGAATTATCAAATGTCTTAGAATGGCGAAACATGTCATTCCCATAAAATACAAAAAATCTTCTAGAAAACAAACGTTTTCATTCGTATTAATTACGGATTATTTTCTTTATAAGCGATTTCTTTATTTGTGAATATATCTCAAAAAATGAATTAATATATATTGTGTTTAATATATAGTTATATCCAACTTGTTTTACTGGTTCCGAACGGTTTTGGCTTCTTGGCTACACACGAAGTCCTGAGTCCCTAGTGGCAGCAAGTCAACATCATCAATATTTAAAACACGTTTCACGACACGACTAGATGACTTCTTCATAAGAATGAGCTATTTTATTTACTCGCATTGGAGATTGTATTATAATTTCTAATACCGTTGATTTAAATCCTTGGTGTTGGTGGCCTTTTTTATTATTATTATTTTATTATTTATTATTATTATTTTAGTAGTTAATACTGTAAATTCTTAGGAAACAAGCGAAGTATAAATATTAAGAAATGTTCTCTTATGGACCCTTAAGGAAAGTAAGAACTTAGATGCATGTATTCAACATTATAGACAAACATATCATCATCAACGAAATGATAAATACATATATACAATATGAATTAAGACCATTATTAAAACAAAACACAGATTGGATAAACTGAATTAATTGTAGTCCATTGTTTTGGCCGAAACACTATGATACCTTTTCATTTTAAACTGTAAAATTAAATAAATAAAATAGCTATCGCGTAAAATAAAATACAATTGTGATACAAAAAACAAAGTGAATGAATTGTATAATCGATAAAGAATGTGAAAAATGTGGCATAACCGAATAAAATAAAATCTATTTTAAGGCCATATTAGATATCTCTAATATATGGGGATTCAAGATTTGTATTTCAGGATTAATTGGTTTTTTTATTTTTATTATCTACTAACGTTAATGGCACGATAATCCTGTTATATTTTTATTTTTTTTAAATTATAAGTGTATGTGTTAAAATATCCTAAAACAGTTCATTTAATAATAATATATCAGAAACTGATATATCGCAGTAGACTTGTGTATAACTCATTTTAAAAAAAAATAATTTTGTTAAACTATATTAATATCGAAACGTCCGCGGTATGCATCTTATCCAAGCCTGATCCGGCGCAGGGGCAGGGGATGAAACTGTAACTACGAAGGAAAGGGATGGTACTAGCTTTCCCCCGTATCATGTCGGGGGCGCCACTGACGCACTACCCTCATTTTTTCTCCTAAATGAACCCCTTTGCTTACATAACGCGAGACATTCGTACATACCTACATACACGGTTATGCAGATGACGGAATAGGCGATTACGTCAGCTCTCATTTTGGATTCAAGGGAAAGTGTATGTTTGTTGATATATTCTTATTTTTGCAATAAATTTTATTTTGAGAGATTCATAACTGAAAGGGAATTAATAACTGAATCCTTTTTTTGAATAGGGGAATTACGTGTTTTTACAGATTGATTTATTAATATGACTTAAGTAATATCTACTTCTTCTTCTTCCTTATTGTAGACCTATGTGGTCTATTCTCCAGAGTGTTGTTCCTCCTGTGAGGTATATTCCCAGCTGTCCCTCCTGTGAGGTATATTTTAGGAGGTGTTCCAGGAGGACGAGTCCCATGAGGTTGATTATGCAATGCAATATAGGGGAGTCTGGTGGTGTCCATTCTCTGAACATGACCGTTCCAGTCCCTTTTTCGCTGTCTGCTCCATCTTATAATATCCTCAACCTCACATATCTCTCTTATTCTGGTGTTCCTCACGCGATCCCTAGGTGTCTTGCCTGCTGTTGTCCTCAGTGTCTTCATTACGGAAATCTTGAGTAATATGTAGTTGTATAATCGGTAGTTTGTATAATATTTTCGTATCATGTAAGGTACTTCTCACGTTGACTGTTAAATGAAAGAATGTTTTTTCTATATTCGCCATACTTTATGTTGTAATTTATTTACGTTTTTCTCTTTTATATACTTTGTATACGAGTATATACAACACTTATTATTAAATAACAACTCATACACAAGAGTTTTGTCCACACGATATCCTTATTCTCCGTATCCCAAATATTAAATTTTCTGAATTTAATTTTTAAAAAACATTCAGATTTAAACCATTATCAGATATGTTCAGTAACTTTTAGGGCCCAAATCAGTAATCCAAATAAAAAAACTTAACTTTATTAGGCTCTGCCTTGGTTTTAAGTTTATTTTGAAAAAACGCAATAAGAATGTGCGTAATAACGTTGTATGATAGAATACCGAACGATAAAATAAGAAAGAAATGTTAGGCAGATGACTGCATCATGGATGAAATTAAAAAAAAGATCCCTGAGATGGTTTGGACATATGGAACGAGTGGATGAAAGTAGAATGGTTAAAAAGTGCGTGAGTGTGAGTGGAAAAACAAGCCGAGGACAACAGAGGAAAACATAGCATGACCAAATTAATCAATTACTAAAAGGCGGCCACATTCGAAGTCGGAATAATCGACGTGCTTGCATAGTACGATGTATGAATGTAGAGGAATCCCGAGAGGTATGCCAGGACAGAGCATTGTTGCGATCCATCCTCTCAGCCTACCCCTCCGGAGAGATGGCGTGATGGTTAGTTAGTTAATTAGTTAATACAAGTCATATTTTTTGTACTTTTTATCTCAATGAGGTTCTCCATAAATAAATAAAATTATTACTGTCCACCATTTTCTATATGAAATCAGATAGTTTAAAAATATGTGTCGGGATACTCATGACGACAAAATATCAACGTATTTTTTTTTTCTTCGTATTTTTATATCGACCTTATTTTTATCTCTCCAATAGACAGACACACAATATAGGGACAGCCAAAACAACAAATATTTGTTCTCGAATTTCCGATGAATCTCAGGTGAACTGGAATACTTTAAAGTTAAATGACCAGACCGCCCAACTACCGCAAATAATTGTTCCAAAAAACAATGGATTCAGAACAACGCTTACACCCCACTTATTCACCCCCTCCAAATGAGCGAGTCTATCGAGGGTTGATTATCTGAAATTTAAAAATATAGTTATTTTATTTTTTTATGTATTTTATGTTTAAACATACTTTCTTTTTTCCTGCGCTATATTTTGCGTAATCATCATTTCGTTTGATATCGAGGAGTAAATTTAGATTAATTTACTGTTAATGAGCATAAGCAATCATATCTTAACTTTAATCGAGTATTTTATATTATTTGTTTTAGATTTATTTTGTGGGTGTTTAACGATCGAAGTGTGCGTGGGAGATGCCTATTGGTGGCGAAAAGAGAAGGATGGAGTGCCGCATCGGTTAAAGTGTGACAGTCCATTATTTCTGTCTACCCTTTCGATGAGACGGCGTGATGGTTAGTTAGTTAATTAGTTTTTTTAATTATTTAATATGGAGTTTTACATCATTGTTCAATAAAAAATAAATACCTAACTTAAAGAATCCAAACTCATGAATATAAATAATTTTGATGAAAGTATATATTTATGATGTGAATGGAGCAAATGACAGAGAGAAATGCTCACGTCATTTGGATTGGTCCATTTTGTGTGATAGTAGTAAGTAATTTTAATTGTCCACTAGTGGACAGGATATGTATAATATTAGTTGTTTTAATATGTCGTATCTTGTTTGCTTTAGACGAAAATATTTGTTTTCTATTTTTATTAGGATTTAATATATTTAAAGGGAGTGACATGTTTCGCATTGCTAAGATATAATATTATCCAACGGTACATTTGACTTAGCAAGGCGTAATATGTCACTCACATATATTATAATATAACAAAAGGTACAGAAAGTAGACTTTTTCTTAAATATTTATGATTACTTCTTTACTATAGCAAACAAGACCTTGTACGCGTCAAGACCGGAGTAAGACTTCTAGGAATGCCTAGACAGCGCCTAATTGATTATGTTCTGGCTGATCTGGCCAGGTTGTGCGAAACGGCCTGTTAGGAGTAAAAGGCGCAGGATCGAAGATCTTAGAGTAATGGCATCAAGGAGTCTAAAACTCTTCAAGAGTTATTCGTCAATATGAAGTAAGTTATGTATTTTTTATACTAGATGTATGTTTCTGATAGGAACTAAATATTTTCAAACGATCGGATGGTGGTCTAGGGGACAGAACGCTTAACTTGTGATCTTGGGGAATCGGGTTCTAACATGATCACGGTCCTTGATCCTTCTTCATAATAATGAGCAATTACTATTTCTGCCATATATTTTTATTATTATTTTGTTAAATCGCTCTTTTCACCATGACAGTATGAGCTAAATCGATGTAAAGGGTATTATAGCTATCATAGTGATTCTCGTGACATGTGATAGGAAGCTAATCTATCGCCATTTTATTGTCATGTGAATTCTATACCAGAACAAAGAGAGTGTGACAATCACACTGCCCACGCCAGGAATCGAACGTCAATCGTGAAGATTGTAAAATAAATTCCAATAACATTGATTAAAATCATTGTCGTAAGTATTTTGTTTATAAAAAAGCAATGCTATGATGTATCTGTAATGTTTCAATTATACATATATTTTTTGTAGAGATAGAGAAAGTGCATTAACTGTTTTTAAATATTTAGATGTTTTTTCTAATTAGATTACTGTCAGCGATCCAAGGTATACAAACTCTCAGTAAAAAGATAAGTTCGGCACTTAGCAAACAAATTCACAAAAGAAAAATGTCTAATTAATGTAAATCCGCTCGATCCGCCTCGTAAATTAGTTACAGGGGAAAAGGAAAACAAAAGTAATGAGACAACACGAATCAGAGACGTCTAAAGACGGACGGGACTGCCCGGGAATGGAAGAGGAATGTAAATAACCCTTGCAGGGGAAAAAAATAAATTGGTGTTCATACCCTTCGTGATTTATTTTGGGACAGTCTAAGAATTATTTAAATATGACATGTAAATAAAAATGACGTATTTTTGCTTAGTTCCTTCTAACATAATTCATAACATCTAAAAGATCTGTACTGGCTCAAGTGTCCTGAAAAAATCCAGTATAAACTATGCTGGACGTTTTTTAAAGCGCTTCACGGAATGGGACCAGCCTATATATCTGAAATAATAATTAAATAAAACGATGTTTTTTTCTAACTACTTCCACTTTTGTCTTTATTTCGACAGCGACCGGTTTTTGCCAGGCTCGCTGGCATCGACAGACTGGTCACGCAGAGCGAGCCTGGCAAAACCGGTCGCTGTCGAAATAAAGACAAAAGTGGAAGTAGTTAAAAACATCGTTTTATTTCATTATTATTTAAAATGAACTTCCATCAAGAGTAAAATCATTTGATTTTATATCCGAACTTTGTATTGCTGATAGCCCTAACTCCAGCAAACTAATCGCCAATAGGCAGATTAGTTGAGCCAAAGCACAAATCACGGCCAAATTTCGGAAATCGGGCTTTCTCAGCGGCAGGTCCGTTCGCCCGGAATATGCTTCCTGCACGCCTCAGATGCATTGAAGTCCGACAGATTTTAAATCTCACTTAAAAACCCACATTTTAGAAATATCGCATAAAATGTAAACAACGATTATCTGATTGCTGGTGTCAGATGCAGCTCTCATGACTTAAAACATTGTCAAAGCGCCCCTGAGGTGAGCTATTAACGAAAACGGCGCTATACAAATTAGCCTAAATATTATTAGTTTTCTTCTGGTGCCGAGTCAGTTCCCTCCAATTTTGGCGATCACTGCAGCAAAGGGTTTTCATAGGGATTTAAATTATTACATATCACTCGTTGTAATTATTTTTATAAATCGGTAAAATAGGCAATTGCATGTATAATATTAAAATATTAGCAGTTCCATTGCTTAGTCAATAGCTTAAGTGCAAAAAAAATCATACCCATTATGCTCTCTCTAATACAAAATATTATTAGATAATGCTTTTATTATTTTTGCGTTCTTCGTGCTTAGTCGTATTATAATTATCACAATTAATTATCATAATTAGATTTTTTTTTATTGATTAGTCTATATCGATCTCCCGACGGTCAATGTTTGATATTTTAGAAAGAAAATCATTTCAAAAGTGGAAAAACAGTGTTTTATTTCATAAAAAATATCGTAATGGAATTCCACAGTATAAACGTATTAAATTAATAAAAAAATCAACGTAAAAATATTCCCGTTAGGAAATCGATAAATTATCTGTTAGAATTCAAAACCTTATAAAATTCTTTATCTAAATTATTTCTTTATTTCCTTTGTTTGTATTTTTAGGTATTAATGTTTATAATATAATATATCACATGCATTAAAGTTTAAATACAATCTTAAATGTAATAGATAACTAACTTACTAACGATTACGCCTTCTCTCCGAAGGGGTAGGCAGAAAGTCCATTCTTTCTGCATACCCTAAATGTCAAATTCAATCCCTAGGTCCGTCCTTATATTATAGTATTTTTGGTGTATTCTTATATATCTATTATATATATTCTTGAGATGTCCTTAAACGATTACAAAACTGAAATCAAAATTGAGGATCATACTCAGACTTGCGAATTTCCTAATGAATTAAATCATAGGTCATTGAGTCGGCTGGAACACGATCACACTTTATTATATTGCACTTAAAATAAGTCAAATTTCCCTGAAAACAGAAATGCTAAGCCACAATAAAACGCTGGGTGGGGTAAAAGGCTGACACCGATTGAGATGATAAGATAAAAGTGCAGACGCCGTGAAATAAGTGTTTTATAAATCCAGTCGAGAGGCGGAGAACGATAATCAGTCGCGAGAAATAATCCCGAGATCAGTCTTAACGCCCTGCTGAGATCGGCATCAACTTTTTTCTTTCCCTCAGTTGTCTGTAATTTTCTGTATGTATTTTGTCAGCGCAACAGAGGAGAATACGTTCCCGAGGGACTGGTGATTGTTTTTCGTGGGAACTCGGGGCGTGCGACAGATAATAAAGGCGTTATTTACAACAGTAATCACGTGTTCAGGGAAGATTCAATTGCATCTCTAGAGTCACTGATTTATTAGGATGCACATTGTGCTTTAAAGGTTTTTGAACGATTTTGATACCTTTAATTATTTTTGCATCTAACACAATTTTATTATATATGATCATTATACATTACATTATTCATATTACATTATATATGATCATTGTTAAGGTAATTAGTTTCATTATTGCTTATTATTTTTAAAAATTTCGCCTGCTGCATCTAATATTGAAGGGAAAAATAGAGGGCCGCAGGGGGGCAGATAGAAGGCAGATCTCTTGGCTGCGCAATGTGAGGGAATGGACGGGAATTGGAACTGTGGAGGAGCTATTTCGGACAGCGCAGGATAGGGAAGAGTTTACCAGAGTGATCGCCATCGCCGAGGAGATCTGACAGGGCACTTTAAGAAGAAGATTGCTTATTATTTAAGATAAAATATTTTTATGCGAATTTTTCCTAAATATTTTTTACTGTGAATTTTATAATGCATGATGTTCAGTACAATTAAATAGCGGTTCAATTAATTAAAAATAGAATTTTGAATGAAAATATTCCTCCGCAGAAGTAATGGTTTGTTAGCATGTATTATTTAAAAATGGAACTACACATATACATACAGATCAAACAAGGAAAACGTAAGCTACACGTACACATACAATTCTAAGCTAAACGAATAATAATAACATATTTGAGCAGTGTAAATGATCAAATACACCAATTACAAAATAGCACATGGAGTGAATTATCATAAAAAATCAAAAGGCTTTGGGGATAGTTGCGGAGAAGCATATTGTCGTCTTGATAGAGTTGACTATGAGGTACGGGGCTATCGTATTTATGATAAATACGATAATGTTATAAAATCTGATATTATCTCAACAATTGACCAGATTTTATTTCCAATCAATTGCAAAGTCCAGCAAAATAAAATGTCCACTCCTAGTAGTTAACAAATTATTAAAAAAGAGTAAATAATTACACATAAATTAACATCAAAATCGTTGTACTATTATATATATTTCCTACATACACTCATGTAATTACAATCACAAATGACTCCAAATATCGAACGCAACCAAGATTAAATAATATTACAACTATAAATCAAAACAACCACTGTAATTAAATATATATTGAAAGCTTAAAGCTTTTAATATCATATATAAAGTCAAAATATTATTGATGCTTAAAGGCGGGCCACACTGTGATAAACAAGCTGGTTTGAAACCAAAATTTGTATACTGAATGTTATTACTCAAACTTAAACCATGTTCTAGACGTAGTAAAAACGTCGATTTTAGTAAACCATGAGTTAAACCGCGGATGTTTCTGCATACGGTTATCCTTTCAAACTATTCAACAAACATGGTACGTTTATCTCTCTTCCTCGCATTATTTTACCCGGCGTAGAATGAGATAGATAGTCTGGCTCGTTGGTTGGAAACCGATGTTTATCACAGTCTGGCCCGCCTTTTATTGAACATTTTTGATATGAGTTTTTTTTCCTTTAGGTAGCCAATCTATCGCCATTTTATTGTCACGTGAATTCTACACCAGACCAAAGACACTGTAACACACTGCCATCGCCGGGAATCGAACCCGGGACCTTCGGTATGGAAGTCAGAAATCTTACAACTCTGCCATGAAGGTCGACAGTTCATTGAAGGTTTTAATCGTTTATTACATCATTGTTCAGGAAACAATAAATAAATTAGCTTTATTATTCATAATAGATATTGGAGTGGTGAAAGAGCGTGTTATTAAAAATTATTATTTGCCTATTATTTTTAAATCTGTGTATATTTTTAATTTCAAATTTTCTTTCGAATGTACCATTTAGTTTGTGGTGTGTATTGAATATAATTTTAAACACTTTAATTTTGTTTTTACACCTTTTTATTTCGTTTTATTGATCCAACCTGTTCGTCAGGGTTTCAAAATCAGTTTGTTCTTGTAATCCTGATGAAACTCAGGTGGGATCGAGACCGGTTGCTTCAATAAAACAAAATGAAGTGGTGTTAAACAAAATAAAACATTTTTAAATAATTTTAAATTTATAATTTCTCTTTGGGCCTTTGGGTTGTATAATATATGAGCTCTGTATATTAAAAACAAATCGTAAATTGTTTTTGGAGTTTCCCACAAATGTACGTACCTCTCGAGTTAGCATAAAATTTAGTATATCATTTAACCATACTTGTTTATTCTGTAATATAAGTTATAAGTACCGCATAGTGCTCGTTGTAGACAATGAAGTCGCTTTCTGTAACGGAATGCTAGTAACGCATTTTTAATAGTAGTGATAAACATGGCGTGAGGGGTAGAGCGACCAAATTTACTCCTTTAAGGGTGCTAGATTTTATTGGTTGTCCACTCCCGGGGATTATTGTGGCTCCTTAAAGGCAGTTTATCAGAGCTCTCTTCCTGGTCCGGCAATTACTTCATCCGGGAAGATACGGCTTCCAGGGGACAGCCCCTGGCCGGCCTCCGATAATAGGGCCCAAGGGCCGGGAACACTTTATGGCGGGAACTCTCATAAATTGGACGAAACAATTAAAATAGCACCGGCCATCGCAATTTCCTTAAAACGTTGGGGGCACTTTGGATATATTTTTCAAACGGGTGAGATGTTAAGTGTGATTGAAATTGCGCAATTAAGAAGAGCTGTGAATGTATAAATCGTGTTAGACCGAAATATGAGCGGTTGCTGAAGGGTCGTGTATTCGTGAATATGAATATCATGGGGCTTTTATATCTCTTCATTAAACGACATTCCATATAATTAAATAAAATGGTTACCAGATACACACAATTGTTATTAGATTCGTTATTCAAATCAATCAAACTCTTATATAACTATTTTTTTTTACTTTTTCAAGTCAATTAATCACAGATTATATTTAGGTATTACATCTTTATCACCGAAAAAAATATGCATGTCAAATCTATTTAAATTATTCATTGTTACTTGAACAATGATGTAAAAATCCACAAAAAGGTTTTCACAGTATGTGGATGCCATGTTTCGGGACATGATCACATATTAGAGTATTATATCATATCGTTTTATCACTTTTATGTAATAAATCTTTAGAAAAAATTATGACTTTCGTGGTAAGAGCTCTGACTGCTATGCTGTTTAGTTGTCGCAATGTCTGGGTCTGGTGTAGAATTCACGTGACAATAAAATGGCGATAGATTAGCTACCTATCACATATCAAGAAAATCAATATATCAGCTTAAAAAAGCAAATTGTATACAGTAATTGGGTCTAATCGATCTGTTGTATAAAAAAAACGTATTTCCACCAAAATATTAAAAAAATTAAACCTTAGGATAATCAAATGTTTTTCAATTATTCTCGTTCATAAATAATCGCAATTTAATATTAATTATGTATTAATATTAGTGCTGAAAATATTTTAAAAATCAATTCATAAGAAAATGTCCTCGTGGAACCAAACATACAAAACTTACAAAAGAAAAAATAATGCATACATATTTTAAAAATATTCGTATATATTTTATGAACTAATTTATCAATTTATATTTAAAAAAAAATAGTAATTATATTAAATGACTTGTATTTTTTGATAAACTTGAGTTATTTTATTTACTGTAGAGTTTCGTTATCACCAATTTTAATTTATTAAAACATTGTTTTTTCCACTGTTTAGTTTATTTTTCTAGACATGTATAGAAGGTATTATACATTTATCAAACTCGTTAATACACTTTTTTTTTTTAATTTCCTGTGGCCATACAACTCTTGAAGAGTTTTCGATCCTGCGCTTTTTGTTCCCTGCAGTCCGATTCGCTCAACCTAGCTAGATCAGCCAGAACATTGTCCATTAGGCGATGTCTAGGCCTTCCTAGAGGTCTTACTCCAGTCGGTCTAGACGCGTACAGGGTATTGATTGCTCTGGTATCTTCGGCTCGGCATACGTGTCCAATCCATGTTAGGCGACCGGCTCTCACGGTGCTCGTTATAAGGGGCTGCTGGGTCATCGTACGGATCTATTAGTTGGTCCTTTGCCTCCAAGTTCCCGCTGCAACACCAAGTGCTGCAACACAGTTTACATACTTTACAATATTTTTTATTTATGTGCAATAATGTAATTTCAAATGGGTGTGTAAAATTAAAGTAACTGTTGGATCATGGAATTTATGACTAAAATTCAGCTGTTGTATATATGCTAGATACACAAAAGTCAGGAGTTCTTTGGACAGTAACATGACATAAAACTTCACCCGAATGGCACCAGCTAAAAAATCCAATTATTTGGTTAACGAGAGCTTAATTCCCGCAATATCGCAGTTTTCTCCGTTCCCCAGTACACTCACGGCAGTAAAGTAAGGTGCTCAGGCTCGCCAACTATTACAATTAAAAGCCGCTGCAATAAACTGTCGGGATGGCTGTCCCTGCAGGCGGAGTTCCACACACGAACTAACGGAAAACAATTTTCATAAAAGCTAAGTGACTCCGGGCTGATGGACGATACTGTATAACAAAGTTCATATTTTACTTTAGCCTGGCGTTACTAAGGAGCGAGAAGAGCTAGAATTTGTTCTCATAGATGTATATATAATATAGTGTATATTTAAGTGTATATTCCACGTGAGTAGATGAGTTAAAAAAAATAACTAACCATCATATTATTTCGATATCTGTTGGGGTTGGGAGAGAGCATAGATCGCCACACTGGTATATCCTTACACAAATATCGAGATTCCTTTATATTCACGCTCGTCGATTTTTCCAACTTTGAACATAGTCGAAATTAATACATTTATTTAATTAGTATAGTATTTTCTACCAACTGCAGTAATCTACGTACACCCATAAAAATGATCAGTTTGTAAAAAAAATATGTTTGTTCTGTTCAAAAGTAACATTTAAACACGAGAAACGTACATATTGTTCAGATTTATTTTGTTATTTTTTTACGTGTAACGTAAAACGAGGTTCTCTCCAAATAAAATAAGGCAGCAAGGCCAGCACCACCCTGCAGCGTGTAATGCGCGCGTCACAATGAAGTCTAGCGGAAGATTAATGACATGGGGACAGGGCATTTTTCTAATGACCAAAATATTTTCGCGTCCCTTCCCATTCCTGGTCAAAAAAGAAAATAATGTGTTCTCAGTTGTATCGTTTATTCACATGTGCGTACAACATTTTAAAAGGTAAAACCAATTAAGTTTATTACAAACCTTTTTTATTCATAAAAATCCATATTACATAATCTTTTTTTTTGTTTCAATCGTTGGTTTGCAGCAAAGTTTAAAAATATCGTTGCTAGTTCTTGGGATTCCATTTGTTTTTTTTAATGCTGTAGTTTCCCGTTACTTTCCACATTTGCATCTTCTTCAACTTTTTGTCCTGTCACACCTCCGTGGTGCATTGGGCCTCAAGGAACCTTCTCCACCCGACTCTATCGCATGCCTGATGCCTAACATCATCCCAAGTGAGGTCTTACGCATACTTTATAGATTCTCATCTTACTCTTAATGGTCATGTCTTTATTTTTCCATATTGTGGATTTTAGAGCGCCAGAGATTGCAGCTGCCTTGTTTACTTGCTATCAGCTATCAGCTCCCTCCACCAGGTCTATGCCTTGATACTTGATTATTATTTAGAGTTCTTAAATGGTTTATATCATATAGAATGAAACTGCATACCTTCAAAGATTTTTTTTGGACATAGTGCTTATTTTTCTTAAACCATTCAATTGTCATAATATATTTAAAAAGATAATTTATAACATATAATTAAATATGTTTTAATTATCAAACTTTAAAACCAACTTGCATGGCAAATATTATTCAATTGTTTGTTGTTTGTTGGCATTCTTTCTATATGGCCAATCCACCGCAGGCTTTGATACTTCTCACTATCGTTTCTTGTTCGATCAGCACTTCTATCTCAAGATTTATTTTGATTATTAGTGTGAGTCCCATTTCGTGGGTCCAAATTTCCTCAGATTCTTCCTTTAAAATATGAATGGCTTGCTTTTTCACTCTGCGTTAGGAACCATGTATCACAGCCGTAGGAAAATATATTATAATATCATAGAAGCATATTTGAATAATACAAAATCCATTTAAATAACAATGTGAAAATAAAGATGAGAGCAATTGACTTAATTTATAAAAAAATACATATTGCATATAAATACAACAGTTTGTTTATCTCTGTCCTTTTCTGACCTCTGTGAGTAGCTTGATTTATCTCTTTCATAAACTCCAAATTCCACATTTGTTTTTCTCCCCCTACTTCGCTCGCGTCCAACCCCATCGTTGACAAATAATTGCTATCCTATAAAACAAAGTTACATTTTTTAAATAATGTCCACAATAAATTACGTTTTCTCAAATGTTGTTTGTTTATTCTGACTGTTGTCTATGGTGAAATTCTGAACAATTCTGAGTAATATATTCCGTACTATAATATTTAATACATTTTCTTGATATAAAATTTTATATTATATTTCACAAAGTCGTAGTTATATTTCCAAAACATAATTAACTAACTAACTAACCATCACGACGTCTCTCCAAAGGGGTAGGCAGAAATAAATGGACTCCTACAGTTTTCTTTCCTGGCATACTTCTCTCGCTTCGTCGACATTCATACATCGTGTCATTTTCGATTTCTCCGACTCCTCACGTGGCCGATAAAATAATAAAAACATTCGATACATATTCTTATTTTAATAGATCTGCCACGTTTTCCTCGGTCTTCCTTTATTTCTAGTTCCATTTACATCGTTAACATCTTTCTGCATTCATTCATTCCGAAACATAAGTGGGTATAAATCGCATTGGCGTTTTTTCTAAATTGATTTTTTTAAATATAGCTTGTGCGAACCTTTATGTTTGGAAGTGAAGCATGGAACTGGCAAAAGAAGGATGAAAGTAGAATAAATGCCGTAGAAATGAGATCTCTAAGACGAATGTGTGGCAACTCTGTATATGATAGAGTGTCAAATGCAAGTATAAGAAGTGAATATGGTGCGAATGAAAGTGTTATGAACAAAATAATGAAAAGGTCATTAAGATGGTTTGGACACATGGAAAGAATGAGTGAAGACAGAATGGTAAAGAAGGTATATGTAAACGACGTGAACGGAGCTAGAAATAGAGGAAGGCTTAAATGGAAGGAAGGAATTAAATGTCGGTCACGTGAGGAGTCGGAGAAATAGACGTGCGTGCATGACAAGATGTATGAATTTAGAGGAAGCGAGAGAAGTATGTCAGGACAGAATAGTGTGGCGTTCCATTCTTTTTGCCTACCCCTACGGGGAGACGGCGTGATGGATAGTTAGTTTTTAGTTTAATATAGCTCGTATTTCTAATTATCTTTTAACATTTTTTTTTTCGCTTACAAAGAAGCTTTCAATTTGAAATACAAATACTTATTCTGTATTGTGAGTAAAATACAAGATACACTTATCAACCCCATAATATGGGGTGAGAAATAATTAATAATAATAGAGGTTTTTACTTTTTCACCAACCGACGCGCGACGTTAGCATCATTAGGTGTAAGAATCAAATTTAATAATTTCATAGAAATTAGATACGCAAATTGTGATATCAAAACTGTGTTTCAAATTAAGCGGTTAATAAATGAATTAATAACATTATCGATTTAAAATATGTTTGTGTAACATTAACATGATTAAATTCGACATGTCAAATGTTTTTTCATGTGGCATATAGCGGCGAGGTCCTTCCAAAGTAAATCGATTTCGAAAATGCAATTTTCCCTTTGACATTGCATAGGCGGCTATCTATTAACTGCCGATGCATAATGTAGTTTCGTCCCTTTCGTTAGGGGCGCGAGTATTGTTCGGTGGGCATTATTATTTGATAACAGTCTCACAGAATCGAATCACCCCTCCACCGGCAGCGTCCGGGAGCTATTACACAACGAGACGAAAATAATTGCATTAGTTTAAACATCGAATTTTAAACCCGAAGTAAAATGTTGCCATATTCTGAAAATAAAACTTTATCCACAGAAGCAAAGATGGCAGTACACAATGGAGATCTAGTGTCAACCCTCATGTATGGAAGTGAAGCTTGGAGCTGGCAAAAATTATGAAAGCAGGATAAACGCCGTAGAAATGAGATCACTAAGAAGAATGTGCGGGAAAACGTTGTATGATAGAATACCGAACGATGAAATAAGAAAGAAATGTAAGGCAGATGACTGTATCATGGATAAAATTAAAAAAGGATCCCTGAGATGGTTTGGACATATGGAACGAATGGATGAGAGTTGAATGGTTAAAAAGTTGCACACAAGCAGCGTGAGTGGAGGACGACTGTGGAAAACATGGCAAGACCAAATTAATCAATTACTAAAAGGCGGCCACATTCGAAGTCGGAATGATCGACGTGCGTGCATAGTACGATGTATGAATGTAGAGGAACCCGAGAGGTATGCCAGGACGAGCATTGTGGCGATCCATCCTCTCTGCCTACCCCTCCGGGGAAATAGCGTGATGGTTAGTTAAAACGTTATGTTTGACAACAAAAAAAAACATTTTTTAACTCTTGTAACTTTTGATATGGTCGTTAGAAAATATCTTAGAAAACTAAAACTGTGTTTTGTTTATTTAATTTAATTTATTAATATCCAAGCATTACATAATTATAGTCCCAGTATTGATTTTTTCACTACAATTATATGCTGTTTGTAACACAACCTAAAGTTATTTTTTATATTATAATTGTTGATATTATCATACTCTTGTATAAACTAAAGAAAAATCTTGATGAAATATTTTTTTTTTCTTTTCATTTAATGTATAAGTATCAATAGAATTACATAATAAAGGTCCTAATACACTTACGATACAAATCATAAGTTTTATATAAGAGCATGGAAAGAAAAAGTAGAATAACATTTACACAGTACAAAGAAAGAAAGGAAAGGATAAGTGGGACATCTCCTATTAAAACAAAATATTTCCAAACCAAAATCTAGGATTGAAACTAAAAAAAAATATGTTAATCAAATGATTTTACTGAAATCTCTAGATGAAAGTTCATTTTAAATAATAATTAAATACAACGATGTTGCAGGCTGGTGGACCAGTCTGTCGATGCTAGCGAGCCTGGCGAAACCGGTCGCTATCGAAATAAAGACAAAAGTGGAAGTAGTAAAAAAACATCGTTTTATTTAATTATTATTTAAAAAAAATATGTTTATAAATCATTTACAAATTAATCATTAAAAAAGGAAAAACTCTATATATTTATTTATATTATGACAAAAATGTGATCTTTTTTATAAGATTAACCCATTTTAATTACACCTTTAATTAAGTCACTCGTTCCAACGTTTATTAAGTACGTAGATTTACCCTTTATGAGATTTCAACTCACATCAAAACTCACCCTAATTGCTATGTTTATACTAACATAAGAGTATATACTGCAATAACATTTGTTTTTTTAAAGCCTGTCATTGTATCTAATAAACCAAAAATAATGGAGCTATAATAAATAAGAATATCGCCATATATTTAAATTTATCTTTACAAGCAACAAACCAATTTTGTACTATGATGTCGTTCATGCTTTTACCGCTAGATGACACATGCTGTATATCGATAAACTTTGGTCCGTCCCGAGCGGAGGAGAAAAAAAATTATGTCCACAAGACAATTCGCAGAAAAGTGTATATTCGAAGAAAAAAATATATTTTTGCGGTGATTTTAAAATTGAACTTTTTGTCTGTGAGCTTGTTTTACATGCCTGATCTGAGGTGATTAATGTTATGCGGATACCATAAGTGTCACGTCAATTTCGATATAAAACGATTTACTCCAGACGTGACACTCTCGTTAGCCAGGCTTTAAAGTTCGATATTCTGTGATATTTCTTACAAAAATCAATTTCCTTCGGGACTTTTAAAGTTTATATTCTGAACGGGTACTGTTTTCGAAGATTTAGTTCTCCGGAGTCATAAACACAAGTTTACTTCTCAAACTTTACTTTATTTCTTGTTGTCTAACCCAAAGTCAAAAGTAGATACTTTCTTTTAAATAAACATTATGTATAAAGATATCTAACTTCTTCTTCTTTCTGTGGCGTGTCAGGCCCCCCCAACGTTGGCGATCACTACAACAAAGGTATCTCCATCCTGCGCCACTTTTATTTTATTTTTAACAAGACTAATATCAAAGATTTAAATCAATGATATTAGAAATCATTTTACAATCTTCAATGTGAGCAGAAAATAGCTCATTATTATGAAGCCATGGAACCCATTTCCCGTGGATCAGGAGCCAAGCGTTCTATCCCCTAGACCACCCGGTTAAACTGTTAAATTAATTAACTATATTTTATGTACCACAATTGTATTTTATTTTACGCGACAGCTGTTTCGTCAACCTATGTTGACATCATCAAGTGTTACAATAATAATATATCAAATGTCAAATTTTCGTGATTTTTCGGACCTTTATGTGTATTTGTTCCTATGTCAATTTGATTAATTTCTTTGATGTTTATTCATTATTATAACACCTGATGGTGTCAACATTGGTTGACGAAATAGTTGTCGCATAAAAAAAAAATACAATTGTGATACATAAAACAAAGTTATTTAATTTAACAATTTAAGATGTTAAGGTATCATAGGGTTTCGGCCAAACCAATGGACTATTTAATATCTAACTTACTAACTGAGGGGTAGGCAGAGAAAATGGACCGCCATACTGCTTTGTCCTGATATACATCTCTAGATTCCTCTACATTCATACATCGTAACGTGCGCGCTCGTCGTTTTTTCCGACTTCGAATTGGCCCGAACGTTAGTATTAGATTAATTTGGTCATATCATGTTTTCCTCGGTCTGCCTCGACTCCGTACTCCATTTACATAATTAACGTATACTTTCTTAACCATTGTGCACTGCCATCTTAGCTTTTTTGGATAGGCTTTTGTGTCCTTGTGCCGCCCCTTATGTATGGAAATGAAGCATGGAACTGGCAAAAGAAGGATGAAAGTAGAATAAATGCAGTTGAAATGAGATCTCTAAGACGAATGTGTAGCAAATCTGTTTATGATAGAGTGACAAATGCAAGTATAAGAAGTGAATGTGGTGCGAATGAAAGTGTTATGAACAAAATAAGGAAAGGGTCATTAAGATGGTTTGGACACATGGAAAGAATGAGTGAAGACAGAATGGTAAAGAAGGTATATGTAAACGGCGTGAACGGAGCTAGAAATAGAGGAAGGCCGAGGAAAACGTGGCACGATCAAATCAATCAAATATTGAATGTCGGTCACGTGAGGAGTCGGAAAAATCGACGTGCGTGCATGACAAGATGTATGAATGTAGAGGAAGCGAGAGACGTATGTCAAGACAGAACAGTGTGGCGTTCCATTCTTTCTGCCTACCCCTCCGGGGAGACGGTAAGTTAGTTAGTTAATTTCTTAATCATTATTTCTCTATCCATGCGCTCCAACAACCGTAACAGGGTGCGCGCGCAGCTCACAATTGTTTCTACTAAACGCGCCAAAAGAAGTAAAATTAAAAAAAGCTAATATTTACATAACGAACGTTCATATTTATTATGATAGTTGTAGAGATGAAAACAGATAGATGTTCAGAAAATTTATAATTTATTTCAACTGAAAACAAACAAATAAGTAACATTATTTATTCGATCGTGAATGAACAGACAACAGAGCCACTGGTCAGACGAGAGGGAACAGGGGCTGGTGGGACATCACATTTAAAATGTGACTGCAGTTCCATAGAACGGGCAATAAAATATGTAGGGGCAGTCTCTACTGCCGCCCGCTCGGCCAGTACTTTATCGTTGTATTTATCAATCGGACAACTTGTTCGCACAGCCGGCACGCGATAGAACTATTATCGTTACTAACTAACTAACTAACTAACCATCACGACATTTCCCCGGATAGGCAGAGAGGATGGATTGCCACAATGCTCTGTCCTGGCATACCTCTTGGGTTCCTCTACATTCATACATCGTACCATGCACGCACGTCAATTATTCCGACTTTGAATGTGACCGCCTTTTAGTAATTGATTAATTTGGCCATGCCATGTTTTCCTCGGTCGTCCTCAGCTTCTTTTTCCACTCACGCTGCTTGTGTACAATTTTTTAACCATTCTACTCTCATCCATTCGTTCCATATGTCCAAACCATTTAGGGGATCCTTTTTTAATTTTATCCATGATGCAGTCATCTGCCTTATATTTATTTATTTTATCGTTCGGTATTCTATCATACAACGTTTTTCTACACATTATTCTTAGTGATCTCATTTCTACAGCATTCATCCTTCTTTTGCCAGCTTTACTTCCATACATGAGGGTTTGCACTATAACTCCATTGTGTACTGCCATCTTTGCTTCTGTGGATATATTTCTATTTGAAGTAATGACTTTGAGTGCGCCATTCATTTTATTCACAGCACCAACCCGTCTTTCGATGTCTTTCTCCATTTTACGTCTTTTGTAAACATGCTTCCCAGATACGTAAATTCGGTAACTTGCTCCAATTTCTCGCCCATCGCACTTATATCACAAATCGTCATACATTCTTCTTTCTCGAAAACCATCACTTTAGATTTAGACACATTCATCACCAAGTTACTCTTTTTGCATGCCTCATACATCCTTGACACTAAGACTTCAAGACATCGTTACTATTTCATTTCATTTCATTTATTTTGATAATAATCACAAACATTACAGACAAACAATTCCAAATCGTTAGCAATTACATTATAAAAATAAAAATTAAGCTTAAGAATAAGAAAAAATCATAACATTGATATTGCATCCCTGAGGCAACTCACACTATTACGAAATATGTCGACCTCCGAGGCGATCCGATTAAGCAATAAGATTGCCCTACCCACAGGCATAACCATTGGCAGGTTGGTTCTGCAGCGTGGCAAATAAAACCATATGTGCTGTCTTTGACGAAGGTTATTATCAGGGACAAATAGACCTACATCACTCAGGAAGCAATTATTAATAATGACTAATTTAGCAAATTAGTCATTATTAATAATAATTACATTCGCTCTTCATTCATTTCTTATATTAGCATTTAAAATTCTTGTTTTATTAAGGCTTCTTAATAAAAATACATTGGAATTTTCATCGATGGCGCGTTTCACCCGCTAGCACCTGGGCACTGACTCTGGGCTCCGGGCATCGGGACGCCCATTTCGGAATTCCCCAGCCGAGAGAGCGGCGGATATCTCCATACCAGAGGTGCAGACGTCTCTTTGATATATAAATTATTTACCTGCATCAGACAAACGCCAAGTACGTGGAAACTTGAATGATATCTGCTATTTTCGCCGTTGAATGAACGGTATTGAAGAAATTGCAATATTATATTTTTAAATTTATTTTTTAACAATTTAAGCCGAGAATTCATACCATAAAAGACTCCAATAAACACATGTTAACACTTCTTCTTCTTCTGATGTATTTAGGACTGGGTCCTGTTATTTCTCGGAGCCTGTTCCTGGGATGCAGATGTCCAACTGTTTCGCCATCTTTCAGATGTCTTCCTGCAGGTCGATTTCCTGCTAGTACTTTATTTGTGGCTATATTTAATACTCTTTCAGAACATGCTCTTTCCACATAATCTCTCCAGTAGCGTCTTCTCACGACATCTTCTACATTGCAGATCTTTCTTATTCCAGAATTTCTTATTGAGTGGTTCTTAGGAGACTTTTTGTTCTGATGGTGTCAGCTTTCGTTTCTATTCCATGTGTCATTATAGGACGTCCACATGTCTTGTAGATTCGAATTTTGCTCTCTTTTAGCATATTTTTATTTTTCCAAACAGCATTCGTCAAGCAGCTAGCCACAACGGTGGTCCTGTTTGTTAGTTCACTCCACAACGGCGGCCCTGTTTGTTAACATATAATGACAAATGTAATTATAAACACACACAACTGTGTTGTTTTCAATCGCGTCAAAATAAAATCACTGCCATTACTTTCCGGTCACACTTTGTATCTTATCTTCTCCGGTCTCAATCTAAAGATTGGGTTGCAGCAAGGCGTTACATTTTTTTTCCACTCCGCTCGGTCCCCGGCAACTCTCTTCAACTCCGCAAAGGAAGTGCAGCCCATATCTTGGCAAATATGGTCTAAGTACTTCTGGCGAGGTCGTCCTCTGCCAATCAATCCTTCGACTATTTCCTCCAATATATCATGCAGGAAACATCGTGTCGCAACACATGACCAATCCATCTCGCGCGTTTCTCCGCTGTGGTGTTTAATATGTCCCTTTTTTCACTTTGTATAAGTATTGAAATATTCAATATTTTTTTTAGAAAAAAAAAACTTTTATCTCATTTTATTTATTTATTTAAACTTATCAGAAGCACCGCACAACTACATTAAAATGCACCAATGATACATAATATTATTAATAAATAAAATTGAGACACACAATAGTGAATAATACACAATGAAAAAATACGACAAATTCACAATTATACAGGTATTAATGTTCACAATTATTGTGATGCAAAATATCATAATAAATAATAAAAAAATATGAATAAAAACGTCTGTTTAATTGAAGTTTCTAACTATTATCAAACATTCGATAATGCCTTAGTAAGGTGAATCATGTAATTCCCATAGAATATAATGACAATTCTAGAAAACAGACGATTTCATTGGTATCCATTTGTATGTTTTCAATTCATATTGATAAAAATTTCGATTTTTTAGATTTTTTGTATTATAATTACAGGGCGAAAATGCTACTTCCATAAATTAAGTAAGTTGCATTTACACCTTGTGGTGTAATATCAAATATGTTTGAGTATTTTCAAATGTATATTCAAATCATTTAAAATGTTTATTTAACTAAAATCCATTATTTTTTTGTCTTCGGCCGGTTTCGGCAGCTCGCTGCCATCTTCGTGATAGTAAAACTTCTGAAATTGTCGAAGAAACAATAAAAACAATAAATTTGCTGATAAATAAATGGATTTAATTTATTATTTGGTTGATCACATTTTCTTTTTAACAAATTTAAAATTATTTTAAGAAATTCATGATTTTTATATTACTAGATCACCTCTCATTGAAATTTTTCCTTAACCTTATAAATTGTTACCATTTTTTTTTTGTTAAAGAAATACCATTTATATCAATAAATATACAGCAAAAACATATTTTTTAAATTATCTTTCGAAATAGCTTTATTTTAATGATTTTGGAACTAAGCTTGTAAAAATACAAACAAATCTTTATAGCCTCTTTAAAGATTTCGTGATTTTCGAAAACGGATGATGATAACATTATAAATCTATTTTTCTATCTTGGTATGAAAATCACGTGTATATGTAGTAAGTAATTAAAAGGTGTGTTTGTTTGTGTGTCGAATATATTCAGTGAACTGTAAACTTTTGAAAATTGAAATTCTATACTCCGTTTGGTTGGCGGGTGGGAAGGTGAACCCGAGCGGTCATTGGCATTTCGCAGTGGCAAATTATCTGTTGTCAGTCTATCGGCTTCATACGTCCCATCGGCTGACTAGTATCTCACTAACTAGGGGCGAAACGGTGAAATGCGAATAAACATCAGATGTTGTTAAAATACAGTTTTGTGCTATCTATTGCTTAATTGCTATAATATTAAGCTATTGTTATAATATTATGTAGACGCATCTTTAATAATGGGACTAGATATACTTAAATAACCAAATTAGTAAAAAATTTAAGTGGGCCATGTTAGAAGTCGTAACAATCGACGAATGTGATGAAAGCTAGAAAGGTGCGTGAGAATAGAGTAGTATGGCGATCCATTCTCTCTGCCTACCCTATCGGAAAAATAATATAATAAAACTTCTAGAAAACTAACATTTTCATTCGTATTAATAACATCATTGTTCAAGAAACGATATTTTAGTATATACAGTCTAAACACACAAGACCCAACAAGTTTGCCGTACTTTCTCAGTTTGTTTCATAAATATGGTTTTATAGCCATTCAGTATTCAATAACGAAAAAATCATTAAGATAATTTAGACACATGGAATAATGAATGAAGAAATAATGATTAAACTATCATCTGTCAAATTGACAGTCTGTAGAAACAATGTTGCTAGTTTAAAAACCAAACCTCTAAAAAAAACACCCTATAATTCCATTCGACACTCTATCATACACAGAATCTCGACACATTCGTCTAAGAGATCTCATTTCTTCTGCATTTATTCTACTTTCATCCTTCTTTAGCTAGTTCCATGCTTCGCTTACATAGATAAGGGTCCGTACAAGAACACCATTGTATCCTTTATATTTAATAGACAACGTGAATCCACAACTAAATTTAGTTCTCCGAAATAATTTGTACCGCACAGCATCTCTATTAGAAAAGAGTGTGAAATTTAGCTACACGTATCATAACTTTGGCAACTCAGCCAGGATGCCGCACGTGAGGGGAGTGGAGTATCGGGAGAAGTGAAACAGACTAAGTGCCTTAATCAGATCCTATTTAGGATTTACTGAACCAAACTCGCCCTGGGTGGCTTAGGCTATTACGGGATGGACGCGAGAGCAAAATACTTAATAGTATTAGTTGATACAAAGACCTTGATTGGAAATTTTGTACGGTTTATTTGAAATCTAAATTCCGAATGAATCTGTATTTTATTTTTATTTTTTATATGCTTTGTATACAAAACACTTACATTAAAAAAAATTACATGGACATGTTTCGGACAACCAGTCCTTCTTCAGTGAAATATATTATAAAGATACAAATTGAAAAAATATAATAAAATTAAATGGTCCATTATTTTGGCCGACAGTTTCATCAATCAAGGATGATGTCAATATTGGTTGATGAAACAGCTGCCGCGTAAAATAAAATACAATTGTGATACAAAAAACAAAGCTTATTCATTAACAGTTTAAAATATACTAAAATTGTTTACATGATCTGACAGACGTATCACTGAAGAAGGACTGGTTGTCCGAAACATGTCTATATAATTGAATTTTTTCTAATATAAGTGTTGTTTATATAAGTACTCGTATATAAAATAGAAAGAGAGAAATCATCATAACAACACAAAGTATGGCGAATATAGAAGAAATTGAAAATGAATCGTTAACATAACAAAACTAGCAATGCAATTTAAAAAAAAAAAAAAATCATAACACTATTATGATATCATTATTTTTATTGTTTGCTTTTTGAGTGTCGCGAAAGTTATTTCGAAAACCGACGTTGACATCATCGGGTGATGATGGTGATGAAAAAATATGTGGTCCTAATTATAAATTATTAAGTACTTTTTTTATATATTAAAACACTTTTGAGTTTATTTTTCTCGACATGAACAACGAGAACGATATAAATAGTTTATATCGTTCTGCCGATGATGAAAGTGTAAGCCTTCGAAACATGCTGAGAAAAATAAACTTAAAAGTGGAAATAACAGTGTTTTAATTCATGAAAAATTCGTCATTATGGAATTCCACAGTGTTAACGAATTAAGTTTATCTAAACTTATAAAATATCTTCATGCCTCTGAGTTTATTTAAATAGCAGCATAAAAATAATAAAATAAAGAAACAAACAAAGTATTACAAATATTTTTTAGAAAGCTACCACCCTGTTGAAGAGATATGGAAGGAGATAAATCTTTTTGATGACCATAACTTCAAAACATAACCTTGTTTACGCTTGTGAAGAATATGTTTATTTTAGATTGATTTGTGTGAAATAAAATAATTATAGAAGATCTTAATTAAAAAAAAAAAAAAGAATGCGGAATAAAATATGTGTAAGCACTGGTAAGTTTTAAATGTTATTTTGTCAAGATTCATTATATTTCCAACTGTTTCCAGTAGCTAGCTGCCATCGTCAGCCAACCCATTTGTATACGACAAGATTTAAAATTACCATACAATGCATTTACCTTGGTTTCCATAACGAAACATAATTATAGCATATTACATTATGATGGTATAACAAAATGGTGATAAACGCCATTAATTCAGACAACTTTAGCGCCATTTGTCGTAAACTTAAATTGCACATAAATTCCACTACCGTACCGTCAGCTCACAGCGGAATCCTGTTCTTCTTTTCCCCTTTAAAGCGACTCGTTATGACACCTGCATTAAAACACCTCCGCGCCATCTTGTTACGTCTGCAGATCGTAAAATAAAAATATCTTTGTCCGCGCTTAATTCCGCACGCGAGGCACGTTCCTTCTGAATTCTAATGCCCGCTCACATAGCTGTCGCGTCAGAGTTTTCCCAAATTTGAAATCACGTCTCACTCCTTTAAAGGATTTCAATTGCACCTTTGAGGTATTGTATTCTTTAGTTACCCGGAATACTCACATTGTGATGTACTGAGAAAAAATATTATAAACTATGTTCTTACATAAATCTTATTTACGTATTTATATATGAAGCACTTAATTTATGCTGTGGCATTATTAAAAATAATATTAACACAATATTAACACAGTGTTTTATTTATTGTGTTTTATGTTATTTTTGTGTTTTATTTATTTAATAATGTCACACTGAACAGTAATGACCTATGGATGTGAGGCGTGGACAATGACAGCGAAACCCGCAGAGGAACTGGATACTTTTGAGAGTAGGGTGCTGCGCAGAATTCTGGGACCTGTGAATGACGGTGAAGGCTGAAGAGTGCGGCATAATGACGGGCTGTACCATATTTACAAAGCTCCCAGTCTCTCCACCCAGGTCAGACTGAATAGACTGAGATGGGCCGGTCACGTGCAGAGAATGCCGTCATCGCGAACCGCAAAAATATTGCTGCTGGAGTGGCACCCAGGTGGTAGAAGACCAATTGGACGACCAAGGCTACGATGGGAGGATGAAGTTGGAAGAGATAGGTGAAATTGTTACAAGTGGCAGATTGGAGGGTCGAAGCGGAGGACCGGAGGAGTTGGAGGCGAAGAATACTGGAGGCTAAGGCTCGATATGAGCTGTAGGGCCATCGAAGAGAATGTCACACCATAAATTAAGTGTTTCATACGAATGTTTAAATATTAATACACTTTTAATTTGTTTTACACCACTATATTTTTTAACAACCAACTGGTTTCGATTCTGCCGGAGTTTCGTCAGGGTTACAAAATACACTTATCAGTGTCTGTGGAAAGAAGCGAGAAACTACCACATAAAGGGCCGAGTGTCATCCCAAGAACCAGCAAAGTTATTAGACTTTGCTGCAAACCAATCCCTAGTATTGAAACTTAACATCATTAATGTAAAAATCTTTGTTAATTCTTATATGAATATATTAATTGTAGTTTCAATTTTTACTTTAAAACTCCATATTTAATATTTAATTTGATTTTTTTTTAAATTTTATTCGAGAGATGTTTTGCCTTGCTAGCTTATAATAAAATATGATTAGAAATAGGTATGCAATTTTTTAAGAATCACAGCATAAATTACGATCTTCCAAAAGTACAATATTTCTATAAACGTTTCGATTTGTTAGATGCTGTTAAATAATCCTCATCATTTTGTTATCTGCATCACCACGACGTACAAGAGAATTGAGTAATGCCTTATTTAATGAGAGTGTTCCGCTGATGATTACGCGCAAGTCTTGTGTGGAGTCCTAAAGCTATTTGGGCTAATTTATGTCCTTTACAAAGCTCGCTTTTGATGAAATTTATGAACAAGATAACTTGTAAGGTCAGAAGAGGGGCCATAATTTAATCTTAGAAGTTGGATATCATTAGTTCCGAAATGAAATATCGCTAACGATGTTCTGGACATGAACAAGAAATTGCAGGAACAAAGCAAAATTCCATATCTGTAATTATTATTAATATTATTATTTTGTTAAATCGCTCTTTACATCATGACAGCATGAGCCAAATCGATGTAAAGGGTGTGATGTATAACTATCGTAGTGATTCTCATGACATGTGATAGATAGCTAATCTATCGCCATTTTATTGTCACATGAATTCTACACCAGACCAACGATAGTGTGAGAATCACACTGTCCTCGAAAAAACGAAGATTCGTCTATAGCAAAACTCGCTCGGAGTTTCTAAACTCATAATAAAAGTGGTGATACATGGTACAAAGTGATTTAATTTACAATGGCTTTGTATTTTTCATTTACCTTTAAATTGGAAATTCGCTTTATGAATTGCGGCAGAGTAATTTATACAGCTAGTTCACCTTTGCAAGAGTTAAAATATAGTTTAAAGCAGACAGACCAAAAGAAATTTAACTATGAAATATCGTTAAACTTAAAATATGCTTTTTCGGATTGTGTTTCGGGGTGCAATTGCAGAGCGTGGGATTTTTATGGGTTGTTGTGCGTTTAATTGAATTTTCCGACGGTTATTGCTTGAAAGACAAATTCATGGTTTTAATAACTGTTTCCAGCGGTACGTATCTCACATGCAAACAAGGGTTAGCCGTGGATTTAGTTGAATATACATTCATTATACCATTTATAAATCAACTACCGCCGTACACGTTATTTCTAAGAAATACGTGTTTTGTTTGCGGTGTAAAATTTACATAGTAACATGCTTATGGGAGGAAATTATTAGACTTGTAAGCGTACATTTTTCTCGGTTCGCGAAACTCAATAATATTAAGTTCAAATTTGTGTATCTTTAAGCACAAAATCTTTTAAATGTTTAAAACTCTTTGATAACATTTTTATGATAAATTATTCTATTTGCTTTCTTTATTTCGTTTCTGTATTTTATTTAACAAATATGTTAATTCTTTACTTTAAGCATATATGTATAATATAACCAACTAAACTAACAGGCCGTCTCCCCCGAAGGGGTAGTCAGAAAGGATGAACCGCCACACTGTTATTTCCTGACATGCTTATCTCATTTCCTCAACATTTATACATCGCGTATTGCACGCACGTCTATTTCTCCGACTCCTCACATAGCCGACACATAATTTAATATTTTTTTGATTTGATAGTGCCTCGTTTTTCACTGTGTACCTATATTTCTTGTAATTTCGTGTTGTGGCTGTCCACTTCTGGACGTAGACCTGCCTCGTATTTTCCACTCCTTTCTATCCTGAGGGATAGAAATGAGTGTAAAGATTCACATAAACTTTGTATGTGGGTATGTCTTCAACGATTTTATATATACAAATATTCGTATACTTTCTTCACATATATTATTATTTTTTTATATTATAAAGAAAATCAAAGGATAAAGCAAATAAGTCAAATATTGGTATTAAACAAGCAATAACAAATTAAAATCACTCTTATGTATGAGCAACTTAACGACTCACTCGACTCGAGACACATTATCCCGAATTTCACTTTCAAATTCGACTTCACACAACCCTGTCTAAATTTATTCTTCAGGAAAGTTATGTATGGAGATCGTAAAGGGCGGGGGTGACTCTGGGGATCACGGAGGTCCGTTTGTCTAATTTACGGAGTCAGAGTACTGACCCCTGCCGGCCGGGCCTGCTTGAAATATTCGTCACGTATTCGTCTCATAATTATAGCCATATTTTTAAGCCGATGAAATACCTTGGCACCCTACCCGCCTGATTAACGCCCAGAGGGATGATTTGAAATTTAAATAATGTTCCAATTACTGTGATGGTTAATTGACTTTCGTCAAACTGAGTATAAAATATAAATTGACTGCTTCATTTTACGACCTTAAATTTTATCATAATGCCACTTTTGAATTTGATGTAAGATCGGGAATCGAAATACATTATTTTATGACTTTTTTCAAAAACATTGTATTTTCCAAACGCTTCAGAAATTTTAAATAATTTATAATTTACGCTTTTTAATTGACAAATGATAATTATTATATATAAAACGATGTTTTATATAACTACTTCCGCATACGTCAGGCTGGCTGGCATCAACAAACTGACCAGTCTGTCGATGTCAGCCAGCCTGGCGAAACTGTTTAAACTAACTAACTAACCTTTACGCCGTCTCCCCAATAGGCAGAAAGAATGAACTGCCACAATTTAACCCATGCGGCACTCCATTAGGCATCTCCCGCGCATACTTCGATCGCCCAACGTTTACAAAATAATTCTAAAACAAATAATATAAAATACAATAAAAATAATATTACACATAAGTTTTTTTAAGATGAGAACAACTTGTTGATAACTTTGTATTATCACAACACTTATTTACATTGTATACATACATGTTTCGGGAACAGACTTCCCTTCTTCTGTGTATAGTTGATGAAATTTTAACAATTAAATGACGTGGAGCTATTACTTATATACTCTATAACGACAAAGTTATCAACAAGTTGTTTTAATGTGAAAACACAATACAAAGTCATGGCGAATAAGGAAGATTTTTTTAAGATGGTTCACATGATGGCAGCTGGACGAAACGCTAGCTGTCGAAATAAATATAAAAGTGGAATAGTTATTAAAAACGTCGATTTATTTAATAATTATTTAAAATGAACTTCCATCAAGAGATTTTCGTAAAATCATTCAATGTTTCAGATGCTTCGAATGGTTAAAAAATACTAAAATCCGAAATATGTTTTGTAAATAATGTAAAGAAGTGTGTGAATATATGGGTGTTTTTCAAATAAAATGTTTACTCGAAAATTACATGTCCTATGACTTTCGAGGTAATTCTGCAGGCTATTGATTTTAAAACTGTTTTTTTTATATCTCAAAACAACAGAATAACTCACAAATTGATTATTCACATATCCAAAAGTACTTATATCTGTTTATTTTGCTTAATTATTGGGAATATACGATAGAAAAGTGGTGATTTTTCTAGTGTCCCACGCTCCTTTTGCACTTCATAAACGAAAAATATTCATTGATAAGCTACTTCTTGTCCAAGAGTTTTATGTTATTTGGAAGGATTATATGATCCAGATTCAATAATATTCCTAGATAACAGAGTATTAGAGTTCAAAATAATATAAAATACTGTTTTTATTAAGTCACTCAAAACGACGTTGGTGGAAAATTCCGTATACGCTACGTCGATATACTGATTTAAACGAAAAATTTTCTATAAACTAAGTATATATTTATTTTATAGCTCGTCAACGGTCGCCATGTTCGTAAATTGACACCAGTCGCATTATGTTATGTGAAATAGTGGTCGGGCGTCACGACGTGCTGTTTTTATTTTCCACTACGAACGTGATTCTATAATGAAAGTATTGATTGTTTGACTTACAGCTTTTCATGGGTAAAAATGACCGACATCTAGAATCTGAATTCAATGTAATATTTAGTAAAATCATATTCATAAACCTGCATTTTGGAGTTTGTTTCAATACTGGCATCATACGTCACATCCACTACGCGACGTGATGTATTAGTGGAACGCCAAATGTGACGTAGTGGAATTATTACGCAACGAGCAAACTTTTTGAAAAACACCCATATGTAAAGTTTTTAAAAGTTATTCGAATACAGAAACAAATGCTGTTCTTTTAATTCAAAAATATTATCTCAGAAAGAACACAATGGTTTACTCACTATATACATAACTATCTCTAGTCTAAGACAATGGCAATTTTGCGCTGTCAATTTATTACTCATTCGCTTCTCTGCGTTTGTATTAGAATCATTCTTGATTTTTGTATTTCACGTTGGAATTGCAATGCAAGGGAATTATAAAATGTAATGTTGTGTCCCGTTAAATATAACAACATATCAAGATCGACATTTTAAAATTTCATACAATACAACCTAAATATGGATATTTGCATCATTGTCAGATTAAGAATTAATGTAATAGCTAAAAACTGTACAAAGTTAGCCCTAGTTTGACCGAGAGTTGATTGTTGGTTATTTAGTTGTAATGTATCAAAGATTAATCTATTAATTATGAAAATAATTTTCATGATTTCAACTAAGGGTCATTAAATTACTGAGTAAACCGATCATTTATGCATACCAATTTTTTAAAGAACTGTTAAACACCGATATTCATTTGATTCAAACACGTTTGAGTTTATTATCCTAAGGGAGGGATGTGTAAATCCATGCTTAGTCGACGAAAAGTAAAACAAGAGGTTAAAACGCAGGACAGGTTTTAAATGAATTGGATTGTTCTGAAGCACTAACTCCGGGTAGTTCATGATTCACACAGCACACTCAGCCGAAGCTTTTTCGAAGCTTTCGTTTATTTAATGTCTTTGTTTTGTCATCCGTAGCTTTTGCGAATCTTATCGGCTCGGTTCGTCGTAGAGGTGTGTAGCGGAGGACGTCTCAGCGAGGCGACCCGTAGAGCCATAGACAGCGTAGCCGACAAAGGGCGTCCGATTGCGAAACGGATGCGGTTATCGCAATTTTATTTCTACAGCAACAAAGGCTTCACTAACAGCGTCAAAGGAAATTTTATTTTCCCGCGTATTCAATCGCGAGAGGAGGGAAAACACATTCGCCAGTAATAGTCTAGTCACGTCCAATTCCATTACCATCCACAACAAAACCGCGGCGTTTCTATAAAATACACCATTTGATGGAAATAATCTCAAGCAGACTGGCAATACATGATCAAACATTTCTTTATTTTGTTTCGAACGCTATTTCGAATGAAGATGATATCTAAAATGAAATTTATTTTCAATAGACTAATGGATGGAAAATTATAAAAAAAAACACGACAATTCCTCAAAGTCAATAACACATTTGAAAAAGTTGATATTTAAGAATACAAAATATATACATACATAAAGTATGTTGCAGTGACGTTACATTTCCTTTGCTTGTTAGATTTATTGAGATCAAAACACAGTGATGTTTTGTTTCAGAGGTTTAATGCAATTTAATACTTTTAATTATTACGAAATACCGTTTTTTTAAGAATTAAGAAATCCATTGTTCGGCGGATATTTCAATATTATGAACTGTTTATTTGAAACACTGTTATAACATCAAAATTGATTTAATTTCTATGAAATTGTCGCGACAGTTATTTCGCTAGCTAATGTTAACATCATCAGGTGTTTTAATCAACTTCGTGACAATTTCATAGATATTAAATCTATTGTGATATTATAACAGTGTTACAATTAAACAGTTAAGAATTCAGAAAACTATTATTATCAAGATAAATTAATCATATCTTAACCTTAATTCAACTATCTTGGATCAAATCATTTTATAAAGCAGACGCAACTTGTCGATCTGCGATCTGAGACAAGGAATTAATATTCCTACATATTTTTATATTTGTAGGTTACCCCCAAATATTTATCACTCATTTGTCTTTGTTCATCCTTTATTTACCAGTTTATTGCTTTACCTCAATGGTTGGTGTAATAACACAACTGTGCATCGCCATATTTACTCATGCTTTTTTTTTGCTGTACAAGCTCATTTATTTTTAGATAAACTTAAGGCGTTAACACTGTGGAATTCCACAATAACGATTTTTTTATGAATTAAAATACAATATTTTCCACTTTTGAGTTTATTTTTCTCGACATGTTTCGAAGGCTTTACACCTTCATCACAGGGAGAACGATATAAACTAATTAAAATTATTACAAACTAAGTGCAAGAACCTAGAAACATACAATTTTATATCATTTTAAAGTTAATATCGTTCTCCCGATGATGAAAGTGTAAAGTTTTTGAAACATGTCAAGAAAAAAAAACTCAAAAGTGAAAAAAACAGTGTTTTAATTCATAAAAAAGCATCTATTTCATTTGTATTAAATCAAAGAACGTCGATCAAATAGGTGGGGTATTTGAATTTGGGTATATTACTTTTCTTTGTTTTCCACAATAAAATTAGCAATTTAAATTCGATCTCGTAATCAGAAAAACGATTTGTTTTTTATTAGTCCTTTCAATCTTGTTACTCCCTCTTTGTTCATTGCAAAATAGTCTCCTTTCTCTCCACCTTTGCCCATCCGTCAAATCTAATTAGTATTGGGCAATGCATACCAACGAAACTGGGGTGAGTCCAACCGTGGATCGGGTCGTGTTACCGCAGGCACGCGGCGAGGGGTGGGACGTAAGATTTGAAAATTAGATTTAATTAAATTTTGTTTGGGATCACGTGTAGGGCTATTTGGGTAATGATCCCTATTTGTCTTCGGAAGAAAGTTTATTACGTCTCCGGAGACGATACAAGGAGTGTGTTTGATGCTGATGATGTCCTTAATGTTCATTATTAGGAGTCGTATCCAATTTGTATGAAACTAAATAATAAGATGAATAATTGCATGATAACTCTGCTTTTATTTAATTATTGTTTTATTTTTATGAAAATTTCTTTGCTATGCTATGGCACTATCAAATGTGACATCTTTATTTCCCTTCTTCTTCTTCGGCTTTATTTAGGACTGTGTCCTGTTATTTCTCGGAGCCTGTTCCTGGGATGCAGATGTCCAACTGTCTCGCCATCTTTTAGGGGGTCTTCATGTAGGTCGATTTCTTGTTGGTAATTTATTTGGGGCTATAGTTATCACTCTTTCAGAACATGCTCCAGTAGCGTCTTCTCAGTCTTCTCTTCTCTCAGACCACGTATCTGTTCCTTCATATGGTGTCGCGCAAGCAGCCAGCATATTCGATACCGATAACATATTCAATATGATTTAATAGATTACAATTAAAACTTAACCAATATTCGACAATGCTTATTTTCAATTGAAATGTTAAAACCGTACGTCAATCATGGTTATTTGGTTTTTGAAATATTAATGTTAAAATGATTGGCTGCGCGGGAAGTTTATAAATTGCACGTTAAAAATAGAATATCATCAATCACGCGGGATGAAAGTTTGGCACATTGAAAGGATGAATTAAACGATCCAATGTTAAACAGCTCAATTATGATAAGGGTGCATAATAAGTATTAAAGGGATTTTTGATTTATGGCTCTTTTCGTAATGTTCTATTGTGTTAAAATTAATTGGTAATTAATTGAGTATATAATGGTAGATTAATGTTTTGATAATATCCTAATTACGAATAATTGAAAAAAAAATATTAGAGTATGAAATCTGTGTATTATTGTGTATCGAATGAAAATATAAGAAGTGAATACAGTGCTAATTGAAATTTTGTGAACAAACTAATTAAATGATCATTAATCAAATCAAATCAGTTTATTTACTCAAAAGACATTAAAAATGTTTAAGGCATCTATTGAGTACAGGTAAAATATTATACACATACAACATAATACCAGGAACGCATTAGAGATGAATCGACATTAGGAAGATAAGATACTTTCTAAAGTCAAGAGTATTTGTCCCCTGAACGTACCTTTACTAATATGAAAGACGTCGATCTCCGAGGAGACCGCGTTCAGCACTAATTTCTCTTCCCACCAGTTTCACCAGAGGCAGATTAGTTCTAGCGGCCGGTAGGTAAAACAATATGTGCTGTCGCTGTCGGATATTTCTATCAGGGACAAAAATACCAACACCCTCCAGCACCGCCGAGTTCTCGAAATATCCCCATATCAATCTTAAGGAATGGGTTATGAGATGCCCATCTCTTCGAAGCTGTAGAGAAGTTCCCAGCATTCCGAGCAACGGATGATCACCACACTCCCTCATGTAGATATACATAAAAAAAAATTCTGAACCCTCTCCAGCATAATGGAATATCTCGCCTCGTGAGGACTCCATATCATAGAACCACTTTGGAGTCTGCTCCTAACCAACGCGTTATATAGGACTCTGACCACATAAGGATAGTAAAGATCGTTTGGACACATGTAAAGAATGATTGAAAAAATAATGGTAAAAAATGGAAATCAAATATTAAATATCGGCCACGTTAGGAATCGGAGAAATCGATGTGCGTGCATGATACGGTGTATGAATGTTGAGAAAGCGAGAGAAGTATGTCAGGAAAGAACAGTGTTGCGGTCCATTATTTCTGCCTACCCCTTCGGAAAGACGGTTAGTTAGTGATGGTTAGTTAGTTAGTTAGTTTATTGAATAAAAATATCTAATTGTTTTGTTCATATTCAATCGTGCTCACGTAAATAACCCTTTTTTAGTTTTATCCTAAGAATTGGTTTGCAGAAAATTCTATTAACATCTTTGCTGTTTCTTGGGATGTTAATTGTGGGTTTTAATGCGGTAGTTTTCCATTGCTTTAAACATTTTTATTTACAATCGAATATTTAAACTCTATATTTTAGAGAGTATTTTGTATTCCTAAAATCGAACCATCGCTCATGCGTTCCCGGTATTATATTATATATTATATTTTACCTATTCTCGGTAGATGACTTAAACTTGAATTGTTGTTTGTAATATCTTTTGAGAAAATAAACTGATTTCATTTGATTTGAACCCAATTACTGTGTATACCTGTAGAAACTCGTATATATATAACTATTGATTATCATGACATGTCATAGTAGCAAGTATATCGCCATTTTTATTCATCTCACTTGAATTCTACCAGACAAAAGATGGCGTGAGATTTTTTCGTGACACCGTCATCGCCAGGAATCGAATCCGGGACCTTCGGTGTGGCAGTCATAGTTGTTAAGTTTTATCTTTTTTGTAATAATAATTTGAATTCAATTTTAATAACTAAAAAAACACTTTATTTTCATTATATTTTAATACTCTCTTCATAATAACTAACTAACTAACTAACTAACCATCACGCCGTCTCTCCGAAAGGGTAGGCAGAAAGAATGGACTGTCACACTTTTACTGATGCGGCACTCCATCCTTCTCTTTTCGCTCCGCGGGAGACGCGGTGTGATGGGTTGCGAACCTCATCGCCACCAATAGGCATCTCCATAATAACTATGAATATATTGTAATACGATGCTTGTGCTAATGTAGAGGAATTTCATTTCTCGTTTGTGCTTTGGTTGAGTTGCTAAGCTTACAGAATGCACGAGAAAGTTCATATTTTCAATTAATTCGTTATCCACGATTCATTCCTTTCAAACGAATTCAAAGACGAATTCCTTATTTTGTTTAACGCGCAAATTATTCAAATGAACGTAATATAAAGGCTCGCTCCAGAGTGCAAATTGAAATAATCACTTACTCTCCTCGAAATGTGTTAGACAAGAAGTCACCAACAATGAATTTAATGGCAGATTCCTTTCTATCCCACGAGCGCCTTTCTTCCCAATCCTTTCATATGCGAGACAATAAAGCTAGAAGAGAAAGTCGGAAGAAATATGAATATGAATGGGGAATCAAAGTTCCGCGGGAAATAGAGGGTTGAGATCACTACGAGAATTTCAAATTCGCATTTCGGAGCGGTGAATTGGAAAAATTAACAAATTTATTATACGATTACTCTGAGGTGGCGTGTTCTCTATGTGACACAATGGTAGAATGAATTTATGTTAACTTATGATAAAAACTGAAGCACATATAGATACGATTATAATAAAACTTGAGTATCTTGTAACCTCCAGGTCATAGATGGAGTGATCACTGGTAAAATGATGACTTGGACTTGGACTTGAATCTTCTGGCTTACAGAGGTTTAGCTCTGATGGCTATTCCTCTTACGTCTGTAGGAAACATTGTTGGAATGTGATTTGGTAGTTGTTTTATGATGGGGTTAAATACATGGCCCGGAGTGTCCCTCCAAAAGAGAGCCAGGGGGGATTAAGGGTTTATGATAAAGTCTTACATTATTGTCAAGGAATGGAAGACCATTTAGGGTTGGGATTGTATTTATAAAAAAAGTTTATTCTGATAGAGTTGTGGTAGGAGATAGCATCCTGTGTGAGACCATTTTGTTTGGCGGAGTATGTAGTGGGCTATCGGAAAGGATTTTTTTTTATCCACATTGATTGCGGGAGGGGTAAAGGACTGAATGATGGTGGATAACTTGATGGTAAAGGGTCATTATTGATAAGGAAGATGGTAATAATTTAGGTCGTGGTCTGGAAATGAAAGAAATGAAGTTGGAGTAGTGCAAGGAATAATAGAGCTGGAGTCGCAGTATTCTGATGTACCATAGGAGTGTGGTAACCGTGGGTTGTCATCGGGCAAGGACCCTAACATTACTCATAAAATGATATGGACCTGTCTTTCCTCATTGCCAACCTTCCTCTTTAAAGAACAAAGAAACTCGCCGAAAATTTGAACATCGATGTTCATATACCGTTTTGAGCTCTCTAATTTTACCGAATAAGTCCATGCGAAGTAACAATGGCGTATATTGGTATTTGACAATGTGAATGATTGCATGTGCGATTAATGAAGTGTTAAGATTGTTTAGATGAAAATAGATGGCATATTGATGGTTGAGGAATTAATTTTTTAATACTCCATTATTAATTTATTTAGTGGTTATACTTTTTGTTGACCAGTTTGCGAGGGCATTCTCAAAGTGACCAGTTTGAGAATGCCCTCGCAAGAAGAAACATATTTGTCACAATTTATATAAATTAAATCCAAGTAAAACCACTAAAGAGTCGTGTTTACTGTTATAAATTAATGAAGAGAGACGATTGAGAGACAGTTAAAAAATTATAAAAAATTTGAAAAAAATCAAAACGACATAGCCAAAAGGGTATCTATAAAAAATAGACTGCCATATTGTTATATTCTGACATACTTCTATCGACTTATCTTTCTTTATGCATCGTTTCATGCACGCATGTTGATTTCTGCAGCTCATCACGTACCTGACAAATAATATTTAAATGATTTTTCGTGACACGTTTTACTTGGTTTTCCTTTATTATTTGTTCTGTATACATCATTTAAAAAACATATAATCCTTACCACTATTTTTTTATTCATTATTTCCACGTGACCGAATCTAAATAATATTTAAATTCCATTATATTGAATACGAATCCTCTAAAATAACTTAAATACCAATAAATTCAGTATTTTTTACATAATTATTTTAAAATTATTTTTTAAAAGCATCATGTTTACCACCCCTGATCTATGTGTATAATATATAAAGGAGTAAGTTTATAACAGTGTCACCAGTCTGTCGATGTCAGCGAGCCTAGTGAAACCAGTCGCTGTCAAAATAAAGACAACAGGTGGAAACAGTTAATAAAAAAATGTCGTTTTATTTCATTATTGTTTTAGGAAATTTCATAAAGCACCATATTAATTTATGTATGATCTGAAGGGTGTAGAATTTTCATTGTGGTGTATAATTCTTTGTTAAGTTTATATAAAAAAATTAGAAGATTTAATTCAGAGAAGTGGGCCACAGGTTAAATAAACTTAAATAAAGAATTCTTATTCGAAAACAGTACAAGGCTATTTCTATTTCATTTCAGCAACCGTCTGAGTCATCAGTAATATTGCTACCCAGACATTTTCCGACGTCAGGACTCTAAACAAAAAAGCAAAGGTCTTAAAAAATTAATATGGCTTAAGTGCACTTGCTATATACACTTTTTGTTAGATTTTTAGATATAATATATCCTATACTCTTAATCAACTTATTTTTTTCCACGCGAGATGCAGCTCTAAATAAAACATAAAACTATGAAAGGTTATTTTTATCTTAACGCTTCATTTCTTCTTCTCCGGTCTCAATCTAATGATTGGTCTGCAGCAAGGCGACGCATCTCCTCTTCCACTCCGCTCGGTCCTCGGCAACTCTCTTCAACTCCACATAAGTGGTGCAGCCCATATCTCGGCAAATCTGGTATAGGTACTCCTGGCGAGGTCGTCCTCTGCCAATCGATCCCTCGACCATTCCTTCCAACAACACATCATGCAGGAAACATTCGTGTCGCAACACATGACCAATCCATCTTGCGCGCCTCTCCGCTATGGTGTTCAACATGTGCCTCCTCTCTTCAACTCTGCTGAGAACATCTTCATTTGTAATGTGGTCCCTCCATGAAACATGGGCAAACTCCATGAAATATGGGCATCTTCATTTCAAACAACTTTAATTAAATCTTCTTCTTCGTATCAATGGCAAGAAAGCTTTATACTCGTATATTGCAGAGGTGGCGCTGTAAAAGTCCTATATCTTCTTCTTCTTTTCCCATTATGGTAAAAGATTTGCAGACTTTGTTTTTTCCAGTGGAAACACCTTCCATGCATTAAATTGAAACGAGGCATCATAATAAACATAAACACCAGTTTTTCTTTTAACCAAACAGCATCATTGCAACATCTTAGATTAAAATAATTTTTAATTATATTAAAACGGTTTTTTATTAACTTATTCGCAAGCGTAACTAGGTAAAATATTTATAAATACAGATGTTTATTCATATACTTAGGAAATTGAAAATAACTTTGTTAAATTCACTGATTATTTAAAAAATATTAAAATATTAAAAAAACACGACATGTTTCGGAGGATCCTCCATCAACTATTGGATTAAACAAAGTTATTTTAAATTTTCTAAGAATTTTACTATGGAATTCCACAGTGTAAATGCCTTAGCGTTCAATTAGTTGATATGTATTATATATTCGTATATAAATTATGTTTGGTTTTTATATCAAATAACAAAGCAGTTTATAACTACGCATTTTTTTGCTTCATTTGATAAAAAAGATTTTATTCGAATCTCCATTATAATGAAGAAAATTAACAACGATTTAAACCGAACACATTAAATAGTAGGTATATTGTTTTGGCCGAAACACCATAAGACTTCAACATTATTAACTGTTCAAATATAAAACGCGGTTTATGGTAACAATTTTATTTTATAATTTATTTATTTATCGCTATAGCTGTTTCGTCAATCTATGTTGACATCACCAAGTGTTATATATATTTTTTCAGCTGTTAAAATTAATTTTCTTGATTTTTCGAACCTTTATGTCGTGTAAACAGATATCTCGAAAAACAAAAACAAAAATGTATCTCAATAAAGACGAAGATATAAATTATTTTACAATAATATGGTAGTCGAGGCGTTCACAGGACTTATGACCTGTCATTGGTTGGGTTAAGCGATCGCTTTATGTAATACAACATTCCCCATTCCGCCCTTCTTACGAACACCGCGTCTGACAATTATTTTAAAAGTTGTATATATGTTACCATGTTGCGAAAAATTTCACATATTCAATCTACACTAACGCCATCTATTGAGATTAGACTACAAGTATTTGTATACATTCAAAATAATAATAATAATAATAATAACAAATTGTGATATGTATCATAAACAGCGTCTTATATTTTAACAGTTAAACACATTAATTTTGTATTTTTAATCCACTTTTATGAAACACACTTAGAAATGTTAATTCAAATGAAAACATTTTTTTTTTATTATTTTGCTCGGAAAGTTGTCAAGGAGACGAGACAATTTGTATCTTTCAGAAATGAAATTTTCATAGTTTTAATTAAAACGTTTGGAACAGTTCCATCTCCTGGTGACGTGACAGTGAGAAATGATCGCCCGAGAAGGCGCTTATCTCGCACTATCAGCGAGGGAACCCTTCGCAGATGTGGCTAAGACGAGAACGGGTCGACGGTCAGCAGTCATTGGAGGATACCCAAATACAAGCGGACAAGTGCCGTTCAACGGTCGTGGTGTGAGTTGGCCGTACATTCTTCTCGACGAAAATTTAAGTACTAATATGTTTTTTTATAAAATTAAGGCGTTTTCACCACGGAATTTCATAATGAAGTTTTTTTTTATGAATTAAATCAGTGAAGAATGGTGTTTTGGTACTGATCCTTATGTATGGAAGTGATGCATGTAACAGGATAAAGAAGGATGAAAGTATTATAGAATAGTCCATTGTTTTGGCCGAAACACTATGATACCTTAACATTTTAAAACTGTTAATGAATAAACTTTGTTTTTTGTATCACAATTGTATTTTATTTTACGCGACAGCTGTTTCATCAACCATTGATATATTATTGTAATTATTGTAACACCTGATGATGTCAACATTGGTTGATCTAACAGCTGTCGCGTTAAATAAAATACAATTGTATATGAATTGAATATGATATTATAACTTCTTCTTCTTCAATAAAAATGAGTGATCTATTACCTCATGATTTGTCTCCTCTTGGGTTGCGGCAGACCAACTATCTTTCCATCTTTTGGTAGTATTGTATGCGATGCTGTGAGTGTCCATACGGTTTATATGATCTCGCCAGAATCGTCCTATTCTATCTCACAATGTATTCGGTATTACAGATTTTCCTTAAATCTTTATTTCTCACTCTGTCTCTGAATTTTTTTCCGGAAATGGCACGAGGGTTTCATCTCCGAGGCTCTGAGAGGATTTTTGATTTGTGCTATATTTGCTCTTGTTTCTACACTATAGGTCACTATCGGTCTTTTTACTTAGTTAATTATTTTTCTTGTTTAATTCTGTTAAATATAAAATACCTAAATATAGATACAAACCTATTTCACGACTACAGTAGTATTGAAATAGTTTTAAAATCAAATTACTATTTGCTTACTTACTACTAAACTTGAAGTTTTAAAAAACAAATAATTAGGAAAACTAGTTTACACTAAGGTTTTAAATCAATGGTGTTAGAATGCGAGCTGAAATAGCTCATAATTGTGAAGAAGGTATCGAATCGTATCCAGCCTTGAAACCAAACCCCCTACTATTCTTTCTCTAGAACATATAAACCGTCATTGTACTTTTCTGACATTCCAACTCAAAATCAACTCAAACTCCAGTCGCGCCGGGGGATAGGAGGAATTAGAAGCGAGGATTGATGGAAGCTAAAGTCGAATATGAGCCGATAAGCCATCGAAAAAAATAAAAGTAAACAAATTATTTGTTAGTGAAATGCTCTTCATTTTTGTATTCTTATACTTTACTAACCTTAATAACCGCCATTTATTATATTGTAATTCAGAGAAAGAGCTTTTCAATTTTTCTATAAAATCTAGTTCCATTACGAAAAACTGTTGAAATATGAAAATATCCATTCTTCATATTTAAAGATGTGCGTAGTATACCTCCATAATATTCCAAAGTACTCTCGGCACGGTAACGTCGTAAAGCTCCCTTCAGTACCGTTGAGAGTTCCCCTTAAGCTTTCAGAGCGAGCTTTCGGAGGACGTTTTGTTTTTGCCGTGCGGCCGCTAGACACACAGAAGCCTTATTGGCCGTATTTGATATAAATTTCGCAAAATGGAATGGAATTTTTAAGGTCTTCGAGCTTCATGTTTTCTTGTAAAATACTATCACATTGCCGATCTTTGATGTAAGTTTGAGCTAAAATATGTACAAAAGTTAATACATTTATAATATTTTAAACTTATTCAAATTTATTATGATAGTACGTTTCTGAAAAAACTCTTTAAAATGATTAATTTTCTGAAAAATATTAAAAATCATATTTTTTTAAATCACGCTATTCAATTACTTTTAATTAGTGAAAATCTATTTATTGAAATATGCCTAAGAGTTTTAATTTTATTTTATTAAAAAAAATACAATTAAGTCTTTAACTAACATACACTTTAATATGTTTTTAATATCAATTTGAAATATTTAGAATTGTTACATATCGTGCGTTTATCATAAAATGAAATCTGTTTGTATCTTTAAACAAACTAATCATCGAAATTCTGTTTTCAAGAAGTTTTATTATATTCTATGTGAATGACATATTTTGTCTGTCTAAGGCATTATCAAATGTAGCGACAAATCACACGCATTATGTCATTTAGTAGATGTGGCCCATGTAAACATTGTTTACATTAATTTAACTTGTATTACTCTTCTGTATTACTCATGGGTATTCTGGGGTTTGTCCTTTCATTGTTTACAATGTATTGGGCCACGTAAATTAACTAATTACGGTATTCTGCTCCTTTATATAATATAAACCGCAGCGCGTTTGTTTTTTCACAACATTTTATAATGCCGTAGACAAGCGAAAAATTTCATTCGCATAAAATATAATAATACTTCTAGAAAACAGACATTTTCATTTATATTATTTTTCATCTTCTTTACTTACTGCTACTCGTGTAAGGTCGTTTCAACGTTTTTCGAATTAATTAAATTTATGGTATTTCTTCTATATACGCCATACTATGTGTTGTTATAATGGTTTATTTCAATTTTTCTTTTTTATACACTTTATATACAACACTTTTATTAAAAATAAAATAAAATCTTTGATTTATTTCCTTTGTTGTAAGTAATTACCTGAGCCCCATTAAGAACTTTAAATTATTATTTTAAATTTTAAATTGAATCATAATATTTGCTATAACAAAAGCATAAACGTTCCAAAATAAATATTTATAACATCTGTCAGATCATGTAAACAACACCAATTTTATAATATTTTTTATAAATATGCATCTTTATTGAAGAAGGACTGTTTTTTTTAATAAAAGTCTTGTATATACTCGTACAAAGTGTATAAAAAAGAAAAAGAAAAATAAAATTATGGTAATTCATTATTTTGATTCTGTGACGTAACTTTACGTGAAATTCTCAGTTGTGGTTATAGTGTTGTGTCGCTCATGTTTGATGAAGTTTCTCCCAATATCCGATGCATGTATGCAATACTCGTATCGCCTAACATTATAGGTAAGTGTATGCAGAAGATATTCCCCGCATACAAGGGGACCTACCTGGCACCGCCGCTTGTGTCTGCGTCTCACGTTTCCCTCGCCTCTTTGACACCCTCTTCCTGTCAATTTATGTATGTAAAGTTTATACTTTATAGTTCTAAGCATTATTGAAGTTTGATAGACTTTAGATGTGTTTGATAAATTACATTCCAGCTAAATTACGAGGCAATATTATGTTTGCAAATTGGGAAGATAATCAGCGGGTTCGATTATTGTAATAGCTCGTCTTCGTTAAAATGAGATCCAAGAACTATTATTATTTCTTCTATATTCGCCTTCGAATTGTATTGTGGATTTACATTGGAACAAATAGAAACACACTTACTTTTATCGTAATACTTTTTTATTGTTTTAATTGCATAATTTGGTCCTTATTCGGTCCTTCTTCAATGCACACATTTGAACTAATTAATATAAAAATGCATTGAAGAAGGACCAAATAAGGACCGAAACATGTTTGCAATTAAAAAAATATAAAGTGTTGTGATAATACACAGGGCGTGAGACGGACTGTGACACCTCAGGTACATAAACATGTGACATACCGTGAGACGGATCTTTTGTTGAAAATTCTATTGTACAAAAGTATTTTTCCAACTTGTGTCAGTGTCTATTTATTTTGCCTTAAAATGTAAGCTGTCTCATTGCTTAATCAATAGCCTTAGAGCAATAAAACACCCTCAATTCAATACTTCCATCTAAAAATCTATTGATATGTCTATTGTTTTATCCCTAGTACTAGCCAAGTTAACCTACATATGTTATATATAATTCTAGGTTCTTGCATTCAGTTTGTAATAATTTTGGTTAGTTTATATCGTTTTCCCGATGATGAAGGTGTAAACCTTCGAAACATGTCGAAAAAAATAAACTCAAAAGTGGAAAAAACAGTGCTTTAATTCATAAAAATTCGTCATTATGGAATTCCACAGTGTTAACGCTTTAAGTTTATCGAAACTTATTTATTGTTTATATAAAAAGGATGATGAAAACCGAACCACGAAATAAGCATGTGATTGCATCCTAAGTAAAATTAAAAAATAATCACTTAGTCGGTTCGGTTAAATAATTGCATATATGCAGTGTAAATGGAACAACAACGGCAGTATGATTGTCACACTGTCTTTGGTCTGGTGTAGAATTCACGTGATAACAAAAGCTACCTATCACATGTCACGAGAATCAATATTATAAGATATATGAGATAACTGCTGCTTTATCAATCTGTTTTTTAACTTCATTATACAGATAGCTGCAACTAGATATCTCCACACCCAGACATCTGAACTTCATGACCTGTTCTATGGGCTGTTCTGTATCAAATATTATATCAAAAATGCGTTTTTGGTGTAATGCATGATCTTCTATAGGGTAATGCCGTGATGGTTAGTTATTTAGGTTTCAATAGTTATTGAAATATCCAATTAGACGCAGACCGCAAGCGAGAGGGATATCTGAAACTTAGTATTGACTAACCGGGAATTGCTTTACAAGTGACCGTTGGAGGTAGAGCAGATTCTTGCGGTTCACAATACAGAACATTATTTACATAGCTTCATCCGTCGGCATTTCGTAATGATGCCCATTCAGAGAGTTTCGGGAACATTCCTAATAAATTGGCACGGAGCAAGTAGTGTCCACTTCATGAATATATATTTATATGATTTAAATTCATAACTAACTGACTAACCATCACACCGTAAGGATGGGGAAAAAGGGTAGACCACTATCCTTTCACACTATTCAGGTCCTAACGCCAAGTACATTGATTGTTCCGACTCCTCACATGGTAAACATAAAAAATAATAATAATAAAAATTAATGTATATAAATACTGGATTTTACCCATTACGGGTGTATTAATCATTAAGAATTTATTGGATCTCAATAGAAACGAGAATGTAAATTATTTGGAAACAGAATATGGTGGTCGAGGCGTTTATAGGACTTATGACCTGTCATTGGTTGGGTTAAGCGATCGCTTTATGTAATACAACATTCCTCATTCCGCCCTTCTACAAACACCACGTCTGACAATTATTTGAAAGTTGTATTATCTTTTTCCCTTTTTAATAGTGTTGTATATAAATATTATTCTTTCTTTGTTTAGTTTTAATTATATATATTCACCCGAAGATGGAGGTATCCCCAAAACATGTCGTGTTTTTTAATATTTTTTTTAGAATTCCACATTCCTTAGCTTCCAATAAAAAGAAACAGTTATTTCATTTCGCATTGAATTATAAAGAAACAATTCTTTATTGGTTGAATCGTTAACATATTCGGTTGTTTCTACCTAAGCTCCAATTGTACCTAAGGATGTGGAATAATGAGAAGATAATGCGGTAAAGACAAGTACGAAATAACAGTAGTGTCCTATGAAACCCTATTTTGATATCTACTTAGAAATGTTCTAAGGCAGCCTTCTTCTTCTTATACTGCTCGAAGGCCGACATGGCCTGTTTGTGCGGGGTTTATAGCCTTTTGCGATGTCGACTCCCGGCTGTCTTTCCATCTTTTGAGGGATCTTCCAGGTATCATTCTTTCTCTGGTTTCCCACGTAACGCAAGGTGTGGTGGTTATTGGGCGCTCCAATACCTACAACTTTATCTCCTCCATCTAACAACATCCTGGTTATCGACATTATGGTGTTTCTTATTCTGTTGCGTGGAGCCTTTTATTTTTTTGAGGGTTTTCATTTCCGTGGTTCTGAGAAAAGATTTAGTGCGAACTGTGTCAGCTCATGTTTCCTTGCCATATGTCATTATCAGTCACCAGTTTTGTAGATTCGGACATTACTCTATATTTCCTTAATACAATAGATAAATAAACGTAGCAATAAAATTGTATCTTATAATAGACAGTTATATCAGCACCGTGTTCTCGTTTACTGTATATGCCATCAGCAGACGGTAAATGTAATTAAATAAGTAAAGTCTCCCTTGCGCGAAACCCTTCCAAATAATTATCGCCCGTCTTATCTCCTAACTGTCAATAACTTCACTCACAGCTCCAGCTACAAGTATCATCCCAATCTCGCGGATTAGATCGGAAGCTGTCAAGCGAGAGATAATAACAACTGTATCAAATTAACGAAGACTGTCAACGTATCAAATTATCGTTTCTCTAACAGACGTTTATTTATTTCCAATTAATAACTTTATGTGTACACATTACATACACACCTCTATTCGTTTTATAAAGATAACAACAACAAACCATCACACCGTTTCACTGGAGGGGTAGGCAGAGAAAATTAATAGCCACACTACTCCATCCTGACACACCTCTATAGCTACCTCCATATTCATTCGATTCTTCCGACATGGCCGACCTTCAAAATTTAATTAATTTTATTATGTTTTTTTTATTACAAAAGGTCGTTTGAATCCAATAGTGTATTCCTTTTTTTAGCTAGTTTATTATATTGATCTCATGACATGTGATAGGTAGCTAATCTATTGCCATTTAATTGTCACGTTAATTCTTTACCAGACCAAAGACAGTGTAACAATCACACTGCCATCGCTGCGAATCATAGCTCTCAACACTATGTCACGAAGGTCGTCGTTTTCCTCGGTCTTCCATGTCTGCTCACTCCATTCACATGATTAACGTATACTTTCTTAACCATTATTTCTTCATCCATGCGTTCCATATGTCCAAACCAACGTAGCAATCCTTTCAAAATTTTCATAATACTTTCTTCCACTCTATATTCTTTCCTTATTTGAAATTCAGTCGTTCCTCGTTTTAAATGCATGCGTCTAATGTATCTCATATCAATCGTATTTATTCATCTCTCATTATTCTTCTGCCAGTTCCATGCTTCACTTCCATACATCGTGATCTTACACACATAACAATATTAAAATGTTACTGGACTTTTATACGAGTAGTTAAAAGTTATTAAATATTTAATGGCATCAAATTTAAATTGCATTCTAATTTTTGAATTAGAGAGTGAAAAAGTAATACAAAACTTGAGATGCAATTAAGAGCTTCTTGTTAATGGTCTATACTAACAAGTCATACAAAATCAGGTTAGAATTTATATTTATTTATTGATAAACTTACGCCAGATTATGAGCATGGAAATTGCTGATTTTAAATTCATATAAATTACGAAATAACAGAAAAAGGGAAATTTAAGTTTTCATTAGTATTAAATAAATTTGAGTACTTTGACCCACCTTAAAAATAAATTTGAGCAAAATCTGTACATTATATAAAATGATTTTATTCACTTAAAAAAATACATATAGGTTTATATATTTTGTTTTAAACCTGAACATAAAATACTCTAAAAGAAAAAAAAGAAAAAAATCGATGTTCTATTCAAATTATAATGAACGACGTGGAAAAAACTAAACAAAAACAAACGAATGCTTTGGAACCAATTTAATCAGATTCACGCAGCAATCATTTCGGACTTTTCTTAAAAGAGTCTTCGAGTGTTCCTTTACGAGAGAAATTCGTATTTAGATTTTTATTTATACCAATTTCAAGTTCAAGAATTATCGATTCCGTCTGAGCCGCGAGCTCAAAGGTTGGCCCTTCATAATTGATAAATATCACAGGTCGATGTTTTGTGCAGTCGAACCCTCCGTCAGAGCGGGCTTCGGTTCAAGACGAGCGAGGTTGTCACCCCATAATAAAGCATGAAAGCAAAGCATACCAAGAAAAAAAAATATTTAACTCAAACTGGTTGCAATCAGTTGTTATATGTGAGATAATCTCAGACCGCATCTTTTGCACCTATTGCGGTACACTATTTCAATTTTGATGTTAACCCAATAGACGCGCAAGACTCACCCGCGTGTCCCTCTATACTTGCCCAGTACGCGAGTGACTCACCCGTGAGTCCACTCATGCTTTTAATTTACGCGGGCAGCTAACCCACGAGGTTCCTATATATATTTTTTTCAAATAAATCTTTAGAGGAGTATGGTATTCTTGTTTTAAAAGTATACATAGACAAATTGTAAAAAATAACGTGCTATGGAAAGATTGCCTAGGATATTTATCACGTATATGAGGTATTTTTGTGATATTTCGAACCAAAAATCATATTTACCGTTTGAATGCCAAACCTATTTCGCCAAAATATTCTTAAATATCAAAAGAAATGTCTATTTTTATAGATAATTTATATTTACAAGAAAACAATGTGCCATTTCTGTAAAAATACACCAATTTTCATATCTCTTTCAACACTCTCTTCACAAGGTTTCACATCATGATAATAAAAATACAGAAATTGAATACTATTAATCTACCTACAAGCGCGACGGCGCTCTTCGGCACTCTAACGGTTAACTAACTAACTAACTAACTAAGCATCACGCCATTTCACCGGAGGGGTAGGCAGAGAGGATGGATCGCCACACTGGCCTGTCCTGGCATACCTCTCGATCTTCCTCTACATCCATACATCGTACCATGCACGCACGTAGATTGTTCCGACTTCGAATGTGGCCGCCTTTTAGTAATTACGGTTAATGAATTTTTTTTGACGTTTGACGAAATTTCAATTTGATTTCTTTAATTAGAATTTTAATAATAATAATAATTTATCAGTTATGATCACTTTGGTTATTAAAAAAAATTGTATTCATTTTTATGGTAAGAATAGTGCGAGAAAATAATATCAAAGTTGATTATAAATAATTGTTAATAGTAAGGATGGGTAGCGTTCTGGGGGGCTTGTAATAATACCGTTCTGCGAGGAGCACAATCAACACTGGGTCCAACCCTGCCTAAAGCTTTCAACCCCTAATACTTCGACAGACTGTCACTACCAGTCAACCACGTTGTAATAAAAGCGTCGTCCTATCAAAAGATATAAATATTATAAGCCCAATACTCTCAGGTCGTATTATTATAGATATCTTTTTAAAATGCCTTTTTGTAATTCCTCAGTCCCAGTACCGTGGAAATATTGATGAAATCCTTTGACAATATTTTCATGAAAGACGAAGAGCAAATGACATTCTAACATGGAGCTACGAAATCATATTACGGATCTTTTTGTGAAGAACTTTACCGTGTATTCTGAAAGCTTTTGAACTTGTAATCGTATATAAATACGTATTCATAGATGTTTTTTATTAAATTTTATTAGAATCACATTTTCAGAATTAGATTATTTCTTAAAATCATAAGTGCAGCATTATCAAATCAATTACACTTATAATATACATTACTAATTGTCTCTTAAATTGGGTTTTATCTATGGAAATTTATCTAAACTAGAATGTAATAGAACTGAAAAGACTTAATATTCATAGTATGTAAAACTCATTAGTGTGATTAGTCATTGTTAATATTAAGTACTTGAAAAAACTACTCACAATATTATGAGAAAATTCAATCTTCTTCTTTCAGTGCCACGTCAGGTCCCCCCAACGTTGGTGATCACTGCAGCAAAGGCATCTCTGTCCTGCGCCACTTGGAACAGGTTTTGTATTATTGTCATTCCTGTCCATTATTTTATGTTCCGCAGGCAGGATAACTGCATTCTACCAACTCCCCGACATCCCTTCACTCTACTCATTAATATCAGCTGATGGAGGTGGTATTTTTCTCCCCTTAGCACATGATCCAAATGTGAGACCTTTCTATCTTTCATACTCGATAACAGCTCTCTATTGGATCTGGCTATGTGTAGTACATCTGCATTACTGATCCAATCGGTCCAAGATATACGGAGCATTCTGCGGTATATCCACATCACAAACGCCTCCAACCGGTATTTATAAATATATTTTTTGGTAATATTATAACATGAAAATGTTTGTGATTTAATTTTACTTGAATACAGAAATTCCTTATTTCTATATTTCTCACTCTGTATGCGATATTTTTTTCTGCAACGGTGCGTAGAGTTTTCATCTCTGAAAGATTTTTATTTCGAATATTAAGTGAAATTTAATATTCCTTTATCATTTAAAATTGAGGTAATTGATTAATCGGGTGGCAAAATAAACCCATTTTAATATGCAATCTAAAAAGCTAATACATTTTATAAAAGCTCGGTTGGGTAGTATCTAATTTAAAACAGAAACATTAAACAAACTGTTATTGCAACCATCGCATGAGAAAGAGTATTAAAATTGTATTTTTAAGCACCAAGATAATCCTCGGTTTGTTGGTACTTAGATTTTATTACGGAAAATTGTTACAAATCGCTGAAAATCTAGACATTTATTATAGTTTATTTTTTGCCTACACAAAATATTGTTTCAATGAATAATAAATTAAATCTGGGAACAATACTGTAGCTAAAAATCTATTTATTTATTTAACCGTCGCGTTGCCATGTGGTCAATTGAGTTTCCACTGCCAATTTAAAGTTGATTTTCTTAAAACCTATGGACCCTAATATTATAAAAAAAATTGTAATCCTCCATTGAAGTGTTCTCAATATTTCGTAATAAAAAAAAAGCAAAAAATTACTTCCTTCATCCCAAAAAAAATATTTTCTAAGACTGCCCTCACCTTCATTCGTGTTAAGGTAGAATTTGTTTTGCTAATATTTACAACTTTATCAAAAGTAACAAATACTTACTCGCTGTTTTGAACGTATTATAAATTATATCTTTGGCCTTTTCAATATGTACGTAATAATACCGACTGTGGACGGAAACGCAGGACGCAACTTAATAATATCAGAACTGTGAAAATATTAACACTTTACCAAAAGGGACAAATATTAATACGTACTCGTTGTCTTGAACGTACTATACATTTTGCCTAGGTGCCTTTATCATGCGTGAAATCTCGTAAAGTCTCGCCCCGCCGGCCGCCGCGCGGCGCTTGTTTATACTTGATGTCAGTCGCTCGTATGCTGTGACGCATTCCATATCAGAAATTGCATGGTTCCAGAAAAAAATTAATAATGATATGTTTTTCAAATAATCCATGTATGTTATAGATATCGATCTATTCCTAATGAAATTCCCTACAAGATGACATAAATTAAATTTTGATTCATCGAGTCATATGCTTGATATTTAGATAAAGTTAGCGGTAAACTGAATTGACCACATGGGAGCGAGCGTTTTGTTTTGAACACGGTACGTTAAGGGTTAAATAAACATGTTTTTATATAATACATTAATGTGTGTAAATTTTATAAACACTTAATTTTTTTTTTATTACCACTATATTTTGTTTTTTTATGTAGTGTGAATGGAAAAAGAAATCGTGTAAGGCCAAGAGAGACATAGTATTACCATTTTAATCTATTACTGAAAGGCGGACATGTTTGAAGTAGTAACAATCAACGAGCGTGCGTGTCACGGTGTGTGAATGTGGAGGAAGCGAGAGAGTGATGTCAGAATAGAGCAGTGTGGCGGTCCATACACTCTGTCTACCCCTGAGCGTGATGATGGTTGATTTAAGTATTTAATTTATTTATAAAAATAAGTCTAATCTTTTTTTAAGAATGCTTGAATACATTTACGTAATGGACTCCGACTTAGGCATTTTTCTCATCTTTTAATTACGTACTCGTATGTCCAAAACAGCTCTGTGAATTTTTTTATAATATTTTTATTTTGACATTGCATTTATTTTCCATACATTCCCTATAATGAACAATTTAATAATAAACCGTTTATTGATACCTAAACACTTCTAAAGACTACGCTTAAAGTTTCATTGAACGAGTGGAAAATAATTGAGTTGAAAGTTTCCACAAATCGAGAAATAAGACCGTTTTGCCTGCATCATGATAAATGGTTGCTTGTAGGGACACAATGGAACTCATAGAAAGCTTTCTATTCTCGCTTCTGCCGCACAATGGGAAATAATAAAACTTGTCAAGTTTTCACTCTAATTGTCTTTTCACAGCTGAGGAAGCTTCGTCGGGAGCTTTAAACGTCGGCGGGTAACGGATCGACTGGTTAATGTTTGAGTTCTCCATTGATGGCCATTTATAACTATCGACACTCAGATTATGAAGCTATCCAAACTCAAACACAACTTTCCGTTATGAAAAGCGCAGCGCTGAAGCTCTGAGGTAAACAACTTAATTTAAAAATTATAAAGGTATTATTACATGATTTTTTCTTGCGTATAGCCAATTTCGTTTTTTAAAATATGCAAATGAAAACTAAATGATTCATACCAATAATATGTACACAGATAAAAAAACATATTTTTATTGCACCTAGTTCAATTCATATTTGTACAATAATTTTGATTATGGTTTAAACATTGTGATAATTATGATGGGTTATACTTCTCTAAAAATATATGTTCTATTCCATGAATATAATATAGCTTTTTTTATACAGCAAATAAACAACAGTTATAATAATATTAGAAATAACTTTTTCGTGAAAATCGTTTTATTATATTGTTAAAAATATACGTATAAAATTTTTGTCTTGTGCTCATGTATGCACTTTAACTTTGTGTTGTGAATCCATAGTTGAATAATTGAAATACATACTTCATTGTATTCACACCATTTTAATTTTTAATCTACAAAACGACAAATTTAATTTTATAATGACGAAAATCATACCTCGCCAGAAGAAATCTCTTGAAGAGTTTTAGCCTCCTTAACGATTTTTCGCCAAGCTCCTCGATCCTGCACTTTTTGCTCCCAGCAGTGTGATTCGCTCAACCTAGCCAGATCAGCCAGAACATTGTCCATTAGGCGCTAACTAGGCCTTCCTAGAGGTCTTACTCCAGTCGGTTTAGACGCGTACAGGGTCTTGATTGCTCTGGTCTCTTCGGCTCGGCATACGTGCCCAATCCATGCTAGGTGACCGGGTCTCACGGTGCTCATTATAAGTGGCTGCTGGGTCATCGTACGGATCTCATGGTTGGTCCTATGCCTTCAAGTTCCCGTTACAATACCGGGTCTGGATTCCAGGATCATTTTAAGTATCAATTATTTGTAGAAAGAAAAAATAAACAAATTGCCTTAATAACACAATTTTGATATTCAATCAAAATATTTTGTACCTTTGAGTCTTAAATGAAACAAATATTTAAAAAATGTTTTTGTAAAGATACCAGGTACCCCTGTGATAACTTTATAATTCAAAACGTCTGTCTGGCTGTTCTTAAGCGGGCGTGTTGTTTGGATAGAGTGGTATTACTAGGAAACAGGAATATCACGAGAGGACTTATTTTCAGGTTAAATACGAAACAGCCACAAAGAAAAAGCTTAATCGTGGCAAACATTATTCTAATTAGAATATAAAACGAATGGAATTAAAAATACTGTTGAAGAATGTTTTTTTATGTTGATATAAAATCGTTGCTTTCATATTATAATTCAAATTATTAAATTTGAGCTTATAATTCAAATTATAAAATTTCAATAAATGTAATAAAAAAAATAAAAAAGCATCATTTTATGCATTTTTCAAAGAGTCTTAGGAGGAAATAAAGTACGTAAATGTAAATTTAAAAAAAATCTTTTAAAATAATAAATATTATGTTTATAATTCAAATTATAAAATTTCAATAAATGTAATAAAAATAATAAAAAAGCATCATTTTATGCATTTTTCAAAGAGTCTTAGGAGTACATAAAGTACGCAAATGTAAATTTAAAAAAAAACTTTTAAAATGTAATATGCATAATAATTAAATAAAACGATGTTTTTTAACTACTTCCACTTTTGTCTTCCTTTCGACAGCGACCGGTTTCGCCAGGCTCGCTGGCATTGACAGACTGGCGATGCCAGCAAACCTGGCGAAACCGGTCGCTGTCGAAATTCAGACAAAAGTGGAAGTAGTTTAAAAACATCGTTTTATTTAATTATTATTTAAAATGAACTTCTATCGAGAGATTTCAAATATTTTTTTTTATCTCACATAACTTCATTATTCTTCTTCTTCTCGGCTCTACATCTCGGTATGGGATTTGGCCTCCAACACAACAGTCCTCTGCTGACTCCTCGCTGGCTATCCCTTTTCATTCTCCAAATCTTTCTAGTTTCTCCTAGGCCTCTTCAGCGCAGTCCGCACATCTTGCTCTGCGACTATTTTCGGGCACCTATATCTGGACATAATCTTCGGTGCTATATTTTCTGGTATCTTTCTACATGGCCATCCCACCGTAGGCGTTGAGATTTACAAAAACTTACCACTGTTTCTTAGATAATCAGTACTTCTATCTCAATATTTATTTGATTCTGTAAGTCCCATCCTCCAGCGTGGGTACAAAAAATTTCCTCAGCATCTTATTTTCAAAATTGCTAGCTCATATAATTTCATTAGTTATTTCAAAATCAGTTCAGTAGTATTTACCTTAAACGTCTCAAATAGTAAATCTTAATCCAAATTACAAATACAAAATTTTAAGAAAAAGTGTGCGATTTCCCAGTAAAGATTTATTTCAATGGATTTCAATTCAACAAAGCATGTACGACTCTTAAAAAAACACAAATGTGTTTCAGTGATTTAAGCGATGTTTAAGTTCATTTTACTCGCGACCCCAACAATAGCTGTCTATTTTATTGCTCAGTTAGAATTTTTACTCGCATTTCTGGGATTTTAGAGGTGGATACAGCCTCGTGACATTGGAATAAGGGTTGAATATCTCCCCGCGGTATCCGATTCCATACGGATTGGAGGATATTTAAGATATTGTGAAACATGCCTCGGTTTTGCAAGCTTGGGCGTCCTCTTTACCACTCATTTAAAGTAATTTATCGGGGATCTGGGCGCGGAGAGGCGAAACCCAATCTACATAATGCCAGGGGTTGTGCCGCCCGCCGCCCTCGGAGGGACGCACCCACCCCCCGATGCCAGGTCACCCCCTAAACACATGCTTCTCAGTGCGATCTTACTACTCTTACTAGAGTAATTTAACTATTTCTAACGAGCTCCATTGTCGCGTATTTATTTACCTGCCTCAATTTTAAAGACTTTTTTTATAATAACGATAATTTCAGCTGAAATATGAACTGTAAGAGTAGTTCATTGTAATTCAGAATTCCTAAAGCTGTATGAACATAATATATATTTTATTGGTTCACTATTTATAAAACAGAAAAAAAACCTCATATACTCGTAAGTAGCCAATAGTTTATTTTCTGGTAACTCTTTAATATGGGATTTTAAATCATTGTTCACGAAACAATAAATATGAATGATAAAGACGATTTTTTTATGAATTAAAACTCTATTTTTTCCACTTTTAAGTTAATTTTTCTCGACGTGTTTCGAAGGTTTTACATCTTCACCATCAGGAGAACGATATAAACTTTATATATCGTTCTCCTAATGATGAAGGTGTAAAACCTTCCAAATGAGTCATGAAAATAAACTCAAAGGTTAGAAAAAAAATCTGTGTTTTTATTCATGAAAAAATCGTTATTATGAAATTCCACAGTGTTAACGCCTAAGTTTACTTCAAATGAATGAGAAATTTGATACATTTTACGTTTGATAAGTCAAAAATGAATACTAAGTGATCGACCTAATTCCAATTTATAGCCTGAGATTTTGATTTACGATGCAAAAATATAAAGGATCCCCGCATCTGCATACCAATCTCATTAATATCGGATCAGAAGCCGCGATCTGAGCGCCATATATCTCCATTCTGCGGTAATAAATTGTAAAGTGCATTAAAATATCTGATTTTCGGGGGACCCTCAGTGCAAACAGCCGTACGCGGAACTTGTAGCGTGCAGCCCACGTGGTAAGTCACGCATGATGCGTGCTCGTGTCAGGAGCCGGGAGATAGTGCCGCGAGAGCAAGGGGAGGGGGGAAATCGGGATAATATTGGCAAATGGAAATTATGAGGGAAGCGATTTCCCCCATGAACGCTGAACTAACAAATCTATATATGTGATACTGTTGATGGAAATTCGGAATGATTTTAAAATTATATTGAATTTTAACCTCTTTTTATTTAAATATAAGAAGTGAATGCGGTGCAAATGATGGTGTTATGAACAAAATAATCAAAGGATCATTAAGGTGGTTTGGACACATGGAAAGAATGAATGGTAAATAAAATTATATGTTTACGATGTAAATGGAATCAGAAATCGAGGAAACCCGGGAAAAACGTGGCACGATCAAATAAATCAAATATTGAATGTTGTCAATGTGAGGAGAGAGGAGAACAACAAAAAACTGTCAAGCCATTTCGCAAATATAATACACCTCGCTACACTATTCTAACACACCTTTAGCTTCCTTCACATTCACACAACGAGAAATACACGTAGGTCGACTTTTTTAGCTTCTTTCATGTTTTCTTTGGTATTTCTAAAGTCCGTACTCCATCCACATCGTTAAAGTATACACTCTTAACCAATCATTCTTCATCCGTGCGTTCTATATGTCCACAACAATGCTACGATCGTTTCATAATTTTGTTTGTATTACTTTCTTTCGATCTACATTCCTTTCTGATATCATAATATGAAGTTCAATTTCACATGTTTTTAAACACACTTGAAACGTGTTACTTATAATAATTCCGACCATTATAAACGATTTTAATTTATTTCATTACCTTGGCAAACTTGGTAGGTATCCAAGTATTAACATAATTAGAAACAAATTTTATGCTATGAGCAATCTAATTTAGCAATATTGTAGCTCATGTGAGTGTATTGACTACCCCGATATCATCCTCCCGAGATGAATGGGAACAACATTTGCCGAGAATTTCCATAAAAGCTTGACTTTGCATAACGGATATTGGAGGAATAATGGAGTTTTCATCAGCCACCCTTCTATCACATCATTGACAACATAATAGGCTTTTATCTTAATTATTATTACCGAGTTACTCTTCTTCAGTCAATATTGTTCTATGGTTTCTGAATAAATTTAATCACGCGTAGTCACTGAACATGTAAATCTAAGACACACATTTATTAGTAATGTAGTGATTTCAGTTTATCTCGGAGCAATTTGTTCTTCAAATAACTTATTAGGGGCTGATTACTATTAGACTGATACCAATATAACTGATTTGTTTAACTGGTTATCCAAAGAAATTAATATATTTTTATTTATAAAGTATTTAAAAAAATTATATTTGATAATAAATTAGAAAGGCGAAATAAAACTTGTTGAAAACAGACGTTTTCATTCGTATTCATTAATAACTAACTAACTTACTAACTAACCATCACGCCGTCTCCCCGATAATAATAATAATAATAATAATAATAATAATAATAATAGTAAAAATAATAATAGTTATAATAATAATACTAATAAATAATAATAATAATAATAGTTATAAAAAAAAAATAGAAATATTAATAATCATAATAAAAATATAAAAAAATATATTAATATGCTTACTTATAAAGCACCATTTTTGTGATGTAATCACCTCAAGGGTGCAGGCTATTATAGTAAATATCTTGTAGAGCAATCTTAATATTATTTAAGTTTTACCTAACTAACTAACTAACCATCACGCAGTCTTTCCGAAGGGGTAGGCAGAAATAATGAACTGCCACACTTTTCTTTCCTGACATATTTCTCTCGCTTCCTCAACATTCATACATCGTGTCATGCACGCGCGTCGATTTCTCTGACTCCTCACATGGCCGACATTCAATATTTGATTAATTTGATCGTGCCACGTTTTCCTCGGTCTTCCTCTATTTCTGGTTCCATTTACATCATCAACATATAATTTTTTAGCATTCTTTCTTCATTCATTCTTTCCATGTGTCCAAACCACCTTAATGGTATTAGAATTTGTAATACGATTTTACACGTTACCAAAAAGGAAACACTAGGTTGTGAAAAATTACCAGGGTTGATCTTGTTTCTTGGATCAGGAGCCAAGCGTTCTCTCCCAAATTCATAGGTATCTATATCCATAGTTTACCATCTTGAATTTAATATACTTTATAGTGCTATCAATTCAATTCAATTCAATTTATTCAAAAAAATTATAAACATTACAGAATAACGTCAATACATAACAGCTTTGAATCTTAGTTTAAGTTATTTGATTTTTGTATGTGGTAAGACAGAGTACATGATTTATAATCTCAATATACAAAATAATAATAACAATTTTTTAAAAAAGAAATACAAATAAAATAATAAGAAAACAAGCAGAAGGCAATTAAAAAAAATATTCTAGAATAATTTAGTAAAAATAAAAATTGTTGTACAATAAGAAGAGAAGCAAATAGCAATTCAATACATAAGAGATATATGCTTTCTGAGGGTAGCCTCACTATCGTGAAAAATGTCCACATCCGAAGAGATGCGGTTTAGTAGAATTATTGCCCTATCAGAAAACAAATCTTGTTGATCCCTTAAAATCAAATGTAAAATGGAATTATATACTCAGGTTCGTTATTTTTCTTTTAATTTACTCATTTCACAGATAGATGTCTCTGCGTGAAAGAGAAAAAATATCCTTCACACTATTGATTTACTTTCACTGTCGATATATCGCTTGCGCCTGGAGCGCTGTGACCGTCGCAAAATCCCGCTGCGCGTGTTGCCGCTCGCGCTCCACCAGGCGCGGCGGGCCATTGTCGGTCGCCGGGCGCACAATGTATGCGATGGTTTCCAGGAAAACAGATTAAATAACAAGTCGAATTCGCGCTAAATTTGATTTATATCCGATGCCTTTCGATTTAGTGGCGCTCCCTCGGGGTGGCGCGATTTTATCTCGGCGCATAATGTATTTTTTTAACTCGGCTTTGCAATTTTCCGTGCGGTGTCAAGTAGCGCGAGATTTGGCTTTGTCAAATGTGAAAAATGATTTCCCGCCCAATCTGGGCGCCGAGACACGTGACACTTTCTAAATTAGAAAACGGAGCCGTCAGGAAATTGTAAACATTCTGTAGGCGACATGTAAATCGTGCAGTTTTTGAAAATTGTTTTATCAATTCAATCTGGCATATCCGGTCGGGCTCGTGAGTACTTTACACTAAATCGAATATCATTTATGTATAACACAAGTGTAATTTTGTGGTTATTTTCATTTCAATGTGTCTATCGTGAGCTTATAGGTTGCCTTTACGCCTTCTACTAAATAAAATAAATTGTATAGTTTATTTTCCATGTAAAGTAATTACTTTGTAATTGATACGAATGAAAACGTCTGTTTTCTAGAAGATTAATTCGATTTTATGGGAATGCATGTTATTCCGCCTTGCAAATATTGTATGTGTAAGACATTTTAAATTTCATTTTGTGGTTGGTAAGAAGACCTTTTCAATTTACAAGTACACAAAATAAATAAAAACATTTAAACAAGGAAAAGCAATTATAGTTTAAACTAACTTATTTTGCTCTACCCTTGCTATTATATATCAGGGCAACACAAAAAATCAGTGGTTAAATACATTATTTTATTTTATTTACTTATTGAAATCTTTGATATTTCATAAATGTTTTCACAACACATATTTTATTATACAGAAATACGAAAAACCTTCATTTTGCCTCAATCTTAAATGGCCCGATAAAAATATGATGATAATATACGAACATATTTAATAGTTATTTGATTAAATGAATATGCCAAAACTGGTTGCTGTACAGCACTTAAGTTCTTTAGTAAAGTAAATTGATCATGTTAAATATGTAGCTTTTTAATAATCGTAAGAAATATATTGTTTTTGCCCCCTTTTACTCTAAATTACTCTATGCGAAGACGAGTGGTTAAAACAAAACAAATTGAGTTATTCATTAAAGTGTAATTTCAATGCATGATCGCATATTTTATACAAAATATCTAAATAGTAATTAATTTAATATTTTTGTTGAAATTTTTGATCACTTTATTATATTAAACATTTTTTTAAATTTTGTAAATTTCGCGAACTTTATCATATATATTGATTACCTGCATTCATTTATGTATTGATACTATGAACAACTTCATATTGATGCATTTTTAAATATTTTTTAAAATTATTTGCAAATCTGCAGTAATAGCTGACTTTAACGTCATAATAATCCATGTGCGTACATAATAACTTACAACTCCAACTAACCATATAAAAATAAATATCTCAGTAGCAGACTATGGCCATATACAATATCCACTTTGTCCTCTATATTTTTTATTTATTCAATTAATATGGATATTTCGTGAGAGTTATCTCACTATTGATACTCCACAATTTAGACGCTTCGGACATGTATGGAGAATGCCATCGTCGTGGGTACCTAGAATGAGAGACAGGAGGAGTTGAAGGTGAGGATTGATCGAAGCCAAAGTTGAATGTGGGCTGTGGGGTCATCGAAAAAGAAGAAGCATTGAAACACATCGCTATAATTAAATTATACAAATGGCTCATTTAGCCAGACATTTGTACAGTCGCATCTGATATAAAAACTTATGAAAATACATTAAAAAAACACAGATACGAACGAAGTTAAATGAATATTAATGGCTTAGAAAATTCAATGCATATGCATGAAAATGTTTTATATGAGGATTTATGGACTAACACCAAACTTTTTTAGAAATTTTCTCAGTTCGGTATGTATATTATAACTTTACTAAATTAGTATATACTATATCTAATTGTTTTGGCCGTTACACTATGATACTTCAACATTATTAACTGTTCAAAAACAACACGATTGTTTGTAACACCCGATGATGCCAACATCGGTTGGCGAAACAGTTGTCGCGACACTCCCAGAAAGTTAAAAATAAAAATGGTGATATGATAACAGTGTTATACATTTTAACAGTTAATTGATTAATATACCTACAATGCAAGCGTCGCTATGTAAATAGGACAAATATCATAAACGAATAATAATGTTGTATTTTTCATATGAGATATTTATACCTAAGGGAGTATTACTACTTTTCTTTTTTTGAACCCTCACAATTTTTCACAGGAATGTTAGATATCAACATTCTTGAAATCCGTTGAATGATATTTCTAGATAAGTATTTTTTTAAACTGTTATCTGGAGGTATTTATGTTACAATCCAGGAATGCTGAGAGAACTGAATCTATACGATCCCCACAGCTATAGCAAAGCAAGGGGGCATATCTTATTTTATGACACAAATTGCCGCACGGAAGCACTTCGAAATTCTGGTTGTTAAAAACCGTAGACCGTGAACCGTAAACTCGTAGACCTTTTGCAGGAATTTATAACGAATTTATGAATACCCTTAGGATAAGTGCAAAAAAGGAAAAACTGTCATATTTCTAAACATATCTTTCTATGCATATTGATGTTTTTTTTACCACCCTATACCTACATGGATTGAGCTAGGCGCTGTAATGACGTTAAGAAATGTTTATTGTTTCTTGAACAATGATGTAAAACTCCATATTTTATAACTGTTAATGAAAAAACTTTGTTTTTGTATCAAAATTGTATTTTACTTTACGACAGCTGTTTCATCCACCAATCTATATTAAATCATTAATAAGATATGTCAAGAGATATTTAAAAAAATATGAATTTCAGAGCACGATTTTAAAATTCGCGTACTAATTTTCAAATTATGATCAGATTTCATGTTTTCACAATAACAGAATCGTGTGAATGTATTCATTTTATTGAGGATCGCGTATCTAATCTAAATTAATCACATCAGAATGGTCTGTATCACCCACGAATTAAACGCCATTTTGCTGTGCGGGGTGTCGTGTCTGGTCGTTTTTTCGCGATTATCCGGATCGTCCGGATTTATCACTCGGTCCGAGTGACAGTTATGGCGCCGGTAAATCACCGAATTGTTCATCAGCAGTCGTCGCTCGCCTCTGTATGATCCTCATCACCCTTGGCGAAGGGAAGGGAAGAGGGGGGACTATCTTGTCCATAACAATAACGCTTTAGATTAACTTCGCCCGCATTCATAAAACGTAAAATCATATTAAAAAATCCCGTAAATCATATACTCTGTCTTATCGCGCACAAAAGTCAATGATTTGAACTAAGACTCAAAGCTGTTATTTGATTTTTTTGTTGTTTAAATTTGATTGTAAACAAAACAAATATTAATTATTTTACCTTCATAAAACTGTTAAATTTAAAAACTTTTGTTTATGTAGCAAAATCTCTCTTCCATTCTTCCCTGTCTTGTGCGGCTCTTTTGAAATTTGTATATGATGAGCAGCGCACGTCCACCAACAGGTCCTCCAGGTACTCTCGGCGTGGGCGTCCCCTAGAGTTTGTCCCTTCGGTCATACCCTCCATTATGGCATGCAAGAGGCCTTCTTGTCGTATTACATGGCCGATCCATCTTGCACGCCTTTCGGACAAGGTCCTGAGCAGGTGCCTTCCTCCTTCTATTCTTTGGAGAACCTCCTCATATGTAATGTGGTCTCTCCAGGAAATTCCTAATACATTTAATACAAATTCTGAATACATCAGGCTAGGCTTGTATTTAATAAAAGGTCGAAAATAATAGAATCGAATAAAATAGACCTAAAACTGAGAATACTCCTCATCAAGCAAAATCTATAGATTATTTCTTTTTTGCGACAGCTGTTTCGTCAACCCACGCTGACATCATCAGGTGTAATATGTATTATGACTCAACGTATTTAAATTCATATTATGTGTAATTGTTCATTCTAATTAATGATTTTTTTTCTCCTACCTTTAATATTTAATGTTCTCTTACATTATTATTTATGGTTTCATCTAATTATTATTAAATGTGACAATATTTTTTGATTTCTATTTTATATAATTGTCCTTTCTAATCACAAGTTGTTTTTCTCCACCCTTTTTTATATTTGTTCAAAAATTGTCAACAAATTTCTCATACTTAATTTTTACTCTGACTAATCGCACTAATGTTTTTGCCCTGTAAATATTCACTAACCGTTCTTTTAATTAACTGTAATTAGGTACCTAACTCAAATCAAGCAAGAACTTCAAAATTATATCAAAGACATTTTTCAAAATAGACATAGGAATAAATACACATACTCGTAAAGGTTCGAAAAATCACGAAATTTTTTTTTTGATAGTTGATAGAATATTGTAACACCTGATGGTGTTGGGTTAACACCATAGGTTGACGAAACAGCTGTCATGAAAAATAAAAATAATAAAAACTGTTATACATAAACAGAGTTTTTTAATCAGTTTATAATGTTGATGTATAATAGTGTGTCGGATAAAACAATGGACTACATTTTATCTTCTTCTTCTTTTGGTGCAGTATCAGGTCCCTTCAACATTGGCGATCACTGCAGTGAAAGCATCTCTGTCCTGTGCTACTTGAAACAGGTTCTCAACTCTGCTCATTCCTGTCCACTCTCTTATATTTCGTAGGCAGGACAGCTGCCTTCTGGCAACTCGCCGAAGATGACGACGATTATTTTACTTATTTTTTTTTATTTATGAAAATTTTCCTTGAATTATTATGGTACCAAAATAACTATGTAATCATACAAAATGGATCGGTTTTTGATCCTTAAAGCAGCGATTAAGTATAGATATTTTATTTCGTTAAAGCAATACCCGACGGTAAAATGACCTAATACGACAAGTAAAGAAGATGATAGTTAATACAAATGAAAGCGTCTGTTTTCTAGAAGTTTTATTATATTTAATTTGAACGATATGTTTCGCCTGTGTAAGTCATTATCTTCTTCTTCTTCTTTTTCCTTATTTTAGACCTATGCGGTCTGTTCTCCAGAGTGTTGCTCCTCCTGTGAGGTAGATTCCCAGCTGCCCTTCCATCTTTTAGGAGGTCTTCCACGAGGACGAGTCCCATGAGGTTGATTATGCAATGCAATATAGGGGAGTCTGGTGGTGTTCATTCTCTGAACATGACCGTACCAGTCCCCTTTTCTCTGTCTGCTCCATCTTATAATACCCTCAACCTCACATATCTCTCTTATTCTGGTGTTCCTCACGCGATCCCTCAGTGTCTTGCCTGTTATCGTCCTCAGTGTCTTCATTTTGGAAGACATTATCAAATATATAAATATGAAGTTTTACATCATTGTTCAAGAGCGATAAACCAATATGAAAGTAAATTAAATTGATACATTTTAAATATCTCTCAGCAGTATGTCTAACAAATATATGTATTTTTAATGCTTACAAGTAATAAAACTATTTATGACTAAAATAATTCAAACAACGTCTAGAGGCGTATGCAACATTGTAGGTAAAATCTTGGCAGTAATTAAAAATTGTCTGAAAATTAATTAATAATAAACAGTTGTTTATTGACGCTGCCTTGATGTAAATATTAAACTTCATACTTAATTTTTATGAGCTGGAGATAAAAATCCATCTCGTGTACATCGCGGTTCCAGCATCCTCCCCATTGCGAGCTTGTGTTTATGTGCCAACGATATTTTACGTTTCGATATGGCAATATCGGGTGATTTACTGTACATTCGCGGCGCAATCAGGACGCTCGCGGCCAAAATTAAAGCGGTTGTTACCCACCGTTAATATGAGATGAATTCGCATTTTTCGAACTGATTTTTTTATTCCAAAGCGACCATATTTCGTTGATTAAATGGGCATCGTGTTGTGAAAAACCGATTGCGGAAATCTCATTTGGATGTTTGAACGAACATTGTCCGTAATACGCTTTGAAATATTCTGGATTGGCTTATTATTCGATTCCAAGTATAAAATACCACAGCATGTACCATATACCTATATTTAGTCCGGTATACGAGTTTATACACTCTATCTCTATAAAAGTTGGCATTATATAGTTTTTAAAAACCTTTATTTGTATTTATTAACCTATTTAATTGCTGGATAACTAATATGAATCAAAAATATATATATTTTTTTTTAAATAATAAAAAATATATTTTTTATTTTAAAATTATAAAATAATATTATATGAAACCAGTTGGCATCAATTATAAAAACCATACCGTGTCAAATACAAAGCTTTTTTAAATTTATTTTGTATTTTTTAAATGTCTAACCACGAAGTGAGTGGTTAGACATGAGTTTTTTTTTTTTAATTTTAATTCGATTATCTTACTAACCCGTAGGATCAATCTTTTTAGAAAGTAAATAACTAACCATCACACCGTCTCCCCGAAAGAGTAGGTATAAAGAATTAACCTTTTCAGAATCACTTAAATGTGTATTTTACTTTTTACTCAAAATGTTTTAGATTCGTTTAATTGATGATTTACGTTTATCCAAAATGAAGCAATTTAAATCAAGACAATCAGTTATATGGCGTTAATAATTAAGTGAAGATTTTCCAATTAAAACATCCGATTTAATAGATCGTGTATTTTGGTATCAAATCAACTCGGTAAGCTTAAGAATTTCTTCTCCAAATAATGGAGGCATTCCCCCGTGTGTGCATTACTTTCTTCTAGACTTTAATAAATTCCGCATCCAAGGAGCGTGTATAAAAAACGTTCAATTTATAAAGGCCGTTCTCGTTCGGCGTAGCTCATTTTACCTAAAATACGGCGCTGGCAATCTGGCATAAAGTGCTCATATGGTTATATCATACTCCATTCTAGGATCGCTTCTCGGGTCACCTTAGCTTGGCGGCTGGCAGTAGGTACTGACTTGCTGGTAATTTATTCTTGGTATAAATCATGATTCCAATTACATTGGTATACGAGTCCCTACCTGAGAGGAATTAGCTCACCACACCTCCAGATATTATATAATATATTATAGAATTATTATTACGAATGCAAGCTATCTGTGAAACTACTCGTATATTAATTGAAGTCATCATTATAATAACATTTTCTTCTCTTCTTCTTCTTCGTCTTGTGGCCGGATTGGTCTGCTGCGAGGTCGACTCTCAGCTGTAGATCCATATTTTTGGTGGTCTACCTCGGGGTCGTCTACCTTGAGGAAGGCTATGCAACCCTATGTGAGGGAGTCTAAATGGGTCCATTGTAAACAGTGGCGGTACGTCCAAACAAGCTGAGAAGACGGGCTTGCCTTGATAAATCTATATAAAAACGATGTTTTGGCGCGTTTGAGCCGTCTACGAGGGTATTAAAGCGATTAAATGCGCAAAAGTGACACACGTGTATGTTTTGTTTCACTTATACGCGCAGTATTTTATTTAACTCATATGTACCGCAGATGAGACGCCCGCAAAATCGCCTACGTCCATATGCTTTGTTTCATGTTTTCGATGGGCTTCATATTGGGCTTGCAAAATATAAAAGAGTCTTTGTCGCACTTATGTATTTTTGGCTTGTAATTATATAGCTAGGTGCATATATACCAGAAGCCGGGCTTTATCACTATGAAATATGTTACTATTCGATGTGAAATGAACTTCATTTCTTTTTTCAGAACATTATCTGTCATTTACATTATGTGCAAAAATGTTATGAAAAGAAAGATTATGTGATTTCTTTATGAATATTTATTTAGAATTCCTTGGCTTGCCTTAATGGTCGACCCTAGGCACGCCACTGATTGTAAGTAACTAAAACTTCCGTAGAAACTCAGAATATCACATTTAAAAATATTATTAGATATCTTTTTTAAGCATCACCTGTAATTTCACTATTCTTAAAAAAAAACTTGAAGAAAAAACAGCCATTCTGTTCTATTCAGACATACCTACTCATGCAGAAGTTTCCAATTCATATTATACAATCTGCCATTCCTCCAGCTTTTCAATACGGCTGGTTAATGGTTTATAATTCAGTTGATTTCGTCCTTCTTTTTTTAAATCTTCAATAATAATGATATGCTAACTTTTAAAGTAGGTACCACTTTTTTGATGTAATCACCTCAAGGGCGCATTAAGGCGTGTTTTAAATCTAAAAATCTAGATATGATATAATATTTGCGATTGGTTAGAAAATAACATTTGAAAAAAAAAACTATTTACATCGTTACAGCACAAGCCAAATCTTTGCAAAGAATATGCATTGAAGAATGGAAATGTCATAGCTTTATCTTAGCTGCTCTTGAATACTTCATATGAAGTATAATGTCATGTTTCGAGAAACAATAAATAAAATATAATCATTTAAATCGAAATTATTTCTCGTAAGCATTGTGTGAAAAACACATTTTTAAAAACGAAGTAAATTATGAGTTTTATTAGGACATAAACCAAACTTTCGTAGTTATTTGCAGAACTACGAGTTGGAACGACTGTTTCGAGAACATTCGAGAAAAACGCAGTGACAATTTGGCGTAACTTGTATGATACAAAGCCATATAAACCACCGTAAAACTGCTTACGGAGATCTCATCTCCGGCCACCTAGAATCGGCCATATTCCCGCATACGGCCATAAACCCAACATGTGTGCAGTTTAAATTAAGTACGTGTTACTGCCTTGTAACTGCAGATTTAAGTCTGGGAAAGCGAGCTCGGATATTTACCGCCAAGCCTTGGGAAATTTGAACCGTAATCCTTCATCTCGTATGGATGCGTGAGGTATCAGAGGCGCGATCTCGCGGGTTAACGGGGTTTAAAAATCGTCATTTAAAAAATTTTCAAGTTACACGAACTAAACCATTTTCTTTTAAACGCTATCAATTTCAAAATAAGGAAATTGTAATAGTTTTTCTCCTTTATTTGCCTTTACTTTGTGTTGTGGATTCATATTTGAATAATTATTACTGCACTAAGTATTTTAACCCCAATTTATTACACTTTTCACTTGCACGTTTCGGTTATGTGTGTCATAACCGAAACGTGCGCAAACGTGTGCACCTTTTTCAATGTACGAAATTGTAACCATTAAAATGTTGTACATTCGAAAAGGTTGTGTCATAACCGAAACTAATATGATATAGTCCATTGTTTTGGCCGAAACACTATGATACTTTAACATTTTATAATTGTTTGTGCAAAAACTTTGTTTTATATCACAATTGTATTTATTTTACGACAGCTGTTTCATTAACCAATGTCGACATCATCAGGTGTTACAAAAATATATTAAATGTCAATTTTTCATAATTTTTCATAAAGCTGTCGTAAAATAAATACAATTGTGATATAAAACAAAGTTTTGCATTAACAATTATAATATGATAAAGTATTATTTATTGGACTATTAAATTTCACAAAAAATATTAAAAAAAAACAATGTTTCAATTCACATTAGTTTAATTCACAGATATTCAAGTTTAAAATTCACAGCGAGTTTGCTTGGATTTAAACATTGTTAGCATTAGCAAAGCGTTATCGGGTCAGCTAGTATGTTATAAATACAGACAATTTTATTTGAATAAATTATTTCATGACGAATCAATTGTAGTACTTGAAGATACTTAGATACCTTATTAGGAGTAGGTACATAATGTAAATGAAATTTTGTTTTATTTAGAATTTATTTATAGAGTGTACTTACATTCCAATCTAAATCAGCGATCGTCCTCCAAACTATTCATAACACCAAACGGCTCAAAAAATTTATCACCCGGAAATTTAACTGCTCGTTTTCTTTATGTAGGAACAATAAAACCCATAAAAATCTGGTTCGAACGATTTCATTATTTTTACTACCACGTGTTCCATACTCTGAATACGCTCTTTGTTTCCAACAGGAAAACATAATATATGTCGGATGAAAGGAGCAGTTATTGCAATACATAACAGCCATCTGCTTTGTTCTCGTGACCTGAAGACGAGTACAAGTATGACTCATTCATTGCGGATAAATAGGTCAAACTACGACGCATTTCTTTCCAGAATAACAGGGGGACAGAAGTACCGAGACGGAGGTACTTTTCACTCGATTCGCATTACGCTCGCAGCATTCTAAAGAGCGGTTACATCAAAAGGGTTGTTTTCTTTAGACGTGCAATAAAATCTTCACGTTTCAATGAAGGGGCGTTATTACACTTTGAAAAATATTGACTTGTTGTATTGCCGTAGTGGAGAAGTATGTTCTTTTTATAAAAGGTGAATCGCGATAAACCCAAATATTGCGTATCAAATTTTATTTCATGTTAATTTTTTAAGCTTTAAATTCAGTCATTTTGATCAGGCAAATTTACAACATCATCATCATTAGTTTCCAGTGTTGGACATAGGCCTCCCTTCCTGACTTTAACAACTCTCTATCCCTCGCCACTCTGTGCCATTGACCTCCTGCCACTTGTTTGATGTCATCAGACTATCTTGCCTGTGGAATACCCGGATTTATATGTTTACATATTTAACTAAATGTGTTTTTTTTAATCTTCTTCTTCTCAATCGTATTCCTCATGATTAAGGTCGTGTCCCTCCTGTAAATTGACCATGGCACGCCATGCGCTCCTTTCACCCGTCAGTCTCCAGGTTCCAGCCAATGAGTCAGATCCCTGATTTGATTGGACCAGGGACTCGGTGGTCGTCTTTATGATCGCCTTCCCTCCGATGATGTTTTTAATTTTACTCGGGAATTATGGTAATCTTCTTTTAATATTTATTTTTGAATGAAATATCTTAAGCGTGAACTTATATTTTATTCAGAAAACCTTGCTCCACACACCAGAGTTTCATTGTGATATTTGTACATGCAAAGTTGAACGTCAAAGTGTTATATATATACAAATAAACAATCCAATATATATGCATTAACGATATATACACTTGACAAAGTTTTTCATGATGTATAAGTAGTTTCTTTACTTTATATGTTTCTCTTCTCTCGCTGTAAATCCATTACTGGATGTTTTTGACCACTTTGCACTTTCATACTGTTTGATGACAGTCTTTGGCATCCCTCGACTCTTCTTTCCCTCAGTTATGAGCTGCAATAAATGATGCTTCATATTGCGCATAATATGCCCCTACTATGCAATTAAAAAAAATGTGCAGCTGATGAGCCATTTTCGGGCGTGTTAGCACTCCTTCATTGTCATTATTGTTGTCCAAGGTATCTAGAGCATTCTTCTCATTATGACAATTGCCAGAGCCCAGCTCTCTGTATTGTATAGCAGCGCTGACCAGACAGAACATTTCACAAATCTTGTCTCGAGGCCAAGATCAAAGTCGGAGTTAGCTAATACTTTCATGAATTTGTTGAAGACGCCTATGGCAAATTCTATCCGGCTCTTTATCTTTGCATTTTTGCATCCGAAGTCCAATCTTAATTGAAATACGAGTATAATATTAGGTACTTAAATTTTTAGACTCATTCAATAGGTAGTCATTCAACTTGAGGCAGATGACACTTCCGACTGGTTCGTGGCTTATTATCATATATTTTGTTTTCCTGATGTTGATATTCATTCTCTTTACGTGTACTGAAAAATAATTATTAGATAATTTCATCTAGATATAATTTTTATATACAATAACAATCTACCATAGGCAAATCCCCTTACCTACTAATACTAATACTTTACTTGAGACTGGCCAGAATACCCACAAGCGGTGAAAAGCCATATAAAAGTAAGAAGAAAAGTATAATAAATGCAGAAAAAATAAAATCTCTTAAACGAATGTGTCATAAATCTATATATGATAGAGTGTCATATGCCAATATAAAAAGTGAATGCAGTGCAAACGAAATTGTTATGAACAAAATAATGAAAGGATCATTACGATGGTTTGGACACACGGAAAGAAAGAACAGTAAAGAATTTATGTATGGTGTAAACGACTTAAGCGGAACTAGAAGAAGATGAATGCAGAGGAAAACGTGGCATGATCAAATCAATAAATATTAAATGTCAGCCACGTGGAGAGCGGAAGAAATCGACGTGCGTGCATGACACGATGTATGAATGATGAGGAAGCGAGAGAAATATGTCAGAAAAGAACAGTGTGGTGGTTCATTTTTTCTGCCTATCCCTTCGGCGATGATAGCGTAATGGTTAGTTAGTTAGGTTTTTTATTCTGAATATTATTTTTTTAAAGATTCAATCCTAGGTATTGGTTTGCAGAAAAAGCCTTTTCATCTTTGATTTTTCTTGTGATACCACCTGGGCCTTTTTAATGTGGTGGTTTCCCGTTGCTTTCCATATTGAACGTTTATAATTTTAAAACTGTTAAATTTAATAACTTTGTTTTTGAATAGTCCATTGTTTTGGCCGAAACACTATGATACCTTAACATTTTAAACTGTTAAAAATAAACTTTGTTTTTTTTTGTATCACAATTGTATTTTATTTTAAGCAACAATTTTGATTTATTATTGTAACACCTGATGATATCAACATTGGTTGATGAAACAGCTGTCGCGTAAAATAAAATACAATTATGATACAAAAAACAAAGTTTATACATTAACAGTTTAACTTTGTATTACAACAATGAACTATTTAATTACAATTTTGTTTTCTGTTGTTTGATAAAATCAAAATCGGTCTTACCGCCCTTCGCATCGGCTGCGGGTACCTACCGGTGAAGCAGGAAGTAAATCACCGAAGCGCCTGGCACACCCCAACAGTTCGGCCACCCTCTCGTGATCCCCTGGTAGTTGAGATAGTACGTACGTACTTCAATTGCGCGCATTTGCAGGTTAAATGCGTAGTATCTCCAGCGCCATGGCAACAACATATTGCCACTCGGGCCCCTGCCGCAGGCACCTACCTAATATACGGCGGGCTTATTACGGCCATTGTCGGTCCAATATCAACTGAAGCCTTGTCTAATTCATTGTGTAACACTGTTATAGCGGAATAAATGCATTACTAATTTTACATCTGAGCGGGATAATCCTTTATACGCTAGATTTTAGTATTATAATGAGCTTCTATCGTTATTTGAAATCACCGAGTGGTTTTATTACAATCATTATTTTAAAATTTGTTTTTTTGCCTACGTGATCGAGTTAGGAATACAGCAATCCGAGAAATCTGCGAGGTCGAAGATGTGGTCAGATGGGGACGTCAAAGACGGCGATACTGCATCAACACGTAGAAAGGATGAGCTCAAATAGGATACCACGCATAGCTCTCCATGGAACGCCAAACGGACAACGCCGACCAGGAAGACCCCCGAAACGGTTGAGAGAGAGCTGGAGTTCAGCGTCTCAAAAGAACCACCCTGAAATAACAGACTCCTGAGTCTACCAAAAGTGAAGAAGAAGAAGAAGAAGAAGTTTTTTGTATACAAATACTTGTAGACAAGTACTGGATTTATACTCATTGCGGGTAAAAATCACTCCAGGCGTTATCTAGCAATGTGATAATTGCGTAAAAGCCTTTCACATTTTATTAATAAAGATTTTCTGCTTAATGCTTACGAATTATCTTAATAGATGGCGCTAGTGTAGATGACCCTACCAACAGTGAAGTTATTAAAAAATACTAACATATATACAAGTTCCAAAAATTTGTCAGACGTGGTGTCGTAAGAAAGGCGAAATGGTGAATGTTGTTAAACATTAGGTGATCGCTTAACCCAACCAATGACAGGTCATAAGTCCTTTAAACGCCTCGACTTCCATATTCTGTTTCCAAATAGTTTACATCTTCGTCTCTATTGAGATACAATTAATCATTATTGTACTATGCACGTTACTATCTAATTGTTTGCTTTTAAAATAAATTCATTTTAAGATATTTTAATGCTGTAGTGTAAATATTTAGTATTGGTAAAAACATCAATTTAGAAATGAGACTTTGATTAGGGTAAGGTAAGGTAATTTAGCAGTACCTACATGTTTTAACATGACTCACACATCAATGTTTTGTACCAGCGCAAGCGCGTGTGATAACTGTGTTTTGAAGTTTATTCGTCTAATTCTAGATATGTTGTCATCCATTGGTGAGTTTCCGAAGCTTACATAGCGGTAGGTTATTCAGTACGATTGTGTTTCAGAAATTACTGCCATATTACCTATACTGCCAAAATACCTTACCTTACCATTTTTATCATCATGGATTTATCCTCATGTATGGAAGTGAAGCTTGGAGCTGGCATGAGAAGGACGAAAACAGAATAAACGCCGTAGTAATGAGATCACTAAAAACATGTGCTGGAAAACGTTGTATGAGAGAATACCAAACGATGAAATAAAAAAAAATGTAAGGCAGATGACTGCATCGTGGATAAAATTAAAAAAGGACCCTTGAGATGGTTTGGACATATGGAACGAATTGATGAGAGTAGAATGGTAAAAAAAATTGTACACAAGCAGCGTGAGTAAAAAGAAAAGCCGAGGACGACCTAGGAAAACATAGCATGACCAAATTAATCAATTACTAAAAGGCGGCCACGTGCGTGCATGGTACGATGTATGAATGTAGAGGAACCCGAGAGGTATGCCAGGACAGAGCATTGTGACGATCCATCCTCTCTGCCTACCGATCCGGGGAAATGAAGTGATAGTTAGTTAGATTTATCTTCAAAACTTTGGCTTTCGCAGCCCACTGTCATTAATCCAGATGACATCGACGAAACGAGGAGGTCCGTGACAATTTTCTAGTAGTTTTATTACATTTTATGACTGCTTCTTTTAGGTACTATGTGGCCTTATAGATAACTCTGAAACATCTGTAATGATACGTTATAAAATAAATCTATGTCCCTGACGATTACCAGACGGACAATACAGATGATTTTACAGTACAATTTATAGGTATCTTCAAATGTCTACAATTGTTGGAATAAGTGTCGCTCTTCTAAAGAGAACTGTGAGGAAGGAGAACGAACTTCTAAATATTGTGTTAACTAATATAATATTAACCCTCGTACCGTCTCTCTATTCGTATATTCTACTAAACATAAAACATTTATCCAGTTAGATAATCCATTGTTTAGGTCAAAACACTTTCATACTTCAACTTATAAAATGTTTATATTTAAAATACTTGTGTATATATTACAAATAACTCCAGTCACTTGTTTGTAGCGCTTGATGATTCCAACATAGGTTGGTGAGATACTTGTCGCGGCAAACTCATAAAAATAAAACGTGATATGTAAAAACATTGTTTTAATGTTTCTTTTTTATATACTTTGTATACAGCACACACTTAATTAAAAAATATATAAATTTAAAACTAAACATATTTCCGAAACACAAACTCTTCATCGGTGATATTATATAAATATAAAAAATAAAAAAAATACAATACAATTTTCACAAATGTGGTCAGTTTTGACAGATATAAAAAAAATGTGAAAAAAAACTTTAATAAAAAAATAGATATTTTTAATATTTATGTAATGTGGCTGATGAAGAGTTTGCGTGTCCGAAACATGTTTGATTCTGATTTTTTTTTTAATAATGTGTGTGTTGTATACAAAGTATATTAAACATTTAACATACAAGAAACTTAAACATCCGCAACACAAAGTTATGGCGAATATAGAAGACATTGTTTAAATTTAAACATTTAATACAATATTGCTGTAGAACTGTCAAACGTATCACCAATATATAAATTATTGATAAGTGATAGATTAATTTCAAATTCTGTGTATCTAATAATATAGATCAATAATAAATCTTAATTCTTTCATTTTTAACTGCTTAATATGTAATTGTGTGACTATAAATAAATTTGGGATAATTTGTCTAATCAAGTATTTATTCGAAATTTTAAGTCATATTTTAGGAAATTGAGATTAATGTATTACCTATGCATAAGGATCTGTTTGAAACCAAAATCTATGGTACATAGTTCTCCCTTTGAGGCGGTACTCATTGCGAATGTGTTCCAACTGAATGGCCATAAATTTATCAGGGGTTGATCGGGAAATCGCTTACTTTGCATCTGGCTTGCGTGAATACAGATTAATTACCTAATTGCACCCCAATTCATTATCTCACACGGGATGGTTTTCTAATTCCTAAGTTTATCGCGTTCAGCGTATTTCTCCGTAATGGTTGAAAATTGTTTCCAATTGGAAATAAATCAGACTTTTTCAAAGAATTTTGTTAAATTTGAAATAATCACATTGCATAATTAAGGCGGCATGGACACATGCAAATAATAAAATAATAAATAATGACCAAAAAAGTATTTGGAAAGGAAGTTAACACAACAATATATGGAGAAAAATTGAGAAAAACGTGGCACGATCAAATCAATTAAAGTCAGAAATATTAATGAATGTTAAGGTGGCGAGAGAAAAAAATCAGGAAATTACATTATTATTATTATTATTTTGTTGAATCCCTCTTTACATCATGACAGCATGAGCCAAATCGATGTAAAGGGTATTATAGCTATCATAGTGATTCTCGTGACATGTGACAGGTAGCTAATCTATCGCCATTTTATTGTCACGTGAATTCTACACCAGAACAAAGACAGTGTGACAATCATATGGGAAACAATGTGATGGTTAGTTATTTCGTTCCAAAAAATTGTAATTGAGAATGTCAGATGTGTTTTATTTAAAGAATTAAAATCAACTGTAATATAATTTATTGTTCAATTTTCAATATGAGCAGAAAATAGATCATTATTACGAAGTATGTAACTGGTTGTGTCTAGGCTTGAAACCAAATTCCATGGATCATGAACCAAGAGTTCTATCCTCTAGACTACCAGTCGATATATTTATTGTAGGGTTACATACAGTGATTGTTAATACATATTCAAATAAATATATACATACAGTTAAATAAAGACATATAAGGTTACCCACCGCTTACCTGAAGCTGTTACAGGACGCAGAGGCGCCCTTCCGTCAGCATCGCTCATATAATCCCTAGACCCGCCCCCCGTCCACGCGGGACTTACGTTAACGGAAGAATGCACCATCCCAGAAAAATAAGCAAAAGTTGTCCAGGCCACATTTAATTTAGTTTAATTTCTATTAACTTCTATGTCTCAATCTCATAAAACAGAGCAAAATATGTTACATGATTTTATGGGCTATCATACAATTGAGGCGTATAGAAACAAAAACGGCAATGTCAGCATTATCAAATTGTTGGTGAACAATGAAAAATGTTTTAATTTAAACCTGTTTAAGGTTATACGATGCAACAATTTTTAAATATTAAAACATAGCGTGCAGCTATAATTCGAGTAAATTTAATTTATACCCGTGGTTTCTTTTCTGAGATATCTGCTATTTTATTTTTCATGTTTTTATGTTTAAATTTTTCTGACACTGCCGGTTTTGTTTTGAATGCAGCATGACATTGCCATGTTTGTTATCAACACCTTTTCATACGAGCCATCTTGAAAAATGATATTTCTCGCATTCTGATTGGTTCATTTAGTAACTGCCGCTTTTGTTTTGAAATTTTGTTGACACTACCGAGTTTGTTTCAAATCTGATTTTAAATGTAATATTTCCTGTAATAAATTTTCTCTATCAAGCTGAATATTTAACTCATTTTGCTTGACATTGCCGTCTTTGTTTTTCATACGCCTCAGTTATTTCAGACAGATTTTGGTGAGTGTGGGATGGGAAAAAAAACGTGGATTGATGAGTCGATATAAAATAACAAGATGTAATATGATTACATTATTTGTTTGTGGCCAATCTGGCTGACTACGGGTCATCCGTCTTACTTTTCAATCAGCCACCGCCCTGGTCCTCTCATCCGCCGGCGCGGTAAACAGCGGCTACTCTGTCGCCACTGAACAAATAGCCTGTCTTTGCGGGAATTTCAAATCATTAATTTTATTTCTCGCTGCAACACACCTCCCCTCCCGCACCCGCTCCCCAGCGATTCCCGACGTTCTTATTAGTTTCCCCAACCTTGACTGCTCTTCCAATTTCGATCTCCGCTGTTTATAGCATTGCTTTCTCCATTTCCAGTGAGAAAAAATATGTAATCATCAGCATAGGTCCTTAACATACCTGAGATAAAAAAAAACTGTGTTGACAACACAACCAATCAGTTTAAATAAATATTATAATTCTAGACGTGTAATAATTTCTTCATATAAAGCACTCACTTTGTGGATAGACATTTTAAATAATTATATAAATAAAATAACTTTGTATTTAACCACGGTAGGGTTATTATATTGATGCCAACTAGTTTCGCTTGGACCCAAGCTTCATCAGGGCAGTATAATAACTAAACAAACGATATTCGAAAACAGCAAATTAGTCGGAAATATACATTAACATTATAAGGTCTATGAGGTATACGTGGATAACAATGAACACAACAAAAATAAGGGAATACCAATTTATAAAGAATAACTTAACTTTGCTGGAAATAAATTTTGCTGGAACATTTTTATTTACTTATCCATTTATCTATTGTTCCCCTCCTAATTTGCATTTCTTAGAATATTGCTATTTCAAAGGTAAACATTTGTTCCAATTATCCCTTTCCTTCTCGCACCCCCTACTCTGATTTCACTGTTTGTTATTATATATACACCTAAGGATTTTATGTTTGTTTAGTTATTATACTGCCCTGATGAAGCTTGGGTCCAAGCGAAACTAGTTGGCATCAATATAATAACCCTACCGTGGTTAAATAAAAAGTTATTTTATTTATATAATTATGTAATAATTTCATTGATATTCTTTAAAACATTCACTGCGGGTCACCAACATAAACTTATTTATTTTGTTTCTTGAATAATGATATAAAACTCCATATTAAATGAAAAAAAAAGAAGTCGAGGAAGGCCAAGGAAGACATGGCATGACCAAATTAATCAATTACTGAAAGGCGGACATGTTCGAAGTAGGAACAATCGACGAGCGTGCATCTCACGATGTGTGAATGTAGAAGAGACACGAGAGTTAAGTCAGGATAGAACAATGTGGCGATCCATCCTCTCTGCCTTCCCCCTCCGGCGAAACGGCGTGATGGTTAGTAAGTTAGTTAGTTAATACGAATGAAAACGTCTGTTTTTTAGGAGTTTAATTTAATTTAATAGGAATGATATGTTTCGTCTTGGATTCGATAAAGCCTTAGAAAGGCAAAACATGTCTTTCTCATAAATTATAAAAAAAAATCCAAAAAATAGACGTATTGATCAGTTTTTAGTTCACACGTACTTAGTTTTTTTATTCACACGTACTCGTATATTCTACAATAATAATCAGTGACATAAGATCAATATAATCTTTCATATTTATTGTTTCTTGAGCAATGATGTAAAACTACATAATAAATAATTAATCGAATTAAAATGTTTTGTAGATGTTTTATTTCGTCTTTTGTGAATGACATGTTACGCCTTTTGCAGACCTTAGAAAGGCGAAATATATCATTCCTATAAATTATAATAAAATATGTAGAAAACGGACGTTTTCATTCGTATTAATTAACAACATAAACGATAACAATATTCAAGGCACTGTATCTACAATAAATAAACAAAAATTTTAGGTTAATACTCGTACGACTTAATAATAACTCTTTCAGTATTTTCGTATTCCAGTATTACTGCCTTAATTTTATTATATTTTAAAAGATCTCATAAGAATATTTGTTTTGGTGTTATTTGCAGTAGATGTAAAAATGTGCCTTTTTATTATGAAATAACACGAAGAAGTAAAATTACCAATTTCTATGATGCAGAAGCTCATTACAATTTTGCTTTTTTTCTGCGAAATAACATTTTTATCTCTTCCCAGCTCGCCGCAAGGGCGGAGATGAACAGGTGAAAACCGGCGGAGATACCCACAGATTATTCCTTTGTAGGATAACGCGGTAGCTAATAAAATTTGACGCTTCTTTGAAGGATATCGGCCAAAATTTAATAGGATTTATTTGAGATTGCAATTTGCTTTCATGGCCATTCAGAAAACACGCTACACATTCTTACTTGGACTTGGAGATATAATTTATATAATTCATTTTAATTAGTTAGTACCAGAGAAGAAATTAAAAAAACTGGTTAGTTGAAAAATATTTATTTAAGTTTTAAAAAGCTTGTTTCTTTATTTCTCGATTTTAAATGTATCTTAATCAGACAAAGTATCATACAAGAATAATATCGTTTTGACTTGAATGCAATAAAATCGGTAACTAATAAATCACGTTACAAAAATAGTTGATACCTAATTCCAAAAAACTTTGTGTTATATTCAAGTTTGATAAATTTAAGATAATAACGCAGTTCATTTCATCATTTTCAATTTATTTAATTAAAGTTTTCTTGAAACTCGTATATATTCAGTAAGATATTATAAAGCTTTTGATAAAGGTTAGTTTCTCGTGAGACATGTCCGAAAAAATAATTTAAAACATATTTAATTTTTTTTTTATATACGAGTATGTACGGAATGTTTGGTTGAACTAGCAACATTGTTTCTACAGATTGTCAATTTGACAGTTAACAGTTGATTTGTAGTCGATACGTTTTGCCATTTCAACATGAATAGACTGACGCCAGAACAGCGCTTGCAAATTGTGCAAATTTATTTGAAAATCATGGTTCGCTTCGCCAAACTTATCGTGGCACTCATATGCCCGAAATCATATTTAAACGATAATGGTATAAAATTATCTATTAAATAAAGCCAATATCATAGACATTTACATTATTTTAATGTTCTTTTTTTACCTCTAAAAAACACCCTATATATCGTGGTCAATAATCAGTCAACAAAACAAACAAGTCTTACAATATCCAGACAATCTACGAAGTGCAATGACATACCTATGGAGCAAGTAATGAACTTCAGTAATTTGGGAGTAGAGATCTGCAGCTATAATGACTTTATACCGAAGTACGAGAAATAGTCAATAAAGTTTCTGCCATATCAGGGGCTATCAGCTGGGAGTCAACCTCGCAGGAGGCCAATTCCTCTAAAGAAACAGTCCACATGTCCTGCATTGAGAATAAGGAATAGACGATATAACCTATGAAATATAAACTGATTATTGAAGATATACATGTGGAGCAAGTAATGAGCTTCAGATATTTGAGAGTAGAGATCTGCAGCCATAATGACCTTTATACCGAAGTACGAGAACATGTCAATAAAGCTTCTGCCGTATCAGGGTATCTAAAAATTTTTGTCTGGATGAACAAGGACATACGTATTGACAGCAAGGTCAGATGTATGAATGTAGAGGAGACCCGAGAGGTATACCAGGACAGAGCATTGCGGCGATCCATCCTCTCTGCTTACCCCTCCGGGGAAATGGCGTAATGGTTAGTTAGTTACTTAGTCTGCTAATAATATCTGAGATGAAAGTCCTAAGATACATTACAAGAAAAACTCTCCGAGATCGTGTCCGTAACGCAGATATCAGAAAAAACTTGTGAAATAGAGGATTTTGTTCGGTGGAGTAGATCCAGAAGAATATTCTGGAGGGATCGTGTAGCCAGGACGGGTAGTAACAGACTTGCATGGCGACCCGCTTACGAAATCCCCTCCGGACTCCGTTCACCTTAGTATGGGGACAGTTGGACCTCATCATCCAAGTAGGTATGAACTCTGTATCCCAAATCGTCAGATCTGTTAAAAAATCCTAAGAAGAAGAAGATCACATTATATTAAATGTAGGGGTCATTGAACTTTTAGTATCTCAAGGTCTTTATACAAATACTTAGAAAACATATAAACGTATTTCCATCAATAACAAAAAACTCTTTAATCGGATATTCGTATGTGTTTCCTTTTCAGTATGTTGTGAATACATTCAACAGGCTTATTCATGCAAACAAAATATAGAAATTTGATATCTTAGATACGAGACAAATCATTCCTTATTACATAATGAGGTTAAAGAGGGGGTCAAAAAACCTTGACAAACTTAGACTCGAACCAAATCCTTTGAAATCTAATATGATTGCCTCAGAGCGTATTCCCGATAGACTTGAATTTAAAATAACATCCCAGCAGAATTTGTTATTTTTTTACTTTGATATTACAGATGAAGTACAAATAATGATTCAATGAAATTCGATCCATTGAATTGGTGTATTTTCAAAGTTGAATGAAAGATATTTTTTATTATTATTTTTTAAATGTGGCGATAGCGCACTGAGAACTGAAATAAAAAGAACCTTGGAACGTCTTCGTAACGTATCATTACGTATTGTGAAGTTAAGAAGTTAGAAATACTAATTTAAAAACTACAACATATAGATGTATTTTTATTAAATATATATTTTTTTTAATAGCTCTTTAGAGACCTAAATCGGTATAAAGGCCATAGCTATTATATTGATTCTCAAGACATGTTAGGTCAGATAGAGTATTGTGATGGTTCATTTTTCTTCACATACCCCTCCGAAGAAATGGCGGATGTGTTTGTTGTTACAACACTTGGACTTGGATCTTCTGGCTTACAGAGGTTCAGCTCATGTAGCTATTCCTCTTACGTCTGATGGGAAAATTGTTGGAAGGTGATTTGGTGGGTTGTTGGTTTATGCGGGGGCATGATTTGTGTGGCCCGGAGTGTTCTTCTGTGATTTTGGGCGCTTGTGGCGGGCGGAAGTGTTTAGGTCGTAATTTGAGAGGTCTTTTATTATGGGGTTAGGATGTGAAGGGAGTCCGTTGTAAAAACGTTCGGCAAGTTTCAGAATGAATTCATCTATCATCGGGATCCCCGATTCTAGGTGCAGTTGTGTGATCCTGGTCCATAAAGGCGCACAAAGCGATAAACGGATAGCCTTATTTTGCAGGATTTGGAGTTTTCGTATGTGACTCGAAGCTGCCCCAGATTGGGACTGCGTAAGTGAAGATCGGCCTTATGACCGTTTTGTATCTTCTTCTCTGGTTTCAATCCTGGGATTGGTTTGCAGCAATTTTCTCCATTATTCTCTTCCATTTTTCCCTGTCTTGTGCGGCTCTTTTGAAATCTGCATATGATGAGCAGCGCACGTCCACCAACAGGTCCTCCAGGTACTCTCGGCGTGGGCGTCCCCTAGAGTTTGTCCCCTCGGTCATACCCTCCATTATGGCATGCAAGCGACCTTCTTGACGTATTACATGGCCGATCCATCTTGCACGCCTTTCGGACAAGGTCCTGAGCAGGTGCCTTCCTCCTTCGATTCCTTGAAGAACATCCTCATTCGTGATGTGGTCTCTCCAGGAAATTCCAAAGAGTCTTCTATAGGACCACATTTCAAAAGCCTCTAGTCTCCGCTTATCCCTTTCGGATAGGCACCATGTCTCGCAGCCGTACATCAAGACACTCCATACATAGGTCGTGATGAGGAGTATTCTCAGTTTTAGGTCTATATTATTTGAGTTTTGTATATCAGGAGTTTATTGTCGATGCTTAGTTTACTGTTTCTAGCTAACAGTGTGGCCTCCATGTCAGCTAAGAATCCAAGATAACCCCAAGGTATTTGATTGTTTTGGTCCAAGAAACGTCTTGGCCGAACATTTTTATGTTGGGAATGTTTGGAGGAATATATAATATATTTTACTGAAAAGGGTCACTGCGCTTTTAAGAACTGGAGATTATGCCCGTATCGTTAGCGAATTGGGCAATGTGGGTTTTCTGATCTCGGGGATTGTTACAACAATACCATATGAGCGTCATTGTTCAGTTTTTTTTAAATCGTGTAAACCATTTGTAAAAAAATAAACTCCAATATTTTTTAAATATAAAGTGGAAAACAAGGGTTTAGAGATCTTAAGTTAATTAAACATTAGATACATAGTTGTATTTATAAAATAAATATTTAACTACTTTCGTGTAAATATATGGCGGAGAATCATTACAAAACAAACACACATACGTAGGAGATAAATTTTCCGAGAATTTCAAATTTGCCCACTGCTTCGAATTATACAATACAAGCTGAAATTTCAGTTAATGAAAGCAATTCATAAAATTTAGCTATGTCCCTGTAGTCGAATGAGCCCGCCGTATTAAACTAGCGGGTCAGGTCTAGTAATAAACATTATTAAATAATCTTCACATATGGCATTGAATCGAGGGGAGACCTGTCAAGACATAGAGCATGCTCAGGACAACCGAGATGAAAACACTCCGCGCTATAGCTGGCAAAACCCTACGTGATCGAGTTAGGAATACTGGCATCAACATGTAGAAAGAATGAGCTCAAATAGGATACCATACATAGCTCTCCATAGAACGCCAAACGGACAACGCCGACCAGGACGATCCCGAAACGGTGGAGAGAAAGCTGGAGTTCAGCGTCTCAAGAGGACCCGCCTGAAATAACAGACTCCTGAGTCTACCAAAAGTGAAGAAGAAGAAGAAGAAGAATCTTATTTCTTACTATAGACCTGTGTGGTCTGTCCTCTAGACGGTTGCTCCTCTTGTTAGGTGAATTCCTAGCTGTCTTTCCGTCTTTTAGAGGTCTTCCATAAGGATGAGGTTAATTATGCAATGCAATATGTGAGAGTCTTATGTTGTCCATTGTTTGAATATTCATTCTCTCACAGTTAAATAACCTTGAACCTCAGCTAACACGTAAGGGGAATAGACTCAAAAACTGAAGCTCTGAAAGCCAGAAGATCCAAGTCCAAGTCCAACTCAAGGCAACTTGAAACGGCAGAAATGTGTATGCTTGTACGGCCAGAAGGATTTTCGTGGAAGCCTCGAAGTAACAACCATTAATAGAAAAATAGAGTAAAGATAAATAAAATGGTATGGGCTATAACCAGACCATTTTCATAGATCACAAATCTTTCTAGATAAATATCTAGAGGAAGATCAAATAACTCCTGGATGTCATAATGCAGCAGTCTGCTCCGAAGACATTGCTTAGCTGAGAGCGTATTTTCATAAATACACATTTTTTGAGAGAATCAAATAAAAAATATCAATCATAATTTTTTTACACAAAATTTTAGTACCTATAACAATTGCCCAATAATTATTACTGAAACATTGAAACATTAATATTTTTACAGAATTATTTCGATAAATGCATTTTTGTTTCTTCCATGTTTGCCATGCTTTGTGTTGTAGATGATTTATTTGTCTTTTTCTTTTTTTTATATAGATTGAATATGCAACAATATTAAAATTACACATCAGACATGCTTCGGACAACCAGTCCTTCTTCAGTGATACATAATATAATGATACATATTTAAAATATTATTCAAGTGGTTACAAATATGATAAATTTTGACAGATGTTATAAATATTTATTTTGGAACGTTTATTCTTATTTTGAATTTAAATTGAATCATAAAAAAAATTATAACAAAAGCATAAACGTTCCAAAATAAATCTTTATAACATCTGTCAAAATTAATCATATAAGTAAACAATTTTATAATATTTTAAATATGTATCTTTATAATATGTATCACTGAAAAAGGACTGGTTGTCCAAAACATGTCTGAAATGTAATTTTAATAGTGTTTTATGTACAAAGGATATAAAAAAAGAAAAAGAAAAATATTTTTATGTTATTAGATTTAAGAGTAAAGACACAAAAGAATGACGCACAAGAATGCTGGTTATTTTAAAAACGAACTAATATAGAATTAATTCTAAGAGAATTTTATGAATTTTGGTTTAAGCAGTTGAACACCAATGGCCGACTGCATGGAGTGCATAACGTTCTTCGTTTCATTTGCTTTTCACATTGGCTAAAGCTGCGGTCCCTACCCTTGCGCCATCTGCCTGATTGGTAATTAGGTATTAGCCGGGACTCGAACCATTACACCTCGTTGGATTCCGTACCTTGAATCCGTAAATGTGGACCGGGGATTGTTAATTTATTTTAATGTTACTTTCGGAATTAAAAGGTTTTTAGTTAAAATATAAAAGTTTGTAAGCGCTACAATTTTCGCAAGATTTTTTGACGGTCTGCATTAATTTTCAAGTCTTAAAAAACCTTTCGCATTTTAAACACAAAACTTTGAATATTTCATTTAAAAAAAAACACGAGAGAAAAAAATATGGAAGAATAAGTCTGTCGATTCCAGCGAACCTGGCAAAACTGGTCGCTGTCGAAATAAAGCCAAAAATGGAAGTGGTTAAAAAAAACGTTTTATTTTATTATTATTTAAAATGAACTTCCATCAAGAGATTTCAGTAAAATCATTCGATTATCCTAGAAAAAATGTATTTAAATTATTAGCATTTTATTTCATTATTATAAATACAATATCAGTTATATAGAAAATACACTAGTTTTAAATAATCGTATATGAACGTATAATGACGTATGCTATAGATATGAGGGCCGACACCGTATGAACCAAGGGTCTGCTAAGAACATCTGAGATGAAGGTCCATAGATCCATTACTTGAAAAACTCTCCGAGATCGTGTCCGTAACGCAGACATAAGAAAACCTTGCAAAATAGAGGATATCGTTCGGTGGAGTAGATCCAGAAGCTGATACTGGAGGGACCATGTTGCCAGAATGGATAGTGACAGACTCGCATATACAGCAGCTTACGAAATCCCCTACTGACGCCGCCCACCTGGAAGACCGCCTAAGAGATGGAGGAACAGCTGGTCTTCATCATCCCAGGAGACATGATGTCTGTGTAACAGATCGTCAGATCTATGAAAAGAAAAATAATAAGAATATACGTAAAATTGCTAATCTTCAAAGCCTACTCAACGAAACCGATCATTGAATAGATGGAAAAATAATTTAAAAACTGATTTTTAATTTTTTTTCTTATTTATTATTATTATTATTATTATTTTAATGTATACAACAAGTTGTTCGAACTGTAAACGATTTATTTTTTAGCTAATATATTGATTCTCGTGACATGTGATAGGTAGCCAATCTATCGCCATTTTATTGTCACGTGAATTCTACACCAGACCAAAAACAGTGTGACAATCACACTGCTATCGCCAAAAATCGAACCCGAAACCTTCGGTATGAAAGTCAGAGCTATTACCACTCTGCCACGAAGGTGGTTTCGATTTGATTTGATTTGATTTGAAAAATAATCAATTTTTGTTTTAGCAAACTTAAAAAAAGAGAGTACGTGTTAGCTGAAAGGGGAGATTTTATTTCTAATCGCATTTAAGAAGAAAAAAGATTATAGGTGCCTAACAGATCAAATAACTCCAAATACGTCAGAGACCTTATTACTCACGGTGCCGTTGGTCCTAATGCGAATCTTCTTACCTGGGATAAAGCCTCCCTTATCGCCCAGAAGGGAAATAATTTGGCCAATAATATCTGCGATATACATTAAGGGACAAACACGACATGATCCGCGAAGCGAGAGTTGGCGAACAAAATAAAAGGGAGCATTTCTTACATAAGAAGGTGGCATTGCTAAAGCTTACGTATGTCTTTGATTATGTGCTTCCAAAAATATTATTTAAATATTAGAAAGATTATATTATCACGTACCAACTGAGGTGTGTACGATCTACGTGGTTGATTCTTTTTCAAAATAATGGTACATTCTTAAAATATCTTCTTCTTCTTCTTCTTCTTCTTCTTCTTCTGATTGTAGATCTTGCGATCTGTTTATGCAGGATATCAGCTTTCTTCCTTATGTTGAAGACGACCAGCCTTCTCTCCATCTCTTTGGTGGTCTAAAAATATCAAAAAACGTAAGATTTATGTAAGACCATTTTTGTATGGAAGCATGGAACTGGTAAAAAAACATAAATGCAGTAGAAATTAAATCTCGAAGACGAATGTCTAGTAAATGTGTACATGATAGAGTATCAAATGCAAATATAAGAAGTGAATTCGGTGCGAATGAAAATGTTATGAATAAAAAATGAAAGGGTCGTTAAGATGGTTTGGACACATGGAAAGAATGAGTGGAGACAGAATGATGTAGAAGGTATATGTATACGACGTGAACGAATCTCGAAATAGATAAAGGCCGAGGAAAACGTGGCACGATCAAATATCAAATGTCAATCACGCGAGGAGTCGGAGAAATCGACATTCTTGCATGACACGATGTATAAAAGTAGAGGAAGCGCGAGAAGTATGTCAGGACAGAACAGTATGGTGGTCCGTTTTTTCTGCCTACCCCTTCATAGAGACGGCGCGGCGTGATAGTTCGTTAGTTAGTTAGACTAAGATTTATTAATATTTTGATATGTCTATTTTTTAATGTAACACTAAACACCGAAAAAATATATTGTTTGGACGTATGAAACAATTAAAAGAATGAGCAATGATTTAAATATATTATGTCAAAGCCGCATTAATAGAAATCAAAGTGGAAAAGGCCTAGGAATATAGGCAAACAAATCAAATGCTTGAATGCAGCTATATTCAGAGTCGGAACAATCGTCTTGCATACATAGCGCATATGAGTACATTGGAAGTACAAAAGATATATCAAGATATAATTTTATGGTTTGAAAACTTTAGCTTTATAATTTGATGGTTATTTGAATGTCATATAAAAAAACAATAATATATGTTTATGAATACTTCAATTATATCTTTATAACTTATATATTTTTATTTCATTGCCACATGTTTCGCCTTGCTAGGGTATTTTCAAATATAAAAAAAATTGACGATTCTGTGGATAAGCAAAAATTCCTGTATAATACAATAGAACTTTCAGAAATCCGATCTCTTTTTCACTATTAAACTCTCCTGATCACAAATTTACAAGAATGAATTCGCATGTCTTCTATATTGTAAAGACATGTGACACCTTATTGATGCATTGTCAAATGCTTAAGCAAGGTGAAACATGTCATTACCATAAAACAAAATACCTAGAAAACAGACGTTTTCATTCGAATTACTTATTTAATGTGGAGATTAACATCATTGTTCAAGAAACTTTTGACTGAATTTTGAAAACGTCAGTATATTTATTCCTTTCTAAATGTTTATGAGGTACTACAAACATTCACAGGAGCTAGGAAACATTAACGATACGGTATTAACATACGGTATTAACATATAAGTATAAGTAAATATAAAGATAAAAAAATATATAAATCATATACAAAATTGTTTCATAAAAATGTATTACATTCTCATTCGAGTAGTTAGTCAAATCTGCAATGATTCCAGAAAACATCTCAATTGAATCTCTTGAAATGTTGCTTTTCCTTTAGTGGCCCGCCGTGTAGCTTGTAAGGCGAGCTAGAGCTTAGAGTAATTGGTGAGAGAGCAAAACTAAGCCGGTTAGCGGACGGGGCGGGGTGGTAGGGTGGTATGGCAGCGGCGAGGGGGTGAGCATAGCCGACGCTTACCGAGAATTCGATGAAAAACATATTTCTCAGACTCGAGTGGATTAGATGATGCCCTCTGAAGCTTTATACCAGATGAATCGTTGGAAGTTCTATTGGATGATCCTATCCAAGCACGTCCGATATATTTTTTTACGAAACATATTGTGATATCTTTAAGCTTGGAACGATTTTTTTCTTTCTGTATCATAAATATGTATTCTATCTACCTTAGAAATCGTCTTATTAAAATATATACCTGCTATAAGAGCCTTAATTAAATTAGTATTTTTGATTGATCAAATAATGCCTACTTATGGCAATTTAATATTTATTGGAAATTCATTGACTTTAAGTATATTAAATATTTATTAAAAACAAATGCAAAATTCTATGCTAAATATTTAATATCCATGAAAATATCCGTTTTATAGAAATTTAAATATGGATTAAGAATTTTGTATTTGATGATTTAGAGCAAAAGGGTATCACTCCCCTAAAATAAGTTATATTATTTTTATATTTAGGTATGTATTTCATTTATCCGTTTCCAATATAATAAAACTTCTAGAAAACAGACGTTTCTATTAATATTATTAATAACTTCATAAGGATAATTATTACTAATAAAAACGTCTGTACTTTTTTTATGGATTTGAAAATTATGCCGAAACCGGTCGAAGATACAAACATTAGTGGTCATTAACTAAATGATTTTATTATTATTTTTATTATTAACCAGGAAATTTCCAATATAATTTGCACATTTAAAAAAAAAATATTTTGTGTTTTACATAATTGTTCGATAAATAATAAATATGTGAAAATGTTGTCGAAAATATACATAATTAATTAAAACAATTAATTTCGAAAAATACCCAGCTTCTTTTTAATTGATATAATGTCATCCATCAAGGACAATTTCCGAGAGCACTGTACGGTATTTCTGTAACGAAATCACCGCTAGTTGACTTGATTAAGCGGCACATTTTGTTGATTTAAGAGGACGCAGTATGGAACCAACTCTTCAATGACTCCGTCCACTTGACCATTAGTTACAGCCCCGGATTTGTGTCCCCCTCCCTTCCTCTTCATTCTTTTCTATGACTCTCGGTTAATGGATATTTACTCTGATCTACAGGAAAAACGCGTGTGTTTACCGTATTTTATTGAAGTTTTACTTTCCTAGTTGACTGGTCTGTAGATACATGTACCAGCTATGTATAATTACTTGAACAATGATGTAAAATTTCTTCTACATTCGCCCTCAGTTTGTGTTGTGGATTTATATTTGAATAAATATAAGTGCGCTTAGTATTACAGTACTTTATTTAACATATCACAGACATGTTTCGGTTATAACATAGCTTTTTTGAAAGTACATTTTTTATTTATTTTGTTAATTGAAAAAGGTTATCCTATAACCGAAACATGTCTGTGATAATTGAAATAAAGTGTTGTAATACTAAATGCAGCTATATTAATTTAAATGATGTAACACCTGAGACGATTAAAAATAATACTTGAAGGAGAGAGTGATTTAATAACGAATGTCATTCAAAATGTCCCAATTTTTGGCAAGGGTATTTTAATTTACAATTGAACTTGTTTACTTTGGGTACATTTTTTTTTACCTAGGTTGTATATCTTTCAATATTCAGAAAAAACACGCATTTTGATATTATAAAATAATGACGTGTTTTGAACTACCACGACATTATTAAATATCATTTGACAATGCCTTGCCTGTAAGTATTGTGATACATGCCTTTTCTCATATTTTTATCAAGCCTCAATAAAGTGTAGGTAAATAACCAAGAAATATAAGCTTCATAAAAATGTGTACCCTCAAACACATGTTTATAGTTTTATTTATAACAAAAATGAAGCTAATTAACCAGAAAAATACTCCTTTTCAAAATTGCAATATTTCATCATCATGAGAATAAATGGAGTAGAGATGAGATCCCTTACATCGATGTGTTGTATAACGATGTACGATAGAATTTCAAATGCTGATATCTGAAAGGAATGAAGAGCGGATAAAAGAAAATAATTATGAAAGTCAGTTTCAATATAAGGAAAAGATGAATGAAGAAAGAATGACGATTTTTTTACGGATTAAATTACTGTTTTTCCAATTTTAGTTTATTTCTAAACACTATGTTTAGACGTAGACACTATGTTTCAGAAAAAAATCGTCCTTGTGAAATTTCGCAGTGTATACCTTACGTTAATTAATAAAATGATTTAAAAAGTATACGCAAACGAAATAGAGTCGAGGGAGTCCAAAGAAAACACAGCGCGACCAAATTCATACTGAAACGTACCTCCTCGGTTAGCACGGAGAGCATGGTTTTTAATCCTCAGGGTGGTAATCGTGAGATTCTTTTCGGTATATTATTCGATTCAGGGACGGGTGTAAATATAAAGACAGTTACATGGGATACATTAAGGTTTATTATCTAGTTAACATTATAACAATAATCCAGAGGCTAGGGATGTCGTACGAATACATAAAAAAAGGCACATGATGAAATAATGAAGAGGCTGTTTGAGGCGATTCCTCGATGGCGTGCTCGTCAGGACATCGACCGGCGACGTCGTCCGTAGACGTTATCAGCGACGCTGACCAGAAGATGGTGGGTCAGCAAATCAATATGTAGAGCGTCACCTGGCAGACACGAGGTTCCCTAACCTGTTGGTGCTGTCTGAAGCGGCGTGAAGAAGTGGTCCTCGCAGTTCCGCTGGCTGGTGAGGTCAACCACGTTGTCGGGACATGATGTGCGACAACACGTGGGCGGCAATTTCGGGAGCAGAGGATGGCTCGGACCGTGGCGGAGGGAATCAATCGCAGACACGCGGACACATGACGCACATGTGGGACCAATGTGCGGTCTTCGATATGGATATTATTATTAGTATTCTCCTACCTTCAGAAGATATGATGGGAGAAAGGCTGAACCATTGCTGGTCCAGCCGGATGCAAACGGATTAACGTTTCTCCTACATCGCGGTGGTAACTGGGCACTCGCGAAAGAACACAAGATGGCGGCCTACCCGCAATGGCTGACTAGAGGGAAGTGGCGGGCTTCTGCCTCGAAGCATAGAGTACCGAAAAAGCAGTGTTACCAATTGGAAAGGCGGCGGTGGCTCACAGGGCGCAAACAGGAGAAGTTGGAAATGAATTTCGAAGAGGTACTTAACTGGGGAGAATTGGGGCGAATACAGTGGCCGAAGAAATCGTAATGATGTACCATTACACTCGCTCTTATGTGGAATAATAAAAAAAAATAAAAAAAAAGCTCCTTCAGTGAATGGCATACAAAAGTTGCAGGTAGATAAAAATTCTAGAAGGTGACAGTTTGGACAATTGAGAAATACAAAGACAGCCTATTTAAAAGTACCAATCAGATTCACAAGCTTAAAAAAAAATTGGTCATTATTATACACATGGCAGACAGGTTTATGTCCTAAAAGGGGGCAGTTAGTTTGACATATTACAAATTGTTAAGTTTAAAAAAAAAATACAAATTATAGTTTAGTTCAGAAAATTAAGGATCATTAAACACAGGAAAGACAAGTTTAAGTCCTAGGTGGCAGTTAGTTTGACATATTACAAATTGTTAAGTGAAAAAAAAAAATACAAATTATAGTTTAGTTCAGAAGATTAAGGATCATTAAACACAGGGGAAACAGGTTTAAGTCATAGGTGACAGTTATTTTGACATATTACAAATTGTTAAGTTTAAAAAAAAAAAAAAAATACAAATTATAGTTCAGGTAAAAACACAAATGCAGTTAAGTTATAAATACAAAAATTTATCATTGTTTTAAAGTTTCCACAGCACAAAAGAGACAATTGTTTTTTTTTTTTTGCAGGTAAATAGCACTCACTGATTCTAAAAGGAGAAGGGGTTAGGGTCTTGAGGTAAATTATTGTTGGACATCTCTAGCCTAGATGATAGATTATAAAGAAAAACAGTTACAACAATATTATGTGTTCAGTCACCAGTAAAAACAAAAATTTAAATTACATACAGCAGAGGCATGTCCGTTTACATATTATGAGGCTGTATACCTATAGTGTTGCTTTGTATTAGGGTCTAGCTCCCTTTCGCCTCGGATAATAAGGCACATCTACATATTCTAAGGCTGTATACCTATAGCGTTGCTTTTTATTAGGGTCTGGCTCCCTTTCGCCTCGGAAAATAAGGCACATCTACATATTCTAAGGCTGTATACCTATAGCGTTCTGACTCCTTCTATTCTCTACAAAAACAAACTCTACAGGTGACTGAAACAACATATATACCTACAACATTTTAAAACATATAATGGACGTTATTGTTCAGGTGAATCGGAGAAGTGAACTCAATCGTAAAAGTGATTACCAATCCAATATGCAACACCTTTAACCGACTCACGACCCAAAACACACATGAACATATAAAACAATCAATGATAAGTAAAAAATCTAAGTTATAAAGAAAATGGTGTTACCATATTTATATATTTAAACAATTGGCACATACAAAAATTGTATGTGGAGAAAAATTCTGTTCTGGTGAGATGGAAAAGTTCATAACATTATAAGTGATGGACAATCTGGTATTCCACACAAATAAAATAAGTTTTTATCCATCCAGAACACACAAGAACAAATGTATATAGCAATGAAAGATAATTAAAAAAAAAAACTAAGTATAAAAAAAATGGTGTTACAATGTTTATAAATTTGGACAATTGGCACATACAAAAATTGTATGTCAATGAAATTTCTGTTCTGCTGAGATGGAAAAGTTCATAACATTATAAGTGATGGACAATCTGGTATTCCACACAAATAAAATAAGTTTTTATCCATCCAGAACACACAAGAACAAATGTATATAGCAATGAAAGATAATTAAAAAAAAAACTAAGTATAAAAAAAATGGTGTTACAATATTTATAAATTTAGACAATTGGCACATACAAAAATTGTATGTCAATGAAATTTCTGTTCTGCTGAGATGGAAAAGTTCATAACATTATAAGTGATGGACAATTCAGTATTCCACACAAATAAAGGAAGCCTAATCCACCCAGAACATACAAGAAGATGGAACATTCAAGTAGGAAGGGAAAATATAACCAAACCATAATACAAATGAGTTTGTAGGTCTATCAAGTTTCTCTAGCATTCGGGAGATTTACATTTATTCATTCATTCTATTGATTCATGCATCTTCTTTTAAAGCGCTTCTAACATAACTAGACCAAGTGGAGAATGGGGGCAGTTTATTCTTCATCAGACACTTATTCATACATACCATTACACAATAGACACTACAAACGCAAGTAAGATAGAAATTGGGACGCCACTAGATTTTCACCAGCTAAATCTAGAAAGTATACGTGTTTAGTGAATTTAATTACTGATTTATATTCATTTGGACGCCACTAAGTTTTGAGTTGAACTTAGAAACTATTCACACTTGACAGTGTTCTATTCTTGTCAGTTCAGATAGTTATTGTGTTGTAAACATATTATTTTTACAGCACGAGGATGACAGAAGTTTTATTATTGAATGTTATTTACAACTAGTATAAAAAATTAAGGTTATTACAATTAGGTGAATTTGCTAGCCACAGTTGAGAGACGAGAGAAAATTTAATAACGATTACCATGCGGGATAAGAAGGAAATGTGCGAAATACTATGAATTTCCCTTATGCCAAAGTGCAAGCGTACTGACAGTTATTTCGATCAACCGGTTCACGCGCGAAGCGTTTGAAATTTGAGAATGAAATACGCGGCGGATACACGCGCTGAGTACATGTGTACCGAAAGGAAGATCGACGCATGCGCATGTGGGAATAATTCGATAAATTTGAAATTACGATCTTTACAAAAGGATACAAGCGGGAAGATTACTTAAACATTTGAATGTAAAGATTTATGAATTTTGCATGGTAGAACTTGAAATCGTATGCAGTAATATATGATACGGATACCTAAATTTACACGAGTCCTAAATCGAATAATAACACCGAAATGCCACACGTTTGGGGCGCCAGTGAAACGTACCTCCTCGGTTAGCACGGAGAGCATGGTTTTTATCTTCAGGGTGGTAATCGTGAGATTCTTTTCGGTATATTATTCGATTCAGGGACGGGTGTAAATATAAAGACAGTTACATGGGATACATTAAGGTTTATTATCTAGTTAACATTATAACAATAATCCAGAGGCTAGGGATGTCGTACGAATACATAAAAAGAGGCACATGATGAAATAATGAAGAGGCTGTTTGAGGTGATTCCTCGATGGCGTGCTCGTCAGGACATCGACCGGCGACGTCGTCCGTAGACGTTATCAGCGACGCTGACCAGAAGATGGTGGGTCAGCAAATTCAATATGTAGAGCGTCACCTGGCAGACACGAGGTTCCCTAACCTGTTGGTGCTGTCTGAAGCGGCATGAAGAAGTGGTCCTCGCAGTTCCGCTGGCTGGTGAGGTCAACCACGTTGTCGGGACATGATGTGCGACAACACGTGGGCGGCAATTTCGGGAGCAGAGGATGGCTCGGACCGTGGCGGAGGGAATCAATCGCAGACACGCGGACACATGACGCACATGTGGAACCAATGTGCGGTCTTCGATATGGATATTATTATTAGTATTCTCCTACCTTCAGAAGATATGATGGGAGAAAGGCTGAACCATTGCTGGTCCAGCCGGATGCAAACGGATTAACGTTTCTCCTACATCGTGGTGGTAACTGGGCACTGGCGAAAGAACACAAGATGGCGGCCTACCCGCAATGGCTGACTAGAGGGAAGTGGCGGGCTTCTGCCTCGAAGCATAGAGTACCGAAAAAGCAGTGTTACCAATTGGAAAGGCGGCGGTGGCTCACAGGGCGCAAACAGGAGAAGTTGGAAATGAATTTCGAAGAGGTACTTAACTGGGGAGAATTGGGGCGAATACAGTGGCCGAAGAAATCGTAATGATGTACCATTACAATACATATATTTATATTTATAACAATCTGACCCGGTGAACTTCATACCGCCTCCGAATCAATCAGTGATGTGTTAACTTATTAGTTAAATTAAATTCAGTTATTTATTTTGTTAAAAATATTTCTCAAAATGAATTAGGGTTAGTTACACCACCTTGGCGCTTGGAAAAATAGGTATAAAAATTAACTATTTTTTAACACAGCCACTATATATAATAAAGTAATCTTTATTTTATACACGTACATAGTATTTCTATAAACTCGGTTATAGTGTAACTAAAACGATTTTGTTTTATATAAATTGATAAGCAATTATCAAAAAGCCGCTCCATACAAAATGTATGAGGAAATGAATTTTCTTGATAATAATTGTTTTCGTGATTTTTTCCGATATTTTAATAGTTATTCTGCAATTCGGGACGGAGACAAATCCAACAAATTAAATATCATAAAAATCGGTGAAGCCGTTCTAGAGTTATAAATGGTGTAACTAACATGACTTTGTTTTATATACTAGTATATAGATTGCAGAGGATTTTGAAAAGGTTTATCAAGGTAGTGTAGCGGTCCATTTTCTCTTCCTATCATCCATGAATCGGTTGTCATTGCTTGTATGGTTAGTTTCAGATTTGTCTTGTTTTCCTGCCATGTTAATATCTTTGCTAAATCGTGTCACCTCGGAGGTCGACATAATTAGTGGTAGTGTAGTTAACCTGAGAGAGGCGCTGTCTCTGTCATTGTTATAATTGTAAGTTCTTTCATTATGTGTTATTTTACCATTGGATCTCAAACTTTTTGTTAATACTTGTATATATCATTGGTGTATTGGAATGTAGTTATGCAATGCTTTGGATATGTTTAAATAAATAAATGAATAAATGAATGAATAATCAACATTTAAAACAAGGCAAAATGCTTTTTTTAATAAATCTTTAAAATATTCCAACACGATGTTTTTGAGTATACATATGTACCATCTAAGAGTAACAAATTCCCAAAATGTCATACCAAATCAACAGAGCGTATGCATGTTTGTAGAACAAACATTAATTTGGAGGATCTTACAATCATGCGGTGTAACAGCCCGCGAAACAAGTTAGTATGCAAATACACTTTCCACGGGTCAGACAAACTCCCGTCCCTTGTCCAGCCCTGTAGTGTTCCGTACGGAGCAGGGAATGGATAGCCCGGAGACAAAGTATGACTGATTGGCTATTAGTGCTGCAGACTATTTCACGGTCGGTGTCATGTAACAACACAATAATTGATACTTGCAATTCGAAGCACGCAATATTTGGGCTGCCACCATACTTGTAAAATTATTTCGACTGTGGGTGGTTCATGCTAGTACAGCACTTTGGACAACCAATAACGCAATTTTCTTTAAAAATTATTGAAAATTTAATTTAAATTATATACTTTTTGCTTTCCCCCATGGAAGTGCAAATGTACGTATATACGCTATATGAAGAGTTTTTTTTTATTTCTTCTGTATTCGCCATAAATTTGTGTTGTGGATGTTTTATGTTTCTTTTTTTATATACTTATTCAACACTCACTTAATTAAAAAAAAAACAGGTTTGGAAACAAAAGCCCTTCATCAGTGATATTATATAAATACAAATATTAAAATATTATAAAAAAAACACAAATGTGGTCAGTTTTGACAGATGTTAAAATGATTTATGTTGGAACGTTCATGCTTTTGTTATAACAAATATTATGAGTAAATTTAAAATTCAAAAGAATAATTTAAAGTTCTTATTAAGCTCAGTGAACCCTAATAAGAACTTAATATCTTTTGAGAGAAAAAAACTGATTTGATTTGAAAGATTTCATAATAAAAGACATTGCTTTGATTCATAAAAAATCCGAATAAGGCGTAAGAATGCTTGTCAAAATACATAATAAAGTTTGAATGGATATTAATTTATTTCTACATTATTGGGTAACAAGTAAGGAGACAATAAAGTAAGGACAATTACATGCTACCAGAAATATAAATTAATAAAATAATTAAAAGTAAGACATAATAAAACGAAACCAAAGTTAAACTAAAACAACACATTTAAAAGATCTAAAAATATAATAAAAGTGGAATTTAAAAAAAATTATGAAACATTATACTAATTGATGATTGTTGATTGATATTTGGGTGTACGAAGGTAAACTACGCATAAAAGATTTCCATATAAAAATCAATATTTAAAGTCATAAAAATTCCGAATAAGATATAAGAATTATGCTTGCTAAATTTTGTGTAATATGAATTCCGAAATTCTACCTATTACAAATTTACAATAGTAAATTGACAAAGGATACTTTATTTGAAATTTAGTATCTATTAACGAGGTGGGGTATATTTTGAACTCGTCCTGTCTAATTCACCGCATTAGGGGTACGGGAGGGGCCGACGAGAGGGCGCTCCGTGCCCCACGCCCCCGGGCGCTTCGGACGGTCATTACGGATTACGTCTTCAGATCAAACAAGCACAATAAACGCAAATTTGTGAAGGAACATAATGTCTTTGTGCCTTCAGGAGTATTCATGAATGTGGTTACCAAAGAGTATTCCAGAAATTCTGGGTCTTGATCGCTTTAATATATGTATCTAAATTATTATTTTTTTCTTTAACGGAAATTTATTTAGTTACTTTAAATTTCGTAACACAAATGCATGGTATGAAATTAAAAAATAATTTGAACACTTGGGATTCTGGGATTCTGGGGCACAGAACGCTTGGCTCCTGATCAAGGGGACTTGGATTCAAGCCTGGGCACCACCAAATTACTTCTTCGTAATATTGTGCTATTTTCTGCTCATATGAAAGATTATAACATAAAATTTAATCCCATTGATTCAAATCCTCGTTATTAGTCCTTTTCAGCACAGATTTTTTTATTTGTTATATTTTATGGGAGTGTTATGTTTCGCTTTTTTAGGGTATAATCCAAATATGTAATCATTATCATTATCAAATATTTAATTTGATAATACCTGAATATCATTCCCATAAATTATAATAAATTTTATAGAAAATAAACTTTTCATTCGCGAGTTTTACACCATTGTTCAAGAAACAATAAATTACAACTACAATATACGAGTATTATAAACTTCTTCTTCTTCTTCTTCCCTTTTGGTAGACTCAGAAGTCTGTTATTTCAGGCGGGTCCTCTTAAGATGCTGAACTCCAGCTTTCTTTCCACCGTTTCGGGGGTCTTCCTGGTCGGCGTTGTCCGTTTGGCGTTCCATGGAGAGCTATGTGTGGTATTCTATTTGAGCTCATCCTTTCTACGTGTTCATGCCAGTATCGCCGTCTTTGACGTCCTCATCTGACCACATCTTCGACCTCGCAGATTTCTCGGATTGCTGTATTCCTAACTCGATCACGTAGGATCTTGCCAGCTATAGCGCGGAGCGTTTTCACATCGGTTGTCCTGAGCATGCTCTTTGTCTTGACAGTGTCTGCCCTCGATTCAATGCCATATGTGAGGATTGGTCGCACACAGGTCTTGTAGATGCGTACTTTGCTGTCAGTCCTCATGTCCTTGTTTCTCCATATGACATCTTTCAGGCAGCCTGCAACTGCTGCAGCCCTATCCACCTGTGACCTTACTTCTCTGGGGAGGTCATTAGAGCTGGTTACTTCGCTTCCGAGATATCTGAATAGGTCCACCTGTTCAATTTCCTCCTGGCGTACGGAGACTTCGCATCTCAGTTGATTTCTTGCGAATGTCATACACTTCGTTTTTGGGGTGGATATGATCATGTTATATTTTGAACAGGATTCATCAAACTTTGAGAGCATTGCTTGCTGCATTATAAACTGTTAAATTAAATAACTTTGTTTTTTGTAACACAATTGTGTTTTATTTTACGCGACAGCTGTTTCATCAACCTATGTTGACATCATCAGGTATTACAATAATATATCAAAAAAATATATATATTATTTTAATTTTTTTTTTTTTTTTGATATATCGTCGGTTCTAAGGTAAAACTCATTAAGTGACGTTTTAAATTTTTTTTTGCAATTTTTGTATCAGACTTGTGAATTCTACGTCAGAAAATAATCACCAAGTGTTTTTATTAAAGAATAACTGTTATTCTTTAATAAATGATAAATTAATCTGATTATTTTCTGACGTAGAATTCAATCACCAAGTGTTTTTATTAAAGAATAACTGTTATTCTTTAATAAATACACTTGGTGATTATTTTCTGACGTAGAATTCACAAGTCTGATACAGACAAATACAGAAATTGCAAAAAAAAAATTAAATGTCACTTAATGAGTTTTACCTTAGAACCGACGATATTATTGTAACACCTGATGATGTCAACATGGGTTGATAAAATAGCTGTCGCGTAAAATAAAATACAATTGTGAAACAAAAAACAAAGTTATTTAATTTAACAGTTTAAAATGTTAAGGTATCATAGTGTTCCGGCCAAAACAATGGACAATATTATTATGTTTGAAAAAAAATACTCTTTAATTTATCCAATTTCAAATTCGCTTCAAAACTAATACGCTAAATCAAATTTTACGTTAAATTAATAGTTACGTACTTGCGTACATAAGAACCGGTAGGTACTAATGCTGCCTGTACTTGATAGTTACGAGCAGAAAGACGAGTACTTGAAATATCAAAGTGCGTTACTCGACTTACGAATGGGCCGTAATAGGCAAATTAGGGGCACCGCACATAATGTCTTTGTATCTAAGGTAACAGGGCGGAGGGCACAGAGGGGCGGGGTAGTATTTGCCTAATCCCCTTCAAGGAGCAGGACGGGTATGGCGGAAGACATCTCGACTTATCTCATTCTAAACTCAGTAATAAGCCAATCTCCCGTTACCCGAATGCATTTGATGTCCAATTTATTATTATTGGAGATATTGATTGGCGTTTTCTTTTGTTGGGTATTTTAAGAAACACGATATTCTTATTTGAATGGACTTTTTTCCATTATAAAGGGGATTTATTTTTTCCAAGCCTTTTTGATTTTGAAATTGGTTTTGTGGAATAATAGTATCGAATTAGAAAAATTAAATTATCATTCTTTTGTTAGAAAAAAATCAATATTCTTTACCATAATATGGATTCATCAATATACAAGTACTCGTATTATAAAACGTTACCTTTGTTTAATTTGAGATTTTTAACATTATATTTTAGACACACGAGGTATATCTACTTTAATTTATTAAGGTTTCATTGTGTAATTTTTATTTTCCATTATATTTTTTATTTATTGCGCTATTGAATTCTGTATTGAAAACATTTTTAAGTTTCTCATTATACAATTTTAAGAATGATGTTGGCATTTGCTTGTAACACCTGATGGTGCCACCATCGGTTGGCGAAACAGCTGTCGCGATATTCTCAAATAGTGTATGATATAAAATGGTGATAGTATAACACTGTTGTAAATTTAACAATTAATTATTAATATGTATGAAAAAAACGACAGTTTTCAAGGAGTTTTATTATAATGTTTGTGAATGACATGTTTCGCCCTTCTAAGGCATTATCAAATGTGACATTTGATAATGCCTTAGAAGGGCGAAACATGTCACACATAAACATTAAAATAAAACTCTTAGAAAACTATCGTTTTTTTATACATATTAATAATTTAATATGGAGTTTTACATCATTGTTCAAGAAACAATAAATTAACAATTAATATTAAAGTATATGTTTCGGGCAAAATAATACACTCTTTTTAGTTTCGCTTAAAAGCGTTAATATAAATCTAGACATGTTTCAAAGGTAGCATTTCTTTATCATCGAGATAACGACATAAATGATTATATTACATAGGTAGGTTTTTGGAGAACCTACTGATTTGGAATTAAAATATTCTTCTCCTCCCGGCTCCATGGTGTCGACTTTACTAATTCCTTCCAACGACCTTGGTGGCAGAGTGGTAAGAGCTCTGACTGCCATACTGAAGGTTCCGAGTTCACGTGACCATAAAATGTCGATAAATTATCTACCTATCAAATGTCATGGGAATCGATATATAATAATATCTAAAAATAAATTGTAGAAGTAATTGGGTTCAAATGACATGCTGTTTTTAAACAAAAATAATCTGTTAATGATACAGTGTCAAATCCAAAAATGAAAAGTGCAGTGCGTGTTGTATATAAAAAATGTTTCTCTTCTATTAATTATAATTTCTGACCTTTAGTGTGTATTCTGAATATCCCACTTTTCTAACTTACTACTCTATACGAATATTACTAAAGTGTTTTCTCGTTAATTGGCAATCTAAACTTGTGCTAAATTACCCTAAACAACTATTTCTAACCCTCAATCTCTGCACGTTGTTATTTAGTATTATGCGAAAAAAACATATCTAAACTGCCGCTAGAGTTTAAACTTCCATCAAATAAATACAACTAAGTGGCCGCCCCTACAATGAGAACCACACGGAATAAAGCCGAACACAAAGAGACCATACAAAATAATATCATATTTCATTTCTTTATTTGTATTAGATTTCCCGCGTTTTGTGGACATGTCCTAGCAAGTTGGGAAGAAAGAAACGTCCGAGGGTTTTGTTATATTTTCTTTACGACACAATTATTATTATACTTCCGAATGGCCGAACCCTTTGTGATGGTCCGAGAGAGGGGGCGATGTGAATGCACCGGGATGAATGTAATTATTACGACTATTTCACGTTAAAGGATTCACGAGCGTATTCTCATGATTGAAACATAATATCCCGAGTCCACTGCATGACCTAATTATGCGTTTTGGGTCCGAGTCACATTTCAATAACCGGATTCGTCTCTTTAATAAATATTTTTTTAAAGAACGCGTTTAATTGTCAGTAATGCGTCCGAATACATTAATATGCACATTATATTATAGCAAAGCGAAACATGTCACTATCATAATATCAATATTAAATATTTCAAATATATCTTATAAGAAAAAAATAATATTGTATTGTTTTAATGATTCATTATTTTTTCGCTTTCTTATTCACTATATGTATCATACTTTAAATATAAATTATCTTTATATTATATTTTTACATAGTCTATTTTTTTGGCCGAAACACTATGATACTACAACATTATTACTGTTAAAATTTAAAGCACTGTTATAATATCACAATTTCTTTTTATTCACTGAGAGTGTCGCGACAGCTGTTTGGCCAACCGATGTTGGTATCATCAGGTGTTACAATAAACTATAATAGTTTATTTTAACAGTAATAATAATTTTACTTTAACAAATTAAAAAATGTGACACATTTTGTCTTACTAAAGAATTGGTATTTAGTAATACTTGACGTGGTCTTCTGAAACGAAACACATCATTTCTATAAATTTTCGAAATTTAGAAAATATACAATAACCTTAATCAAACGAACAATTAGTAAACGAATATTAGATTATGCCAATTTTTTTTTAATATTAGACAATTTATGTTTATTTAATTTTTATTAATCCAGATTGATGAAGCGACTCTTTACATACACTGTTTTCAGTCACAAATTATAAACATTCATCATTGTTTTAATTGCATTATTATTCACATTAAGTTTTCCCATGATTAATCTAATGACAGGTCATTATCAACATATCAAATATAGCTTTTTTAAACACGAACGTAAAAATTCTCGTATATAAAAATGATTTTACATTTTAGTATAAACGACGCCGGTTAATTCAATTACGATTGGTTTCGGATAACCATTATTCCCATCATCGCATCGAGTGGAACAAGACATTATTTATTGTTTCTCGAATAATGATGTAAAACTCCTTATTTAATAATTAATACGAATTTTAACGTCTGCTTTCTAGAAGTCTTATTATATTTTATGTGAATGACATGTTTCGCCTGTCAAAAATTGTCATTATCAAATGAAACATTTAATAATGCCTTAGACAGATGAAACGTGTCATTCATATTAAATATAATGAAACTTTTAGAAAACAAACGTTTTCATTCGTATTAATTAACACATAATTTAAACAGTCCACTGTTTCGGCCGTAACACAATGATACACCAACATTAATAACTGTCGTTAAATTTACCACGCTGTTATAACATCATTTTTATTTTTATAATACACCTTTTGAGAACGTTGCGATGTTGGCATTATCAGGTGTTACAAACAACTCAAATTAGCCATTTGTAACACTTGATGATGCCAACATCGGTAGGCAAAACAGCTGTCGTGACATTCTCAAAAAGTTGTTGTAAATTTAACATTTAAAAACATTATTTGTTTATAATGACTAAATATTGCTGGTCACGGATATATATTTTAGTAATGCAATTGAATTTACGCTTGAAGAAATATCTCTAGTAACAGAACCAGACGACTACAGGAGAAATGTTAGATTCGTATACTAGTCACGTCATCCATTACTGGAATTAAAGAATAATTCAAATATTTAAACAGAAGCGCTTACGTACTTACCGCATCTTCGAAACGAGAATCTTCTAAAGTGGATTTTATATTTGTTTGGCAGATTATTTACAAACATTCGCTGGGGCGGTGGGACGAGGGCGAACAGTAGGCAGGTTAGTACTAATAGGCCTCATGAAACAATGCCGGCCCTTAACAGGATATTGCAAAGGGCCACCGGCCGGTAGGCCCGTTGCCATGGCCGGTAATTGAATTATTACTTGAAAGCTAATTCCCTAAATTGACCATGCAGCTCTTTAGAGTAGCTGTCAAAACATCGAATCACCCGATGTACTGCCTTTAACTACATTATATGAACGCGCTTACACAAAGAGATGTATGAAGCGATACTTGGAATTCGATAGGATTTTCGTAACGTTGTTTTGAAAACTAGAAACTTGTAAAAGGGTATTAATTAATAGTTAAAAGCTGAGTGCGTTTCCCTACTCAGTTTACTACTAAGGTCAGTACAGACGATGCTCAATTAGAATGTATCCACCGTATTACTTAGTACTCGAATATTATATATGAGAATTAGAGGGCATAAATGCTGGTGCGAAAATAAACGATATGTTCATCAGCTGTTTGTTAGATGCAGACGACGCTATTTTAATCGCTGACAACATGAACGATCTACAAGTCCTAGTATCAAGAATTTACGATGTATGCAATAAGTATGACCTTGTGATGAACGTGTCAAAGTCTAGTTATGGTATTTGAAAAGGAATAATGTATGACGGATTGAGACATAAATGCGAACGGTGAGCTATCTCTCCATCTCTTTGGCGGTCTTCCGGGGGGATGTAGCCGGCAGGTATCTCACGACATCTTCCACCTTGCAAATTTTGCGGATAGTCGTGTTCCTCACCCTATCTCGAAGAGTCTTTCCTGCTATCATCCTCAGCGTCCACATCTCGGTCACCCGCACTTTAGCCTTCGTTCTTGTGGTATCTGCTCTAGTCTCAATGTTTTATATCAGTATAGGCCTTACGCAGGTTTTGTATATTTTGACCAAATACCCTGCAACAAATTACGACAAGATTAAATACAATTTTCAAATTTAAGTTATAATATATTATTTTATTTTATTATTTTCGTTATAGATATTCAGCTGTTTAATTGTAACGTCTCCCACTATTGAACATTTTGTTTCAGAAGAATATCGCTTATTTCGAAGATTTGTTTCACACTTTTATAACAACAGTGTATACGAGTATATAAACCTTTACGAGTACATATCAAAGTTTTTGATAAAATTTAGTGCTTTAAATAATTATCATAAGAGATATCGCCCGCTGTCATGTCCGAAGCATTTAATTAAATTTCTCACACACAGAGAATGGGTGGATTTATCTAACCAAGCAAAAATGATATATTATGAATAACGGCAAATTCTGGTTTAATTTTCCAGAGTGGACGGTTTCTTTAAGCAGCCAGGAGGGGACAATTAATTTCAATTGTAAAACGAATCCCAGCTTCCCCAATTACTTTCTCATTGTCAAACTATAATTATAGTTTTCCCTCCCCTCCTCCGGGCCTTTGAGGCTCTTAGCGGAGTGACCCTGCGTTATAAATTAAAATGAATACGAGCCGACGCTGGTCAAACGAATTCGCCTTGAAGGGATTGGTCTGTACACAAATAATTTTCACGCTTCGGTGTAATGCAAGGGACCAGAATAATAGTGATCTTTGAAATTGAGAATAAACGTGTTTTCCTTATGACGCGTTGAATGAAGCATTTGAACTTTTAAGATTTCATTATAACAGCACGTGAATACACAAACTACAATAAGTGAATATTCAATGAAGTATAACTTAAAACAGCTACAAAAAATTTAATTGAAATAAATATATGATGCATAATGGATCCCCGAGATGGTTTGGACGTATGAAACGAATTGACGGGAGTAGAATGGTTAAAATGTTGTATACAAGCAGTGTGAGTGGAAAGAAAAACCGTGGACGACCAAGGAAAGCATGGCATGACCAAATTAATCAAATATTAAAGACGGCCACATTCGTGTAAAATCGGAAAAATCGACGAGCATGCATGTATGAAAAGAATGCTCAAGAGATATCTCAGGACAGAGCAATATGGCGGTCCATCATCTCTACCTACAAAGTGCTGAAACGGCGTGATGTTTAGTTAGTTAGTAAGTTTGTTATAGATATATAAAAAACTACTAGTAACTAACTAACTAGCATACCCAAATCAAATGGATGATGTTTATTCAACTTCTCTTGTGAAATAATATATATTTTGTTCATTTAAATGATTTCGACATCTTTTTATATTTCTAAAAAAACATTGTAGAAAATATTCTGCATATTGTCGAATTAACGAATAAAATCGGAAGATGTCTATTGGTGGCGATGAGGTTCGCAACCCATCACACCGCGTCTCCCGCGGGGCGAGAAGAGAAGGATGGAGTTGTTGCATATGTTAAAGTGTGCCAGTCCATTCTTTCTGCCTACCCTTTCGGGGAGACGGCGTGATGGTTAGTTAGTTAGTTAGTTAGTTAGTTAAATGACGAAAAATTAAGAATCAAGTTATTTTATTATTTAAGTTCTTAATCTCAATCAGGTTATTACATTATTTTCGTTCTTAATTTATTTTGTCTGTTTTTCTCCCATCGCTTCGCTTTGTGTACTGCTTATATGAAACACATCGTTTTTCCGATTTTGAAAAACTGGAAAAAAGTGATTAACACAACAACAACACCAAACCATCACGCCGTTTCCCCACAGGGGTAGGCAGAGAAAATGGACCGCCACACTACTCTATCCTGACATACCTCTCTAGCTTCCTCCACATTCATACAGCGAGTCATACACGCACGTCGATTCTTCCGGCTTCTGACCTTTCAAATTTGATTAATTTGGTCATGCCATATTTTCCTCGGTCCACCTTGACTTCGTACTCCATTTACATCGTTTATGTATACTTTTTTAACCATTCTTTTTTCACCCATGCGCTCCATATGTCCGAACCAGCGCAGCGATCCTTTCATAATTTTGTTCACAATACCTTCTTTCGTTCTACATTCCTTTCTCATATCAGCATTTGTGATTCTGTCGTACATCGTTCTACCACTTATACGTCTTAGGGACCTCATCTCTACTGCATTTATTCTGCTCTCATCTGATTAACACAAATTTGGAATTATGAAACTCCACATCTTTAATGTATTATTTTTATCATATATGTATGTGTATAGGTAAATTTCAAGTCATAAAGCGAGATTTAGAACAAATCATTACTTTTTCAAACAAAGAGAGAGCCGTGACTTTTACAGACTATAGTAAAGGCAAGCTATTTTCGTCACTCGGGGTGTCGGAGGTTAAAGCGACCGAAGTGGTGAGGTGTCCTGCGGACAGGGGTGTCCCGAGGGTGCGGGGGTCGCTAAGGGCTAAGGGAGGCTCATAGAGGCTTTGATCTATGAAGGGCTGTTCGTGCATCAACTATTCAACTTGAATAGTGTGTTCAAAAAGCTTCAACTTTTGAATTGTTATAAACAATGTACTTTCTGCGAATTTACTAAGATTTCATCACACCGTTTTCCGGAAGGTTATGTAGAGACTATGAATCCTCAATATTATCTAGCCTGATATATTTTTCATGATTTTTCTACATTCACAATGCTTGTCATTCAATTCAATTCAATTTATTCAAAAAAATTATAAACATTACAGAATAATATCAAATCCAAATCCTTTATAACCTCAATATACAAAATAATAATAACAATTAAAAAAAGGAAATGCAAATAATATAATAAGAAAACAAATGAGAGTAAGTTAGAAAGAAAAACAATGAAAACAAAATATTCGAGAACAATTTAGTAAAAATAAACAGTGTTGTACAATAAGAAGAGAAGCAAATAGCAATTTAATAAATAAGAGATAGATGCTTTCTGAGGGTAGCCTCACTATCGTGAAAAATGGCCACATCCGAAGAGATGCGGTTTAACAGGATTATTGCCCTGCACACGGGCATTACCTTAGGTAGATTGGTTCTATACAGTGGCAGGTGAAATAATCTATGTTGCCTTTGTCGCAAATAATTGTCGGGGACAAACAAAGTCAAGTCATTCAAAATATCAGAGTTATGTATGTACTTACGTTAATTGTATCCGTACTTTATAATGTCGACAATTAAATATGATTGATAATGTAATTTTGTTTCCATGATTTCATTATTGTTAGATTGTACAATATTTTCATTCAATAATTTACTGTATTCAAATTGTTACAGTGGTATTTAATAGCCGAAGAGACCACAGCAATCAAGACCCTGTACGCTCAAAACCGACCGGAGTTTGACTTCTAGGAGGGCATAGTAATGTTCCCGCTGATCTGGCTAGGTTCGACGAAACGGACTGCTGGTAGCAAAAGGCGCAGGATCGAGAAGCTTGGAAGTAAATCAGCAAGTAGGCTAAAACTCTTCAAGGGTTGTTTGGCCATTGGAAGTAAGTAGGTAATTAAAATATTTTATTTTCAAATATTTAGAATATTTTTTTTATTCGATGTTTACGTGTTTTATAATTTCATTAATACAAAATTAGTTAATTATAATTTCCCTAGAAATCGAAATAGGTTTTTTATTCTTAAAAAACACAGTGTTTGCATTTTCCATGCAATCAAATATTGAATCACCCTGTTCCACATTCGTTGGATTTACAAGTCCAGAAGGACTTTCAAGCGATTATCCGCTGTGAAAATAATACGATTGGACAGTGGAACTAATTGTAGAAAAAATGAATTCGGTTTATCTTACTGAAAGTATAAACAGACTGCACTATGCAGGAATAGTCGGAGAGACGAAGAACATTCGTATATCACGCATAGAGAAGGACTAGAGTTAATGTATGCTACATTCAACATATTTATTTACATCACAACGAAATTATTATCAAACACATGATCTTGCAAAGACATTGATAATTTGTATAAACAACACTATTAATTCATAGTGTAGTATATCCAAATTATATAAAAAATAAAAAGACAAATAAAACATCTACAACACAAAGTATGGCGAACATATTGTAGAAGACATTTGACATTTTTTAAATAAAATTTCAAATTTAAAGAAAAAAACAGTGAGATCTTATTTGTACCCTTAATCCATGGTTTGCAATATCACTTAAATATTATTTTACTTAATAACATAACATAAAGCCACGATTAAATATTTCGCTAAGAGACTTTATACATGTACAATACATTGTATATTAGGTCCTTACATATGAAATTGGCGTTTTGCCGTACTGGCAACTTTGATCTCAAATATCTTCTCTTTGGTTAGGAATTCCAAATTCAAATTTATACAGCTATTTACTCAAGTATTTGTGTTTCGAAAATTATAATTCATTTGTTTTTTCCTCAATTATTTTTTTTTTCTTTGCGTCACTCAGTTTACAAAATGGAAAACTTGAAATATCGCGTTATTTACGAGTACGAGTTCCACCGTGGCGCCAGTGCTGCAGAAACGGCTCGAAGGATTAATGATGTGTATGGCGACGGTGCCGCAAAAGAAAACACAGTGCGTTTTTGGTTCCAACGTTTTCGTTCTGGAAATTTCGACCTGCAGAACAAGCCCCGTGGACGGCCGGAGACCAAAGTTGATAATGAAGAATTGAAGGCTATTGTGGAAGCGGATCCATCGCAAACCACGTCCGAGTTAGCTGCAGGCTGCGGTGTTAGTGATAAAACTGTTTTAATCCACTTGAAGCAAATTGGGAAGGTGAAAAAGCTTGAAAGGTGGGTACCTCACGAATTGAGTGAAGCAAATCAACAAACGCGCGTTGACTGCTGCGTTGCATTACTCAACCGGCACAATAATGAAGGGATTTCGAATCGAATCATTACCTGTGATGAAAAGTGGATCCTGTATGATAATCGGAAGCGCTCATCGCAATGACTGAACCCTGCCGAACCAGCCAAACCATGCCCCAAGCGAAAATTGACTCCAAAAAAGTTACTTGTGAGCGTTTGGTGGACTAGTGCTGGTGTCGTTCACTACAGCTTTCTTAAATCTGGCCAGACGATTACGGCAGATGTCTTTTGTCAGCAACTGCAAATCATGATGGAAAAGCTAGCTGCTAAACAACCAAGGCTGGTTAATCGCTCTAGGCCACTGCTGCTTCATGATAACGCTAGACCACACACTGCACAACAGACGGCTACCAAATTAGAAGAGCTTCAATTGGAATGTCTAAGACATCCACCGTACTCTCCGGACCTTGTCCCAACAGATTACTATTTTTTTTGAAATTTGGATAACATAAGGACATAATATTTTAAATAATAATTAAACAAACGATGTTATTTAACTACTCCCACTTTTGTCTTTATTTCGACAGTGACCGTTTTCGCCAGACTCGCTGGCATCGACACACTGGACCAGTCTGTCGATGCCAGCGAGCCTGGCGAAACCGGTCGCTGTCGAAATAAAGACAAAAGTGGAAGTAGTTAAAAAATATCGTTTTATCTAATTATTATTTAAAATGAACTTCCATCAAGAGATTTCAGTAAAATCATTTGATTGTAAATTTTAGTTGATTAATCGAATATTTTCGATCTCTCACTTATTAGCACCATTCACATTTCTAATATTATCATAATTCATCACCACGAAGCCTCAGCAACGGGTTTCCCCCGATTTCTTGATAATTATATGGCTGTTGGTGTGCAGGGCGCTAGTTCAAAACAGAAAACCTGCGCCTGATATGTATTGAGAGCGGCTAGGGATGGCCGGGCGGGCAGCTCGTTATTTCGGATTTCGCCTTTGTCCGCGATAAGTATGAGAAACCTTTCATTTGCAAATTCGACCCGTTCAAATAGCGCCAGTGAATGAACTATCAATGGGAGGCGAGAGGTCACTTCATACGAATTAATTTGGGAACTTAATGTACCACGTACCCTCGGTAATAGTAATGATTATTCATTGTACGATTTCATGTACTTAAAGTACCTAACTAACTAACCATCACACCGTCTATCCAAAGGGGTAGGTAAAAATGTGGTAGTTTCCCGTTACTTTCCACATTTTTGTATATATAAAACAGGTTATTTGAATTCGTATGCCAGTGATCCAAATATATTTATTATATTATTGATTGTGCGAATGATAATTAAGATGGTTAGGACACATGAAAATAATAAATGAAGAAAGAATGGTAAAAAAGTGTACGTTAACGATGTAAATGGAACTAGAAATAGATGAAGACCGAGGAAAACGTGGCACGATCAAATAAATCAAATATTGAATGTCGGCCACGTGAGTCAGAGAAATCGACGCGCGTGCATGACGCGATGTATGAATGTTGAGGAACTCACTTCTTGTATTCAAATTTTATCTAGATTTACCGCACATTCTTATGAGATATCTCATTTTTACTGCCTTTATTCTATTTTGTCCTACTATTGACAGTCCCATGCTTCACTTTCATACATAATAGTAGGCACAATAACTCCATTGATCATTGCCATCTTAAGTTTTTGGATAGGTTTTTATAAGATAAAAAATGTGTAAAGATTTATCCAAAATTAAAATGTTTACTGTATATGTATAATGTCAAAAGTAAATACAATTGAATTTAAAGTACTCGTATGTAGATGAAAAAAATAACATGAACAGCAATGGGAATTTTGTGAATAAAACACAGAATCGCGGCAAATTAAAGAAGAAGTGGAACTTCCAAATCTTTTTTTTGGAATATAGTATCAGAAATGGAGAAGCGCTATAATTTCATAATAAATTAGGGTATTCTATACTTTCTGACTACAATTTTGGGGAAATGACTTTAAGTTAACTTATCAAGTTGAATATTACCATGGAAATATTTTGAAAACATCCATATGATTTTGTGATAAGCGAAATTAATGAATCCAAGTATTTTTCGCTTCCTTTTCATGTCAACATGATACCCGATAAGTGTATCTTAAGAGAACGACTTTTGCAAGATAGACCACCGAAAGTTCTGTAAGGGACAAAGGGTGGGAAGTTAAATCTCGCATTATACGTAGGAGCGTAGCTACAGGTTACGGGATACATTTCCGGTGCGAAGAGATTGGGGAACGGAGAGGAAACATTCTGGACTATAATCAATGACAGAAGTTTGACTTTGAGAACTCAGGGCAATGAATTGAACAGAAGCCAATTTCGCTTTGGAGCTTATTCGAAAACACCAATAAAATGTACTCGGTCGACCTGTTTTTTTGTGTTAATGGATTTTTCCCTACAATTTAACACGTTGCTTAAAATATGCGCTCAGATTTACAATGGATATTACTATTTGTTTAATTTGGGATACTGTAATAATATTTCATTAGTTTAAATTATTTTACAATTGCAAATCAGTTGGCAAAGCAGCTGTCGCGACAATATCATAAACAGCAAATAAACAAATTGTGATATTAAAAAAAAAATCTCCAATAAATTGATATTATATCGCAGTTGAGTTTTTAATTGAATCCTAATGTTCCCTCTAAAATAATTTATTACCTAATCATTTTTAAGTTTCTTGAGTCCGACAAAAGGTTTTTTTTCGTTAATATTATGTAATTCCACAATGATGAATTTTTATGATAATTAAAACACTGTTTTTTTCCACCTTTGAGTTTATATTTCTTAATATGTTTCGAGGTTTTATCCTTTTATTATCAGGAGTATGATATAAACCTAGTTCAGTATCATTCGTTTGATGAAGAATAAGAATTAACTCAAAAGTGGAAACAACAGTGTTTTAGTTCATAAAAAAATCGTTAAAACGTTTTGACGTGAACGCCCATTTTCTATACGTTTTGTTATATTATTTGAAATGACATGTTTTGCCTTTGTGCCGAATTCACTCACAGTTAATATATAAAAATTATTTTTCTGTGACTGTGTCCGGTTATTTCTCGGAGCCTGTTCTTGGGATGTAGATGTCCAACTGTCTCGCTATCTTTTGGGTCGTCTTCCTGGAGGTCAATTTCCTGATGGTATTTTATTTGTCGCTTTATGTATCACTCTTTTAGAACATTATCTCTCTAGCAGCGTCTTTTCAGTCTTCTTCACATTTCTTATTTCAAAATTTCTAACTAAATATAAAACGATTTTGCTAAAACAAAGTTAATGAACGTTTATTAAAGTCCCTTTAAATAAGTTTTAGTACATCGAATATTACACTACATTAAACAATTTCGATTAAAAAACTTGATGTCGTTCCACGAAAAAGAACAGAGCATCATTTCGTTATCAAATGGAAAACTAGTGTGAAGTATTGTGCAGACATAAAGTCCGGACAATAAGAGGTAATCATGCCCTGACACTAACGGAGATGGATCGCCATTCAACTGGAGCCGTTCTATTTCATCGGGAAAATTGAAACTTTTATTGAAGACCGAACGCCCATTCGCATTGGCTATTATGGACACAATACTTCAGGGCTTCGACGAGTTTAGAAAAATGTTATTTATATGAAAAATTTCACCATATTAATTCCGCAAAAAGGGCAGTAAATTATGAAGTTGCTTAATGACAGTGCATAAAACACTAAATTGTCTCATTTTATAAAATAATGTTAAAAAGTTTAGTGTTCTTTACATCACTCTTGTATTCTCCATTTGATTTTACGGCTTTTTGATATTAATACATTTATTACCATCAGGCCATGAGATAATTTACAGGCGCACTCTTATACCTAGACTTACTTCAAAAGCTCGAAAATTCATAAAACATGTCACGTAAATACGTTGAAATTTCAGCTTTGGCCCACAAGTCAACCATAATTGAAATGGTTTTGCAAAGTTAATTTCATTGATTAATCTAGTATACAGGTATACCTACATGGATTACATGGATATTAGTCGTTTAAAATAGTTAAAACTAGATAAGCCTTTGAAACGAACTAAGTTCTCTTTGTATACAACAGATCTTTCAACCCAATTACTGTATACTATTTATTTTTTAGCTATTATATTGATTATTATAATATAGTGATTTCTACACCAGACCAACGACAGTGTGAGAATCACATTGCCATCACCGGGAATTTCTTGCCACTCTGCCTCGAAGGTCGTCAATTTACTTTATAATAAAATGTTTGATTTTATTTGATTTGTTTTTGTAAATACAATATGTATACATTATACTCGTACAATATATAAATTCATATTGTTATTAATTTGTTATTAATTTTGTTATTAATTTTAAAAAAATAATAAAGTTTTCTTCCGTCTGTTATATTTATAAAAATATATTTTAGGAATACGAATAAAAACGTCACTTTTCTAGAAGTTTCATTATATTTTATGGGGATGACATGTTTCGCCCTACTAAGGCATTATGTGTAATACCTTAGAAGGGCGAAATATGTCATTCCCATAAAATATAATAAAACTTCTAGAAAACTGGCGTTTTCATTTGTATTAATTATTTAATATAGAGTTGTACTTCATTGTTCAAGAAACAATAAATATATTTTAAAACATTTTGAATGTATTCAAATACTTTTAGACGAATACTGGATTTTACCCATTGCGGGTTATCATTTTAAGGATTAATTGTATCTTAATAGAGACGAAGATGCAAATTGGAAAAGGGAGAAACAGGTCATAAGTCCTGTAAACGCTTCGACCACCATATTCTGTTTCCAATTTGCATCTTCGTCTCTATTGAGATACAATTAAATATATTTTAGTTATTATTTGTAATATTTTATTTTAAAAACATCAATATCGATTTTAGGATTAATACAAGTTATGGCCATTGATTAAACTATTAATATACTGAATTGAAATGATTTAAAAATATATAAAGTGTTTTGTCTCACGAAAGTAAAAATCAGATAAACTGTATTTTCAAGTCGCAGAATTCGATTTCAACAATACGTACACTGGTTATACAATTTAAGTCGTACAAAAAATAATATAATATCGTATTCTTCTTTTTTTAATAGATCTGACGATATCATGTCTCCTGGGATGATGAGATCCAACTGTCCCTCCACCTGGTGGACGGTGCCCGGAAGAGATTTCATTAGCGGTTTTTAGTAAGATATTTTATTATATTTTAAGTATGATTTTCCAAAAAATTTAAACATTAAATGTCACTAATCCAAAAGTGTCATCGGTTAACAGTTTTGCTGCCGAAATCGATAAAAAAAACGTCTAATATAATATATTGTAGAAAAAAAGCTACGCTATTTTTTATGATTTTTAATTAAAATAGTCACCTAGAAGATATTTCAATACCAAATACAAACATTCTGTAAATTAAATGGGAAACATTTTTGTCTAAAGAATTTCCTTATCATTCGTCGCAGACTAGCAAAAAACATTTCTGATTTTATTTTTTGAAGCGGTGTGCATCTGTGCATGGGGTGATTTCCCGCCGGACTCGACTACCGCGGTCCGGTTCGGTGGTCACCAACATTTTTATGTTACATAAATATTATTTCTTTCCATGTTTACTGTAAATAGTAATTAATTAAATTAAACAATGTTTTTTTATTAAATACTTCCACTTATTGTATTTATTTCAACTGCGAGGGTTTCGCCAGGCTCGTTGACATCGACAGACTGGTATATCCATGCCAGCACTAGTCTGTCGATGCTACCTAGACTGGCGAAACCGCTGTCGAAATAAAAACAATAAGTGAAAGTAGTTTTTAAAAACATATTTTTATTTAATTATTATTTATAATGAGCTTCCATCAAGGGATTTCAGTAAAATCATAAGATTATCTGTAAATAGTTATGTATGAAAATTCTTAATACACATTTTTGCTATATTACATTAAAATACACAACGATATTAATTTGTGCTTAAAATGTGGGGTCTAGGGGGAAAATTACGGGCGGTGGTCTAGGGGACAGAACGCTTTCATTCTGATCCAGAGGACGTGGGTTCAAGCCTGGACACGACCCGAATCATTCTTCATAATAACGAGCTAAAGATTCTCAGTTGGGAGATTGTACATATAAATTTTAATACTGTTGATTTAAATTCTTGGTGTTATTCTTAATAAAAGGAAGGAACAAATGTTAAAAAGATATATTTTTGTGAATGTATACTAATACTTGTATACGAAATTCTGGATTTTTCACCAAAGGGTGGTCAATTCAAATTTAATTGTATCTCAATAGAGACGAAGACGCAAACTGAATATGGATGATCAAGGTGTTTACAGGACTTATGACCTGTCATTGGTTGGGTTAAGCGCACGCTTTATGTAATTACAACATTCCCCATTCCACCTTTCTTATGATCATGCATGACAATTTTTTTGGAAGATGTATATATACTTCAAAATCCATACCTATTTTCACGTGTCAGTTTCAATTATCCATCTATGTAGATTTGGTTGCACTTGTGAATCTATTCAAGATTAACTTATACAACCGACCCACTAACGCCATCTATGGAGAATGATTTTCAGCATTTAGCAAACTACCTTATTAACACAATGCGAAGGCTGTAGCCCATAAACGCATTGTTTAGAAGTCGCCAGGAGTATTATTCCATTCTAATTGCCAAAGAGTTGAACAGAATAATTACAAATATTTTTGTGAATGTATACTAAATACTTGTATACGAAATTCTGGATTTTCACCAAAGGGTGGTCAATTCAAATTTAATTGTATCTCAATAGAGACGAAGACGCAAACTAAATATGAATGATCAAGGTGTTTACAGGACTTATAACCCGTCATTGGTTGGGTTAAGCGCACGCTTTATGTAATTACAACATTCCCCATTCCACATTTGTTATGATCATGCATGACAATTTTTTTTTTTTTTTACTACTGACTGATTTATCCATAATAAAATTATTTATATAAGGATAAATTGTATCTCAATAGAGACAAAGATGTTGAGGAACACTTCACATTTTTTAGTTCAATCTACACTAGCGCCATCCATTAAGATTCATTTTGCAAAGATGCATTAAGCAAAGAAAAAATAATTTATATATAATTAAAAGCACAGCATTCGACGATTGACGATCGCTGTCCAAAATAACACAAACCCAAATAAAACGTAAAACGCAAAGCCGTCCAAATTAGCTAATGTATACGATACTGCTAGTACCAGGCTATCAGATACTTGCCTGGGGTTGAAAAAATATAATATATACCGGGATACTTTGTATCTCATACCCCCAGAGGCTAGTGAGTTTACATTTCAGTACCCTGGCCTAACATTGTCCGCGATAATGAGAGTATTACTCTTGTGTTTACAGCCAATGTTCGCTGTGTCGTTAACATTGATCAAATTGTTTGTTCTTGACGATTTATACAGGTGCATTAACTGCTATAGATAATATGTCGAATACGTTTTTATTTTTCTACACTTTATCTTTCTTTTAATCTATATCATATATTTTAAAATAAAAAAAGGGATTCTTAATATTGTTTAACTTTACTTTGCAAATATACTATTTATATATTTATTGTTTCATATAACTTCCGTAAAACATTTTTTTAATCCAAAAAGACCACCAAAGACCACGAAAAGAATCAACAAAGATTAAAATCGAGTCGCCGGGCTTGAACCCAAGTCCCTCTTCAAGCATTCCATAACCTTGACCATCAGCCGGTTGTATTTACTATCGATCTATTTAATATTAGTCTATTTTCTAGAAATCTTATTATATTTAATGTGAATGACATATTTCGCCTTTATAAAGTATAAATAAATCTATTAATGTTGTTAATTGAAATTTCATGAAGAAGTTCTTGCTGTGTGAAATAAAATAAAAAAGTTTTATTTTATTACACACAGCAAGAGGAATACTTCTTATTGCATATTTCGAACATATTCTAATTTCCTTTTTCATGTCATCAAATGTCATGTAATATTAATAAAATGAATAAATAAAAACATTTCGTATGCAAGACGAAATAAAATATAACTTAAAGATTTTAATAGAAAACTGAAGTTTTAATCTACATTCGAAATTTTATTCAAGAGTTTTACATCACTCTTCGAGAAACTTTTATGAAATTCTGGCGGTAACCCCATGTAAACATGCATTTGTTTTTTTCACACACAAGAGCAGCAGCGAGCTTAATAAAAAAAATTCACATTTTTAATAAAGCCATAAAGCAGAAAATAAATCATTCTCGGAAGTATTAATAAAGGGAAGAGCACGGCCAAGATATATGTTATCCGCAAGGTATTAACTAATACGCAAACAACATTTATAAGAATTACTTTCATTCCCAACTCCCCACAGCCCCGAAAGGCATTTGGTATAATTTTTACCGCGTCGTAATTTGCCGAAAATGTTTTACTTCCCCCCGAGCGAGGGGATAGGTGTGTGTATTTTTATTAAGGCTCATTCCATAAGAAACTTTTTCACTAACTAATGAATTTGGCCACGTAATTTATTATCCGGTCGCGAAGTTAAATTACATTTCTAAGGTCTTGCTCCGCATTTGCGATTCCCGTATCATTAGCAAATGAAGGCAACTTTTCCCGTTTCGATGAAGAAAATGTTTTACTTTTAAATAGAGTGTCTCCCTCATGCCGAAAACATGAAGAATGGGGAGGGATACGTTTTCTATTCAAACCAATATTGATTTACGCTTTACGTAAAATACACCACCATTAGATACTCGCATGTAAAAGTTTTTATTTTCCCAATTAATATAATGAATTATTTTGAGTGATTAATGAGAAATTAATTAATTAATTGAGTTGAGACATAGACCCTCGAAATGAACGTAATAAACCGTATAGGAGCACTTGAAATGTAGCTTCATCGAAGAATGTTGCGGATCTCATGGACTGATATGGTCACCAACAATGAGCTGCTACATAGAGCCAGAGTAGGAAAATAATTGTTGTGTGATGTGAAGCCTAGAAAGATGGCATATTTTGGACACATTCTCCGCAACGATATCTGCTGGACCTCATCATAAAACGAAAGATCGAGGGTAGGCGCGGTGTGGTAAGACCCTAGATGTCCTGGCTCTAGAATATCAAGGAATGGACCGGAGTTGGGGGGGTGGGGGAGTAGTTCCGTCTGGCACAGGACAGATAGGCCTACGCCAGGGTGATAGCCGACGTCGGGGGGACCTAACATGGCACTCGAAGAAGAAGAATATTATTTTACGGTTAACATCAACAACACGCCATCACGCCGTTTCGCCACAGGGGTAGGCAGAAATAATAGACAACCACACTGTTCTTTCCTGACATACTCGATTCCTCAGTATTCATGCATCGTGTCATGCACGTACGTCGATTTTTCCGACTGCTCACGTGGCCGACACTATTTTTTTGTTGGTTTGATTGTGCATTAAATTTAACCTTATAAAATCTCAAAATATAACTCGTACCATCTGCATATGCAATACATATATTATAATGAAACCATTTTAACAGAATGTACCTATACGATATTCCAATTATTTTCGTATTTCCTTATTAAATTTTCAGTCTGCATAAAAACTTTTCATATATCGTAATTTAGTTTTGTTACGCTGTTAGAATTTCCGCGGTTATTTGAAATATGTGTAAAAATATTCATAACCCGTGGGCAAGCTGGACTTAGTTGGATTATAAGGGTGGAATTCACCCTACACTGCCCCCTCATTCCCTTGTCTTCTCTAATTGAAGGTTATTATTTCGAATAGGTATGTAGGAAAAAAGGTACGTGCTTTTTTTTTTTTTTTTTTAAATCGTTTTGATCGAATGAACTTTTATTTAAAACGTACAATAATAAGCGTTTACTGTTTCGCCTTTCTAAGGCATCAAATGTGATTTTTTTGTCGATATTTTTGATGGCATAGAAAGGCAAAACATGTCATTCTTATAAATTATAATTAATCTTATAATATAATTAATCTTATATATAGAAAACAGACGGTTTCATTCGTAATAATTATAATATTTAACGTAGAATTTTACATCATTGCTCAAGAAACAATAAATATAATTTATTCTTCTTTTTTTTAGTTACTGCATATCCATTTTTGAATGTTTGAGACTACTTATTCGATTCTACTTCTAACTTTCAAAGAGCAGATCAGGCTACCTATAGTCAGCAATGTACAAAAGTTTGATGTTTCCCAGACACGATATCCTTTCCTTCAATTATCAATTGCAGTAATTATTACTTCTGTTTACACATAATGTGCTCTAGAAATGCAGTTTTTATTTATTTATTGTTGAAGTGAGTAGCTGACAATCCATTCTATTACGTCTTGGTGCGAAAATTTCTAGATTTGTCTTCATAAAATTAAGAAATTATTAGCTAACTCTGACTTTGATCATGTATTTAAGACAAGATTTATGAAGTGTTATGTCTGGTCCTCTTTTGCTCCTTTTTCATCCTGTTGTTGCCGTCCATTTCTGGTTATAGGCCTCCTCACGAATTATCAATTCTGTTATATCTTGAACGATCCAGGCACTTACCACACTCTTCTGGATATCATCACGCCAACGCAATGGGCGCCTAAATCCACGATTTGCCGTTCTTGGCACAAGCACTGCAATCGCTTTATCCACTTTTCATCTGGGTCGCGAGCAATATGTCCCTCCCATCACACCCTAGGGTTGAGGACATTTTGATAACGTGACAGATCTTTGTCCTGGCTCGCATATTTCTGACTCTATTTCGCAGGCTGATACACAATATGGTATTCTCCATTGCTCTCTGTGTGACGCTCAGCTTGATTATATTCTTTGTGACATTGCAACTGTTTCAATACCATAAGTTAACGCTGGCAGAACGTGTTAAATATTCTTCTTGAAGTTTATAGGTGTTCGGATTCTTCAAAATGTGTCCAAGATTTTATAATGCTGTCCAACTTAATCTGACACTTTTATTTACTTTTGCTACCTGTTTTAAAAAAAACTATTTCTTTATAGTGTTGATATGAAAATATTTGATTAATTTATTAAACAAAATCATTACGGATACTTACGTTATTAATATGTATGAATAAACGAAAGTTTTCTAGGAGTTTTATTATAATATTTATGTATGACATGTTTCGCCCATCTGAAGCATTCAAATCAGACGAAACTTCAACTCGTTTCAGTTTATATACACTAGTGAAGGGAGCGGAATATGGTAATTAACGAAAATTGATGTGACTTTATTCATTTTTAACAAATAATTATTTGGGTAGGTCCAGAAATATTGTAAAGTGTTTCTTGGAACTCGTAAAGAAATTTTATGACAATGCTTACATTGTTAGGGAATACTAAATGACATTATATAAATGAAAAAGAAGTTCAATAAATGTTAATAGTAATCAATATGTAAGACCGAAAAATACTTACGTTCTAAAAAATAATTTTAAATTTACCCAACGGACGAGAAAACTTTCGATCAGGAAACATAGCAAACTCTTTTAATTAATAATTTTGCTGTACGAAGGTACTGTATTGAGAAGGAAACATTTCCCCTGAAACTTTACAGACTGTGTGAATCTACTATGTACTGTGATCGTACACTCTTAATGATGGGCTAGGACAAAAATATTTCACCGCATTGAAATATAATTAGATTAACCACCCATTATTGTAATAATTTCAAAACAATTATATATAACCATTTATTATATTTTGTTCCTTCATCTTAAATAGTCGTATGATTTGTTTCTATCAATGATTCTAAACATGAAGTATTCAAAACTGTACCTGAATAATATAGTGCTTTTGTCAAATTGTTAGTAATTACTAAATAATCACCATATACTACTCTTAAGATAAAGACTGCAAATATCTCCGAAACGTCGGTAGAAATGGACACCAAGAGACACGAATATATCCAAGATCCCAGAGAACACTAATTTACAATACAATATAGACATTTTCTTTTACAGAGCGACATTTTTATGAATTTATCGTCAAAAGGGCGCTCTAGAAAATGCTCCGTTTTATGAATTAGATAAAAAATAAACATATTTAGTATGGAGGCTGCGCCTGACGCAGTCGATCAACATTTACATCAGGAAAAGATAATTTAAGAAGGTGCGTTTTGAGCCTCGATAAAAACTCTGACGAATTTACAATGCAGTTTTCGTTTGCTGGAAGATTGTTCCAGGCTGAAGGGCCGGGTATCGCGAAGGCTCAGTCACCAAAGTTTGTGGGAGGATAGCGTTTTGGAACAATCAATCTACTGACCGCAGAAGACTGCTGATCGTAATGTAGACTGTCTGGCATTCAGGTTCTCGTTGATGCAGAGTTCAGATATATAAGCTGGTGCAATTCCATGCAACGCCTTAAAAACTGTCCAAGAGATCTTTTATTGTATCCTTTATGGACATTTTTAGCCAAAAGAGGTCTTTAAAATGCTGTGTTATATGACAATTCTTCGACATATCCTTTATCAGTCATGCTGCCGACTGGAGTGTACAAGCATTTCACACTTTCATCAAATTAATTAACTGACTAACCATCACGCCTCTCCCCGGTGGGATGGATCCCCGGTGGGATGGATCTCCCGGACAGAATGGACCGCCACACTGTTCTGTCCTGACATACTTCTCTCGATTCCTCTACATTCATACATCTTGTCATGTACGCACGTCGATTTCTTCGACTCCTCACGTGACCGACATTTAATATTTGATTGATTTGATCGTGCCACGTTTTTTTTAGGCCCTCCTCTATTTCTAGCTCTGTTCACGTCGTTTACATATACCTTATTCACCATTCTCTCTTCACTCATTCTTTACATGTGTCCAAACCATCTTAACGACCCTTTCTTTATTTTGATCATAATTCATCTAAGAGGTCTCATTTCTACTGCATTTATTCTACTTTCATCCTTATTTTGCCAGTTATATGCTTCACTTCCATACACAAGGGTCGGCACAAGAACACTATTATGCACTGCCATCTTAGTTTTTTGGATAGGCTTTTGTTTGCGATGACAACTTTAAGTTCTATCATACAGGGTTCTCAGTTCTAAAACATAGTTCTATCGCATAGGGTACAGATTATATTTGCATTGTACACTTTATTACATGCATATTTAAAACACATTGGTCTAAGAGATCTACTGCTTTTATTATATTTTTATCTTTATTTTGTCAGTTCTATGTTTCAATTCCATTCATTAAGATCGGTACAAGAACATCACCCTTACATTGTATTAAACCGGAAATGTAAATTGTCATACCACGTGTTGCAGAATCCTGTTTGCTGTAATCCTGTGGTAGATGAAATTTATGCATATTTTTTTGCATTTTTAAGTCTCTTATCTCCCAATATTTATGACCAGATAAACGCACAAATCCGCCTCGGGAGAGGGCGGCGCCCTGCAGATATGCTAATTGCAAGGGATTAAAAATAAAACCACAATTAGCAATAATTAAACTTTATCTTAATTATATGGTCCAGTGTGACGGAGGTAGGGATCGCTTCATATTTTCAGGGATTATTCTTTTAATTGCTTTAATTTTTACAATTACGTCAATGCAATTATTTTGATATACTGTAAAAAAAGTTAACTGTTAATTTATTTTCAATTGTAATAACGATTTAGATAACTTTCCGAGCTCTTTCTCGATATTCTTATAAATAATATAATAATTAAACTAACTAACTAACTAACCATCATGCTGTCTCTCCGGAGGGGTAGGCAGAAATAATGGATTGCCACATTGTTCTGTCTTGAAATACTTCTCTAGCTTCCTCTACATTCATACATCTTGTCATGCACGCACGTCGATTTATCCGGCTCCTCACGTGACCAACATTTAATATTTGATTGATTTGATCATTCCACGATTTTCTCGGCCTTTTTTTTCGCTCCATTCACGTCGTTTACATATACCTTCTTCACCATTCTGTCTTCACTCATTCTTTCCACGTGTCCAAACCATCTTAACGACCCTTTCATTATTTTGTAAGACTTTCATTCGCACCGCATTCACTTCTTTTACTTGCATTTGACACTCTATAATATACAGATTTATCATACATTCGTCTTAGAGATCTCATTTCTACTACATGCTTCACGTCCATACATATAGGTCAGCATTGTAATTTAAAATATGAAAGTGAAGCTTGGAGTTGGCAGATAAAGGAAGAAAGATGGATAAATGCCGTAGAAATGCGTGCATGTCACGATGTGTGAATGTAGAAGAGTCGCAAGAGCTATGTCATAATACAACAGTGTGGCGGTCCATCCTCTCTGTCTATCCCTCCGCGAAAACGGCGTAATGGTTAGTTAGTTCAACTCAGCGATTTTTAAACCTTGGAACGGTAAACAATTTTTATTGTTACAATAAAAAAACTTTTTTTTAAATTTCACTGTTTATTGTTTAACTTCTTACTTCATTATGATCTTACGTTTTATAAATATTTTAAAAAGTAATTAGCATGTAAAAATACGTAATTGTAAATTTTTTTAAATACAAGTGAAAAAATGATGATTTTAATTAATTCATAAATCAATTTTATGAAACTCAACAGTGTAAATGTTGATCAAATCTATTATTAATGAATTAATACATTGTTTTTTCCTCTTTTGAGTTAATTTTTCTCGATATGTTTGTATGGTTTAAAACCTTCATCTTCGGGAAAACGATTTTGATTTTATCGTTTATTAACGAATAAAACGAAAAAACGCTTTTTTTAATAAATTGCACATAATTTTATTTAGACTTTGATAAGAACCTATTACTTGGTGGTTGCAACAGTTTTTTTTACGTATTTGGTATAGAACCACATTTTTGAAAACGAGGGCCTAACGGTTTCGCTCTATGCGAGCTTCCTCAATGCTTTATTCTTACAAAAATAAAGTGGTTATTAAAATTTTAAATATGTATCTTTATAATAAGTATCACTGAAGAAGGACTGGTTGTCCGAAACATGTCTGATATGTAATTTTAAAAGTGTTGTATATACAAAGTATGTATATTAAATAAATAAAAGACAAATAAAGTATCTACAACACGAAGTGTGGCGAACGTAGAAGAAACATAAAAATCTGTTTAATTATTTCTTAAATTTTATTTAGGTTTAACATATATATTCGGATAAAATCATAGCATGATATAAAATTATACGAATCATTTTCTGCGGAGTGCAAGACTGAAATGAACGCGCCATTAAGTCCTCCTCCGAAATTCATCATTAATTGAAATAAAATCGTTTCAGCATATTTTACACCGAATTCTCGTTGATTCTCCGAAGATTCAAAACTAGATTTTATCTCCATTAATTTTCACATTAAGGATTCGCTCGATAAACTTCTTGTGCCGAGTAGGGTTTACCCCTGCGCGCTTCTTAAGGGCTGTTTTTATTGGAAAATCATTTAAAAACCAGGCAATTCTAAATTAAAAAATTGAGAAAAAAACAGGCAATCGTGTATTTTATTGCAATATTTTAATCTTTCTAAAAATTCTGAAGTCGTATAAAGTATATGGTGCACTCAAAGACATCACGACTAGAATAAATATATCCACCAAAGCAAATATGGCAGTACGGAGTTCTTGTGCCAACCCTGATGTACGAGTATGGTAGTACAACTTGGAGCTGGCAAAAGAAAGATTAAAATGAATCCCATAAAAATGATAGTATAACGAACGAAGAAATATAAGGCAGATGATTGCATCATAAGTAGAATAAATAAAAACACTTAGCTGGTTTGGACATATTGAACGAATATAAGAGAGAAGAATGCTCAAAAAATTGTATACAAGCAATGTAAATGAAAAAAAAGAAGAAAAAAAAAATGACTTGACATGTGATAAGTAGCTGATCTATCACCATGTTTATTGTCACATGAATGATACCAGACCAAAGACAGCGTGAGATTTGAGACACACTGCCTTCGCCGTGAATTGATGTGCAGTCATAGTTGTTACCACTCTGTCACGAAGGCCGTCAAGCTTACGCTTAAGAATAATTAAATATAACTAGTTGTAACTGTAATCAGTAATAAGTTTTAACTTTTAATAACAATATTTTTTTTCACACACGTAATATAATTCACAATTAACAAAATTAAATTTATGTCCTTTTGTTTTCTACACTACTGTCATATAACAATAATCAGAACAAATTTTAAAATAATCCAGAAACGTTCTTGGGCATGCGCATAGTGTGCATTTTGAATTACTTTAGGAGAAAATCTAAGTATTTCTCTCTCGTTCTCTTGTATTCAAAATATTCTCGTACTCTTTCTTGACGACACCTGGGTTTTTGCCTATTTATAGTATTATGATTTGATGCTGTGATCCATACAACTAAGAAATAATAGAAAATTGTTATTCAATTTGTTTTTTTTAATGTTTACAAATACTTGTAGACAAATACTGGATTTTCACCTATTGCGGGTTAATCATTTTTAAGGATTAATTGTATCTCAATAGAGACAAACATTTAATTTTTTATTTTGAATAACTTCACTGTTTGTAGGTCCATCTACACTAGCGCCATCTTTTAAGATAATTTGCAAGCACTAAGCAGAAAAAATCTTTATTAATGCAATGTAAAAGGCTTTTACTCAATTATCACACTGATAGACAACGCCTGGAGTGAAACTCCAATTATTATGCTTTTAACTTGTACCAGTACAAGTTAAAAGCATAAAATTTGGAGTTTCACTCCAGGCGTTGTCTATCAGTGTGATAATTGAATAAAAGCCTTTCACATTGCATTTATAAAGATTTTCTGATTAATGCTTACAAATTATCTTCATAGATGGCGCTAGTGTAGATGGACCTACAAACAGTGAAGTTATTAAAAATAGTAACATATATACAAGTTCCAAAAATTTGTCAGACGTGGTGTCGTAAGAAGGGCGCAATGGGGAATGTTGTTAACATAAAGTGATCGCTTAACCCAACCAATGACAGGTCATAAGTCCTGTAAGCGCCTCAACTAACATTCTGTTTCCAAAAAAAAATACATGTTCGTCTCTATTGCGATACAATTAATAATTGTTATCTCTAATCCTTCTAGTAAGCGTCGACACAAATTTCTTCTGCCTGTGTACCTAAACACTCAGCACCAAAATTATAATTTTCTTACGAGCTCCCTTTGTGTCGAGAAGCAATCATTATAAATCTGATGGCGCTATAACGGCACTGAGGAGTGAGGCATTTATAATGCCATAAAGCCCAAGGCGCATTTTAACTATCAAACTTAGACTATCAATTTACCATCGGCGGCGTGAACCTACCCCGGGCTGGCACTCTGGATACCTCCGAGATATGAATTCTCTCACCCCTAGGCCCGGAGGGATGTTCATCTGTGGGGCGTGAACAGCGCGAACGTTTCACGGCGGGGCCGGTTGCGATGGGAATTGTAGGGGTTTAATGCAAAATTCGGTAAATGTTCACATGAGAAATTTTCTCAGAAATGCGATTGTTTTAAACACATACTTAACATTTTTTTTATACAAGCCTTTTGAACCTAATTACTGTATACCATTTGTATTTTACTTTTTAGTTCATTTATTCTCGTAAAACCATTTTACTGTCACGTGACAATCTCCCTGCCGTCACCGGGAATCAAATCCGTAATTTTCGATGTGGCAGTCATAGCTCTTGCCACTGTATTATAGAGTGTCGAATGAAAATATAAGAAGTGAATGCGGTGCGGATGATGGTGTTATAAACAAAATAATGAAAGGATCATTAAGATGGTTGGATACATTGAAAGATGAAACGAATAAATGAAGGTAAAAAAAGTATATGTTAACGATGTAAATGGAACTAGAAATAGAGGAGGACGAATCATTAAAAATATTATTGTTATTATTCTTATTATTATTATTATTATTATTATTATTATTAATATTTATAGCCGGATATTAAAAATGATACACCAAGGTGAAATTAGACATCATATTTTATATCGACTTCACGAATGAATATTTGAGAAGCATAGGCCAGCTCATCAGCTTTTGATGTCTCTTTAATACACATTTAATAACTTTCACCATTGGTGCGTCGTGGTATATACATTTACATAACTATAATATGTATGTACGTATAGTACGTATTTATAAGTACATCTCAATATTTGCGTATTGGAGCATATATGGGATATGAATGAAACGTATTGGTACATATTCTTCTTCTTCAAGTGCCATGTCGGGTCCTTCCGACGTCAGCTATCACCCTGGCGTAGGCCTCTCTGTCCTCTACCAGATGGAACAACTCCCTCACCCCCCGAATTCCAGTCCATTTCTATATATTCTCGAGCCAGGACATTTGGAGTCTACCACACCGCGCCTACCCTTGATCTACCCTTTCATGATGAGATGCAGCAGATGAGGTGTATCTCATTGCGGAGAATGTGTCTCAAATATGCCATCTTTCTAGACTTCGACGGGATGATGGAAGATGACCATCCCCTTTGACACACGAGACCAGCCCACTGCCACTTCATCCTCACAGTGAACATACTTACATCGGTGACCCTGGTGCATCTTCTAATCTCCACGTTGGGTATACGATCTCTAAGCGAGATACCCAACATGGATATTACCATGGCCCGTTGCACAACTTTAATTTTGTCCATTGCTTTTTTAGTTAACGTCCATGTCTCGCATACATGGGTCATTACAGGTAACACACACTGGTCCAGAACTTTGGATTTTAAATTTTGTGGCATGTTGGACATGAAAATGTTGCCCAGCCTTCCGAATACAGACCAACCGAGCTGTATTATTCTATCAATCTCCTTGACTTGACCCCCTCTTACAAAAGCCAACAGATGACCAAGGTACACATATTCATCCACACAACATTTTTATGATGACAGCTATCGCTTAGTTATTCTTAGCTTTTGGGTATTAATGAATTCTCTTTAACCAGATCTATATAAATGAGTAATTGATAAACGACATTTGTGACAGATTTGCAAGAGATATGACTGCCACACCAAAGGTTCCGTGTTCGATCCCTGGCGATGACAGTGTAATTCCCACACTCTTAAGTCTCGTGTAGAATTCACGTTACATTAAAATGGTGATAGATCAGCTACTTATCATACGTCAATAGAATCAATATATATTTTTTATTATTATTTTAGAAAGATATTATTAAATTAAAGTATATAAATATACAGTATTGTGTTTCAAATTCCAATTAATATACTAACTAAAAAACAAATTGGCTACAAAATGATATGTTTTATATATAAATAAATAATTTAAAAAAAAAAAAAAATAATAAAGGGGTCTATCTCAGCTGCCGCCTCGTTTAAAAGACGAATCGTCCTCAATACAGGAGAATTTGAAAGCGCCAATGTGTGGCAATTTGGGGCATAAAATAATAAATGCCCCCTGGGTCTTCCATGAATGTTTAAAAAATCACGAATAAAAAATAAGACTACATTTTAAGTGGATTAAAATGATCCAATCCTGAAAAGAATCGAAATCTACAGAGCGTCCAATCTGTTACTCTATTCTTGGGTCCATTATTTTCAGGTGGACGTACAAGTAAAGAATAAGTAACGCTTTGTAATTTCGCTTCAAATATACCAGACAACAAATGCATTCGATCCATGTATAAGATGCTGGAAAAAGTATTAAAAAAAACAGAACCGTATTTTTCAAAAGCGTTTTACAAAAGCGACTTGCTTGCAGAAGTTATAAGGAAAGCTTATTACGAACGTACCTCCGTGAGATAGTAATATTGCATATTGCTAGGCGAGTCCCCTGTCCCGGGAACTTGGCAAACAAAATTATGAATAAAAAATGAACCGACTTTAAAATTCAACTGCCTGAGCGGGTACTGAAAATAAAATCAGACACTTTTATATAAGGTATTAAGATGGCTGCTAGTTTAAGCTTATACTCAATTATTATTACATGTTTTTTAATAAGCTTAATGCCCCCAAACATGGTTTTACATTATTAATAACGAACTAATCGTCGCCGTCTCTCCGAATGGGTAGGCAGAAAGAATGCCACACTTTATTTCCTGACATACTTCTTTCACTTCCTCAACATTCATACATCGTGCGTGCAGGTACGTCGATTTCTTCGACCCCTCACGTGGCCGACATTCAATATTTGATTTATTTGATTGTGCCACGATTTCCTCGGTCTTCCTATATTTCTAGTTCCATTTACATCGTTAACATATACTCTTTTCATCATTATTTTTGCATTCATTATTTTCATTTGTCTAAATCATGTAAATGGTTCTTGCATTATTTTGTTCAGAACACTTTCATTCGTACTGCGTTTACAAAAAAATTAACATTCAAAATACAATGTTTCCAAAAGTTATTCGAATGGAAATACAACTGACAAAATTAACTGAAATTGGTGTAGTACCGCAAGCGTAATTTTAAAAATAACTGCATATAAAATGTTTCACATAAAACAGCTAGTAAAATGACGATTATGCTGGGGTCGTTGACATATGAGATGAAATAAAATTTCTTGTATATTCGAGATTAGTTTCGCATTGTGCTTTAATATTCTGTCTGAATCTAAACGATATTTCAAGGATGAGAAATACAGTCTGGCTCTCCACTCAATCTCCTTATATCGAAATGTTTATTTTAATAAAAAAAACGTTCTTACTCGCATATTCCGATAAGCCTCGCTACCAGGGGAGCAAACATAGCTACAAGTAGAGAAGTGTTTATAGAATGGGTAGGGTCACCATGAATTCGACATCTTTATTTATTCATATACAATATACCTTATTAATGCGTAGCATTAATTATAATATAAAAAAAAAATCCTTATTATTTATATAACTCTTTTTCCTGTGTTGTAGATGTTTTATTTGTCTTTTTCATTTTTTTATATATTTTGTATTTACAACACTAACTTAAAAAAAATATATATATTATTTATCGTACATTTTTCGGACAACCGCAACCGGTCTTTTCACAGTGATATTATAAAGATACATATTTAAAATATTATGAAAGTACCTTTTGTTGTTATTATTTACCTGAACTCCAATAAGAACTTTAAATTATTATTTTAAAATTTAAATTGATGCATAATATTTGTTATAACAAAAGCATAAACGTTCCAAAATAAATCTTTATAACATCTGTCAAAACTGATCATATTTGTAAACAATTTCATAATATTTTAAATATGTATCTTTATAATATCACTGAGGAAGGACCCGTTGTCCGAAACATGTCTGATATATATATATATATATATATATATATATATATATATATATATATATATATATATATATATATATATATATATATATATATATATATATATATATATATATATATATATATATATATATATATATATATATATATATATATTTAATGCTATTGTTGTATATACAAAGTACCTATATAAAAAAGAAAAGACAAATAATTATTATTCCTCTTATTGTAGATCTTGCGATCTGTTTATACAGGATATCAAATTTCTTCAGGTGATGAAGACGTCCAGCGTTTTCTCCATCTCTTTGGTGGTAATCCTGGTGGTCGACGGCCCACTGTATATAATTAATTAATTTACATATTAATCGTATGATTAATTAACATATTTATACAAATTTGTTATATTATTTATTTTAATATTCCTAGGTTAAGATATCTCGATATAGACTAACGCAATGAATAGCAATTCACTTTGCAGTCCATGGTCTCCAAGATAGCAGTTTTCTTGTCCGCATTTTTATCCAAGCTTCTGGCTATGTGACCTGTGCATTGCCATTTAGAGTGATATTTTATTCAATAATATTTATTCTACGGTTTTTATTTTCAAATAACTTTAGATAATCCATTGTTTTGTCGGAAACACTTTGATATTTCAAAATTAATAATTTTGAAACACTGTTATAATATCGCAATCAATTTAATTTCTACGAAGTTTTCGCGACAGCTGTTTCGCTAACCAATATAAGGTTAGCAAAACAGGTGTTACAATCAACTTTATTGTAACACCTGATGATGCTTGCATTGGTAAACGAAATAATATATAAATTAAATCCATTGTGAAATTATAACACTGTTTCAATTAAACAGTTCAAATAGGTTTATTTTTTCGTCATTGACAATTTTGGAATTCGGAATTAGAACGCCTCAACTTTAATCAAAGAAAATAAATTCTAATCAGTGAAAAAAGGAGCAAAAACAAACTATATATAAATTATTGTGTTTGATTTTATTTTGTACGCTTTTGAAAAACGAATTTTGCATCGTGCGTTTTTTTAAACGAAATATATTCTAGCATGATGGATAAATGACTTTCATTAAGTATTCTAATGGATTTTATAAGCATTTATATTATACCAGAGCATCGTAAAAGATGGTGAGCCGTTATTCGAAGGACCAGGAGAACAGAGGGCGGGGGGGGGGGGGACGGACGGTCCTCGGGGAGTCCGTATTATGATTGCCGAGAAGTCTTCATGCTTTTATAACAGGGATTTGCTTACATTACTCGCAATTCTTAGGAAAACACTCTTACCTGAACATTGTTGCAAACAAGATGTCGCGAAATGTATTTTCGGAATGGCGGGGACGTGATCCCTAAATTGGCCGTGATGTGGTTGTTGTATTGCCAATATCCGATGGGAAAATTTGATCTGCATAAACATACCCTTTATATAATATGCCGCCCTATCGCATACCCTATCACATCAAATGCGATTGTAAAATACTATGTTAATATATAAATCACACGAAGGGTTCTATTATATTATGATAGAAAAAAGTATATTAGAATTTAAAGTTTTTTTTTGATATCGTAAAATGTCAATAAACATTAAAATAACTAACTAACTAACTAACCATCACGCCGTCTCCCCGAAAGGGTAGGCAGAAAGAATGGACTGCCACACTTTAATCGATGGGGCAATCCATCCGTCTCTTTTCGCCATCGCGAGAGACGCGGTGTGATGGGTTGCGAACCTCATCGCCACCATAAAATATCGATTCACTTATTTTCAATTGTCCGTTTTGATAATTATAAATAATTCTTAAATATTAAGATAATTATATAATTAAAGAATATGGATAAAATGCTACTGTGATTTTCTGTGACATACTATTTGACCGATGGCGACGTTTCGTAGATAGTTGCAGATTCCATTTTTTTTATCAAGTTATTACGAATCAAACCATAAAGGTCGTTTTGCGGCACCCTATTTATCTAATCAAATCAAAATCAGATCAGTTTATTTACTCAAAAGACATTACAAACAGCATAAATGTTTAAGGCATCTATTGAGTGTAGGTAAAATATTATATACTTACAACATAAATAATACACGAAACGCATGAGAGGTGGTTCGACATTAGGAAGACAAGATTATTTCTAAAGTCGAGAGTATTTGTCCTCTGAATGTACCTTCACTTATATGAAGACGTCGTTCTCCGAGAAGACCGCGTTCAGGAGACTAATTGCTCTTCCCACCGTTTTCACCAGAGGCAGATTGGTTCTGGCGACCGGTAGATAAATTTTATATGATTTATTAAATATGTAACATACTCGTAAAATAATTTTCTCATTCGATACTACCATACTACGATGAAATATCTGCATTTCGAATTATTTTCACTGAGAAACGAAGTATTCTTCTCTCGGTCTCTTGTTTTAAAAATTCAATTCTCGTAATATTTCTTTGACGACAACCATACGAGTTATTGTTTATTTATATTATGAATCTAGAAAAAGTACGTGTTTGTTAACTTTTCCAATATTATGCCAATAATCAAATGTTTTTTAAAATACCTTCTTTTCTGTTATTTTGTCCATAAAGGGCGCCGCATAAGGTTTGATATTTCCTGATGGTGGAGAGGGTGCAGAAGAAATTTCTGCGTTACCTCTATCTTAGGGAGTATGAATATTACCCGTGGCTCTTTCCGACTGATTTCTTGCTAGGGATGAGACGAGACATTCACTTGGGTGTTTACTTCTTTCGACTGATAGGTGGTTGTATATACAACTCAAAAATCCTGAGTGATGTAGGTCTGTTCGTACCTGAAAATTGTCTTCGACAAAGGGGCCATAGATCTCCCGCGATGCAGAACCAACCTGCCAATGGTTATGCCGGTAGGAAGGGCAATATCTTTGCCAAATCGTATCACCTCGGAATTTTACGTATTTTGTGATAGTCTAGCTCACCTGAGGGAAGCACTGTCCTTAGTATAATTGTATATTAATTTTATTAATTTGTCCTGTATCTTATGTTTCTCGCTCTTTTTATTATTTTATTATGATTAACTTGTTATTGCGTATCTCTAACTTGTATCCTTAGTGTATAGGAAAATAATTCTCTAATGCTTAGGATATATTTAAATGAATAAATTGTTGGAACAAAATCGTTACAGTGAGGATTTAACAAAAACAAATTTTAAAAGAAATATTCTTAGATAATATCAATACCGAAATTGCATATTTTATTTCAACGTTCAGTATTCTGTGAAGATGCGGGTATAAATGGGAATGTAAGAGAATTGGACGCCCGTAAAAATATTCTTTGGCTCCCACTTCGGGTCAAAGGGAACATTAACATATGGTAATTGAACACAAAAATGGTCATTTATCACACCGTTTTTATGTTTACACTCCAGTTGGTGATTTCATCATATTACTAGAGCAGGGTTTTCCAAACTCGTTCTGCACCGGACCTTTTCGTAAAGCAGGAAATTTTAACGAAACACTTAGATTTTTAAATAGTCCATTGTTTTGGTTGAAACACTATGTTACATTAACATTATAAACTGTTAAATTAAATAACTTTATTTTATGTATCACAATTGTATTTTATTTTACGCGACAGCTGTTTCATCAACCTTTGTTGACATCATCAGGTGTTATAATATTATGATATAGCTAGAATGGCAGTGCACAATGGTGTTCTTCTACCGACCCTTATGTATGGAAGCGAAGCACGGAACTGGCAAAAGAAGGATGAAAGTAGAATAAATGTAGTAGAAATGAGATCTCTTAGACGAATCTGTGGATATTCTGTGTATGATAGAGTGTCGAATGAAAATATAAGAAGTGAATGCGGTGCGAATGATGGTGTCATGAACAAAATAATGAAAGGATCATTAAGATGGTTTGGACATATGGAAAGAATGAATGAAGAAAGAATGGTACAAAAATTATATGTTAATGATGTAAATGGTACCAGAAATAGAGGAAGACCGAGGAAAACGTGGCACGATCAAATAAATCAAATATTGAATGTCGGCCATGTGAGGAGTCAGAGAAATCGACGCGCGTGCATGACACGATGTATTAATGTTGGGAAACGAGAGAAATATGTCAGAAAAGAAATGTGTAACAGTCCATTCTTTCTGCCTACCCCTTCGGAGAGACGGCGTGATGGTTAGTTAGTTAGTTAATTTTTAAGATGTTTACATCATTAGGTGTTACATGATGAAAGGATTATGTTTGTATACTCGGAAAGCTGTAATATTAAATTTATATACTAGGAAATTTATATATAATATTAGGAAATTTATATACTAGGAAATCTATTTTAATTCGATAATAGTAGAAAAAAGTATTTTACACATTTATGGTTGACCCCTTTATGTATTTGGTTACAGCTCGTTTTTCGAAATATTAACTTAGATTTTTATATCTCAGTTCAAAGTTGATCAAATGTTATGATTAAAAAAAATACGGATTTACACGTTATCAGGTTTACGAACAATGTTTATTAGCACGGCTAACCGTTCTGTCAATTTTGGCAACTGTCATTAAGCTGACAAGATTTGTCAGTCGGTCAGATAAAATTATATAAATAATTTCTTTCATGCATACGGTGTGACCGACGGCCGGTGGGGAAGACGGGATCTGGAGTGGAGACCGCGTACAAGATTCCACAGAGTTGGACGTCCCCTTGCCCGATAGACCGATGATCTGAAGAGGATTGCTGGACATAGATGGATGGGAGCGGCAATGGATAGGGGTCGGTGGCGTGTTTTGTGCAGTGGATGACAGACGGCTGATGATGATGATGATGGCACGGTGTGAGAAAAGATGGTCCACCGCCGTCATAAAAATCCAAGGATATTGATTATCACTCACTTTTTAATATAAAGTAGAAGACCTAAACGTATTGCAGTGTATAAAACCATTCCAAATTGTCACGAATAACAAATTCAAGTCCAGCGGAATATAGTTTGGGAAACCCTGTATTAGAGTATTATTTATGATATTCGAATAATTGTTAACCCTTTACTGTCTGACGTAGACGTTGTGTTATATACCAAAAAGGGTTATATAACTCGTTTTTCGAAATATTAAGAATTATTACATGCCGTCCTAGTTCTAGAAACTTGTTTTGTGTAGTTTTCTTGTCCAGACTGTTGATTTCAGCTATCAAATCAATCAAATCAGTTTATTTCATCAATAGATATTACAAAATAATTAATTTTTAATAAATTGAGAACAGGTAAAATAATATACATATTGTATATAGTATACTACCAGAAACGCATGAGAGATGGTTCGACACTAGGAAGACAAGATACTCTCCTTAATTAAGAGTATTTGCTTATGGTAACACGATGATATGATTATGTTTGTATACTAGGAAATTTGTAATATTAAATTTACATACTAAGAATTTTTTACAGTAAAAAATCTATTCTAATTCTACTAGAAAAAAGTATTTTCTACATTTATAATTGACCCTCTTATACGGGAGCACGTTTAAAATTCTTTGTGTCATTAATTAATTTTAGACTCTCAGAAAACCAATTGAGAATGGAGATTTGGATATATTATATTCCAGTATCAAATTCACTTATCACATTGCTTTTAAATAGAGTCTGCATTTTGTTATTGAAATAAGAATCTCGATCAGTAAAGGGTTAAGCAAGTTTATACCATAATAGCCCGAAGTACCCCAGGAACTATACAATAGAGGGATTAACCTACTCGCGGCATATTAAACTGGCGGCTTTATGTGTGCTTTGACAATAAAAATGTTTTATGGCGTCGTTTTTAAATGCTTTTCAAAATTATATTATTCAAAGTACCAAATTAAAAGTGTATTCTCTGTCTTTTAAATTTAAATCCTTAAGCTAGCTCATTTAATTATTCTTAATTTTTCAAAAAAATACAATATCAGGAGAGTCGTAGTTATGTTGATTTATTTCATTGTTTGTTTATATCACACTCGTATATGAACAGTCAATAAAAATATGTACATTAATCAGACCATTTTAAAAATGTACTTATTTGAAAAAGAGCAAAAGATAATTCTTATTTTATTCATTGTTGTTTCTTAAATAATGATATTAAACTATAATATATACGAATGACAACGTCTGTTTTCCATAAGTTTATTATAAAATATTTTATGGATATGACATGTTTCGACCTGCTAAGACATGAAACTTGTAGAAAACGGACGTTTCAATTTGTTTTGACAGTTTTTTCTTACTCCAATTTTAGCTACTGCTCACATAATATATATTTAAATAATACTTTATTTACATATTAATATAATCACTTGACCACCTTCGTGGCCGAGTGGTGTGTGCATTGACTGCCACCCGAAGGTTCCTGGTTCGATTCCCGGCGAGGACAGTGTGATTGTCACACTGTCTTTGGTCTGGTGTAGAATTCACGTGATAATGAAATGGAGATAGATTAGCTACCTATCACATGTCACGAGAATCACTATGATAGCTATAATACTTTTTAGATCGATTTGGCTCATGCTGTCATGATGTAAAGAGCGATTCAACAAAATAATAATAATAATAAAACTAATAATATAAACACGTCAATATTGTTTTCACCTGTGAACGCCAGTATTTTCTAACTAACTAACTAACCATCACGCCGTCTCCCCGGAGAGGTAGGCAGAAAGAATGGAACGCCACACTGTTCTGTCCTGACATACTTCTCTCGCTTCCTCTACATTCATACATCTTGTCATGCACGCACGTCGATTTCTCCGACTCCTCACGTGACCGACATTCAATATTTGATTGATTTGATCGTGCCACGTTTTCCTCGGCAATCCTCTATTTCTAGCTCCGTTCACGCCGTTTACATATACCTTCTTTACCATTCTGTCTTCACTTATTCTTTCCATGTGTCCAAACCATCTTAATGACTTTTCCATATTTTGTTCATAACACTTTCATTCGCACCGCATTCACTTCTTATACTTGCATTTCTCACTCTATGATTTACAGATTTGCCACACATTCGTCTTAGAGAGTATATCTATCAATAATAATTATAGAATGTAATTATTATTATTATTTAAAGGTGGAATGGGGATGGTTGTAATTACATAAAGCGTGCGCTTAACCCAACCAATGACAGGTCATAAGTCCTGTAAACACCTTGATCAACCATATTCAGTTTCCAATTTGCATCTTCGTCTCTATTGAGATACAATTAAATCATTATAGAATGTAAGTTTTCAACTTTGTAAAACAATATTCGTTAGACATATGAGTCACAATATATTATTGCTCACATCACGACATGTTATTATTTTTTCCGCAGTGTACATATTGTGTTATATTAATTGCATAAAAATTTTATATATTTTTTTATTCTGTACAAATCTTCCCGTGCCAATCAAAGTACTGTATTATTTGACACGCCGTAGCTAGTCGCATACGATATTGTATATAAATATTCATAAGCAATATGACCTTCGTCAGCATTAGCGGATAAATCAGGATTCTAAGAGTGTAGTCCGTAACAGGAATCGTGGTGCCTGTTCCTAACAATAATATGCATTTCAAGCATTACCATGACAATGGGCGGACGCATTCTGAATGACCAATGACCGGTTTCGCCCATCATAACACGTCAACTGTTTATAGATTCATATTGTCGACAACAATGCCCCAGAAATTGCCCACACGTTGGTCCCTTTGTGTCCGTGAACTACTGAATTGAAGTTTGTTGTCAATATGGCGTGAAAATATCCCTTTCAACCGTAACGGCTATAAACTTCGTTCTGTGGATCTAGGTCACAATATTATCGCCGTATATTTATGAAACGGGTTATATCGCTTTACGATGTAATAGATATTGCGGCGGGTTCAGTAGAAGCTCTCGACGATAGAATAAATTGATTCAAAATTATACCCATCCATAATAATAATGTGTTATGTTTATTTCATTGGTTTAATTTTTTTTATTTACATGTTTAAGAGATACTTCGGATTCGTTATCGGAAGAACGATTCAATCTCTTCGTCACTTTGTCTTTGTTCTCGTTAAAATTCACGTGACAATAAAATGGCTATAGATTACCTAACTATCACATGTCACGTGAATCACTTGATAGCTGTACCCTTTACATCGATTTGGCTCGCGCTGTAATGATGTAAAGTTCGATTCAACAAAATAATAATAATAATATAATAATAGTAATAATTATTATACCTCAACATCGTCTTACCTACATTTTCTATCTTCTATTAATTCAAATCAAATAATTAATGCTGTCTAAGCAATTATTATGAAAATTTTCAATTTCAATCAATCAAGAGGTTTTAGCACATCTTCTTCTTCTTCGATGGCCCTGCAGCCCATATCGAGCCTTAGCCTCCAGTATTCTTCGCCTCCAACTCCTCCTGTCCTCCGCTTCGACCCTCCAATCTTGCCGGGTCTAGTCCGAGTTCCAGTCCTTGTCCGAGGCTCTGCGTCTGGTTTCGTAATCATTGCTTTTTTATGGGGAGAAGTTATTAGCATCTCGCCCAACCCCCTACCAGGAGGGCCAGGGTTTTTCTGTTGGATATTTCCTTCCCTTAGCTGGGTGGTTCCGGTTTTATGGCGCCAGAAGTTCGCCATTCATCCTCTCCTATCTGCTATGGCTGATGGTATTGCCAGTGGCCACATTGCCCGGGGCTCGCGGGGCCTAAGAGACCACTCGTGGACGCTAGGAGTAGGACTATTGGTAGTGTTGCTGATGGAATGCAACTGTGGCATTTCACGGCATTTAAGTGACACATATTTCCCAGCAAAATATGCATCTCCGTGACCCTACCAAACTTTGAGCACCCTGAGGTTTGAGCACATAGAAAGAATAAATGAAGTAAAAATGGTTATTGAATTATATGTTTGTAAATGTGGTACGAATTGCGCTAGTAAAGATACGGAAAGTATTGAATGCGTTAAATACATTAATTTTGAATCAAATTGTAACAATGGGTTGAGGTAATGTATATTTATATCTTCATCCTCCGGGGTGAATGAAACTTGTTACTTTACTTTTTCTTTTCATGTTTTTTTTTACATTTTTATATTATATTTCATCTTTAATTATGCATTATTACTAGTTCTACTAGTTTTCTCTTTAACTCATTAAAATATTACTTTATTCTTATATATTTAACCTTATGTGTTGCTGCTATATTATATTTGTGGTAGCATGTAATTAGCCTTGTTTTGTTGTCTCTGTATGTTTATATTTATTTACTGTATTCGCCGTTTGTTACTCTCAATAATAAAAAGTAAAATAAAATAAGCATTAATTTTATGGTAAAACGTGATATCTAAAATATAACACAAATTTAAAATACATGAATTATTTTATATGTATTTTAAATATGGATAATGTATTCATACTATTGCATTAATTATATAAAATAGTGCATGCAAATCACAGATGAAATCTGTTGATAATTTCAATATGCACGCAAAATGGGAACACGTTTTTTACATATTAAACTATTCCCACACATTATTTTAGAGTTTTGCGGTAACAGCTGATGCCATAACATGAATTTTCGAGTCCAAGATTGATGCCACTACGACGATAACAGATGATAATTTGCATTTATTTGTATGACAACGTATCATAGGGGTTTGGGTACACGCTTCCACTCATGTTAAATGTCAAAATGATAAATCCGCGGGATATTATACAAACTACCAGAATTCCAACGACTTCTCAGCTACATTTGCATACTTGTAATTCTATTTTCGTCCACAGCATTCATTACGAGTTATCCTATTCTGCGTTTTAATTTGACAATAGTTAGACGAAATCACCTTAAAATTCATATAAATCTTGTAGAACGGGTAAGAACGTCAGACTATTCCGGGATTTATGTTATATAATATGGTTTAATTGACCGATTAAATGTTACAGATATGAATTTATTGAAATAATATGATTTTGGACTAGTAATGTATTGTGCGATATGACGATTTAATATCAGATGAGACAATACATTATTATTTGAACAATTTATTCAAGGACGGATAATTTTTTACAATATATTATTAATAATAATTAAATAAAACGATATTTGTTTTACTACTTCCACATTTGTCTTTATTTCAACTGCGACCGGTTTCGCCAGGGTCACTGGCATCGACAGATTGGTAACACTATTGCAAACTGAGTCCTTATATGCAAACAGATCAGGAGATGCTTTTATGATGATTAAGATGAAACATGATTCTAATCAGAATAATTTGAAAATAATTATATAAAATTTATAGAATTTAAATATTGGCATTAAAGTAATTTAAGAGGATTCTTATTAAATTTAATAGATTTAAGTATTTATTATAGCTGACGTATTTATATATAACGTTTGAAAAATTTATACTTATATTTTTAATATTATTGAATTGAAATATAATATGTTATGTATCTTGGTCCATTAGGTTGGCGTCGCCTTATTTGGTTTTTCCATCCATTAGTCCCTGTTTGAGCTGCAAAGGCCTGGAATCAGAACAAAACAAATTTTCGGCAGTAATCGATTCTAATAATATGTTTTATTTGTTTATATGGGGTATAACAAAGGTAATTCAGCAAAATGTTTTATTTACTTATTTATAATACATCCATCATTATCCACATAAATATGGTGACGAAAAAAACACTGTAGTAATTCCACATAAAGTGAATAAAACACCGTTAATAATTCTATTTCCAAATAATTTTAACAATGTGTCCAGAATTTATATGAATTTTTTTAATTACGACGATTTTCTAGAAAAAGGAAATTGAAATATTGAATATAATATTAATGAAATTATAAATTTGTATTTACACTATATTCTTTTCAACAACCAACCGGTTTCGCTACTGCTAGAGCTTCGTCAAGGTTTTGTTTTACCTAGCGGCCGCCAGAACCAACCTGCCTCTGGTGATACCGGTGGGAAGAGCAGTTAATCTGCTGCGCGGTCTCCTCGGAGATCGACGTCTTTCATATTAGTGAAATAACGTTCAGAAGGCAAATACTCTTAATTCTGGAGAGTATCCTGTCTTCCTAATGTTGAACCATCTCTCATGCGTTTCTGGTTGTATACTATACACCATATCATATTTTACCTGTTTTCAATATATGCCTTAAAAATTAATTTTGTAATGTCAGCTAATGAAATAAACTGAAGTGATTTGATTTGATTTGATAATTTATATTTACCCTGCATTAAAAACATAACATTTCAATAAAAGGCGGGCCACACTGTTTTAACAAGCTCTCCACATCGGTCTCCACCAACGGCTTAAAATTGTTTAGACACTTGTTTGAAACCAAATTTCGTTTGACCTTCAACAAACTTTGTGGACGGACGCGCGTTTTAACGCGCATCACACGTGTGGAGAGCTTGTTTTAAACCAAGTGTGGACGCTACACCAACCGCGGGCTCCACAGCTCTCCACCAAGGTCACCCCTGTGGAGAGTTTGTTTGAAACAGTGTGGCCCGCCTTTAATACTAAAAAGTAGTTTTAAATATTCAATAATAATATCTAAACAAATACACGTTCTTATTATTACGTACTCGTACATCAAACGAATGTCGTAAATACTCGACGAGTTTATAGATTCGAAAATCGAATAAATTTTCCTTTTTTAACGAGTAATTCTCTCCATTGAACGGTGCAGAAAATATCAATACATCATCGTAACTGGATGAAATGTGTCGTCTACATTTGAAATAATGTCGTCTGTAAATTTTTCGCCGCTTTTTCATTATCGAGAGCTAAGATTGGTGGAAATAAATTTGAACGAAAGCGGTAATAAATCGAGAATGGCGCTGACACCGCGACACCTAAATGTGATTGAATTTTTAATGTAATTATCCACCCATTTCCATCGCGCTTTTGTAAACGGGGCGCATTTCCACCACTGAAGGGTATTCCCGAATGAATTCGGATGTTGAAACAAAATTTCTTTGATTTACTTTAAGGAACAAATAAATGTTATACTACTTCAATATGTCAAAAGATCATTGTAATTAATGAGAAAAAAATATACTTTATTTATTGTTTCTTGAATAATTATGTAAAACTCAATTTTAAGTAATTAAAACAAATAAAAACGTCTGTCTTCAAGAAGTTTTATTATGTTGTATTGTAGTTTATGAGAATGAGAAATTTAGTACTGGCATTAGATAATACCTTATAAAGGCGAAAAACGACATTCCCATAAACTATAATAAAATTTCTAGAATACAGACGTTTTCATTCCATGTATTTTATTTATTTTATGTTTTTAGTTTTATTGTTAATATTTGTACACAGTTCAGAGCGTTTTCGATAGATTCAGGCTCATCTTACGTAAATAAAAACAAATATTATTTTTATTTCACGGAAAATAAGAAACAGAAGCAGCTCATTGTAAATAAATAAAAAACGCTATATTGGACATGTACGAGTATATGTAACCCATAATATTTTATTAACAACAAAGTTATAATATAATATAATATCACGTTTTTTTTTAATGATTTTTGTAACATCTGATGATGCCGACATCGGTTGGTGAAACAGCTCTAGCTACAATTTTATAAAAATTTAACAAATAAATTTATATATATAACATCAGTGTTTCAAAATAAACGGTTAATATTATTAAATTATCATAGTGTTTCCGCCAAAAACAATGTAATACGTAAACATATTTCAGATTGATCTCATCCTTCTTTGGTGTACAAATTTAAAAAAAATTAACACCGAAGAATGATGAAAACTGTCCTAAATATGTCTGTTAAGTAGGCAATACAATGTAACATTTTTTTCAAGTCAACGAGCCTTGCAATTGCAACTTTGCCTTCTCGTTTGAATGTGTAAGGGCATCACGGGGTACCATATTACATTATCTAATCAGGTCACTGGTTATATAAAGAAACGTTTAAAATTATTAATGTGAAATTATCGAACCAGAAATTATCATTAATAATTCTGCTTACTATCGTGTGTCCATCGAGCCGTAAATCTCTGTCAAGCGTCAATCATAAGCTTGATTTGGTTCGCCCCACCCTGTTTCCCTTGTATAGAATATTTCGCTCCGTTATTGATGCCTGTCTTCTGATTCTGCCTCTGATAAATCAGAGATGACAGCCAAACTGACGCGGAAAAAATCGAATGATGATAACAGAGATGGTATTTTTTTTATATTGTGAACCGAAAAATTCGAATGCGGGGTTCGATTTTTTATTTTAATGACATTTTTGTTTTCGCAAATGGAGTGAAAATCGGACCAAAGCTTAGTTCAATTATAAATTTTAGTTTAATATTTATTTTAAGTTTCATTTTTATTTTTAGTTTAGTACTCACATCATATGTCTCTTCATGGATCCCAAAGATAACTATAGACAGTCTACCGGAGGGTTCCTTACCACGTGACCAACCACCGAAAAGATGACAAAATAGTTGGCGGTCCACTTCCTAGGAGGACGGAAAAGCAACCAACAACAGGTCATCGTCAGACCTATAAGAAGGAGAATAAAAGCCAGGTAACAAAGTGAATGGTGTACTTAAGGTTTTCACCACAAACAAATGTCTGTCCAAACAAGCTAAGATGGCGATGCACAATGGTGTTCTAGTACCGATCCTTATACTCGTTCGCTTGTGATCACGCCCTGTAGCGCGGAGCGTATAGTGTGCCCGAAGTGCGCCATACGTTGATTCGCCGGGTGTTCTCTTGGCTCCTACTCTGCCACTCCGGTGTTTCAAAAAATTACGCGTCTTCCGGCCAAACCGAAGTGCCAGAGTAGGAGTCAAAATGAACACCCGACAAAACCAACGTATGGTGCACTATGGGCACACTAAACGCTCCGCGCCACAGGGCGTGATCACAAGCGAACTGTGTCTTCTGTCCAGTATTACGGCTTTCGGAGAAATACAAGTATGAACTTGTAACGGCATGGCATTAGCATGCAAACATTGACTTTTCTTCTCAAATTTGATATATTAAATTAATATACGTACAATAAAAAAACACTAAAATAATAAGTATAACGGAAGTAACATGGGCCGTGGCCGGAACACGCGTAATTTTTTGATACACCGGAGTGGCACAAGCGAACTGTGTCGAGGAGAAGGTTTATTTAGTCTGGCAGGGTGATGGAACCATCAGAACTGTCTGGCTACCGAGGAAACGTCTTCTTATAGTCACAGAAGAAACATATATAAAATTCAGCTTTTATAAAATAACGTAAGTAGAATTACTTTTTATTGAACTTTAAGGGTGTCTGGCGAGGGTTTGCCACCATGCAAAGTGTCTGGCAATGGAAGATATGATTTCTAATACTATCCCAAAGAACATATAAAAAAAATTGGCCTTTATACTTTAACGAAAGTAAGTTGCTATTTTACACACCTTTGTTACCTGTTATCTGCCAAAGCCACCATAACCTAAACTTCATAGTTGGCCATCGTTCTTACCTGTGTTGGGGGCATGCGCTGAGAAACTTTCAGCTTTTATAAAATAACGTAAGTCTGGCGGCCACGGGCTCTTGCTCTATAAAGACTGCACTAAACGGTCAGTCATTTCCTAGTGCGCCCTTGGAGTAATTGATTTTACAAAATGGCGAACTTAAAATATAAGTCATAATTAACTAACTAACTAACCATCACGCCGTATCCCCGGAGGGGTAGGCAAAAATAATGGAACGCCACACTGTTCTGTCCTAACATACTTCTCTCGATTCCTCTACTTTCTTACATCTTGCCATGCACGCACGTCGATTTCTCCGACTTCCGCTTCAAGATCGGGTTAACGAGAGTATTCCTGTTAATTGGTTATGCTCCCGTCAACGACGAAAATGAGGCGATTAAGGATGAGTTTTGGGATAAGGTGAGCGAGACATTGATATACAAGAAAGACAATGAAAGATTAATAATTGCGGGTGATATGAATGGTTGGGTGGGAATTCGAAGGGGTGGATAATATAAGTCATCAAAATAATAATAATAATAATTATTATTATAAGTAAATTATTGCATATAATATCCCGACATATGTTACGTAGTTGTAAAATAATAGCAGAAGTATGTATACTTGTAACAATGCTTTCGGAAACGTGGTAGTGCTATGACAATGGAAAGCTAATGTATAGATGGCTAAGTTTATCGTCTGGAGAATATCTCCGCACGATTTTTTTTTTGATGACGTCATAAACGTCACAAGTTCCATTGTCAGCGACCCGCCGTCCAAGGGGCAGTGGACAGTGGCGGTGGGTGGGGAGCGGCGGGCAACAAAAGAGTGTTTAGTGTCATACAACAAATGCGGATTTGTTTCCGACTTTTATTAAAGCTTCTTCTTGCTGTCTTGGCCTTCTCCATCGCTCGCGGAGAAAAATCCAAAGATGAAATTCGAATTCTCAAAAAAAAAAAATAATAATAATAATCATTAAATAAAACGGTGTTTTTAATAACTAGCTCAACTTTTGTCATTATTTCGACGGGGTTTTGCCAAAATACCTGGCATCCACAGACTGATGAAGTGGAAGTTGTTAATAAAATACCTTGTTTTGTTTAAATATTATTTAAACTCTCATGAAAACATTTTTATAAATTCATTAGATTTTATTTATTGTTTCTTGAACAATGGAGTAAAACTCCATATTAAATAATTAATACGAATGAAAACGTCAGTTTTCTAGAAGTTTTATTATATTTTATGGGAATGACATGTTTCACCCTTCTAAGGCATTATCAAATGTAATAATGCCTTAGAAGCCAAATTACATTTGATAATGCCTTAGAAAGGCGAAACATGTCATTCCCATAAAATATAATAAAACTTCTAGAAATCTGAGGTTTTCCTGAGATTTTAATAAGAACAAATTAGTAATGTTTATATCCTTAAATCATTTTATTTATTTTTTATGTTTCATTCCTTAGGTATTGGTTTGCAGCAAAGTCTAACAACAACTTTTCTGGCTCTTTGAAGCCAGTTAGGCCATTTATATGTGGTAGTGTCCCGTTATTTTCCACATGTATTTTCTATACGCTATAAAAATTATGTATAATTAATAAACGACAATTTGTTGAAATCATTATACATACTCGTATGAAACAGAACAATTGATGATTGTGGTTTTTATTTCGTAAAGTGGCATAACCATTGGCAGGTTGGTTCTGCATCTTGGAAGATAAGACAATCTATGGCCCCTTTGTCGAAGATATTATCAGAGACGAACAGATCTACATCACTCAGGACATGAACATCCACCTTTGATAATGAACTTACAAGGCAAAACATGCGATTTCCTTAAAATACAATAAAATTTCTACAATGCAGTCATTTTTATCGATATTAAATACGTTTTGTATTAAATGTATTTGTAGAAAGTTTAGTGATAGGCACAGTATTATTTTATTACATGTTAGATCCTTTGTATAATAACAGAATACCCAGAAGAAGTAAGAAGGGATGAAATGTTCACAGATTACCAGGAAAAGTGGAGAGGAGAGGCGAAGCGAAGGCGAGTTTTAGCCGGTATTAGGACAGGATCAAATTTGTATCATCGGACAACGTAAAAAATCCCTTAGTACGAGACATTTATTTGATTATTTTGTCAAAATGAAAATACGGGATGGTGTCCGGCTCTTCTGGCGAGTTTATACGTAGAAAATCGTTAAACCATGCAAGTATAAATTTATATTACATTTGAACTACATTTAAAAATTGTACAAGTTTTTATTTTAAGTTTTAATACGTATTACAGAAGTATTTTACACTCGAATAAAAAAGCGCATTCAATATTAGCAGAGCGATTTAATGATTAGGAGATTTTTTAACACAATTGTTAAGTAATAAACATAATCTAATGATTTTACTGAAATATCTTGATGAAAGTTCGTTTTAAATATGAATTAAATGAAACGATGATTTTTATTTACTACTTCCACTCATTGTCTTTATTTCGACAACGATCGGTTTTGCCATGGTAGCTGGCATCGACAGACTGGTGTCAGATCAGTCTGTCGGTGCCACCTAGACTGGCGAACCGGTCGCTTTTGAAATAAAGTTGATAATTTGAATAAGTTAATAAAAAACATCGTTTTATTTATTTATTATTTAAATTTACTTTTTTTTATTTACTTTGTATACAAAACTACATTTATTAAAAAAATAAAATATCAAACATGTTTCGGACTAACCAGCCCTTCATCAAGTTTACAAATATTATAACATCTGTCAAAACTGACCATACTTGTAAACAATTTCATAATATTTTAAATTTTAATATAATATCAATGATGGGGGGCTGGTTAGTACGAAACATGTTTGATATTTAATATTTATTTTAATAATTGTGAGTGTTGTATACAAAGTATATAAAAAGAAACATTAAACTACAACACAAAGTTATGGCGAACATAGAAGATATTATTTAAGTAATTAACATATTAAATATGAAGACTGGAGGGACTATGTAACCTAAATGGTTATTGACAGACTCGTATATAAAGCAGTAAAACGGATTCATTATGCACCCCGTTTACTTGAGATGGACCGACAGTTGGACCTCATCATCTCAGGAGACATAATATCTGTGTCGGCGATTGACAATCAAAATTATTTAATCTTTGAAATCCGCATCCAATCATAAATTCAATCCAGAAGATCTTATACCTAAATCAATTAATTTCCACACTACCGATCTGCGTGTGATTAAAAACGTTCCTCCTAGTGTACTCATTGTTAGTATATACTTAATCTGCAACCAGAAAGCCTAAAATTAATTGATTATGGTACGTAAAACAAACTTGTTTTTATCAAATGTTAAAAAAATATATCTTATATTTTCGAAACATGAAATATGTTTTTATTAATTAAATCATTTTTTTCACTTTATAGTTGATTAAACTTTCGAAATATACTGAGAAAAAACTATCTCAAAAGTGGAAAAAACAGTATTAATAAACATTCATAAAAATTTATTCCAATTCATTTAAAAAAAATCGTCATTACGGAATGCCACAGTGTAAAAACGTCAAGTTTACCAAAAATCTAAAAATATTTACACATTGCACTCTTGCATGACGTATGGAATAAAAGTCAGAGTCGATACTAATAGAACTATGAACCTTCTTAGAGTAGCAGAAATGCGAACCCTACGCTCCATCAGAAATAAAACTATAAGATCTGTATGTGGTGTTGAGGACATAGTGAGATGGGGAAGAAGCAGAAGGAGCTTTTGGAGAGACCACGTGGACCGCATGGAGAATAGAAGAATTGCAAAAAAATGTTAAAGATTAAAGCCCAAGCAGCAAGAGATTACCAGGAAGGCCGCCAAAGAGATGGAGATGGCTGGACATCATCACAAGGTCATACGACCAAACTAAGAGGAAGAAGAAGAAGTTACTATAAATTCCTCACACAGACTATATGGTCCCAACTATTTAATTTAATAACCTTATATATAAAAAAAAAACTAATTGGTTAATCCTAATTATTATAATTGTGTTTTCAGCTGGTTTATATTATATTTAGGTACTTGCCATATTTTATAACTCTCTCTTTTTGTAAAGATTTGCTTTTATCCGTTGTAAAAATAACGTGTGTAATTGTCCGGACTTATTTACTGTGAATTCGTATTTGACATCTGGTTGTTTTAATTTAAATTTTTTGTCCTTTAAAAAAAAACATGAACCACATATATTGAATACTCTTTGCATTGTTCACTATTTGTTTTTGTTTATTTAAAGGGTGTAATTGTCATTGACTCCACGTCTTAAAATAACAGTTATTTTGCAAAATCTACAGTTTTAGTGTCATAAATGACAACAAAAAACTTCCGTACAATTTTTTTTCAAAACATCAAATATCAACTCTTTAAGTTCCTTAAAAAAACTACAACTAGTAAAAAATAATAATATATTTTATGTATTTGTTAGAAGCTACGTAAATACTAAACTATGTCCTAAGTATGAAAATAAAGGGGTAATCTTTCCTCTTAATTTTACCGTAAATCCTTAAATTAAACCGCTCTTGAGATGCATTTACGTCGGCATTAGGGATGTCACAAACATCACTCCACTCCACTCGGAGCGGGCTGTTTGCTCAGATACCAACTCATTACTCGTTTATGCCTACATGGATACCAACTTATTACTTGCTCGTGGCCCACGGACTTGTCAACAGAACTTTATTTGACGGCAATGTTATTATTTCCTTGCCATGTCAGCGCGAACACGGTTTGTCAACACAAACTTTGGTTCTTGTTAGGGTAAATTCATATTACTGCGGGGTACGTACAAACTAACACACGTTTATATACAAGTATGTGACTTCTATGTACATGTTTGCCCAAAGCGTCCACAGCTTCTTAGGTAAATATTGAATTCTATGAACTTCTGTTTATTGCTACATTTGAAAAGGATTGCTCAATACAGAACACGAGGCAGAACTTGGATTACACAAATTGAATTTATAATTAACACTGATTAATGAGTAATGACGTATTTATACGCGCCATGACACCTTTAAAAGCTATTGTTTCATATGCGTTTGACTGTATATTATTTCACAATGAAATAAAAATAAAAAAAAACTAACTAATTAAGTAATCCTTCTGCATGTTTAAGTTATTGAAAATAAGTTATGACAAAAATAATTGAACTTGTTAAAAATTAACAATATTGTAATACAGCTATCCATGATCTGTCTCACTAATTAGGATTGGGCCTTTTCTCTGCTTCGTTTTTCTACCCCACAGAAATCCAGTATATCTTCGTAAATATTAATTTGCTCTACCGGTGATCTTCTAGTAGAATCAGAGAATCTGAGATGTTCGTATTATTTTTAATTTATTTTTGTATCAACACAAAGCATTTTTTCTACCTACAGGTTTCGATTATAATCATATATTTGTTAGGATAATCACTTGTTTTTTTATTTTAGTATGTATCACATAATTTAAGGTGAAACATTTTTGAATAAATAATACATTTTAATTTATTATATTATTTCTTGAACAATGATGCAAAACTCCATAACAAATAATTAATACGAATGAAAACGTCAGTTTTCTAGAAGTTTTATTTTATTTTATGGGAGTGACATGTTTCGCCCATCTAAGGCATCAAATGTAATAGTAGAAGGGCAAAACATGTCATTCACATAAAATTTAATAAAACTTCTAGAAAACTGACGTTTTCATTCGTATTAATACATTTTTATTTTGGGAATTGAAAAACAGTTTTGCCAATATTTTATTTCAATTTTAAGCCATTTTTTGAACCACAAAACGGTTTGATTCCAACTTTAGCTTCATTGGATTAACAAAACAAAGCTTATTTAATGAAGTTGATTGATGTTGGAGCAAAACCTTCAGTTTAAAAAATGGAATAAAGGTGCAGGAGTAAAATACGTGTTTTAATTTATTTTTATTTTATTGATCACCCAGACATTAAGTAGCCAAGCCGGCCTGTTATCAAAAATGATTGGCGATTATAACAACAATTAAAATAACAAATATCGGATATATAATATATTTTAAATTTATATAAATATTCTTCTTAATCCCTCGCTGGAATATTCGAAGTAATCGTACTTTATACACGCAGTTAACCCTTTCCTCGTCCGCCTCCCCGGTATTTTTTCAGCACCATTGCATTCAAAAGCTCACCTGAGCGTCATCCTTTATGAAGGCCATAATTGTTCTTTATTGGAGTCCCGGTCTTTGTGGGACCCCGCGCAGAGAGTAAGGGGGGACAAAAAGAGTTCAAGTGTTGGAGGGGGTAGTGCATACAATGGTTAAGAAAGAAAAAACAAGTTACATTGCATGAATGGAAGTTCAAGAAGTGGTTTCTCTGGGAATTGTGGGGTGACCATTATTTGATTTTGATTGTCAACGCTGTTTCTTTGTTTTCTTTGCGACATCTTCAGAAACATGAAGCAGAGACGGCGAAAGCAATATGTTTTAATTTCATATGTTTAAATGTTTTTTGCGTACAATAATAATTAATACAAACTGTTAGCACACAATGTATAATTAGTTCTAAAAATTTTTAATGTATTGATATAGAGGAAGCGAGAGATGTACGTCGTCTTTCGTGGCAGAGTGGTAAGAGCTCTGACTTCCTTACTAAAGGTACCGGTTTGATTCCCGGCGATGGCAGTGTGATGTCACACTGTCTTTGGTCTGGTGTAGAATTCTCGTGACAATAAAACGTTGAAAAATTGGCTACCTTTCACATGTCATAAGAATCAATATACTAGCCTTAATAAATTGTATACAGTAATTGGGTTCAATCGACCTGTTGAATACAAGAAAAAAAAAGAAAAAAAAAAAACAATATCAGGACAGAACAGTGTGGCGATCCATTATTATTATTATTATTGTTATTGTTTTGTTGAATCGCTCTTTACATCATGACAGCATGATCCAAATCGATGTAAAGGGTATTATAGCTATCATAGTGATTCTCGTGACATGTGATAGATAGCTAATCTATCGTCATTTTATTGTCAATTCTAAACCAGACCAAAGACAGTGTGACAATCACACTGCCCTCGCTGGGAATCAAACCCGGAACTTTCGGGGTGGCAGTCAATGCACTTACCACTCGGCCACGAAGGTCGTCACTGCCCACCCCTGCGGAGAGACAGCGTGATGGTTTGTAAGTTAGTTAGTGTACATGAAAATAACAGAAGAACTCTCAGCAGATAAATATTTTTTTTCATAATTATGGTCACCCTGCAGAATGGAGTAGGGTGGTCGTTTTTAATAAAAGCATTGTCGCACCCTAAATGTTAACAAATTCAATAAAATAAACAAGTATTACTGGATGCTGCGACCTAGATCTCGCTGCTAAGTTAGACGATGCATCAGCATTGTCGCAAGCTCACTCCAATGGACAATTATTATGCAACCCATTGCTTATTCGGTGTTAATACACACCCATTTGTGGTGTAGAACGGTCGTTTTGATCTAGCATAGAAAACATTGCATGCATTACAGTTAATTTATGCACTGTTTAAACTAATTGAATGCTAAGGCATTAACACTGCGGAATTCCATAGCATTTACTTAGGAAATTGAAAAACTTTGTTTAATCCACTGTTAAATAAAAAAAATTAAAAAAAACACGTCATGTTTTGGAGGATACCTCCATCTACAGGTGTAAAATATAATAAAAACTAAACAAAGAAAGACTAATAAAAAACGCATTTAAAATTCGATACAATAATTCAAATTTAAAAATTAACCTGTGCTATTTGTTATCAGTAGGTAGGTACTAACAATTATTTTTTTACAGTAAGAACTCATAAATAATATTAAATAATAATAATACATGATTGTAATATAAAAAAATGTAATTTAGAAAAAAACATACATCTAAAAAAACATAATTTATATAGAAATTAATAAATAATTGATTTGTATTTGATTGGGAATGGGAACTTAGGAGATTAAATGTAGACAAATTATTTAAGGAGAAAGGAGTAAAAGGAGGGATCTGATTATTAATTATGTTTTCACCCAATTTTGCCGACTTGAGGATTTCAAAATTATCAAGTTTGTTTAATTTATTGCTATTGTTAACCGTATGTAGAAAGTTTGTGTCATTTTTATCGAAACTATGGTCAAATTCAATACAATTGTTAGCCATCTCAGAAAAATCAATAACGTGTCGTGTTTTTTAATATTTTTTATTAAATAGTAGATTAAACAAAGTTTTTCAATTTCCTAAGTATATGCACTGTTTATTCGGTAAGTTATTTCGAAATCTGTTGGATCATTCGAGTCGCCGTTACCTCTTAATTAAGTACAATTCGTATGCACTATACGGATGCATACAATAATAACTTTATTTATTATCAATTCGAATTATTTTCATCTTAATTGATTTTGTATGCTGAGGCATTTAGATTGTTGTAGCTAAATGCATTGTTAACGTGATAAACCATTGTATTGTGTTTATGTAATGTATTAATTAAATTCAATGTTTTTTTTTTGTTCGTGAAGATATTTATTGATTATTACCTCATTCTACTTTTAGGTAACTTACATAAAAAACTATCACGCCGCTTCTCCGGAGGGGTAGGCAGAGAGGATAGACCATCACACTGTTCTATTCCGATGAACATCTCGAAATTCTTCTACAAATGTATATTCATACATTGTGACACGCACGCTCGTCGATTTAACAGCTTCCAACATGGTAAAAACATTTATTGTTCATATGATATGATGCAATTTTTTTATTTTCCTCAGCCCTATTCATATTAATCGATTAACAACAACAAACCACCACGCCGTTTCAATGACAAACCTCTCTAGCTTCCTCCACATTCATACAGCGAGTCATATACGCACGTCGATTCTTCCGGCTTCTGACATGACCAATTGACCAACCTATAAAATTTGATTAATTTGGTCATGCCATGTTTTCCTCGGTCTACCTTGACTCCGTACGCCATTTACATCGTTAACGTATACTATATTAACCATTATTTCTCCATCTATTCGCTCCATATGTCCTAACCAACATAGCGATAGTTTCATTTTTTTCTTCATAATACCTTATTATTTTTATGTTTCAATCTTGGGGTTGGTTTGCAGCAAAGTTTATTGATATCTTTGCCGGTTCTTGGGATGCCACTTGGGCCTATTTGATGTGGTAGTTTCCCGTTGCTTTCCATAGCAATACCTTATTCTGCTCTATATTTATTTCTTATATCAGCATTTGAGATTTGGTCGTACATCGCTCTACCACGCATATGCCTCATATCTCCCGCATTTATTCTGCTACTTATAATAAGCACTTAATTTGTGGTGTGGCACTATTTAAAATAATTTAAAAACACTTCCATTTCAATATTTTTCAATAATGCTTTTTTATATTTTATGGATAATAAACAAAGCTATTTTCAAATTCCTAATTGTATTTATCAAATAGTTAATTCACCACTAATTAAACGAAACCAACCGGTTTCGCTCCCGCATGAGCTTCATCAGAGTTACAAAACACACAGTTTATTTTGTAATATTGTTATAAAACACACAGTTTATTTTGTAATCTTGTTGAAGCCCCGGCTGGAGCAAAACCAGTTAGTTTGATAAAACAAAAATAAAGTGGTGATTAAACACATTAGAAAGTGTTTTTTTTTTAATTATGAGCAATGATGATTTGATCACGTTTTAACTTTGGATCATAGAAGGAGAATGAACCTTCACAGAACATTTACCCTTATTTTTGTAGGATGTCTCTTGAAAGGCGAGTCTGAAGTGTATCCTACGAACCCATCCACACAGAATAGAGTGCCCGAGCACCAAACAGTCGGTTGCATCACTATTTGTACAATTAGGAGCGCAGAAGAGGAAGGACGTCCATTGTCTCTATAAATTATTTCTTCATCTCGCTTTTAGCGACAATGACCCTTTGTCTTTGTGGTTTAGACACTGTGCATTTGGAGTGAGAGCCGACGGAAATTAATTGCTACTTTTGTCTCTTTCAGCGGCACTACAATTTTGATTTATGCGAGAAGGACGAAAGCTTTCTCTTCTGTCAGTTTTTTTTTGTCTGGAGGGAGGCTCCGTGTAATTTCGTTTGAATTTTATCATCAAATTGAAAAAGTCTCTTAAAATGTTTAATTGAGTGGAAAGAATAATTAAGTTTGGAAGTGCAATTTATTTTTTGCCGTTAAAATTGTAAGTTTCGGTTTACAAAGCAGAATTTCTCAATTAATTTAATTCCCATTGCATACTACAGTGCTGTGTTTATTTTAAGAAGAAGAAAAGAAAAACTTTTTATGGAACAATACAATATATTTTTTATCAGAAATGGAACCATTTTTGTTTGTTCTAAGGTGGCTTATTACACTTAATTACTTTTAATTACCTTATTTATGGAAGCGAAGCATGAAACTGGCAAAATAAGGATACAAGAATAATAAATACAGTAGAAATGAGATCTCTTAAACGAATGTGTGGAAAATCTGTATATGATGTCAATCTGTATATGATGAAAATCTGTATATGGGTGTCAAAAGAAAATATAAAAAGTGAATGCAGTGCGAATGAAAATGTTATGAACAAAATAATTAAAATAGATGACGCTAGTGTAGAGTGAACTTAAAAATGTAAAGATAGGCGTGGAAACCTACCATATATACAAGTTCCAAAAATTTGTCAGACGTGGTGGCCATAAGGCGGAATGGGGCATGTTGTTAAACATAAAGCGATCGCTCAACCCAACCAATGACAGGTCATAAGTTCTGTAAGCGCCTCAGCCACCACCTTCTGTTCCCAGAAAACAATATACATATTCGTCTCTATTGAGATACAATTAATCGTTATAATTAAAGGAACATTTAGATGGTTTAGATGCATGGAAGTAATTATCGAAGAAAGGATGGTAAAAAAATGTATGATACGATTTAAATACAATTAAAAATCGAGGATACAGAGGAAAACGTGGTATGATAAAATAAATCAAATATTAAATGTCAGTCACGTGAAAAAGAAATCGACATGCGTGCATGGCACGATGTATGAATGTTGAGGAAGTGAAAGAAGTATGTCAGGAAATAAAATGTGGCAGTCCATTCTTTCTGTCTACCTGTTCGCATGGTTAGATACGGTGTGATGGTTAGTAAGTTAGTTTTTTAATTTACTTTTTTGTGCAAATTTCTTTATGTAACACATTATTGAGATAATTTTGCAATAATTGCTACTGAATTTGGAGTTAAAATGTTTTTTTGTCGTCACATCCATTGTTCTACATAATACTAGCAGAGCAATCCAAACATTCAATTGTATCATATAGGATTTTGATATTTTTAATGCCAGTAGATGGTGTTCGTAAACAATTAATAAAAAATACTTAAAATACTATCATAAATAAATATTTCATATGTCTATCAAAATCTTAAATGTTACACTTGTTGTTATCGCGTTATAAAGCATATAAAAATATTTATTATTGTCTGTTATACATCTCCGCAAGTTAGTAAGAAAATACGCCAATAATGCAATAATCATGTTTCGACAGATAAATAGATAAAATATAGATTATTTGCAAATATTTTTTATTATATTTGGTTTAATTGTGATGAGAGAGGGGACGTAGATTATTTTTACTTGTAAAGGGACGTTGGTCCAGAAAAGTTTGGGTACCCATGGTTTAAAAAACGGAACCACGAAATCAATTTATTTGTATCATAACTATTTTTTCCGTATAAGTTATGTCCACTTAATTTTTATATAAGGGGGCAGTGGTTCAGAGAAGTCTGGGAACCTATGGCTTAGACCAGTGGTTGCTAAATAGTTTTTCCTTGTACTACTTTAAAAATGACCTCAAACTCGCATACCCCTTATTGCGGGGATGATAAATAAAAAATGAAATCAGTTTTTATTTTATATTTATTACCATCAAAATACAGTTCTAATGACCGTGAAAATTAGTTTAATGTGACAAATGTGCACGTTTTTCTTTACCCAAATCCGAAATCTGGTCGGATTTTGGTCTGCCTCAGTTTCAAGTCATCTTCGAGTTGAAGCTCGCAAAGGTACGTCGTGTAAAATGGCAGTACATATTTTATTATTGCTTTCGCTTCGCGTACCCCTGGGGATTCGCGTACCACTAATTAGGAAACACTGGTTTTGACAATAGAACATTTAAAGTTCATTTAAAGCTAAATTATTATTATTTCATAATTTATGTTGACTTTATTATTATATTATATAAGAGGCGATAGTCCAGAAAAGATTGAAAACTTATGGTTAAATAAATGTAACAATGAAATCAGTCAATTTATAGAATTATTATAACTTTTTTGTTTCGATCGTATTACAACTTTCTTAATAAAACGTATCTCGTATTTCATTGAAACTATTCATTTGTAATTATGTCCTTTGTACGGAACGATTCAAAATAATTATACAGTTCATACAGTATGTAAATTCGCAACAAATTGATTGCACTGGTGAACAAATAAATTTAATTTCGCTTACATCTAACGCGATTTGATTATTCACATTTACAATTAGAGTCGGTCATAATTATAGGGTGGTTGCATGTGAACTGCATTATTTTTGCGTATTCGCTATTGTTGAATTCGGAAATAATTCAAGGGAGAAGAAACAATAAGGTATTGACTTTTGTTTATGACTTAAGCAGGTTTTCGCAATGTAATGATGTAATATGGGAATGAGCTTTTAACCCTTACTACTAATTACTAACTAGTGTACATTTCAAAAGCGCTCTATACATTGTATCATATTTAAACTCCAATAAAATAAATTATTTAAAAAAAGTGGTAAAGTTTACAACTAAACATAAGGTTACTTTCAACAGTATAATATATAAATAAAAATATGTATTTGAATAACATTTTTAAAACACTTTTTTGCACTTCACAAACATGTTTCGGGACACAAACGGCCTTCCTCAGTCTAGAAATTTAAACTTAAATTTCTATACTGAGGAAGGGCGTCTGTGTCCCGAAACATGTTTATAAGAAGTACAAAAAATTGTTTTGAAAATTAAATGTTTTTTAAAAGTTTTTCAAATCTGAATCAATAACACAAAGCGAATATACTCGTACATGGAATTATATGTAATTTACAAATAAATACTTCGTTTTGTCCCCTTTGTTATTCTACTAATACTGACCAGTTTCAACAGCCTGCAACCATCTTCTTGCAAAATTATACACCATCCAAAAAAACGATTATTCTTTTTCTTACTGCAGATAAAGCATCTCTGTCCGGCGCCAGTTGGAACAGGTTCTCAACTCTGCTCATTCCTATTCACTCTCTTATATTTCGCAGCCAGGACAACTTCCTTCTACCAACTCCCTGAAGTCCCTCCAGTTTGCCCATAGTTATCAGCCGAATCAGGTGGTATCTTTCTCCCCTTAGCATATGACCCAAATATATTTTAATATATGAGATTACTCAAACATATAATTCATTACACACCTGCTTACATTAGTCAACTCCTTTCTACTTTTTTATTTTATGTTCGAGATTAAGGGATCCCGGAAGAGGGGACTTCAGTTCAAATCGCGACAGAAACATGGTATAGGGTGATTCAAAAAGCTAGACGAATTTTGTACATTTCCTCACTTATCCTCTTGTATTTGATTGCAGTAAAAGTTTGCGGGAGGACCGGTAGGTCTGATTTTATAAAAGATATAAAAACGAATGGAGAAAACGTGTTCTTTCATTCAAGAGTGGAAGGCCCTCCACGTTTTGAACACGCACCCTCGGCAAATACAGACCGAATGCTTTGACCACTTTTGTTCACGCATTTCTAAATCAGGGTATTTTTTGAAGAGGCAGGGATGGACGCATGTATTATATATTGAAATGGCCTTTGCACCGTACAAGCTTTGTATCTCATTGATTCCTGAGCCCGAATCCCTGAATATTCATGTGCGGTATAATGTGAAATAATTAATGAGATTGCTGCCGTCTAGGAGTCGCCATTTTTATTTGGAATGTCTAAAATGTACATAATGCGAGATGTAGACGATATGTTCATGTCTACTGTGTGGTGTTTATAAACCTCTTACTGCTAAAATTGTTTCAAGATGAATCATCTCTTGAATACATTTCAAATATACTTTATAAATAACCAACATAACATTTTCCCAAATAGATAGGCAAAGAGAACGGATCACCATACATTTGTAATTTGACATACTAATTGAATTATTCTGTTAGCATTTTCTGACGAGTAAGTTTCATATAGATATTTTTGCACAAAAAGTTTTAAAATAAACGCGTTTAAACATGATATTATTATAGTATTTTAATATATTTTTTAAAGTATACATTTTATTTCAATACTATTAATAATATAATATATACCCTTATGTATGATGCAAAGAAGGCAGAAGAAGAATGATGAGATCCCTTAGAGGTAGGTGTGGTAAAACGATGTACGACAGAGTTTTAAATGCTGAAGGTGGATGAAGATGAAAAAATAATGGTTAAGAAAGTATACGTTATCAATGTGAATGAAATACGATGACGAGGAAAGTAGAGGAAAACATGGCTTGACCAAGTCAATCAAATTTTTAAGGTAGGCCATGTTAGAAGTCGAAAGAATCGACGTGCGAGTATGACTCGCTGTGTGAATGTGGAGGAAACTAGAGAGGTGTGTCAAGATAGAGTAGTGTTGCGGTCCATTCTCTCTCCCTACCCTTTTAGACTTGATGGTTTGCTTGTTTGTGTAAATTATAATATAAATTTATATTAAATATTGTATTATAATATTTGCGAGTGACACGCTTCCTTATGCTAGGCATATTTAATTGTTATTAATCTAGTAAGGCGATACATGTCACTCCCATAAAATATACTTAAATTTCTAGAAAACTGGAGTTTTCATAAGTGTTGAAAAAACGGTGAAATAAATAATGAACTCATCATAGTGTAGCATCATAGCACACACAGCATTTTTATTCTGTTATTATTTTAAGAAAAATATTCGCAATTATGCTGTTTTGTGGTATTTTTCAAATATCTAATATTCGAGGTAATAATATTTTTAAAGTTCTTTATTTATTATTGATAAAAGTAAGATACGATTTCTAAAAAATTAAATTATTTTTTGTTCATAATCGCACCTCTTTTATACTCCATGTAAGTGGAACAAACAGTGTTTTGATTTAAACGTTTTTAATTTTCTCTACACACCAATTATTTAATTTTCTCTACATTTAGGTAACTTTTCAATAAAAATGACTACTGTTAATTTTTCATTTTTATAACGGATTAAGTTCCACTATCACAAGCGAAATAAAATAGATGATTTTGTTGTTAAATACATTTTATTATGTTACTGCGAAAGGTTTAAAAACAAGTAATCTAATAATACTTTTTTTTTTAAATCTTGTTTCATATATTTTTTATACGAATCTGGTTTCGAATTTAAACATAAACAATAAATCGTGTTTTTACGATATTTCCAACAAACAAACAATTTTTTATGTATGTTACACGTAAACAGAATTTAATTAGCAAAAAAATGGATTTACTAAAGCAATGATGACATATATTCTCTGAATATTCCATAGACGTTATAAAGACGTATGTTTGTATAAATAATATATTTGTTTATTCTTCATCTTGTTTTCTCACTTCTTCAAGAGCAAAACTGAAGGTATAACAGGTGAGGGTGTGCTCAATCACGTCCAGTCCGTCTCCCTGGTGGGTCAGCTCCATGATGGCCAGATATTCACCTACGTTTTCGTGCGTCAGCATTGCGTTAGCACTTGACAGGTTCAAATGTATTGATTGCATTTGATACGAAACCTTTAAAACAAAAAAGATAGGTAAAAATAAAATGTCTATGAAATAAGAAAATTACATAATGACAAATTAAGGAAGGAATATAAAGCAGATGATTGCATCCTAGGTTAAATTAAAAAAATTCTACCAAGATTGTTTGGACGTATGGTGCGAAAGGATGAGAGAAGAATTGTAAAAAAAAACTAGGTATACAAGCAGTGTGAAAGAAAAGAATAGTCGAGAAATACGTGGCATAGAATCGGCCACATTACGATGTATGTCAGGATAGAGCAATATGGCGGTTCATCCTCGTTACATACTCCTCCGGCGAAACGGCTTAATGATTAGTTAGTTAGTAATTTATGAAATTGTAAACTGTGTGTTGTCATGGTTACTAGAAAAAAAATTGGATTTTGGGTATGTCGATGTTTTGCAGTTTTTTCTTCGACCGACGTGACGTTTTAGTTGTTCTGATTGTTTCATTCGTACCATCTTCAGGAAGATAAATGTTTGTATTAAGGCAGCAGTAGCGTTAACTTTTTTTAACTGTACCGTGTCTTCAACTGGAGTTCAAATGCGATAGGCTTAAAAATAATAGAACTAAATAATTTTGAAAGAGCCAATAGGGCGATCTAATGAAAGTGATTCCAAGAGTTGGGAAAAAACGATTTTAAATGTATGTTTATAATGAAAACTGTTTTATTTTAACGATAAGTAATATAAATGTACTCTTACAGCTGGTAGAGGGCAGTCCTTCTTATCCAAATTCATAGAATCAATGATAACTGTCCAGGGCATGTTTTCTGCGGGCACATGCTCGCAAATGTCAGGGATTTCAAGTGTGTAAGCTATCACCTTTCCTTGTGGAGTTTCCTTTTCGATTATTATGATTGCCTGCAAATTAACAAAACATTTTTCCTATAATACAATATGAATCATACAAAACGTCAAAAAGGACACAAAATTATTTTTTGTCTTATATTATAACATAAGTTTAATGATAAAATATCATTACGATAATACTTACACCATTTACAATAATTTAGGCAAAAATAATAAAGAATGTCTAAATAATTGCAGATTAATAAGCACATACATAAAAAAACGCGAACCATTAATAAAATCCATGAAATTGTTATTTTAAACATAAAGTTAAATTTTTTAAATTTAATAAACATATTATTTGTTTTTGAATGTATACAAATACTTGTAGACAAATCCTGGATTTCACCCAGTGCGGGTTAATCATTTTTAAGGATTAATTGTACCTCAATAGAGACGAAGATGTAAATTGTTTTTAGAAATAGAATATGATGGTCGAGGCGTTTACAGGACTTATGGCCTGTCATTGGTTGGGTTAAGCGATCGCTTTATGTAAACAACATTCCCCATTCCGACTTTCTTACGACCACCGCGTCCGACAAATTTTTGCTTACATCTTATCTTAATGGATGGCGCTAGTGTAGATTGACCTAAAAAATGTTAAGTGTTTCTCAACATAGTAGCATGTATACATCTTTCAAAAATTTGTCAGACGTGGTGGTAGTAAGAAGGGAGGAATGGGGAATGTTGTTTACATAAAGCGATCGCTTAACCCAACCAATGACAGGTCATAAGTTCTGTAAACGCCTCGACCGCCATATTCTGTTTCCAAAAACAATTTACATCGCACCGTGAGTGTAAAACCGAAACAAGTGCAAATATACAGTTTGGAAATATGGGAGTTTAAAGACTTCATATTGCTTGGAAAAACTGTTTTTTTTTTAATAAACCAATGATTTTCAGTTTAAATTAATTAAAAAAAAAACAGTTACAAAAAAACAGCAATATGAAGTCTTTAAACTCCCATATCTCCAAATTGTATATTTGCACTTGTTTCGGTTTTACACTCACGGTGCGACATCTTCGTCTCTATTGAGATACAACTTATTATTTATAAATTATAATTACATTATTTATAAAAAAATAATAATAATTCCACAAAAACACTTTCCAAAACTCCAGAACTCCGTTTACGCGTGACTGACGGCGCTTGAGAACATTTACTTTAAATCAACTATTGACAGTCACCTATGACTGCCATGGTATATTGGTAACAATCGATGGCAGTCACCGGGGGATGCCACGGGGTGGCATGATACGTGTTAACAGGAAATAAATGTTTCGCCTTGCTAGTGCATTTGAAAATGGATACATTTATATCGTTTCTTGAAAAATGAAATAAAATTCTGAACTAATATCTTATATTGATGAAAACGTCAGTTTTATGGTTTTATTATATGAGGTTATATTATATTTTATGTGTGTAATTTATTTAATCTTGAAAGAGTATATCAAATATTTGATGATGCCTTAGCATTCGAAATATATCACTATTATTAAACATAATAAAACTTCTAGAAAACAAACGTTTTCATCAATATTGCATATACCATATGTTTTATATTATTTAATTATAAAAATAAACTGTGTATAGGCAAGGTTTACCGATGTTCCCGCCATAATTGGACTTAAAACTTGAAATGATCCTCTGAGGGCTGTAGTGGTAGGACTGTCCTTTTCCACCTTGAGGGTACTGAAGTCCATCACACTGTTTTCGAATCCTTCACATAGCTGGAAACCTCCACTCCAGTTGACTTCATAGCTCAACTAGAAAAACAATCCTAATTATTTGAATAGTAGATGTTTACATTGGTTTCCAAATTCTTCACTAACTTTATTGTATTTATATAATGTAGTTCTAGTGTCAATCTTGATGTATGCAAGTGAAGTTTGAAGCTGACAAAAGAAGGATGACGGTAGAATATAATTGAAATCACTAAGAAGAATGTACAGGGAAACGACAAATGATATACGTAGAATACCGAACAACGAAATAAGGGAAAAATGTAGGGCAGATGATGCATCACAAGTAAAATTAAAAGAAGGATTGCTGAGATGCTTTTGACATGTGAAATGAATATATGGGAGAAGAATGGTTTAAAAATACGGTTTGGACACATGAAGAATGAATGGAGAAATAATGGTAAAAGAAGTATATGTGAACTACGTAAACGGAATTAGAAAAAAAGGAAGAACGTGGCACGATAAAATAGATAAAATATTCAATGTTGTATGATACGAAAAATTGGTTTCGCGTCACAGAACCAACCATTTATTTAAAAGTCTTGTTACAATGAATGATAGTTACGTTTTTTTAAAACAAAGCAATATATTTAAGATATAAACAGTGACAGTTTATGAATTTTTACATAGCCTATGGTTGTGAAGGTTCTCTCACTTAGTGACTATATACCCAACGCGGAGATTAGAAGACGCACTAGGGTCACCGATATAGGAATACGCAATGCGAGGATGAAGTGGCAATGGTCTGGACATGTGTGCCGACGGGATGACGGAAGATGGAGCCAAAGGTTTACTGAATAGAGGCCGAGGTTGGGCCGGAAAAGTGTCAGGAGACAGTCTACCAGGAAGAGCGACGACGTGTATGAGACGACGTATGAATGTTGAGAGTCAAGATAAGTATATCAGGAAAGAACAGTCTAGCGGTGCATTCTTTCTGCCTACCCCTTCTGTGAGATGGCGTGATGATCAGTTAGTTAGAATGGTTAAAATGTTGTAGACAAGCAATGTGAGAAGTCGGAAAAATCTACGAGCGTACATGTTACGATGTACCTATGTAGAGGAACCTCAAGAGATATTTCAGGACAGAGCAGAATCTGCCTGCTACTCTAGTGAAATCGTTAGTTATTTAGTTAACTATCCCATACTAGTGACATTGACATAAAAATCACATTAACAATAAAATATAACTATCTAACTAACTAAAGAACACACTCCCTTCCTGAAGCCGCCACACTGTTCTTTCTTGACGTATTTTTCTCGATTACTTAACACTTATATATTGTGTCATGCACGTACGTCGATTTCTCCGACTCCTCGCGTGGCCGACATTCAATATTTGATCATTTGATCGTGCCACGTTTGTCTAGATCTTCCTCTTTTCCTATTTTTAGTTTTGGCAAAATATGAATTAATTAATAACAAAAAAATCCTCACTCTCCCAGACTTGCGTTTTCCTGCATAAACAAAGTAAACTAAAAATAATGTAATGAAAAAAATAGTACAAATATTCATTGTATTAATTTTACACTGTCAACTGTCGCGGTACTCTAGTCTGAACTAAATGGCTTTTTTGCTTTTCATAATTCACATCAGTTGAACAAATGCAAATTAAAAATAAACTATTTCAAAGAATCAGCCGTTATAATTAGCATTACTAGACACGCGACATCAATTTAAAATAATTATCAGGAACAATATTTTAAAAAAAGTTATTAATAATCTCAATATCATCGAAGGTAATTAGTTTATATATTACATTGTCTTTCAAATGATCGTGTGTATTGTTTGAACGTAAAAAAAACTAAACATTCCGAAGGGGTAAGCAGTGTTGATTTTTGAAATTTAATTGTATCTCAATAGAGACGAAGATGCAAATTGGAAACTGAATAAGGTTGATCAAGGTGTTTACAGGACTTATGACCTGTCATTGGTTGGGTTAAGCGCACGTTTTATGTAATTACAATATTTCCCATTGCACCAATTTCTTTATGACCATGTAAGACAAATTTTTGGAGGTTATATATATGTTACAAATCTATCTTACTTCACATGTCAGTTTCAATACGCCATCTATGTAGATTTTGATAACATATGTTAATCTTCGTCTCTATTGAGATACAATTAAATTTCATGAATTAATCACCTACCATGGTACAGAAGATCCAAGTCCAAGTCCAAGGGTGAAATCCAGTATTCGTATACAAGCATAAGTATGCATTCACAAAAAATAGTGTTGATTTTATTTTATTTTTTGATTTATTTAAAAAAATATGTAATCATTACAGATTCTTCTTCGCTTATTTCAATCCACGGGATTGGTTTGGAGCAATGTATTTTTATACCATTTTTTCTCGTTCTAAGGATGCCACTTGGGCATTTAATTTGGTAGTTTCCCGTTGCTTAACAGATAATTTGAACCCAATTACTTATATACAACCCAATAACTTGTATACAATGTTTTATGATTACATTACAGATACCTGAATTGAAAGCCATACATGTCTGCATAATTAGAATAATGAAAAACACGAAAATAACAATTTATAATGCAATAAAAACTACAAAACCATAAACACAATTAAACAGTTAGAAAATACAAAAATTGGAAAAACAACAAGCGCAATTTAATATATTAGAAATAGATGCTTATGTATAGAAGCGATGCATCGAACTGGCAGAAGAAGGATGAGAGCAGAATAAATGTAGTAGAGATGAGATCCCTTAGAAGTATGTGTGATAAAAATATGTACGACAAAATTTCAAGTGCTGAAATCAGGAGGAATAACATATAGAGCGGAAGAAAGTATTGTGAACAAAATTATGAAAGTATCATGAAAGGTTTACACACATGGACCACATGATTGAATAAATAATGGTGAAGAAAGTATACTTTAATGATGTAATGGAGTACATGGTTGAGGAAGACCGAGGAAAACAAAGCATGTTTATAATTATCAAAATTTAAAAATCGACCATGTTACGTTTGTGTTACGTCTTTGTCAGCTTGTCTCCAACCACTGGTGGACGTAAACCTCTCCACCCCCACGCCATCCCTTGGTCTCTCGCCAGTGTTCTCCAGGCCCTTCCCGCCGTCCTCACAATATCATCGCTCTTCCTGGTAGGCTGTCTCCTCTGACACTTATTCGGCCCAAACTCGGATTCTATTCAGTAACCCTCTGGCTCCATCTTCCGTCATCCCGTCGGCACACATGTCCAGACCAATGCCACTTCATTCTCGCATTGCGTATCCCTATATAGGTGACCCAAGTGCGTCTTCCAATCTCCACGTTGGGTATATGGTATCTAAGCAAGAGAACCTCCACAACCATGGGTTATGTAAAAATTCATAAACTGTCACTATCTTAAATAGATTGCTTTGTATTAAAACCACGTAAATATCATTTATTGTAATAAGACTTTTAAATAAATGGTTGGTTCTGTAACGCGAAACCAATTTTTCGTATCATACCAAATTGCGGAATTCTTTTTATTTTTATTGAGTAAACAATAAATTATTACAGGAAACAATCGAGTGTCATCCAGCTCCTGTTGCCACCAATCCTCCCCTAGCCATCTCCAGCCTTGTCTCTTCTCCCAACTACTTCACGACCCCCCGCTGGAGTAACCCTCACGTGTATTTATAAGGGGTCACCCCATTTGTCTTCATAACGCTTTATCCTTCCCATACCAGGGGACATTTTTATTTAATCTTTGCAATAAAAAAATACAAGACAAATTTAAGATATGACACGCAATCATGGATTATCTATTTTTTATACTGAAGTCCAAATTTAAATGTTCTCATTCTTCTTTTGATAGATATGACGATCTGTGGCACAGGAATCATGTCTCCTGCGATGATGAGGACCATCTGTTCCTCCATCTCTTCGGTGGTCTTGAAAATGTAAAAACTTGTAAATGGAACAAATTATTAGTTTAAGTATGGTAGAAATGAGATCTCTGAGACAAAAATGTAATAAATATTAATATTTATGATGCAGTTAAAAGAAGTGAATGCAGTGCGAGTGTTATGAAAATGTAAATTCAATAAGATTGTAAACACTTTCTCTTCTTTCCCTTTGCTATTTCCCATCATCTGGGGTCGGCGGCCCTCCTCGTACGAAAACGCCAAACTTTTCTATTTTGACTCATCTCTACTGTCAGGTTCTCCTGTTGGAGCTCTTTTTCCATGTTGGCCCACCATGTTGCCATTGGGCGACCTCTTCTTTTTTGGTAATGCTTAAACACTTTGATCTTATGAATAAATATATGATGGAAAATACAGTATACAATAATGATTTACATGGAGCAAGAAATATGGAAAAACCGAGAAAAACGTGGCACGATCAAATCAATCAAAATTTAAATGTTCTTTAAATAATACACGGGTCAAATATCACTCATAAAAACCTATATATCATACAATTTTTAGAAACGTAAATACACACCCCAGACAAGAAAAATGTACGTATTTCAGATAACGGTAATTCTATCTGAAAAATCTGTTTAGTACATATTTTTTGTTTACAAAAATTGACAAAAATGATATCATTAAATAAATTTTATTTTTTATTTCATTTGGAATTAGAAATGTATTGAATATATTATATTTTTAAGCCATGAAGCCGCTTACATATTTCTATTATTTGATACATTTATAAGAGAATGGCAATATATTTTTTTAATTTTCTCTGTGTAGATTATAATATACTCGTATATGGACTTCTTTTTTACACTTAGGGATTTTTTTGGAATTCGAATTTATTTCAATTCAAAACTAAAATTTAGTTTGCTAAACAGAAATATGTGCATTATCTTGTAACGAAAAGAAAAGCATCTCGGAGAAAATGGCGATAAAATGTGTCTGAAAAACAATAAAATTTCGTGCAAATATGCTTTGGTCCGGAACGTCACTTCCTAAACTCAAGAGCCATATTTTGTTCCCTTATACAGCATCCCATAAATCTCGCTGGCGCCGTATATTATAACGACAATGCTGATGGCGAAATAAAAATATATCTCCCTTTTTCTACTCTGTCTACCTTGAGTAGTATAAATATTTTTAGTTTATGGAGAGATATAAAATTTATCGACAATGCTTGTAATATGATTAAGTAGTTATTATGACATTTTAATGCAATATTTAACCATTTTGCGTACATTTCATAAACAAATTTAAACAGCGTACTAATTATAATCATTATCGAATTTTTGTGAAATCTATACTTATATCTGTATGATCATAATAACAATGGTGGAATGGGGAATGTTGTAATTACATAAAGCGTGCGCTTAACCCAACCAATGACAGGTCATAAGTCCTGTAAACACCTTGATCATCCATATTCAGTTTCCAGTTTGCGTCTTCGTCTCTATTGAGATACAATTAAAAATTTGAATTAACCACCCACAGGTGAAAATCCAGGATTCGTATACAGATACTCGTATAAGTATACATTTCACAAATATTTGTAATTATTCTGGTCAATTCTTTGGCGTATAAGATAGGAGTGATACTCCAGGCGACTTCTAAAACAGTGCGCTAGGAGGCGGTAGCCTCTTCGCATTGTGTTAATAAAGTAGTTTGCTAAATGCTAAACAATCATTCTTCATAGATGGCGTTAGTGGGTGGATTGTATAGATTAATCTTAAAAAATTAGTTAGTACAATCAATTCTACATAGATGGTTGACTGGAACTGACACGTGAAGATAAGTATGGATTTGGAGTATATATACAACTTCCAAAAATGTATCATGCATGATCATAATAACAATGGTGGAATGGGGAATGTTGTAATTACATAAAGCGTGCGCTTAACCCAACCAATGACAGCTCATAAGTCCTGTAAACACCTTGATCATCCATATTCAGTTTCCAGTTTGCGTCTTCGTTTCTATTGAGATACAATTAAAATTTTGAATTATCGAATTTATTCATTATCAACATTTGATAATGTCTTAGTAGGGCGAAATATTTTATTTATATAAAATATAATAAAACTTCTAAAAAAAAGGCGTTTTCATTCGTATTAATCATTCAATATAGAGTTTAACATTATTGTTCAGGAAAAAATCGATAAACAGGTAGATGGAAAACTTGGCTTGCGGTGTGTCTTGTGCGAGATGTAGGGGTATTGAGTGTCAATTTGCAAAAAGTTCAGAGTTATCAATTTTGTAGTGAAATAACATAAATGCAAAAAAAAACTCGTTTTCATAAATTGAAATAGTAAATTTATCCCTACATAAATGCGTGTAAAAGTTTTAAAATACAAAAATGTTATTTTCTAATATTTTGCAGTATCCAGTCCATGTATCTGCTGACGTCCGTATACACGCCTGGCCAGCCATCTCTGCCGCAGCCGGCCCCGAACGAGACCACCCCGACGGAGAAAAATTCCCCGCTGTCCGACATCTTCATCAGCGGGCCTCCGCTATCCCCGCTGCACGTGTCCTTGGCGAACTCGCCTCCAGCACACACTTGCCGGTCCGTCAGACGGGCTGCGGCCAGCGTGAACAGTTTCTCGCATTTCGTCTTGTTGAACAGGGGCACCGAGAGCTTTAGCTTCACATCACTCTTCTTACCTAAAAAATAACACATTCATAATAACAATAAAAATGAAAAAAAAAAAAAAATTATGATAATAATAATAATATCAATAATAATAAAAAAAATTAAAAAAACATGGAACTGGCAAAAGAAAGATAAAAGTAGAATAAATGCAGTAGAAATGAGATCTCTTAGACGAATGTGCGAATACTCTGTGTATGTTAGAGTGTCGAATGAAAATATAAGAAGTGAATTCGGTGCGAATGATGGTGTTATGAACAAAATAATGAAAGGATCATTACGATAGTTTGGACACATGGAAAGAATGAACGAAGAAATAATGGTAAAAAAAGTATATGTTATCGATGTAAATGGAACCATAAATAGAGGAAGACCGAGGAAAACGTGGCACGATCAAATAAATCAAATATTGAATGTCGGCCATGTGAGGAGTCAGAGAAATCGACGCGCGTGCATGACACGATGTATGAATGTTGAGGAAGCGAGAGAAATATGTCAGGAAAGAAAAGTGTAGCAGTCTATTCTTTCTACCTACCCCTTCGGGGAGACGGCGTGATGTTTAATTAGTTAGTTTTATAATAATAATGATAATAATATAATATGCGAACATACAGGCATACAGCGCCGTTTTTGTGATGTAGTCACTTCAAGAGCGCGTTAATGAGTATTTTTTTTTATAAACAACAGATCATTTTACCCTTATGTATGGAAGTGAATCTTGGAGTTGGCAGAAGAAGGATAAAAGTATAATAAATGCCGTAGAAATGAGGTCACTAAGAAGAATGTGGGGAAAATGTATGATAGAATATATAATGATGAAGTAAAAAAGGAATGTATAACGGATGAATGCGTGATAAATAAAATTAATAAAGGGTCACTGTGATAGTTTGAAGAATGGTTAAAAAGATATATACAAGTAGTGTGAATGAGAAAAGAAGTCAAGGAAGGCCAAGGAAGACATGGCATGAACAAATTAATCAAGTACTGAAAAGCGACCTTGTTCGAAGTAGGAACGCAGGTTTCATGTCACACGGTAATTTTGCAAAAAGTGTATAAAAAACACGCGGTATTTTAGTTAAAAGTGCAAGGAATACTCTAAAAATCATTTACTATAAAGGAAGTTGTTGCATTTTCTCGTGCCCGGATGAAGATATGGTTAGAATCATATCCGGTTTGTGGGAGGTAGAAAGTAATCTGTGGTTTAAACAAAGCATATACCCGAATACAAGAAAGTTGTGAGCTAAAATTTAGCCAAGTACTCGCATTTAAATGTTTTAAGAAATAATATTTTTTTTAATATAGACATTGAAATGTGTATTATATATATGTATATACGAATGTTCGTGTAAATAAAAAAATATGCACAATTTCTTTCAGTGAGATTTTAAAAAGGCAGAGTATATTAAAACGTTTCAAAATACAATGATAGTATGTATCACTAATATTATATGAATATATCTTCAGAAATACATCTAGAATTCCCTCTACCTATCGTCACGGGTATTCATCGTGATGGTTACAGAAGAATTCAATATTTGTTTTTAATTATTTTCTAGCAACATCTAATTACAATGTCTTCATTTCGGAAATGAAGACACTGAGGACGATAGCAGGCAAAACACTGAGGGATCGCGTGAGGAACACCAGAATAAGAGAGATATGTGAGGTTGAGGATATTATAAGATGGAGCAGACAGCGAAAAAGGGACTGGTACGGTCATGTTCAAAGAACGGACTTCACCAGACTCCCCTATATTGCATTGCCCTACATCGTGGAAGACCTCCTAAAAGATGGAAGGATAGCTGGGAATCTACCTCACAGGAGGAGCAACTCTCTGGAGAACAGACCACATAGGCCTACAATAAGGAAGAAGAAGAAGAAGAAGAATCTAATTACATCATAAATAATGTATGGGGAATTAAAATTTAATGAATAATCTATAATTTTATGTGTACATTTCTACACGGTAAAAGTAATCCAATCAATCCGATAAGTAGTAAAAATAAAAATAAATGCAGAAGGCAGTTCGCTGCCATCTTCTGGTAATACCCTCAAGCACCTTTAACAGAACATGGCGGCGAACTGTCGAAACCAGTCGGAGGCACAAACATTAGTGGATTTTAACAAAATAAACACGTTGACATGGAGATTGCTAGCACGCAGGATTGTTATGGAGACACGCTGTAATGATTCGTATAATTTTTGAATACATTACTCAATTTGCTTACCCTAAAAAGCAAAAATGATATTCGTTTCCATGTAATGTTGTTAATATTTCCCGCCAAAGCAAATATCCCGCCAGCACGAATACATACATTAGCAAGAATACTCAGTTTTTTTTACGTAGCAAACGAAGAATTTTTGAATTTTTTTAACAATGAATTTCTACCATGAAAAATCAAATAACAACATTAATTCGATTACAAATGAATCGTATAATCACAATAAGTGTTTAGACAAACTTTCTTTTGGTAATTTTTTTTTACCAAAACAGGGGATTTGTGTGTTGTATAGAATGAAATACAAAAAGTTTATTATTTACCTTTTAAGGTTTTACCCCATCCAGCCACAACAAACGTGTCATCATCAACTATCCTTGCTCCTTGTTTGAGTGGAAGACAAATCGGACTGACAAATTCATCTAAAAACAAAAAGCATTAATTTTATATGATAATAGTTATTTTCATAAAAGTCTGTTTATACATCACAATTTACCGTGAAATCGAACTCTTAATCATCAAATTGATGTAATTTTATAAAAAATATGTCAATATTATGTTTAATTTGTTTATATTAAAGTTATGTTATTAAACTGTGTTACATGTAAAACATTTTATAGAAGTGACATGTATTTTCTTACTGTTAAAATTTAAAACACTTATAATATCACAAATAATTTTTATTCGCTGAGAGTGTCTCGACAGCTATTTCGCCAACCGATGTTGGCATCATCAGGTGTTACAATAAACCACCAGTTCATTGTAACACCTGATGACGCCAACATCGGTTGGCGAAACAGCTGTCGCGACACTCTCTGTGAATAAAAATAAATTGTGATATTAAAATAGTGTTTTAAATTTTAACAGTAATAATGTTGAAGTATCATAGTGTTTCGGCCAAAACAATGGACTATGTAATATCTTGTTAAGGCATTATCAAATTCATGTTTGTAGATGCTTCAAAACTTCGATAAAACAGAGGTTTTCATAAAATTTATAATACTTATAAATGAGGTTAGCATTAATTGCACGAAGTATTTTTTGTGGTTAATTACCTAATTCAACTTCTCTGGACAACCTTACAAGTGCAATATCATCTTGTCTGTTTTTGTTGGCTGAGTCATAACCCTCGTGCACAACGGTTTCTTCCACAGGAATATCCTGGTGAGGAGGAGCGCAGATTCGATATCTATCCGTGCCGTCACAATCAGGATCAGTCGAGAGGTTGTACTCTCCCAGTCGCACACGATCTCTGTAAAAATATTTTTTTTTATTTATATGTGCGAAAATCTAGAAAATCTTGTTGCTAAATAATTTACCACCACGCCATATTCTAAAGGGGTGTACAGATAAAATGGACCACCACACTGTTCTATCCTTACTTCTTCTCCACAGACATCTTTCACTGCTCTTCAAATCGTCTCCATGTTTCTCTGTCTTGCTCGACTCTTACTCATCTATTATTATTATTATATTATTATTGTTATTTATGAAGATTTATATTTTAAGTGCGTCGATTTGTAAAGTCAATTACTCCAAGCGCGCACTACGATAATACTGACTATACAATAGTTTCTGAAATTTATTTCCTTAACTGGAACTAGCTTCTTCTACTTCTTCTTCCTTGATGTAGACCTATGTGGTCTGTTCTCCAGAGTGTTGCTCTTCCTGTAAGGTAGACTCCCAGCTGTCCTTTCATCTTTTAGGAGGTCTTCCACGAGGACGAGTCCCATGAGGCTAATTATGCAATGCAATATAGGGGAGTCTGGTGGTGTCCATTCTTTAAACATGACCGTACCAGTCCCTTTTTCGCTAATAATATCCTTAACCTCACATATATCTCTTATTCTGGCTTTTCTCACGTTATCTCACAGTGTCTTGCCTGCTATCGTCCTCAGTGTCTTCATTTAAGAAGTCCTCTTACTGTGTCTGCCCCTGCTTCAACGCCATATGTTATTATTGTCTTACGCATGCTTTATAACTGGAACCATGTTGTAAGTTTATCAGTTTTGGATTTGAACCAATGCCTTATTTCTCATTACATGGTCTCAATATCAAGTCTCTGTGTACCCATCTATCCATTCCCTGTCTGACAACACGACCTGCCCATTTTCTTTTTAATTTGGCAATGCGGTCTATCAAATTGATAAGCTTTGTCTGACGTCTGATTTCAACAATGTGGTATTCTTTCCCGCAAACTAAAGCATTTGTCTCTTCTTAAGCCACTGTGCCCATTCATATTGGGTATACGAGTATCTATACTTATACAATAATCGAAAACTTTTTTTTTTATCTAAAACTATTTTTCCACGCACATTGCTTGTTGGGATTTATTCTCCGAATGGGATTTATTCTCCAAACTGGGAGAGTTTTCAGAAATCCCTATGTTTTGCGAATTTTGTATAACTCATTGGTCCAGAGCCGGCTCGAGGGTGGTTCGGTGATACGGAGTCCCCACGAGGCGAGATACTCGCTTATGTTAGAGAGGGTTCAGAAAAGATTTCTGAGAAATCTCTACATGAGAGAGTTTGGTAGCTATCCGTGGCTTTATCCCACTGCATTCCTCTTGGGTATGCTGGGGACCAATAGTTTGCAGATAAGAAGAGATGAGTGCACACTTACCCGTTTCTTCAGACTTATCAGGGGATTCTTTGAGAACTCTTGGAAGCTATCCATCTTTATGTTCCAGATGGTTATCTTCGACAGCGTCAGCACAGACTGTTTTATCTCCCAGCATGCAGAACCAACCTGCCTCTGATGATGCCGGTAGGGGAAGCAATCAAACTGCTGAATATAATCGCTTCGGAGATCGACGTCTTTCATATTCGTGAAAGTACGTTCAGACGACAAATACTCTTGACTTTAGAGAGTAACTTGTATTCCTAATGTCGAACCATTTCTCATGCGTTCCTGGTATTATATATTTTTTATGTTTGACCTGTTCTCAATGGATGCCTTAAACTATAATTGTTGTGTGTAATATCTTTTGAGAAAATAAACTGATTTGAATATGATTAAAAAAAAATTGACCATTATTACCTTATACATTTTTTTTGCAGTGCCATGTTAATAGTAATGCTTATTGATTATATTATAGTTTATAACTAATGGTAAATTGCACTTACAATTTAAGTGAAGCTATAACGCAATGGGCCGCTGTTAGAACGTAGCGATTATTAATGAGGGCCCCTCCGCACTCAAAGGTTGAGCGGCTTCCTGTAAGCAAACATTAGAAGTCATTTTTACTAATTAACTAACTTGAAGGATGAGTGACTTGAAGTACGCTTCGGACTCGATTGGGAAACCCCAAGTGATTCCCCATTTTAGATTTTCAGGATCGAAACAAAAAGATTATTTGTGCCAGGGAAGGCGTGAGGCCAAGTTGCTAAAGGGAAAATGGTAGCATCGTAATCATAGTAATCAACTGGTTATTGATTGTAACACCTGATGATGCTAACATTGGATAGCGAAAAAGCAGTCGCAGCAATTTAAAATGAAATAAAATCAGTGTTTTAAATAACTTACTAACTAACTAACTTACCATCACGCCGTCTCCCTGAAAGGTTAGACAGAAAGAATAGACTGCCACACTTTTCTTTTCTGACATTTCTCTCGCTTCCGCAACATTCATACATCGTGTCATTCACGCGCGTCGATTTCTCTGACTCCTCACGTGGCCGACATTCAATATTTGATTTATTTGATCGTGCCACGTTTTCCTCGGTTTTCCTCTATTTCTAGTTCCAATTACATCGTTAACATATACTTGTTTTACCATTCTTTCTTCATTCATTCTTTCCATGTGTCCAAACCATATGAATGATCCTTTCATTATTTTGTTCATAACCCCATCATTCGCACCGCATTCACTTCTTATATTTTCATTCGACACTCTATCATACACGGAGTATCTACACATTCGTCTAAGATATATCATTTCTACTGCATTTATTCTACTTTCATCCTTCTTTTGCCAGTTCCATGCTTCGCTTCTTCCATACATAAGGGTAGGTTTAAGAACATAAAAAGTTTATAATTTTAAAATATCATAGTGTTTCCGCCAAAATAATAAATTATCTAAAAATACTGTGTAAATAATGGAATACTGTGAAAACAAAACAAGTAATTTTACATTGAATAAAAAAACACAAAGCGACTGGTTTTCTTGTAGAGGGAGCAGGGTAGAACTAGAGTTACATGGCTTTGGCTATATTTAGTACTAGTAATTTAAAAACATCAGCGGGATAGAGTTAAATAGAAAAAAATGGGTTATAGTGCATAAGCGTAACAAGATTCAAAGGAGTATAAAAACTTAAAGAGAACAAGGCAAATTGAAAATACCAATTCAATCAAAATATTTAACTATTCGATTTATTTTCTCGAATGCCCGTCAATTGAATTGGCTCTGAGCATAGCATTAGGTTGTACAATGCTCCCATCGACTTTAATTCACACTACTATAATATAACGATTGACTTTTTTTATGAAATAATCCATGTTTTACTAATTCGTTTCACGTTTTTGAACGGATTATGAAAGAATGAAAAACTCTTCAATTTGATTTTTGTGTTAATCAAACGCAACATTTTTGCTTAATATTTCTTTAGACAAGCTTCGAAGATGAAAAATCTTTGTTCTTCGAATGATGAATCTAAATGGAATACATTTAAAACATATTAAAATGCATAAACAGAAGTGTACAAAGACGTATTTAATTTCTTGATTTTCGATTATTATTATTATTATTTTGTTGAATCGCTATTTATATCATTCCAGCGCGAGCCAAATCGATGTAAAGGGTATAGCTGTCATATTGATTCTCGTGACATGTGATCGGTAACTAGTCCATCGTCATTTAATTGTCACATCAATTCTGCTCTGACGAGATTATACTCTGTCTTTTGTTTATCATAATTATGATAACCATTATTTTGCTTTATATGTTCAAGCAGTTCGTTTCTTGAGCGTTAAGTATAATTAAACTATATAAATATGATTAATCAATTTTAAACTTGCCGTTTGTATATCCAAGAAGTGCCATCCATGGAAACTCGTCTATGCTCGTTACGTTTCCTCCAAAAATTTTGTTACTGAGGCTATCTCCGCAGCTTCCCCGTTGCGGGAGTAGCATTTCTTGTTCTGAAAGGTCCACAGCAGGTCTGGGTGTTGTCGTTGTTGTAGTTGTTGTCGTTGATGTGGTTGATGTGATTACAGGGGGTTCCTAAAGGTTTCAAAAAATACAAAATATCAAAAACAGATTATCAGATTTTTTATTATTATTCTCTAAGCTAACAATCAGTGAGACACGAACTTGAAACATTTCACTTTCAGGAAAGTTTTCTATTTCGCTGGGCTCTGCTATGGCATCCCTCATATTTTCTTGACTCTCTCCAAAATATTAGTGATTTTAAATGATGATTGATGATTGATGATTGATGATTGATGATTGATGATTGATGATTGATGATTGATGATTGATGATTGATGATTGATGAATGATGATTGATGATTGATGATTGATGAATGATGATTGATGATTGATGATTGATGATTGAATATTAGTAATCTCGCCAGAATATTAGTGATTTTTTTTAGATATTTCCGAAAGTAATCGCAATATACATTAATCAAACCAATTTGTAAAGTTGACCATTACATTAGCAATATATAAAAACACTTACTGTGAAAATAAATAAAAATTAATTGAAAAAAAAAATGAGAAAAAAAAAACAGTTATGAGACATAAAATACAATATACTCGTACTCGTATATTCAGAGACATGCAATGAATAATTTTGAAACAAATTAAGGTGTCAAAATAGCTTTTCGAGTATAAAAAGGATCAAACTTACGGCATCAGTAATCCCTCCGAAATTCAGTCTTGGCGAGCAGCATACAATGGGAATACTTCCATTGAAGCCACATCTTAGCCGCCGCATATAGTCGATGACATCCTTTGGAGGAAGTGGCCCTTGCAGAGCTTTCACAATCGGGGGGCAGTCGTACACACTAGCACAAGTCCCTTTTAACGTGAATCCAATGTCACAGCTGTCCCCAATATATTCTATACAAACAAAGTTAAAACAAAATGATTTGAACTTATCTTTTATTTTAAAATCCGCACAATCATTGTTAAATCGTTGAAAATTTTGAGAACCATTTGATTTGAAAGATTTTTTTTAGTTGATTGCAAGACCTGACGATGGTAACATCGGTTAGCGAAACAGCTGTCGCGACAAAATATGATCAATTGTGATATTTATAAAAAAGATTTTTATTTAAACAATTGATAATTTGAAAAAAAAGTTAACTTTAATGTATTCACTATTCAACTAGTAGCTAGAAAATACTTTGTACTGTTTAATATTATTTTTTTCCTAATCGCTTGTTGCTTAATCCTTAAGTGATAATTTTTTTTTCTAAATTGATTAATACAATTGATAATATAGAAGTATTTTTATTTTTTAGTTTTTTTATATTTTAGAAAGTTTAATGTTGTTAATTAACGATGTCAATGGATTACAGACTCGTAGAAGACCTAGAAAAACATTGAAATATTTTTTAAAGGTCGGGCATCTTAGATCCCGGATGAATCGACGTACGTGTATAACTCGCTGTATGAATGTGGAGGAAACTAGACAGGTGTATCAGGATAGAGTAGTGTGGCATTCCATTAAATCTTTCTAGCCTTCCGAGAAAACGGCGTGATGGTGTGTTTGTTTGTTTATTAATAGCAATAAAAATACAAAAAGAAGTGTGCTGACTGTTTTGAACTAACTGGCCAAAATAATTTTTAAGAAGGAGATACGAGAATCGTTCACAGGGGATGCAACTACATCGCCGATGCCTACTGCAGTAGTTGTAAAATCATTAACTACAAGTGTAGTATACACTTTAAGAAGCACAATTCTTTAAAAAAGTATGAATACATTAATTTATTCAAATCAAGTAGTTATTCCTCAAACATTTTTTTTTTCTCGCGAAATGTAAATTAAAAATTATCATATTATATTAAACGAACAAATTTGACACTGCATTATTTCGTTTCTTACTATTGTACGTCCTCGTATATCAACTTCAACGCTGTTTTATTTTTAATTCATAAGTATATACTAATTATCAGTGGCATAAGATGAATACATATTATAATCTTTGATATTTATTGTTTCTTGAAACATGATGTAACATGATGTTTCTTGAAACATATTAACAATTATTTCGGATGAAAAAAACTGTTTTTTTTTAAGCTTTATTATAATTTATAGAAATGATATGATTCGTGTTTCTAAGGCATTATCAAATGATATTGATTCCCATGAAATAAAATAAAAATTCTACAATATTTAACTACGTTTTCAACAACAAACCATCAAGCCGTTCCCCCGCAGGGGTAGGCAGAGAGAATGAACCGCCACACTACTCTATGCTGACATACCTTTCTAGCTTCCTCCACATTCATACAGCGAGTCATACACTTACGCCGATTCTTCCGGCTTCTTACATGACCAACCTTTAAAATTGGATTATTTTGGTCATGCCATGTTTTCCTCGGTCTACCTCGCCTCCGTACTCCATTCACATCGTTAACGTATACTTTTTTAACCATTATTTCTTCACACATGCACTCCATATGTCCGAACCAACGCGGCGACCCTTTCATAATTTTGTTATAAATACCTTATTTCGCTCTACATTCCTTTCTAATTCGGATAAATTATTAATTATTTGAGCACGATCGACATAAAAATGGATTAATCCTTTTCTAATTGTAATCGTCTTCTTTTTATTTTAATAAACTAACTAACTAACTAACTAACCATCACGCCGTCTCCCCGAAAGGGTAGGCAGAAAGATTGGACTGCCACACTTTAACTGATGCGGCACTCCATCCTTATCTTTTCGCCCCACGGGAGACGCGGTGTGATGGGTTGCGACCCTCATTTTATTTTAATAAAATAATGTGAATTGCCTTTAAAAGTAACATATTACATTATTTAAATATGTCACAATATATATTAAACGACTATAATTGTACAATCAAATTTAAGCTTCCTTTAGTCGCACGCCACTGCTGGTTTTTCAATTCATTCAATGAGTTTGTTATTTTTATTCTATGAATATTTCGATAACTGATAAAGTAGGTAACTATAAGGAGTGCCTCGAAGATCATTTTAAAGGTTATTGCAAAACCGGTATGAAGCATGACCCATTATTTTATTCACTTATATTATTGTACAAGTACTAACGAACATAAGTACATATTGACACTTATAAGTATACACGTGTATGTACGTGTAAAAAATAAAGGTAAATGTGCAAAAAACAGGTTTTGTACTAAGGTCGATTCGGAAGGATACAAAAATATATTTCATACATCTCATCGATAACAGTTCAATGTTACATGAATGAAAATAAATCCATATTGTAATAGTACAAAACAAAAAGATTTTTTTATGTAATGTTATAAATTATAACATACTCTTTAAAAAAAAAAATTCTCCGAAATTATGAATTATTCCTTAATATGTAGAAACTATATAACTGGCGTATTCTATTTCTTTAGTTTATAGATAATAACATACACACTTTTCTATTGCTTCATTTGCTATTGATAATATTAAATAATTAAAACTAATGAAAACGTCAGATTTCTAGAAGTTTTATTATATTTTATGGGAATGACATGTTTCATTTGATAATGCCTTAGAAGGGCGAAACATGTCATTCCAATAAAATATATTAAAACTTCTAGAAAACTGACGTTTCCATTCGTATTGATTATTTAATATGGAGCTTTACATCATTGTGCAAGAAACAATAAATAAATAAAATGAAATTTGTGTAAAAACAAATTGTTTACATTTGCAGTGAAAACAAGTAATTAAACTTTTATCCGATATAACAATTTAATATCACAAATTTAATGTTTCAAACCGAATTTACATTAAAGCATAATTATTTTTTTTTAATATATTTAATCTTTTGACCGATTTCATTCAATAGTTTTCATGTAGTTTTAGTGAAAATTAACTTGTTAAAACTGTTCTATGAGATTATCTACAACAGTTTTACCCATCTAATGAGTTCATCTACAGTCTCATCAGAATGAAGATATTATATAACTGAATTAACGAAACTGAAAAAAGTATATTTTTAAATATAAGTTTAACTAACAACGATGAAATGAGTTTATTTATATACTTTGAACACGAACAAAGAAAGAAAAATAAATTATCATGACCAAAAAGCACAAGAATCTGGAATGCTTCGAGTACGTTATGAGAAACGATAAATACAAAATTCTGCAAAGGATAATTGACGATAAAACTAACGGAAAAGGTAGTGTCGGGAGAAGAAGAAAATCCTTGCAAGAGAACCTTCGAGAACTGTTCAATTGTAGCACAACATTCCTATTTAGGGCTGCTGTATCAAAAGTAAAAAAAAACAATGATAGAAAAGGAACAACAAGAAGAATAATGCTCAACAATGATATGCCCTGTAAAATGCATTGTTTATTCATCTGAGATAATATATTTTTTTACTATTAAAAGTTATTTATAGTGGAGAGAGATGGTCAGGGACACGAGCCAATGGATTACACAATGTCATTCCCATAAAATATAATAAAACTTCTAGAAAACCGACGTTTTCATTCGTATTTATTATTTAATATGGAGTTTTACATCATTGTTCAAGAAACAATAAATACAAAGAAGCACTGTTGTGGGGGAGACCAACACCGAGATGTAGCGCCGAGAAGAAGAAGAGGAAGAATATTTATAATATGAAATAAAATATTTAAATTATTATACGTCAATATTATAAAAATTCGAATAAAAAACACAGAAATACTGTGATACTTGTTAAAATAAATGTGATACTTGTTAAAATATAGACTTTTTTCTCTAGCATTTTGTTTATTTGCCTCTTGTTTTAATAATATCATTGTAAATAACATTTTAAATAAATAAAAAAGTCTAGATTAAATAATTTAACAGTGTGTTATTTTTACAAATTTACAATGTTAAGCTTGTGACTGTGCTGCCATCTATGGATGCAATAAATCATGAATAATTTGAAATACTTACGGCCATTTCCAAAAACTAGGAACTGTGCCAAAAAGGCAACACACAAAAACGACAGACCATCCATTACACCGGTCCTAGTAGTGATAATATAAATATTTCTCTGGGTGTCCAAGAGTCGAGTCGACCTTACTTTAACATAGCGCAACCGAGACTAAAACTTATTGAATTCTATTATACGAGTACAAGGAAAACTATATGATAAGGTTTCATATAAAATTCACACATACATGGTGTATATTAATATATTACTTAATAATCAAAGGACTACAAATTTATTTACACTCGATGCGATCAACATTTTCAAAAGAATAACCTCCATAAATTATTATAAAAATATTATTAAAAATGACCAAACTATGATTTTATTTCTTCTATATTCTTCTATTTTCGCCATACTTTGTGTTGTAAATGCTTTATTTCTCTTTTTCTGTTTTATATACTTTGTAAATACTTACATTAAAAAAAATACTTATGTGTATCACTGAAAAAGGACTGGTTGTCCGAAACATGTCTATGTAATTTTAATTTTTTTAATGTAAATGTTGTATATACAAAGTGCCTATATAAAACAGAAAAAGAGAAATATGATTTTATTGGTTAACCCACCTAGAATCACAAATGAATACTTAGTTAATATTTATTACAACAGTAAAATTTTATCTGGACCAGTCTGTCGATGCCAATGAGCCTGGCGAAACCGGTCTCTGTCGAAATAAAGACAAATGTGGAAGTAGTTATGTATATAAAACATCGTTTTATTTAAACTAACTAACTAACTAACCATCACGTCATCTCCCTGAAAGGGTAGGCAGAAAGAATGGACTGTCACACTTTTACTGATGCGGCACTCCATCCTTCTCTTTTCGCTCCGCGGGAGACGCGGTGTGATGGGTTGCGAACCTCATCGCCACCAATAGGCATCTCCCGCGCACACTCTGATCGTGCAACACCCACAAAATAAATCTAAAATAAATAATATAAAATACAATGATATAAAATAAAATAACAAAATAAAAATAATTCAACACAAAATGTTCTTTTTAGATGGTGCACATATTGTCTATTTAATTTATGTTCCACGAATCCGTAGTTTTTTTAATTTAGCACATAATGTAATAACACATAATGGTTTTTTCGATGTTGCACATGTTGACATGGACGATCCGGACTTTTGTGTTTATTTAATTTATGTTCAACGTATCCACCGTTTTTTTAAATTAGCTGTAATTAGGCACTTAACCAGCAAGAACTTTGAAATAATATTGAAGGAATTATTCAAATTGTCATTGGAAATGAAAAATTTATTTTTACACCTGTCAAAATTCTTTATAAAAACGATAAAACTAATATAATTTTAACAGCAAAACAGTACAAACGTATTACGTGTCACAATTAACTATTATAAAGTGCGGCAACAGTAAAATTGATCAAAACAATTAATTTATACGCGAAATATCTCCAAATTAACAGGAGCACCACATGAACCAAACCAAATTTTCAAAAACAAAAGAATATTTAACACCACCCGTGACACCCGTGGGCAGGGCAATAATCCTTCTAAATCGCATCTTTTCGGATGTGGACATCTTCCACGATAGTGAGGCTACCCTCAGAAAACATCTATCTCTTATATAATGTATAGAAATGGTATTTGCTTCTCTTGTTCTTCGTATTGTTTCTTATTACTTAATTGGTCTTAATTTTTTAATTATCTCGTGGTGTTTTTTTTTGTGTTTTTGTCTATTGTTTATATTGTAATTTTTAAATTTCTCAATTGTATATTCGGTTTAATTTTTTTTTGTTTTTGTATACTATAGTCATAAGCGCTTTGGTTAAATTATATACTGTAATGTTTATGATTTAAAAAAAAATTCAATAAAATATAATAAAACTTCTACAATAGAAAACAGCCTTTTTCATTTTAATCATTAACTAAAAAAAATGTTATATTCTGCTAAATGAGCAACCAATTTTGTAATAAACTATTACGGCAGAACGGCGTATTTTAATCAAATGCAAATTTAATAAGATTTTTCTCGTATTTTAGGACACCTTGTGTCTATGCATAAATTTCGTTTACTATTTTATATGTATTTACATCAATACTAATTCACCTGGAAATTCCCAATTATTATATCCAGTTTGTGCCATGGACTTCAAAATAATTACATCCACCTTGACTGTAGCGTCAAGAGCAATGAATCATTGTTTTCTTTGAATCCTATTAATTCGCTCAAAAGATAATATTGTATTTGCCGATCTAACACAAAACATCTCAAAGTTTTATCTTTTATTTAATGATACCATCAACATTAATGCTTTGATTTATATGAAAATAAAAAGTGGGGACAGGACGAAGATTACTTTAAAAAAGTTATTATTATATTCATTATATAAACATTAGGTGTTCTTTTACCGACTCCTATGTATGGAAGCGAAGCATGGAACTAGCAAAAGAAGGATGAAAGTAGAAATGAGATCCCCTAGATGTTTGTGTATACTCTGTGTATGATAGTGTCGAATGAAAATATAATAAGTGAATACGGTGCGAATAATGGTGTTATGAACAAAATATGAAAGGATCATCAAGATGGTTTGGACATATGGAAAGAATGAATGAAGAAAGAATGGTAAAAAAAGTATATATTAACGATGTAAATGGAACCAGAAATAGTGGAAGACCGAGGAAAACGTGGCACGATCAAATAAATTAAATATTGAATGTCGGCCATTTTAGGAGTCGGAGAAATCGAAGCGCGTGCATGACATGTATGAATGTTGAGGAAGCGAGAGAAATATTCAGAAAAGAAATGTGTGGCAGATCAGTCCAGGCTAAGGTACGGGTGGCAGAGATGCGGACCCTGAGGATAATACCAGGCTAGACTCTTTGAGATAGCGTTAGGAACACGGCTATCCGCGAAACTGCAAAGTGGAAGATTGTGTCAGATGGAGCAGACAACGTAGAAGATAATGGAATGGCCACGTGCAGAGGATTGTGTCCTCCAGAATCCCGCACGTTGTGATGCATCAGATTCCTGTTGGCTACCGCCCCCCGGAAGACTATCAAAAAGATAGAGGGATAACTGGAGGTCAACCTTCCAAGATAGTCCAACCTGACAACAGGAGCAGGCCAAGGGTCTAAAAGTCGGACACGTCAGAATAACTTGGATGCAGTCTGCACAGGACAGAGTGACACGAAAGCGAATGGAGAGATTCCCATGCCCACAAACTCCGTCTTCTACTCCTATTGATCGTTGCAATTCGAAGATAATATTTTATGATGTAGTAATCTTCTCGTTGTATGACGTGGCTAAACCATTTCAATCTGGTTTCCTGAACCTTAACTTACTATAGGGGCGACCTTAAAACTGCTCAGGATATGCCCTTGCGGACTTTACAGGCCAGCTGAGCTTTTTCATTTCGGTTACATGGAAATTCTGCTGGTACATTTAGTTTTTATTGAAAGCACTTGATTTTTAAAATATATGTGCTGATAAATCCCTATGTATTATGAGGGTTTGATTGTCACGCTGTTTTTAGGTCTAGTGTAGAATTTACGTGACAATAAAATGGCGATAGATTAGCGACCTATCACATGTCATGAGAATCATTATGATAGCTGTACCCTTTACAAGGATTCGGCTCGCGCTGTAAATATTTAAAGAGCGATCAAAGATCATAATAATAATAATAAAATAATGAACAATGAACTTTCTTATCGTTTTCAAGAGAGGTAATGCAAATTGTTGTGGTTAGATAATAGCCCACAATTGATAGCGAAAACGACACCGCAAAACGACATAATACATTATTTGGATTTTCTATATTTTATTTAATGAAAACAATTTATTTGTAATAGGGCTAGTTAGTCAGATTTCCACAGGGAAAATTCTTTGAAAGTCCAAACAATTTTACTAGGAAATGTGTATTGTAACGAGAAAACATTTTAACAAATTTCTAATACAACAATATAATTTATTTTATTTCGAATGAATTTTATCGAATAGTAGTGATTACAAAACTTGCATCATATTAAACGGATACACTCATTTCAAAAACTTTATTTTTCTGCGAACAAACGACTTTGTGGCGTTTCGACTCTTTGTGTTTACATTATTTCCTTACCGCATTGCTGCAAGATTACGTATTACGTTATTTTATACGGATGTTTAACTGAGTTAATTTATATGAAAACATATTCAGTTATGTAAAAAAATACATGATTCCTTTTTATTCAAACTTGTTTGGCGATTCCAAGACATCTGTAAAAACCAATCAAAACATTATTAGATCCTTCTTAGTACACATAGCGTTATGTTGGTATATGTATTTCTAAGAAACTATTCACTCAACTTATACAAGACTTTATTACTAATCACTTTCGATAGCAGATCAATGATCTAGAATAAAATAAAGAAGAAGACCAATTTATCAAACTCAAAGTAATGTGTAATTTATCACGTTTATTTATATTATTATATACAAGATGCAATCAATATTCAAGAATTTGCGAAAAATTATGCACAAATTGGAGTCTAAGTGTGATATTGTATACTCGTATTAAAGATGGAAATTAAAAACGTAATAAGTTTTTTCGACGTAGCAATCATTTTTTATTCTGCGTATTTATTGAAAAATGATGACTTGAATTATGTTTAAACTTACGATTAATTATTAAATAAAACGATGATGTTAACTACTTTAAAAAAAAAACAACAGTACGTAGTTTGTAGTTTAAAAAAACATCGTTTTATTTAATTACGTATAATTTAAAATGAACATCCATCAAGAGATTTCAGTAAAATCATTATTATTATTTTATAAATGAAAAAAAACAATTGGGTTAAATCGATACATTTTTAGATCTTACTTGTATCTATTTTATGTTTTAGATACATATTATATATAGTAAAACTCCTTGCGTCTTTTGGCAGGTCATTGTAAAATTTCAGTCCATTGTTCAATATCCCTGGTTGTCCTGTCTTGTTCGTGCATTTGGTAAGTGATATCTGTCACAGTTCCTGGTCCAGTGTCTGTGTAGGTCTGAGTTTTTGATTAATTTGTAGCTGCTATCTGTTGTCTCTTACTTGATCACTCTGTGTACATTTTTCAATGTCTCGAATTTGATCAGGTCTGATATGTCTATTTGTATTGTTTGTCTGTATGCTTGTATGGTTGGGGTCAGATAGTTAATGCTATAAGCAAATTTTAATGTTTGTCTTTAGAATTTAGCGTTGCCCTTTAGATTTTTTGTCCGCCAGAAGGGAATCATATATATCAGTCGGCTTTTAACATGTTTTGTACATCATTACATTTTCGTTTCATGGTAAATAATTGTTTATTTTGTAGAAATGGGACTAAAGTGATTCTAATTTGTTTTTAAGGTTGTCTATGTGTTTTGTCTATTTTAGATGTTTGTCCATTGTTAGTCCGAGGAACTTTACACAGTCGAGTCCGGTTATTGTGTCATTTTTTTTATTCACATATAATGGGTATTTTTATGTATTTCAAAATATATTATGTTACATTATCTTAAATTTATAATATTTTTTGTAGTGTAGAGTGCTGGAATTAAGTCATTATCTCATAAATTGAATCAAAAATCATACAAAAAATATTTAAAAGCACTTTTCTCGCAAACTTTTAACTCTATATTATTTTCGGTACCATGTATTATTAATTTAATGACTTGTATAGAATGAATTGTTATTCAACCCTTCATTAACACCATATTCTTAAGAAAGGGCTCGAATAATCTGAATTCTTCGTGTATTTACACCAAGCAAGTCGCTAAGAAACCTTATGAGATATTTAAAGCATTAAAGGAATTGTAATCTGGAATGATTCCGTCGAAAGTCTTTTGTTTTGCGATATCCCTTCGCTCGGGGAAAGGTTTGAATAAAACATACAGGCAGGTACCCGGAGGGCGGGAATTTCAAATACGTCTCCGGTGTTCTAATTCAAACAACGATTTAATTAAAATTACGCGGGAAATTTTATTCAAAATATGCCCGGAATTCACGGATACTTACTATGTAGTGTGCACACTTAATATTGTACGTACCAGCAGTTCCGGCTAATATTCTTAAGTATAATATAATAATAAATTAACTAATTATAAAATAATAAATGAACTCACAAGGACAAAGGAATATTTTAGCTTTAGTTAGAAATTATTATGCAAATGATAAAATTATTATGCAAAAATAAACGAAAATACATTTTCAAAATATTTTTTCACTCTAGAGATACCAGAAATGATAGTACCAGCTGCAAGATTGTACACAAACTCTAATCACTCATAATTGTTACCTTTAGGTTACCTCTACCATTCTATGTTGGCATTATCAGGTTTTACAAACAAAATATGAATTGGCAAAGCAACTATCGCGACAATTTCATAGAAATTAAATAAATAAATTGTGATACTAAAACAACTTAATAAGTTAATAATGTTGAAGTACTCTTATAATAATATTTCGTCAAAAGTATTGGATTGCCTAATAAAAGATTCATTGCAGAATTGAAATTGATGTTATCTTTTTACCCTTGGCTTAAATTTATTTCGCTTTTATTGTAAATACTCGCATCACGCAGCCTGTTTACATTGGTAGTGGAGTATTTACTCTTCTTGTGAGCTTAAAAAGGACTTCCCACAAACAGAATTAATTAAGTTTTGGTCCCTTGAAAACCGACTTATTTGCATGTGGACTCGGGGCGTATAAATAAAAACTCATTGAATACTCGGTAAAACGATAATGTTTACACAAACGCCGGGATTTTCTTTCGAGGGGGACATTCTTAAATTCTTGATTGATGGGTAGGTACCTACCGAAACATTATGAAATTGACGTCAACTTCGAAAAAGAAAAAAATCTATACACGCAATTAACTATTGGAAGTAATAGAACTTCTTTTTTTAGAGATTCAAATAATTGGAATTAATTTTTCAAATAATTGGAAATAATTGCAATTTTTTTTTAGAGATTCAAATAATTGAAATCTGTATATGATAGACAAATGCAAGTATAAGAAGTGAATGCGGTGCAAATGAAAGTGTTATGAACAAAATAATGAAAAGGTCGTTAAGATAGTTTAGACATATGGAAAGAACGAGTGAAGAGAGAATGTTGAAAAAGGTATATGTAAACGACGTGAACGGAGCTAGAAATCGAGGAAGGCCGAGGAAAACGTGGCACGATCAAATAAATTAAATATTCAATGTCGCCCATGTGAGGAGTCGGAGAAATCGACGCGCGTGCATAATACGATGTACGAATGTTGATAAAGCGTATGTCAGGAAAGAACAGTATCGCAGTTTATTATTTTTGCCTACCCATTTGGTGGGGCAGCAATATGGCTAGTTTTGTTAGTTTTATTTTAGAAAAAATATTAGTAGAAAAAGTTACAATTTCTTAAATAAGTCGACGCCCGCTTATTCAGATGCCTTTTACATTTTTTTAAAATTCATGTATCTGCAAACATAAAATCTCTCTTACTTTGTTGGATGAAATGCTCAAAAAGAGTGCACGCTTCTCACATTATTTACGATTCGCTTTATGCAGACGCGATTCCGGTATTTTCACCGAACACAATAAACCGTTTCTTTTATGGGCTAACCATCTCGTCTACCATAAATCTGAAGAAGCAATAACTCGCGAAACCGAAACGTGACTTAGTAAGATTAGACTCCTGTACGAGGACTCTGGATTTACGTATACACTTTTTTGTATTTTTTTTTTCTCTTTTCACCTTCACAAAGTTTCTCTTCAGAATCAAGCACATTACTTTTAAGAATTTAAATTAAGAAATACTTTCATGAATCAATATTTTTATACGTTTTTATGATAATTTCTAAAAAGGGGATCTTTCTTATTTCAGAATTTCTTATTCTGTCTCGGAGTGTCGTTCCCGCAACGGAGCGGAGAGTCTGCAATGTAGAAGATGTCGTGCGATGGGGAAGACTGAGAAGACGCTACTGAAGAGATCATGTGGAAAAAGCATGTTCTGAAAGAGTGATAAATATTGCCGCAAATAAAATACCAACATGAAATCCACCAAAAATATGGCGAGACAGTTGGACATCTGCATCCCAGGAACAGGCTCCGAGAAATAACATGACACAGTCCTAAATAAAGCAGAAGACGAAAAAGACTAAAAAGTGGCCACATTTGAAGTCATAAAAATCAACTAGTTTACATGTTTCATGTTTCGGGTTCGATTACAGTGTAATTGTCACACTGTCTTTGGTTTGGTGCAGTATTCACGTGACAGTTAAATAGCTATAGATTAGCTGCCTAATACATGTCATAAGAATCAATAAGTTAAAAACAAACTGCATACAGTAATTGGGTTCAAACGACCTGTTGTATACAAAAAAATAAAAATAAGCTAGAGAGGTATGCCACTCCGTGATGGTTATCTACTTACTTAGTTTGATTGAGATTGTCGTTTTGTTCTAGGCCACAGGAATATCTATTATACAATAACTATACGTACGTAATTACTGGGAATACATTACATATCGTTGGTGATCTGGCAGAAAGTCCTATCTCGAAAATGTTAATTTTTCAAGAGAGACGCAAAACTGTTTTGTTCAGAACTTAAGGGTCACACCATATTAAAAAAAACACGTACAATTTTATTTTACTTAAGTTTATTTAAAAAAAATGCTAGAAATTGAAAAACTATTCCAATAATGGAGTTATGAAAGATAGATAGGACAAAATAAACAGAAAAATTGATAGGACTTTCTGCTAGATCATCAATGATATAGTTTCCAGGAAATCGATAGCGAAGGAGTTTCCTCATCGCCAAAACCTGTCTTCCGATATACCTTGGAGTTCTGGATTCTAAAAACCATGATGTTTGCATGAAACAAAGATTAACTCATGTTGGAGGCGGTTCAGAAGAAATCTGTAAATACAGTATTGCACTAAATATCTTATGTATAATATTTACAGTGTGCACTTAATTTCTGATGTATAATTTGTTCAGTGTGTAATAAATTACAGATATGTAATCTGCACTTCTATAAGAAGCACTTAATTTTTGGTGTGGCATTATTAAAAATAAATTTAAACGCGTGTGTACTTTGTTTTTACACCACTTTATCCTATTTTATCGACCCAATCGGTTTCGCTCCTGCCGGAGCTTTATCAGGGTTACAAAAACAAAATGGTTTATTTATGGCGAAGCCCCGGCGAGAACTGATTTATGCTAATGGGTGTGAAAACACAGTGTTTAAAATATTTTTTTATTGATATATAATCTTACCTGTTTAAATAAAAACATGGTTATAGAATATCACATTTGATAATATATTTTTCGAAATTGTCGCGACAGCTGTTTCGCTAACCGATGTTAGCATCGTCAGGTGTTGCAATTAACCGGTGTATAATATCATTTAATGAATGTCAAGCAAATTATTTGATATAAAATCAAAATACATTGATATAATATAATGTTGATTTTAATACGTACAGGTTTAAACTAAATAATCAAATAAGGGTAAGAAACATTGCGGTGACCAATCTTAGCACGTACCGCAAAGTGACTGCTGGTAGAGGGTGGCTGGGGGTTACTCCGTGCCTTATCACCGACGCTAACTTTTTACGCCCCAGTAGTAAAAATTACGACTCCCTTTAATGCCAAAAGAGTGACTAGCTTCAATTGACATATGGGCTTAATCGGAAGTTCTACAACGGTTCAAAGTTGCCCCAAACGACAAGCAGCCTTTTATTCAGTATCGAAACTGATTGGAATACATAAAAATGCATGTAATGCATCTATGTTCTTTTAACTCAAAATGCGTCTTAATTTAAGTATAATAAATACGAGTATATGTTTGTATTTACTTTGCAGTATTAACATATATATGTTGTGAAATAAATATGAAACAAATTTATTAAATAATCACTTCATTGGTTTTGAAATATGGATGTGTATAATGCATGGATGACGAAAGGCCGGTTAAGAAAGTATATCTAAACTATGGAAGTTTGTGTACCGAAACATGTTTGTGAAAAGTGCAAAAAAGTGTTGTGATAATAAATACAATGTTTCCAAAAAGTAATTCATGTTTAAATCCACAACACAAAGTGATGGCCAATGTAGAAAAAATATTATTAATTTATTAGACAATATTTCAACTGTTTTTTGTTAATTAAGTTAGAAATTAAAATGAATTTGTTAAGAGACTTTTAAAAAAAGGATTATAGCAAAACGGAATCTAATCATGAACAAAAATCGGTTTTAAAATGAAATCTAAAGTATTTAAATTTATCCGAAAAAAATAAATACATTTGAGAATCGAATGAAGTATTATATATAAGAATAACGGCCAAATATACGAGATTCCATCACAAACCATAAAACGATCTTAAAAGGTCAAATCCCTCGGAAATCCTAAAACGATTTGAAATACCGGAGAAAAATAGTGCCACCACCTTAAGGACAGCCGCATAAAGCGTTAAAGTCCATCAACCCTTAGAAACGCTAGCCCTATGTGTGTTTTGCATCCCTGGTACTAACGATAAAAGGGAATTAACAAGCCCATTCCGCTGCCATTCCTCGTAAAGGAGCACCCTCCCTCCCAAATTATCCTTTCTATATGTTTAAATGCCCCTTTTTATGTGTCGCCACTAAAAATGAAACGAACACAGCGCTAGGATGTATAAATCCCCAAACTTTGATCGGCCCATCAAAGTTTCTGGTACTCAAAAATCCATTTGAAAAAATACATTTTCACTTTATTCACCGAGACGATCATTACCCCGAGACGTCGAGCGAAGATTTCATAAAGATGTCCCGTCAAATCCTTACGCAAAATGCTTTTTGTTTTATATTATGAAATAAAATACACTCTTAGCAGGAAAGTTGGCCTGACGCCCGCGGGGTCTCGGCGCACTGTTTGCAATTTGCCCCTTAAACGGCATCAAACTGGCATCAAACTTTTCTTCTAGTGGCTTGCGTCATTTTATTGTATTATATTTGTTTTCGAAATTCATTCAAAGCTTATCGTCGTTATATTATTTTGTAGAACCAATAGCTGCATGTACAATATACATATTTTTATTGTGTTCAATTTTTATTTTCATAAAATTCCAAATTGTAAATAAATTTATAATTTCTTCTATATTCGCCTTCACTTTGTGTTGTGGATTCACATTTGAATAAATATAATGACAATTTGTATTTTTACAACACCTTATTTTTCGATTTTCAGTCATGTTTTAATTGTGACGCAATCTACTTCGATACACAAATTTAAAACTGTTTATTCAAATTGCGATTTTTTTTGTGAAATATTATAATACATATCAATAATTAAAGCAAATATAATTGCATTTTGTATGTTAACTACGGAATTGTCATAACGCTAACTAGTTTCGTTTGTATCCAAGCTTCACCAGGACAGTATAAAATCAAATTAAAGTTACAGATATTGGTCTATATAACTAACATAAACCCTGTATTTATGTTTTTATATTTGTCCTGATAACAACATTCAAGTAAATCTGTATTTATAATTTATAATTACTAATCCTGATGAAACTTGGTTACAAGCAAAACTTGTTGGCGTTATTACAAATCCGAGGTTAATATAATTAAGTATTATTTTTTATATTTGCTATAATTGAAAATGTCTAACAACTAAATAAATGCTTCAAATGAAAATGTAAGTATTATTTTCTATTTGGAAGGAAAATTCAACATTGTCTAGTTATTATCATAAAAATCAATTAAGACCTTAATATTTAATAGAGATAAGGTAATCATAAAATTCGTTATTAGTATTTAACTATCAAATAATACTGCATTAACAAAATAACGGTTTTCAGCAACTATTTTCATATAAAAAAAGAATTTTAAACATTTCACCCTTACTTTATTGTGATGTACTCGTATATTCATTTTTGCACATAGTAAATATAATTTATATTTAAATATATTATTAACTGATTTTCAGAAAGTTTAACAAAGTTTTTGTACAACCCGTTTATTCTTAGATTTTTTGTCGACACAAACATACAGGAACTCGGTTATAAAATTGGTTAGTACAAAATTTCAAAAATAATAAATCATACGTGACGTCATAGACACACTGGACGTCTGTTACATCCATGAACTTTGTGCTTCTTCCTAACCCAATCTCTAGACTGCTTGCATTCGGTTCAACTCAAATCATTCGTTAATTCGGTAGCTTCCAAAAGGTTACTCGCTTTGATTTTGATAGATTAAAACTAATTAATTATGTAATTCATACAATTGTATGGAATCTTGCTTCATAATCCTAGGCGCGCTCTATCTTGATTGACGGAGATTGCTGCAGTATTCACAGCCATGACACATGAATGGTATCAGAGCTCCTCAGAAGTTTAATTGCACGATATTCCGTGAGAATCTAAATCGCAGTGAGGCAACCAGAACCGCGAGAATATTCAATGTATTTGTATCCACCGATACCTTCAACTAATCTGTCTATCCCCATGGAGACGCGAAATAATGGTACGTCTACATACCTATAATTGTATATTCGAACATACAATATTGATACACGGTTCGGCGCCCAGTCGCGCCAAAGCGCGGAGGCAAAAGTGCTCGCGGTATTGAGTGCGCCCGACCGCACTACCTCCCAATTAGCATACGTGCTCGACGATTCCCTAGCTCCGCTGATCAAGGAGACTAATTGCGCCCGCGGCCGCTCCGTGGTGCGCGAACGTCTCGCAAGATGGCAGCAAGTGGATATTGGAAATAAAACAAGCGGTTTGGATCTCCGCTAACCGGAGCGGAACTAGTAAACAAATCGAGCCGGAGATGTTCTGTTAATTAAATGGATATTGGTTTGTTGAATTTGCTTGCTACCAAAGTGAGCTCCTGGTAGATAAAACGATTTTCATACCTGCTTAACGTACCTAGATTATATACTTGGAGCTTTACCAATAATTTAATAAGTACGGTCGATTAAAATTCTTAATTAAAATGTACATTTTTAGATATTAATATGATATTTATCATCAGAAAAATTATGTAACCGATTTGGGTAATACGCTGTAATTCTTCTGTTGAAAAATATTAAACATTTCGTTCGGCTCAATAAAATAAGCTAAGTCAATTTTTTTAAAACAAAATAAATTTGTATTTACCCGGGGTTTCAAAAATATAAAAAGGCTTGATAGCCATGAGTCTGAAGATGACTTGCAATGAATGTTGTACAAATTCCACACAGTATTACACAAGCTAAATACGGCTATATCAATCTAAAAGTCTCACTATATCCAATATGTAAGCTAACTGTTGATGATACCTGTGGAGCAAGTTATGAGTTTCAGATATTCGGAAGTAGAGATATGCACCCATAATGACCTTTATACCGAAGTGCGAGAACAAGTCAGTAAAGTCTCTGCCGTGTCAGGGTGTCTAAAGAATCTGGTCTGGAAGAACAAGCACATGCGTATCGATAGCAAGATCAGAATCTATAAAACAGACACTGTGCGAACCAAGGGACTACTAAGAACATCGGAGATGAAGGTCTTAAGATTAATTACTGGAAAAACTCCCTGTGACTGTGTCCGCAACGCAGACATAACAAAAACATGCAAAATAGAGGATATTGTTCAATGGAGTAGATCCAGAAGAAGATACTGGAGGGACCATGTAGCCCGAATCCATACTTGCATATACAACTGCTTATGAATTCCCCTACGGACACCGCCCACTCGGAAGACCGCCACCGAGATGAATTGACAGCTGGACCTCATCATCCGACGAGACATGATAGATCACAGTCACAGATCGTCAGATCTATTAAAATAAGAAGAAGAAGATATCCATCGATGTGGTGGCAAGAGTAATACTTGCAGTGATTTATTTTTTCATGTAGCTCATGTTAATTGATTATTTACAATAATTTTTTTTAAATATACCTATATTTGAAGATTTTTCTCTTGATATTGCTGTCGTAAACAAGGCCGACTTTGTGTCGTTTGCTGTGGCCGTAGTTGTTAGAGTTATGATTATACAACATATAGAAGCACCATCTTTGTTCCCTTTCATGATATTAATGGAGGAGAAGTATAGGGAAGGCCTTTGTCCAGCAGTGGACGACACCAGCTATTTAAGTAAAAAAATAAAGAAAATATAGTTAATATATAACAGACCAATGGATATTTATAGCAAGCGTAAGATCAATTATAACACATTTCATTTAACCAAGGGTAGACACAGTCAGAACCAAACAAGCATCAGGGACTTCCGATACGAAAAACACTGAGGATGATAGTAGGCAAAGCTCTAAGAGATGTGAAGAAAACTGGAATAAAAGATATACAGGTATATGGGAGGCGTAGGATATTGTACGAATATGAACGAATATAGAACGAAAAAGGGACTGATAAGGTAATGTTCAAAGAATGGACACCACCAGACTCCTCTATATCGCTCCACATAATCAGCCTTGTGGGACTCGTCCTCGTGGAAGACCTCCCAAAAATTGGAAGGACAGTTTTATCCACCTAATAAGGGGAACAACCCTCAGGACAACAGGCAACATCTAAAATATATTAATTGGCTCAAATGTTCTGAAAGAATCCTGTATAAACTAAACTGAACGGTTTTTAAAGCACTTTATGGAATGGTACCAGTTTATGTATATGGTCTCTATATTACTGATAGCTCTAATTTGAGGCAATCTACGCTTAAATCAGCAAACTCCTCGGCAATAGGCAGATTAATTGACCAAAGCGCAGCCCCCGGGCAAATGTCAGAGATCGGGCTTTCGCGGTTACAGGTTCGTCCGCCTGGAACATGCTCCCTGCGCACCTCAGATGCATTGACAATCCGACTGATTTTAAATCTCACATAAAACCTCACCTTTTTAATCACATAAAATACAAACAACTATTATTTGATTGCTAGTGGCGCTTTTATGAATGGCAGAGGATGCATGGATCAAATTTTTGCACTTCGTACAGTGACAGAGAAGTTTATGGCCAAAAACCGTAAACTCTTCTGTGCGTTTGTCGATTTGCAAAAAGCATATGATCGCGTAGATAGAGGTAAACTGTGGGAAATATTGTCGGAATATGGAATAAACACAAAACTGATCACGGCAATTACATCGCTGTACACAGAAAGCACTGCTAGTGTCAGAGTAAATGGGGATCTTACAGCCTGGTTTGATATCAATAAAGGTGTCAAACAGGGGTGTGTAATGTCTCCATGGTTGTTTAATCTATATATGGACAAGTGTATGAAAGAGCTGAAAGGGTTGGAAGCAGGTGCAAAAATGGAAGATGTTTCAGTAAGCTGTTTGTTGTATGCGGACGACGCTGTGCTACTTGCAGACAACGAGCACGAACTGCAAGCCCTGGTGTCTAGGATGTATGAGGTATGCAAGCGATACGATTTGATGATGAATGTGAATAAGTCTAAGGTAATGATTTTCGAAAAAGAAGGAAGCATGACAGTGTGCAACATTAGTGTAAACGGTGAAAATCTGGAACAAGTGATGAATTTGTTTATTTAGGAAGTATGTTTACAAAGGATGGGAGGGTGGAGAAGGATATTGAAAGAAGGGTTGGGGCAGGCAACAGAATAAATGGTGCACTTAAAGTTGTCATCGCAAACAAAAGCCTATCCAAAAAAGCTAAGATGGCAGTGCACAATGGTGTTCTTGTGCCGACCCTTATGTATGGAAGTGAAGCATGGAACTGGCAAAAGAAGGATGAAAGTAGAATAAATGCAGTAGAAATGAGATCTCTAAGACGAATGTGTGGCAAATCTGTTTATGATAGAGTGACAAATGCAAGTATAAGAAGTGAATGTGGTGCGAATGAAAGTGTTATGAACAAAATAAGGAAAGGGTCATTAAGATGGTTTGGACACATGGAAAGAATGAGTGAAGACAGAATGGTAAAGAAGGTATATGTAAACGGCGTGAACGGAGCTAGAAATAGAGGAAGGCCGAGGAAAACGTGGCACGATCAAATCAATCAAATATTGAATGTCGGTCACGTGAGGAGTCGGAAAAATCGACGTGCGTGCATGACAAGATGTATGAATGTAGATGAAGCGAGAGGCGTATGTCAGGACAGAGCAGTGTGGCGTTCCATTCTTTCTGCCTACCCCTCCGGGGAGACGGCGTGATGGTAAGTTAGTTAGTTAGTTAGTGACAGATGTAGCTCCCATGATTAAAAAAAAATTCAAAACGACATTGAGGTGATTTATTCACGAAAAAGGCGCTAATATTATTATTATTATTAATATTATTGTTATTATTTTTTTTTTATTGTTATTTTATTATTATTATTATTTTATATCAAGGAAGAATTTGAAGAAAAACTATAAAACTTTTATAGTTTTAATTTTATTTTGACAATTTAAATTTTAGAAATAAACAAGCACGAAACTAAAAAAAAACGCAATTACTTTAAAAAAAAATCAAGAAACGTTCGTTCATAACGGTCATGATGTAAATTTAACTCGTTATGCGTTTCATCACGTTTGAATGGTGTCTTTGTGTTTTGTAGTGACGAAAATAAGAAGAACAATTACAAATTAATTTTTCAAAGGTCATATCGTTGACATGAATATTAAACAATTTTCGCTACTCAAAATTCAGTAGCACATGATCATCCGATGTGCAACTGTGATACTTATCGTTTTGTGTAATTTGTGTACGTAACTAACCAGCTAACTAACTAAGCGAGAAAGGTCTCACATGTGGTGTTACTATAACACCTGGTGCCCCTGGAAACGATACACAGTCAACCAAATCTTTCAGCACAATGGCAAGAGAAATAGAGGAGATGATATCCTATTAAGGTCCATCCCTACGAGACTCCCTTACCATTCACACGAAGAGTAAGACTAAATAACCATTTCTCTGGAAGGGTAGGCAGAGAGAATGAACTGCCTCGCTGTCCTATACTAATACAACTATCGCACCACTTCTACATTTATACACTGTGACACGCGCGCTCGTCGATTGTTTTTCTGTCATTATACAACATCTGATCTTGGAGGGTAAGATTGAGGGTCGACGAGGTGTTGGGAGAAGGCAGATTTCCTGGCTGAGGAACATCCGAGAGTGTACAGGGCTGAGGACCGTGAATGAGCTGTTCCGAGCTGATAGTCAACGTTGAGGAGACCTGACAGGACACGGTGACAAGAAGATACAATAGTGTAAAATATTAAAGTCCTCGATTTATGGTTGAGAAATATTCAAATACTGAAGTCTTCTTACTATCAAGAGTTTAGCTGAAAATAAATAGAACATAATAAACGCACTAACTAAATTACCATCACGCCCAATTTTTCGGGAAAGAAAACCTTTATAACATCTATCAAAACTGATCAAATTTGTAAACAATTTTATAATATTTTCCATATCTTTATTATACCACTGAGGAAGGATCGAGTTGTTCAAAACATGTCTGATATTTAATTTAACTTCTTTTTAAGTTTGTGTTGTATACAAAGTTTATAAAAAAGAAAAGAAAACATCTTAAACACAAAGCATGGCGAACATAGAAGACATACATTTTTATTCGTATTAATTATTTTAAGTATAATAGTGTTTCGGCCAAAACGATATATCTAAATATAATAGTTCATTTTTTTTTTGCCGAAACACTATGATACTTCAACATTATTACTGTTTTTAAGATAATCAAATGATTTTACTGAAATCTCTTGATGGAAGTTCATTTCAAATAACAATTGAATAAAACGATGTTTTTTAACTACTTCCACTTTTGTCTTTATTTAGACAGCGACCGGTTTCGCCAGGCTCGCTGGCATCGACAGACCAGTCTGCTGACCTCGCTGTCTAAATAAAGACAAAAGTGGAAGTAGTTAAAAAAACATCGTTTTATTTAATTATTATTATTACTGTTAAAATTTAAAACACTGTTATAATATCACAATTTATTTTTATTAACTGAGAGTGTCGCAACAGCTGTTTCGCCAACTGATGTTGGCATCTTCAGGTGTTACAATAAACTGAGAGTGTCGCGACAGCTGTTTCGCCAACTGATGTTGGCATCTTCAGGTGTTACAATAAGTGTGTCTCTCAGTGAATAAAAATAAATTGTGATATAATAACAGTGTTTTAAATTTTTACAGTAAAAGATTATCCGTTAACATACAATCATTGCTATGTTGATTTCAATGAGACTCTTTTAAAATCGTAGGCCAAAAATAGAGCCACGAAAACTCGGTAAGATATGTTTCTCGAGTTCTTAGAATGACACCATAATCCTGGCTAGATTTGTTCACAGAAATGAATCAAAAATAAAGCTGCCGAAATTCCTTGTTTCTGCCTCATTCTCCGATAGCTCCCCAGCGCTTTGTTCCAGAGCGGTAAACTAATTTGCTCCGTGTTATACGAAGTGTGTTGTATGGCAGTCATTTGTAATCCAGCGACATGTCGGGAACATGTCTCATTACGCCACTGTTTAAAATTAGGAATATTCTTTTGCATTGCATCATACGCTATATGGAACAGACAAAGAGATTCCTCGACTTCGGGTTAATTTATGTTCGTTTTATGGACGATTCTAATGAAATGTGTGAAGACTGTGAAATAAATCACGTTACATTTCACTTCAAGATATTGCGGTCCAGATGTGAAGCCGTGTTTTTAACTTGTCGTTTAACAAAACTAGCGAAGCGAACATTAAAAATTTCTACATTCATCCAAGCATTTATTAAATAATAATATTTTATTTATTGTTTCTTTTGAACAATGATGTAAAACTACATATTAAATAATTAATACGAATTAAAACGTCAGTTTTCTAGAATGTTTATTATATTTTATGGGAATGACATGTTTCGCCCTTCTAAGGCATTATCAAATGTCTTGATAATGCAAAACATTTGATAATGCCTTAGAAGGGCAAAAAATGTCATTCCCATAAAATATAATAAAACTTCTAGAAAACTGACATTTTCATTCGAGTTAATTAAATTATTGTATATTTTATATTTTTTGCATACATCAAGTCGTTTTAAGCCCAGATACTGTGTAATATTTTTTTACTGTTATATTAATTATCTAGACATGTGATAGATAGCTAATCTATCGCCATTTTATTGTCACGTGAATTCTACCAGACCATTATAAGAATAAATGTATGTATAAAGATAATCAAATGATTTTACTGAAATCTCTTGAATAAATAAAACGATGTTTTTTTTTAAACTGCTTCCACTTTTGTCTTAATTTCGACAGCGACAGGTTTCGCAAGGCTCACTGGCATCGACAGACTGGTGAATGTATAAATACTTAAAAAAACTTTACCACATTTGAGATTTGATTTCATTAATGTGTCTAACGCCACACTTAATTATAGATGTTTAAATACTTAAAAAAAAAATTAATTATAGAATACTTACAAAAAAATTCACATTTTTTTTAGATTTGATTTGAATACGCCACACTTAATTATAGATGAATAAATATTTTTAAAAAACTTTACCATATTATAGACCTATTATTACTTAAAAAAAACTTCACCATATTTTAGATTTGATTTCAATGATGTTTCATACACCACACTTAATTATAAATGAATAAATACTTTAAAAACTTTACCATATTATAGACGTATTAATAATAATAAAAACTTCATCATTTTTAAGATTTGATTTCAATTATGTTTCATACGCCACACTTAATTATAGATGTATAAATACTTTGAAAAAAAAAATACCATATTATAGACGTATGAATACTTAAAAAACATCACCATATTTTAGATTTCATTTAAAAAATGTATCATACGTTACACTTAATTATAGATGTATAAAAACTTTAAAACTTGACTGAGTTTGAGATTTGATTTCAATACTAAAAAAATACAATAAAAACTATTTTTTTCTAACGCGTGTTTGTAAACGCCGACAGCATGTCCCAGTATGTGATGCGTTCTAATATAAATATGAAGTTAATAAATTCTTCGAAAGAGTTCCGAAAAGTTAACTCACCGTGACGTTAAAATATCACAAGTCGAAACAGTTAGCGGTGAAATATGACATTTTCTCTCGGGAGGGACTTGTGAAAGGGAGTCGTTAAATTTGGCATCTTTAGTATCCATTTTCATCGAATTGCCGATCATATTCTTTATGAAAAGAATATTGACGGGGTCATTAAAGCAAATCATCACCGTAAACCTATTAAATTTAATTTCTTTACAAGTGGTGTCTTTTGAAGCTTTATTACCTAAGCTAGGAGATCCCATGTTTCACTACAAAAACATGAACTTAAAATGTTTTATGTGTGATAATTAAAATTATACAATGAATATTTCAGTATTAACCGTTGATTATTGTATCTTCTTCTTCTTCTCGGTGCGACATCCCGGTGTGGGATTTAATAATTAAAATAATAATTTACTGTCTATTGTTTCTTGAACAATGATGTAAAACTCCACATTAAATAATTAATACGAATGAAAACGTTGACAAAAAAACAAATTTTAAGAAGATGTTTTTCTAAGAAACACTTTATTTTGTCCTACCTCAAATAACTTATTTTTGATTTATGTAATATCATTTAATATCCCCTAACAAAGTTATCATTGTCATAATATTTCTTAACGAGTTCCAAGAAACACATTCCAATATTTCTGGACCTACCCAAATAATTCTTTGTTAAAAGGTTATAAAGTCATATCAATTTTCGTTGATTACCATATTCTGCTCGTGCGTGCATGACAAGATGTACGAATGTAGAGGAAGCGAGAGAAGTATATCAGGACAGAACAGTGTGGCGTTCCATTATTTCTGCTTACCCCTCCGGGGAGACGGCGCGATGGTTAGTTAGTTAGTTAGTTGGTATTAAGTAGCAACGAGCTGAAATTTCGTCATTGATAATGCCTTAGAAGAGCGAAACATGTCATTCCCATAAAATATAATAAAACTTCTAGAAAACTGACGTCTTCATTGGTATTGATAATGAACTATATTTTAAAGCGGCATTTTCGTGATTTAATCACCTCAGGGGGCTTTTAGACGTGGTTTAAACTAATAATTTAAACATGAATACTTCTTCGGATATTCGCGATTGTCAAAATTTCTTCTTCTTCTTAAACTAGTTGGAGCCCGCTAGGGCATGTTTGTGTAGATTTGCTGCTTCTTGCGATGTTAATTCCCCAGCTGTCTTTCCATCTTTTGTGGGGTCTTCCAGACATCCTTCTTCTATCCGGTTTCCCATGTCCGGCAAGGTGTGATAATCTCTGGGTGTTCATTCTTTCCACATGGTCCCTTAAATACCTTCTTCTCTGTCCCCATCTGACAAAATCCTGGATATCACATATCTCTTATTCTCCTTCTACAGTCTTCACTGCTGAATATAAGCCTCTTCCATTTATCTTCACTCATCCCAGTCTTGTCCCTTCCGCATCCCAGCTATCATTTAATATACATATTTTAGGTGGCTTCCCGATAAAGATATTATTTGCCGGTAATTTTTACCATCTTATAACATGTCGGTTGGTGATGTCAGTTGGAAGAGCAATTCTGACGTTGAATCTAATCGTCTCGGATTTGGACATTTTCAGTGTCAGTGAGGCAGTATTCATAAAAAATTACAAATTCTGGAAAAAGTACTGCCTCACTGACGTCGACATATTTGAGTTCTTCTGATACGTATGATTTTTTGGTTTCATGTTGTTTTATATTTGTCTTAACTTTGTAACACCGTTCTGTGTCCAAATGAGTCGCCTAAATGTTTTCCGTTTGTTATGTCTCATTTGTGTATTATGTATAAATAAACATAAAAATAAAAATGTTCAAATAACACGAACGTCTATTATGATATATGTACGTATTTTAGCTATATGTTTTTTTAACAGAATTAAAATTGCAATCTCTACTACATCTGCAAATATGTATGTATTATACTTATGTACAAAGCATATTTATTTATATAAAACAGATAGAGATACGTATTATTTTTGATACGTATGGATTTGTATATGAAACCTAATTGTATAATATATATCATAATAAAGTGCTAACAAAGAGTTTTTTAAGCTCATTCATGTTATGAGAATGGCAGTTCATTGACCTTTGCATTATGTTTTTTTATTGAAAATCATGCGCTGTACAATTTTAGTAATCAACTTTTTTCTAATTTGACCTCGTTTCCAGTGTACGGGGGGACTCGATTCATCTGAGGTGAATGGGTAGAACTTAGGAAGTGTATGAATTATTATTGTATTGGGGTTACGACACCAGTTATGGCCATGCCGAATAAATAATACTTGTATTTACTCTTTTTCAAAATAGTATTTGATTCTTAATTCGTTCAAAAATAGCACTGTTTCTTTACAATAAATTCATCGAATTGTATTTTACTCGATTATTGATCGATTATAGTTCACGATGATTTAATCTACTTATACGTAAACCAGGATAAATCCCGTAATGTAATAACGTAGCATTTACAAAAATAATATATCAGGATTCGTCGTGAAATTAAAATATTTAGAAAACTATAATAGCTTTAGTTTTTAAAACACATTTATAAAAAAATATATATTTACTAAAAAATAAAAACTTTAACGTTATAATAAATATATGGTGTTTAATGGATTGACTACCAAATCAATCAAATCAAATCAGTTTATTTTCTCAAAAGATATTACAAAGAATTATTATACGAGTAGTTTAAGACATCTATTGAAAACAGGTAAAATATAAAAACAACATATAATACCAGGATCGCATGGGAGATGGTTCGACATTAGGAATACAAGATACTCTCCAAAGTCAAGAGTATTTGTCTTCTGAACGTACTTTCACGAATATGAAAGATATCGGTCTCCGAAGCGATCTTGTTCAGCAGTTTGATTGCTCTTCCCACCGGCATCACTGGTTCCGCATGCTCGGAGATAAAACAGTCTGTAATGACGCTGTCGAAGATAACCATCCGGAACATAAAGATGGATAGCCTCCAAGATGACAGAATTCTCAAAGAATCCCCTGATAAGTCTGAAAAAATTAGTAAATGTGCACCCATCCCTTCTTATCTGTAAATTGTTGGTCTCCAGCATGCCCAAGAGGAATGCAGTGGGAAAAAGCCACGGATAGCTACCAAACTCTCTCATGTAGAGATATCTCAGAAATATATTTATCGCCATTATTATTTCTTAAAATGATTTTAAAATAAACACAGCCACGCTTATTTAAAATCATAATTCGAACTGCTCAATTCGAATGAACACTTTCCTAAAGCATTCATACCCATAACTGAATAAGACACCCTTTCGTATATAGATGTATGTATGTATGTCATAGACGCAGTGTGAATCACCGGATACAACAACGTGTTAAGAAATAGGTACCCACTTATTCTAAAGCGCTCAGAGAGGGTTGGAGCATTCTATTTTCAAAAAATAAATAATATGGCCAGACGGTCACACATGTCCGGCGAAGCGAGAGGAGGTGGCGCTTTTGAACTAAATTTGGTATGTACTTACCGCGTTTAGTTTTTATTCCATTCTTTATTCAAATTTCAAAGATCGATCTATTCATGTCTTCTTTGTGCTGGACTTTATCAAATCATTATGGTTGGTTCACACGTGAGATCAAAACGCGGTAAGAACTTGTTTTTGATAATATGAAATTTCCTCTGAATTTACGTCTACAAAAATTCCACATTGTACATTTTTTGCGATTGTACTGCAGTGGTTGAAAGGACTCTTTTTTCGTTTATTTCTATACGTAAAAAGAAAGTTATGTGTGTTTTAATCTGTCATGATATCCCAATATGTGTCCGTTCCATAGAAATTATTTCTTTGAGTTTTTCTCTGAGCATTTTTTATATTAAACTTAAGCCTGCTGTTTTCATATAGGCACACACAATACGGCTTATTGAATTTTATAATATTAAGTACTCATCAACAAGCTTCACACAAAAAATCTTAATTGTGTCAGTATCTTATTTTTTAAATCAAAAATCATTTATTTAATCTAATGTATGGAAGCGAAGCATGGAACTGGCAAAAGAAGGATGAAAGTAGAATAAATTCAGTAGAAATGAGATCTCTTAGACGAATGTGTTGATACTCTGTGTATGATAGAGTGTTGAATGAAAATATAAGAAGTGAATGCGGTGCGAATGATGGTGTTATGAACAAAATAATGAAAAGGACATATGGAAAAAATGAATGAAGAAAAAATGGTAAAAAATGTATGTTAACGATGTAAATGGAACCAGAAATAGAGGAAGACCGAGGAAAACGTGGCACGATCAAATAAATCAAATATTGAATGTCGGCCATGTGAGGAGTCAGAGAAATCGACGCGCGTGAATGACACGATGTATGAATGTTGAGGAAGCGAGAGAAATATGTCAGAAAAGAAAAGTGTGGCAGTCCATTCTTTCTGCCTACCCCTTCGGGGAGACGGCGTGATGGTTAATTAGTTTTTTTTTTGTCAGTGTTAAGACATGCTAAAATGAATTTTTAGAATGTTTTATACATTTCGCAATAATTTTTTGAATGAATCAAAAAATAATATTTTAGAGTTCTTTTTGGGGTCTAGGCATTATTAAATATTTAGTTTCCGAGCTAGCATGCAACTTTTTCCGAGTGTAATACTTTATATGAATAAAAGACATTAATATAATGCAGTCATAATCCCAACTCGAATAGTGATTAGATATGTATTAAGTAGGTACCGGTTTGTGCATTGGGGCATCCCTTTGACGGGCTTTGCGCACCGCCCTTTATTCCTGACGCCGATTTAAAAATGGAACAAAGACCATAAAACAAATTATCCCTTTGTGAAAGACTAGATTTACGAGAAATCTTCTATGGGTGCATTATATCGCCCAGCAAACACGCCGCGCCCACGGATTTGATGCAATAAATTCCATTGATTTTTTTATTTATTTTTATTACAATGAACGCATTAGACTACCGGACCATCGTTTATGTAGACAGAATTATTGTACGTCTAATATTTATTATTCCAGAAGCTTAGATTTATATGTATTAATGGATCTAGGTGAAAATTTTATTAACATTTTTTTCAAGCCGGTGTAAAATGATAGATGTTAGATATTCTTGTTTTAATTACACTATATTCGAAGATTTTATATGGGTATCGTCTATCTTAAGTCCTAACAAAGCTCAGGCACTTTCAGAATTATAAATACTAAATAACTAGCTAACCATCACGCCATTTCTCCGGAGGGGTATCCAGAGAGGATGAACCGCCAAACAGTTATTATTATTATTTTGTTGAATCCCTCTTTACATCATGACAGCATGAGCCAAATCGATGTAAAGGGTTAATACCCATTACTAGTTATCATAGTCTAGTGACATGTAATGGGTAGCTAATCTATCACCATTTTACTGTCACGTTAATTCTACACCAGATCAAAGACAGTGTGATATAGCTCTCCTGTTTAGTTATATACTGACAGCTCTCGCGCCTCTTCTGCGTGCACACACCTTGACACGTACGCTCGTTGATTGTTCCAACTTCAAATATGGCCGCCTTTCAATAATTGATTAGTTTTGCCATGTCATATCTTCCTTCGGCTTTCTCGACATCTTTTTCCATTCACATTATTTGTATATATATTTTTAACTATTCTCCACTCATCGCTTAACATCAAGCCTCATTTTCATACATACGGGTCGGCACTTTAACCTTTGCTTCAGTCGATATATTTATATTTACAGTGATAATAACCAATAATAATACTACACTGGATTTTTTCAAAAGAAAACACTGTTTAATATTCCACTATACTACTACACAACAAAGACTACACAACATGTTTTGGAGTTACCTCCATCTTCAGGTGTAAAGTGTCGTATATTTAATAATTACAATGGAATTCCACGCCTAAACTTTCAAGAAATTAATAATAATACTTACTTCTAGTTGTTGACGTACGTTTTCATCAATGAAGATATCTGGTGGCTTTGAAGATAGACTGGCTAAAGAGGCAATGGGCCGGCTTTGTTTGTTGAAGAACCGACATCCAATGTGGAAGACGGGTTCTGGAGTGGAGATCGCGCACAGGATCCTGACGATATTGAAATGATTGCTGGACGTGGAAATATTATATAAGAGTGATTGACAATACATGACAGACGGCAAATAAGTCAAGTTAAGTTCAATCAAAATCAAAATTTTTATTTTAATTGCTCAGGAAACAATAACTACGTCATATATTATATGTATAATAGGAATATTGTAACTGTTAAATTATAAAACTCTGTTTATGTCTCATATTTTTTTTCGCGACAGCTGTTTCGTCAGCCTATGTTGACATCATCATGTTAAAAAAATTGTGAGACATAAACAGAGTTTTATAATTTTGGACTGAAACTGTACAATGACCTACCAAAAGACGTAAAGAGTTTTACTAGAAACCAATTAAAAATATATCTGAAACATAAAATAGTTACAGATAAGATCTAAAAATGTATTCATATGAACCAATGTGTTTTTTATCAACAAATAAAATAAAATATAAAACAGTTAATAATGTTGAAGTATCATAGTGTTACGACCAAAATTACTGTAATATTTAAAAGCAATATAATTAAACAAACAAACAAACCATCACGCCGTTTCCCCGCAGGGGTAGGCAGAGAGAATGGACCGCCACATTACTCTATCCTGGCAAACCGGTCTAGCTTCCTCCACATTCATACAACGAGTCATACACGTACGTCGATTCCTCCGACTTCTAACATGACCAACCTTTAAAATTTGATTAATTTGGTCATGTCATGTTTTCCTCGGTCTGCCTCGACTTCGTACCCCATTTACATCATTAACGTATACTTTCTTAACCATTCTTTCTCCATCCATGCGTTCCATATGTCCGAACCAACGCAGCGATTCTTTCATAATTTTGTTCATAATACCTTCTTCCGCTCTACATTCGTTCTACCACACATAATTAATATAAATGAAAACGTCTACCTTCTAGGAGTTTTATTGAATTTTAAATAGAATGATTTGTTTCGCCCTTCTAAAGCATTATCAAATGATATTTGATAATACTTTAGAAGGACATGTCTTTCCTTATGAAATTCAATAAAACTCCTAGAAGACAGACGTTAACATTTATATTTATTATTTAATATGGAGTTTTACGTCATTCTTAAAGAAACAAGAAATAATAGCAACATATTTACAATTCAAATGAGGGATTTTATTATTGATTCTACGTGCTAGGTTGAGTTGAAAGCATTTCAATTTTTCAATTAATTTTAAACAGCGAACAATTCAAAACGTGATAATATTAATGGCGACACCGATACAAAAGCCGCATTAACACGGCGTATCTTTATGTCTTATTCAAATGAATTTTCATAGTTTGCCATAAAACTTTATTCAAACAGTGCATCGGATATGCAATGGCGCAAAAGTAATAGTAGCTTTAGTGTAGAGTTGCCCGATCATAAAATTATTAATTAGCATTCGAATATTTCATTTGGCAATATCAAGAAGCGGAATAGAAGTTGTGTAATGTTTGTATTTGTGTGAAGCCATCCACCGCAATTCTTGAGAAACATTCATTGTATTACGTGCATACTAATATCTTATAAAAACACTTTCGGTATTATGCAAATCACATCATATTTTTGCAGTATCCAATCGATAAAATATCAAATAATTATATTTTTAATTAACTGTAGATGTTTATACACAAATTTAAATATTGTTTTTTTCAATGCTTAGTATATTTTTCTCGACATGTTTCAAAGGTATAAAACCTTAATCGTCAGGAGAAATAAACATTCTAACCAAAATAAAATTAGACAGAATACAAGGTGCCCTTGAGGTGATTGTATAAAAAAAAGGCGCTTTAAAAGTTTGCATGTTATTATTATTATTATTATTTAGGGGTAGAAATTAACTTCTTCTTCTTCTTCTCCGGTCTCAATCTAGTGATTGGTCTGCAGCAAGGCGACGCATCTCCTCTTCCACTCCGCTCGGTCCTCGGCAACTCTCTTCAACTCCGCATAAGAGGTGCAGCCCATATCTCGGCAAATCTGGTCTGGATACTCTTGGCGAGGTCGTCCTCTGCCAATCGATCCCCCAACCCTTTCCTCCAACACACCATGCAGGAAACATTCGTGTCGCAACACACGACCAATCCATCTTGCGTGCTTCTCTTCGACTCTGCGGAGAACCTCTTCATTTGTAAAAAATAATAAATTGATAAAAAATAATAATGGCTAACAACATAAATTTTCTCAATCGGGGATTTATAAACTGAAATGTAATGATTGCTCATATTTTTATACAGATAAAACAAGGCGTAATTTTAAATTAAGAATAAAAGAGCACATAAGATATCTCTCTAATAATATTTTTTCTAAAATTGCTAACCACCTCATTGAAAAAGATTATTCATTTAATAAAGATAATGGCGTTGAAATTTTGAACATTAATAATAGAATTATAACTTTGAGCAATCTCGAAATTTTAGAAATAAAAAAAGCAATTAAGAATAAAGAAAACATAATATTTTTTGATTTATTTGCTTTGTTGTAAGTAATTACCTGAACCCCAAAAAGAACTTAAAATTATTATTTCAAAATTTAAATTGATGCATAATATTTGATATAACAAAAGCATAAACGTTCCAAAATATTTTTTTATAAAATCTGTCAAAACTGATCATATTTGTAAATCATTTTATAATATTTTAAATATGTATCTTTTTAATATCACTGAGGAAGGACCGGTTGTCCGAATCATGTCTAATATATAATTTAAATATTTTTTAAAGTTAGTGTTGTATATACAAAGTATACAAAGTATATACAACACTAACTACAAAGTATATACAACACTAACTTTAATAGAATCGAATCGAATAATATAGACCTAAAACTGAGAATACTCCTCATCAAGACCTATGTATGGAGTGTCTTGATGTACGGCTGCGAGACGTGGTGCCTAGAGTCTTTTGAGATGTGGTCCTATAGAAGACTCTTTGGAATTTCCTGGAGAGACCACATCACGAATGAGGAAGTTCTTCAAGGAATCGAAGGAGGAAGGCACCTGCTCAGGAACTTGTCCGAAAGGCGTGCAAGATGGATCGGCCATGTAATACGTCAAGAAGGTATCTTGCATGCCATAATGGAGGGTATGATCGAGGGGACAAACTCTAGGGGACGCCCACGCCGAGAGTACCTGGAGGACCTGTTGGTGGACGTACGCTGCTCATCATATGCAGATCTCAAAAGAGCCGCACAAGACAGGGAAAAATGGAAGAGAATAATGGAGGAAATTGCTGCAAACCAATCCCAGGATTGAAACCAGAGAAGAAGATAAAAAAGAAAAAGCCAAATACTATGATATTGTTCATCACCGTCTAGCGCCGCTCGGAATCCTCGCTCCTCCACCCTTCTAATTCCAGTCCAGTCTCTTATGATGCGAAGCCAAGACGTTTGCCTTCGGTCAGGACCACGTCGTTCTTCAAGCTTGCCCATTATCGTGAGTTGGAGAATTTCATCTCTCTTCACGCAAGGTGTGACCCAGATAGAAACGCATTTTAATTCTCTGGTGCAATGAACTCTCCTCAGACTATCTGAATTGCTGACCAAATCTGTACACGGCCAATAGCTGTAGTTAATCAAAAATAACATTTTAATTCGAAAATTGTATATTAATTAAGTTTTTTCATATTTTAATGTGTTTTATGACAAAAGAGTTTCGTTCATTGTGTGATATCTCCAAGTAATAACAAATTTCTTTGTCGTCGATGGTCATGTTTAATGGGAAAAAAGAAAAGGTCAGTTTGTGTACACAATAACTTCTATATAATATTCGGTTTTTATCATTTTTACGACTGTTTTTATGTGTATCAGACTGAGGATGATTACAACAATCGTTATTGCAACGAAAGCGAACGCAGCCGAACCACGAAAGCTATTAAAAATACAAAGCAGACGTTGTTTTCAAAAAAGGATTGAAGCAAATAATAAAATTCTTGATCCTCCCATTCCAGAACTTTACGACTGGTAAAGGAACCGGATGGTGAAAAAATACATGAATAATACTAGTTATAATAGTGTTCCTCTATTCGTAATATTTTTACGATCAAAAAGTTTCGCGGTCGGTTCTTTAATCGAGGCTTAACTTTATTTAAAAAAAATAGGGCTCAATGTTTGGTAGGGTCACGGAGATGCATATTTTGTTGAGAAATATGTGTCACTTAAAAGCAGTGAAATGCGACAAGGTGATCACGGGAAGGATACATGTTTCATATACTTTTCTTTTCAGATTTATGGGTATGTCCTTATTCTTTAGTATGTGTTCCATCTTTCCAAAGCCTGCCCATCCTAATCCTATTCTCCTGGGGATCTCTGCTATCTGATTTTCCTTCCCTAGTTTGATCTTACGTCCAAGATTCCTCAACATACAGTCTTCTCGTGGTCTTTTATTTCATCTCTTCCTACTCTATGCGCTTATGAAATTAAATATCTAAAAAAAATCTTATTTTTATTCATTAAATGCACATATATTCTTAAAATAACGTTTTGAGAAATTGAATAAATAGATTCCTCAGTAAGTCCACATTACTTCAAAAATGAAGGAACTTACCTAACTATCTACTCATGAGACTGCACATTTCAACCCCGGATGAAAAAAAAAACATTAAATGCTGACCCCAACTTTTATGTAACGAAAGTTGACGACTTTGATGTAAGAATTCGCTCGGAATTACGCCCGTAAAACTGTTGGGAGCTAAGGGGCGTGGCGGAGGGATGGAAATTCCGGCGATAAGAAGATTCGTAATAAATACATCGTAAAAGTATTATGCGCGGCGCATACAATATTCTATTATTTAACGTCCCGCCGTTAAACTTCCAAATTTGTTTGAATCCAAAATCGAAAATGGATTTTATTATGTTTGCCCAACTGCAATTCGTAATTTTTAAGTTCCTTTGTTATGATCCCTTTAAACTGTAAAGATTCATATAAAATTTATCGTAATGACTTCAGCCATTGCTTTGTCGAGAATAACATACAATGCCATGTCTTGCCAAAACACGCGATAGTATTATCCGCATACTGCAGCCGTACACACGCGATCATATAATAAAATTAAGTTTATCAATTACTTAATGAGAGTATGTTGTTCTAGAATAGCAACAGACGTAATAAATATAGTAGTAACATTAGCAACACAAACGAACTTGTGTGATCTTTCAACTGTAAAAATTGCATTATTTACCTCTTGTTCTTCTTCTTTGCTAGCCTTTTTCCCTCCACTGCTGGATATAGGCCTCTTCCAATTTATTCCACACGTCTCTATCCTGCCCCCTTTGTATCCAAGAATTTCCAACCTTTTTGACAATATCATCGGTCCATCTCATCGGTGGCCTTCCGACACTTCGCCTATTTGCCCATGGTCTCTAACTGAGTATCCTGGGTGCCCATCTGTTGCCACCCTGTCTAGCCAAGTGTCCAGCCCATTGCCATTTTAATTTTGCCACTCGGTCCATGACGTCAGCAACCCTGGTGCGGCGTCTGATTTCTTCATTTCTTATTGGGTCACGCAAGCTCACACCAAGTATCTGTCTTTCCATGGACCTCTGTGTACACTTGATCCTGTGGACACTTTTTGCTGTAAGAGTTGTCGTCTCTAGTTCGTATGTTATCATGGGCAGTATACAGATCTTTCTTTTGAGACAAACCGGTATTTCATCATTTTAAAAGACATGTCTCAGTTTACCAAAGGCAGCCCAACCCAGTCCAACTCTTCAAGGTAGCTCTTCAGTTTGATTATCTTTTCCGAGTCTGATTTTATGACCGAGATACACATATTCTTTCACACTTTCTATCTTATATAATGTTTTTATTTGTTGGACTTAGTATCTTTGTTTTGTCATTATTAACCTAGTATAGTTTATTCACTCCAGGGAGAATATTTGCAGTAGTGTGAGTAACACCTCTTAAATTGGTTATAGAACACTATCTGGTTCCTGTGTCTAAGTAGGCGGAGTGTACGGCATTTGCTTCTTAAATACTTGGTGATTAGAAAATTATTTCTATGTCAAAATTGAGAACGCAACGAATAAATTTTAACAGTGGTAGAACATGTTTGTGTTTGTGTTTCAGAATTATAGTAACAGCAAAATTTTATTAATTATTTAATTAAAATACTATATCACAATTGATTTAATTTCTTTTGAAATGATCGCGACAGCGCGAACCAATGTTAGCATCATCAGATGTTACAATCAATTGTTAGCGAAAGAGTTGTCGCGACCATTTCAAAATAAATAAAATCAATTGTTATATTCTATAACAGTGTTTTAATTAAATAGTTAATTATGTTGAAATATCAAAGTGTTTTCGCCAAAACAATGGATTATCTAACACAATTTTTTCATAATAATTGTTGCTTTCAGACACCATTAGCCGGGACACCGAGTATTTTAAATAATTAAATAAAAATAAAAATGTTTTTTTGTATATATTTTACATTGTATAGTATCGTTGAAAATATTAGTCACACCCTAAATTGTTTTATTCAAGAAAAATCAATAAATAACATTTTAATTTTAAGGGACTCTATTTTTATGATTAATACTATCGAAGCAGATGGCATTTTCTTTAAAAACAAACATGAATGTTTATTTCAATGTTTGAATATAAAGTATTATTAATATGATTTTTGTTGTCTATTCATAAAAAAAATTATTAAACAACATTATAATTTTAAAGGACTTTGCTTTTATGATTATTACAATTGAAGCAGACGGTATTTTTACAAGTGTGTTTATTTCAATGTTTGAATATAAAATATTATTGATATATTTTTGGTTTTTATTCATAAAAAATAAAATTTAAACAGAGTCTATTTTTTTTTAAACGCACTGTCACTCAAACTATTTCAAACAATCTAACCGAAATGAACGGACTCTACAAAAAAACCTAACTACATTACTTAATTAATAAGAATGAAAACCAAAGTTTTATTATATTTTATGGGAATGACATGTTTCGCCTTTCTAAGGCTAATTAGTAAATGTTATCATTGTCTTTACATAATATAATACCGAAACATGTCATTCACATAAATTAAAATAAATCTTTTAGGAAACATACATTTTAATTCGTATTAACTAACTAACCATCACGCCGTCTCCCCGGTGGGGTAGACAGAAAGTATGGAACGGAACGCCACACTGTTCTGTCCTGACGTACTTCTCTCGCTTCCTCTACATTCATACATCTCGTCGTACACGCATGTCGATTTCTCCGACTCCTCACGTGACCAACATTTAATATTTGATTGATTTGATCGTGCCACGTTTTCCTCGGCCTTCCTCTATTTCTAGCCCCGTTCACGCCGTATACATATACCTTCTTTACCATTCTATCTTCACTCATTCATTCCAAGTGTCCAAACCATCTTAATGACCCTTTCATTATTTTGTTCATAACACATTCATTCGCACCACATTCACTTCTTATACTTGCATTTGAGACTCTATCATATACAGATTTGTCACACATTCGTCTTAGAGATCTATTTTTACTTTTTTATTCGTATTAATTATTTAATGTGGAGTTTTACATAACTGTTTAATAAACAATAAATAACAATATAAAATAATGTAAATAAAATCCTGAATAAACAGAATAGTTGAATGGCCCTTGTTTTACCCTGCTTAGATGATGTTATGGCGGGGTGTCGCATCTCAGATGAAACCATCTATTGTAGAAACTGATCCCACCATACGTCACCTATAGACATAACATTTACGGGGAGCCAAGAGCAAGGTAACTACCCAGCCCGCTTTGTCATGCTTATGAAATATGACGGGTCATCTGTGTCTTAACCCTAAATTGGGCGCTAGAAAACTGAATATATTTTAATAATGTTGTTTTCAACTGAGAGGCACAAAAATATGTATAAAAAAGCTACCTGTTCACCTGCTTCTTCTGAATTATAATAAATTTATTTATTATTTCTTGAACACTGATGTACAACCCACTATTAAATAATTAAATTAAAAGTTTAATTATATTTTATGGAATGACATGTTTTGCATTTCTAAGCCATTGTCAAAATTATATTATAATAAAAGTTCGAGAAAGCAGACTAGTTTTCATTCCTTTCAATTATACAATCCATTGTTTTGGCGGAAATACTTTGATATTTCAACATAATTAACTGTTTAAATAAATAAATAAAACTTTGTTATAAATCAACCAGTTGATTGTAATACGTGACGTTGCTAAAATCGGTTAGCGAAACAGCTGTCGCGACAAAATATAATCAATTGTGATATTTACAATAAGGTTTTTTTAATATTATTAATTTAAACAGTTTATATGAATTATTATTCGTCAAATTTAGTTGGTTTATTAACCTAGGTTTATCGGAACATGGATAATATCAAGTGAGAACATTATTTCCATTAGTCCAATTAAGGGTTGAAGAGAATTAGTCATAAAATGTGGTTCAATACCTTTTTTAATTTTAGTTTTACTTGTAATTACAATAATTCTAAATATCTATGAATAATCGTTGAAATCAGAGAGTTACATGGTTATATAATAACGAAATTATACGAATTAAAGAGGATTTACTGAATATGATTATTTATAACGAAAATAAATAAAATGTATTTATATTATTTAATAGCATACCTATATTATATTTATTGATGATTGAGGTATTAGTTTTGTAAAACTCCATTATTAATTTATAATAGTAAACACGATTGTTTAGTGGTTTTACTTAGATTTAATTTATATAAATTGTGACAAATTTGTTTCGCCTTGCGAGGGCATTCGCAAACTTGTTTTCTGTTTTGTTTTTTGTTGACAAACAGAGTTTGAGGATGCCCTCGCAAGGCGAAACTAATTTGTCACAATTTATATACGAGTATATTTAATCCAAGTAAAACCACTAAACAATCGTGTTTACTATTATAGATTTATATTATAATTAGTTTTATATCACCTGTTCTTTTAGTGTGAACCGGTTTCGGCAAATCGCAGGGTATTCAAATAAAAGATAATATAATATATTTGAGGAAAGGATAACGTATTTCATATTAAATAAAATGCATCAAGTTACGAGTACGTTCCTATTAAGACTAACCTAACCTTACTTAAATGATCGATAACATTCGATACTTGTACAGTTTTGTATATAATTCCATCAACACCTAAGTCTAAAACTAAGTTGTTACATAAAACACTTTATCACAGCGATCTTAAAGAGATTTATTCCTTAAATAAAGCACTCAATAAACATGATGAATGTATTATTTCTATTAAGGTTGGGATCTCATAACAAGCGTACGCCTATAATTTTATTATTCATTAATTTTGAATATGCATTCTTTAAAATTATCCTGTTTTACTGGTAGTTCCAGCTAGAAAAAAAATGCAAATCAAGCAATTTGATACAAGTTATTGTTACCGAGTAATTAAATTATTAGTTCTAAATTAAACCCGCATACGCCTTTTGTCGTTTTTTTATGCTTCCGTTCATTACGTCATCTCCGCATCTCCTGTATCGTATAATTACGCGAGATTTTTTTGGATTGGCAAATCAAAAACAAATATTAATGTGTTACGAGGTGTCGGGGGGATTGTATTTAGGGTTGTGATGGGACTACGCTTATTTTTTGGTAATCGAGAGGATGAAACTAAATATACACAAGTTTTGGTAAATATATGTATGAATAAAATGAAGTCAAATTCCAATCAATATATTATAATGTAATTAAATAATTCTGGTCCCAACACTAATGTATGGAAGCGAAGCATGGAAATGGCAGAAGAAGGATGAGAGCAGAATAAATACGGTAGAGATGAGGTCCCTAAGACGTATGTGTGGTAGAACGATATACGACAGAATCTCAAATGCCGATATAAGAAAGGAATGTAGAGCAGAAGAAGGTATTATGAACAAAATTATGAAAGGATCGCTGCGTTGGTTCGGACATATGGAACGCATGGATGGAGAAAGAATGGTTAAGAAAGTATACGTTAATGATGTCAATGGGGCACGAAGTCGAGGCAGACCGAGGAAAACATGGCAAGACCAAATTAATCAAATTTTAAAGGTTGGTCATGTTAGAAGTCGGAGGAATCGACGTGCGTGCATGACTCGTTGTATGAATGTGGAGGAAGCTAGAGAGGTTTGCCAGGATAAAGTAGTGTGGTGGTCCATTCTCTCTGCCTACCCCTGCTGGGAACCGGCGTAATGGTTTGTTTGTTTTTGTAAATAATACGGTGTGGTTATACGAGTATACACTATAAATAATACCATATGGCGTCGAAGCAAGGGCAGACACAATATGAATCAAACAAGTTTTGAGGACTTCCGAAATGATGACACTGAGGACGATAGCAGGCAAGACACTGAGAGATCGCGTGAGGAACACCAGAATAAGAGAGATGTGTGAGGTTGATGATATTATAAGATGGAGCAGACAGCGAAAAAGGGACTGGTACGGTCATGTTCAAATAATGGACACCACCAGACTCCCCTATATTGCATTGCATAATCAGCCTCATGGGACTCGTCCTCGTGAAAGACCTCCTAAATGATGGAAGGACAGCTGGTAATCTAACTCACAGGTCTACAATAAGGAAAAAGAAGAAGAAGAAGAGGTGTGGTTAACAATGTTACTAACAAAATTATGGAAGGATCTTAAAGGTGATTTAGAAACAAAGGAAAAAAGATGGTGTACGTTATTTAAGTGTATGGAGTTCGAAAGCAAGAAATACTTAGAAAATAGATGAACTTCATACTTTACGTGGTCGTACAACTCTTGAATACTTAATACCTCATTGGTGATATTATTCCAAGTTCCTAGAACCTTTCCATTTTGCTCCCAGCAATCCCTTTTTTTGCACAGTTTATCCAGATCAGCCAGAACATTATCCATCTGTGTCTTTTGAGAAATCGAGATATAATAGACGAGTATTATATGAAGATAGAACACTTAAAAACATATATCTACCGTTAATCCAACTCGTTATATGTATCAACAAAATCAAAAAATCGATAAATCGATTATTTCGATTTAATCGATTAAATAATCTAATGAATTCGAGAAGTTCCATCACTATACTCGTATTAGGATTTAATAAACAGATGTCCCTTTGTACGAATAATTTTATAATGCGTTTTTTGTTTTATTTTTATGTTTGTTAAAATAACATCTAACATTATTATTTCATGTGCTATTCTAATTCAAACAAGGGTGCCAAAATACGACAGTATATGTTTTAATTTTATTATTAAAAATTCTGAATTTATTGACAACAGTGTCATAAAAGTCCACAATATTATAAGCAAATTAAAGCTCATGTACGTGGAAGAAAACAGCGTTCTAAATTATTTAATAACATGTACATAAAAAAACGACCAGTCGTCGATGCCAGCGATCCTGGTAAAACCAGTCGCTATCGAAATAAAGACAAAAGTGGAAGTAGTTGAAAAACATAGTTTTATTTAATTATTATTTATCCAATAACATTTTCAAATTATAATTGAAGAAGTCGAATGAAGAATTTTATTAAATCTATGTAAGTTTATACAAGTATAGGAGAGATATGCCTTTGCTGTAGTGATCGCCAACGTTGTGGAGACCTGACACGGCACCGAAAGAAGAAGAAGAAGTTTTTGATAAGTCAAATTAACAATCAAAACAACGTTGATTAGAAAAGCCTCGTTGAAAGAGAGAGTTGATTGAGATGACTCACTTGTATCACAATTCATTTATCAGTTTATTTCAGTTTAGTTTATCAGTTTATCAGTTTATTTCATTTCATCAATAGACATTACAAAATTAATTTTTAAGGCATCTATTGAGAACAGGTAAAATAATATATTGGTAAAATAATAATATACTACCAGAAACGCATGAGAGATGGTTGAACATTAGGAAGACAGGATACCCTCCAGAATTAAGAGTATTTGCCTTCTGAACGTACTTTCACTGATATGAAAGACGTCGATTTCCGAGGAGACCGCGTTCAGCAGATTGATTGCTCTTCCCACCGGTGTCACCAGAGCCAGGTTGGTTCTAGCGGCGGATAGGTAAAACAATCTATGCTGGCGCTGTCGGAGATATCTGTCGGGAACAAAAAGACCTACACCCTCCAGCACGGCTGAGTTTTCAAAATATCCCCTAATAAGCCTAAAGAAATGGGTTATGAGAAACCCGTCTCTTCGAAGCTGCAGAGAATTAGACCCCAACATTCCCAAAAGAAACGCTGTGGGATAGAGCCATGGATAGCTACCATACTCCTTCATGTAGAGATACCTCAGAATTTTTTTCTGAACCCTCTCTAGCATAAGGAAATATCTCGCCTCGTGCGGACTCCATATCACAGAACCACTTTCGAGTCTGCTCCGAACCAATGAATTGTATAGTACTTTGAGCACATTGGGATCTCTGAAAACCCTTCCGGTCCGAATTATGAAGCACAACATCTTCAGCGCAATGCCACAAATTCTCTCAACATGAGCATGAAAGGTTAATCTACTCTCATAGATGACCCCGAGATCTCTCATAGTGGATACATGTGCCAACTGCTGGTTATTCATCGTGTATCTATGATATATAGTTCTCCGTGCTCTCGTAAAATATAACATTACGCACTTAGAGACATTGTGATGATGATGACACTTGTATATTACATATTTGATACTTTATGACATGCGCATAACGCTAATAAATTCACTGGGATATATAAATAAAAACCAAATAAAATACTGAGAATGAAGGATGGATTATAACGAAGAAAAACGATACATCAAAATCAATTGTTTGTTTCTGAGCTTCGTTTTATAATATCACCCTAAATCTATTCAAAAAAGGAATAAGAGAATTAGCGCTCGGAGGTTGACACGTGTAACCGATTATGTAAAAACAAAAAATACGACCAAACTAAAGAACCGTGGCCTCGGTCGAGCTAAGGGGAGGCAGATGGCGAATTTTAACGCGCTGAAGGTCAGATGGGAAGACGGTCATAATATTATAATAACAGTACATCTGCATTTGAAATCCATTGCCAAAAGGTGCAAGGGACACGCTTTTATAAAGGTACATAGATAATATTCAACGTTGAGTGATGCACAATTTGTGGTACAATTTAAAACAGTTTTTATTTGATAAACACTATCAAATTAATGCGAATAAAAACTTCTGCTTTCTACAACTACAACACAACAAACCATCACGCCGTTGCCCCGCAGGGGTAGGCAGAGAGAATGGACCGCCACACTACTCTATCCTGACACACCTCTCTAGCTTCCACAACATTCATACAGCGAGTCATACACGTACGTCGATTCTTCCGGCTTCTGATGACATGACCAACCTTTAATATTTGATTTATTTGGTCATGCCATGTTTTCCTCGGTCTACCTCGACTCCTTACTCCATTTACTCTGTTTTCTAGAAGTTTTATTATATTTAACTCGTATATGGATGACATGTTTCGCCTGTCTAAGGCATTATCAAATGTGATTTAATAATGCCTTAGACAGGCGTAAAATATTATTTACCTAAAATATAATAAAACTTCAATAAAACAGACATTTTAATTCATCATCAACTACAATTTATTACACTGTTTCGGTTGTGACCCAACCATTTTAAATCTACGAAATTTTAACCTTTATTCGTTATAATTATTTAACATGTGACTGTTACGTTAACGTTTTCATTCGTATTAATTATACAACATGGATTTTTATGTTTTCGTTCAAGAAACAATAAATACTATAACTATTGCAATTTATTGTTTATTGAACAACGTAAAACTTGTTTTCTAGATGTTTTGTATATTTTACGGGAATGTTTCGCGTAACTAAGGCTTATCCAATGTTAAAATTATATTTGAAAATGCTTTAGAAAGGCAAACATGTCATTTGCATTAAATATAACGAAACTTCTAGAAAACTGGCGTTTTTTTCTTATTAATTAATTTAAATAATGCCAGAACACGGTGTACTGCATTAATTTTGTAGGTTAAAAAAGTGTGTCAATATAGAAGAATATGGAAGTTCATTATATTTGCGTACACTTGGTTTTTTTTATTTGGCGGCTAGTTTCGGAACAAGAATTCGGTTGTGAGCTGCAATGTCTTTTTTTTAGTTTTAATAATGATTAATCACCCCATGTTAAGTATTAAAACATTGGATTTATGGAATCAATCAGTTTTAATGGTTAATCGATCAAAATTTATAATACGAAAAAAATGTTTATATTTATTACAAGTATTCTTCTAATTTTATAGATATAAATTTTAAGTACCAAGTAATAATTAAATAAATCGAATTTTTAATATTAACTCCTTCTATTATTTGTTTTTATTTCGACACCGGTTTTGCTAGGCTACCTGGCAATGATAGACCAGTCTATCGAAGCCAATTAGCCTGGCAAAATCGGCTGGTGTTGAAAAAAACATTAGATTGACAGATCGCGGATTTTAGTAAAAACTAACTAACTAACTAACCATCACGCCGTCTCCCTGAAGGGGAAGGCAGAAAGAATAAACTGCCACACTTTGCTTTCTTGACATATTTCTCTCGCTTCCTCAACATTCATACATCGTGTCATGCACACGCGTCGATTTCTCTGACTCCTCACATGACCGACATTCAATATTTGATTTATTTTATCGTGCCACGTTTTCCTCGGTCTTCCTCTATTTCTGGTTCCATTAACATCATTAACATATACTTTTTTTACCATTCTTTCTTCATTCATTCTTTCCATGTGTCCAAACCATCTTAATGGATTGGATTTTAGTATATATGGGTATATGTTACAATGCCAGCAAATCTAATACAAATAATACTGAAAACCCCATTATATTTAACATTTGATAACCCCCATCATCGTGAAATATTTCACAGACATATAACATAAAAAAACTGACGTTTTCATTAACATGTAATTCTTAAGTTTTGTACTATTTTTCGATAGACTGGGGTAACTACATTTCTTTGTTTTCTCTATGATGACGCCATATTTGATTCCGAGAAATTTAAAATTCGAAGAAAGAAAATGTTTATGAACACAAATACTTATAGAAAGATGAATGTGCTTAATTTTTTTTATTCCTTACTAGTTAGTAATACACCAGGAAAATGCTTCTAATAAATACATATGCCTACTCACTGGTCTATACTTTAACGTAAACATCGTGTTATGCTTTTTGCAGATAGAAAGGCGTGAAGTATAATGCTGTTTTTTTTATATGAAATGAAATGACGCAGCATTTTTTTTTACTTCTAGTATCTCATTAGACGACGAGCAGCCTCCGCACGTGGCACAGGTTCCAAATGGTCTACAATAAAGTATTATTATAGGTACCATTTTTTTTACTCTTATTATGAGTGTTATAAAATTTAACAAGCGTCTATGGTTAATTATGGACCATTCATAAATCACCCAATTTTAAATTCTGTTTATTTAGCTTATTTATTTACTAACTATAGATATTACAAACAAATTTATGTAACACATTATATGTATATAACCATGACCAATAAGAGTAAGATGAGAATCTATAAAGCATGCGTGAGACCAATATGGCGTCGAAACAAGGGCAGACGCAGTAAGGACCAAACAAGTTTTGAGGACTTCCGAAATGAAGACACTGAGGACGATAGCAGGCAAGACACTGAGAGATCGCTTGAGGAACACCGTAATAAGAGAGATATGTGAGGTTGAGGATATTATAAGAGCAGGCAGCAAAAAAGGTACTGTTACGGTCTTGTTCAAAGAATGGACACCACCAGACTCCCCTATATAGCATTGCATAATCAACTTCATGGGACTCGTCCTCGTGGAAGACCTCCTTTAAGATGGAAGCGCAGCTGGGAATCTACCTCACAGGAGGAGCAATACTCTGGAGAACAGATTACATAGGTCTACAATAAGTAAGTAGAAGAAGAAAAAAATATATATAACATGTAACACACCACATCAAAGAACTGAAAGAGCTTAAGAGTCCAGAAAGAATCCAGTATAAACTCTACTGAACAGTCTTCAAAGCGCCACATGGAATGGCTCCAAATTATATATCCAAACTCTATATAACGGACAGCCTAAATACAAGGAAATCCAAAATTCGCTCGGCAAACTCCTCGGCAATAGGAAGATTAGTTGAGCCAAAGAGCCAATTGAACATTTGCGGTAGCCGGTCCATCAGCTTGAAACAATCTTCCTTCACACTTCAGATGCATAAATGATCCGACAGATTTCAGATCCAAGCTGAAACCCCATATTTTTCATATTTCATACCCAATTTAAAACTTTCATATTTTGTTCTATTATACTTTCTAATCGATCGCGAATATCAATCAGATGCAGCGTTCACATTTAGATTTAAAACATGTCTTATTGCGCCCATGAGATGATTAAATCATAAAACGGTGCTTTTAAAATTAGCACATTATTATTAAATTATAGTTTAAGGAATTTATTTGAGAAGAGGTAAACCACCAGGAACGCCTGAGAGATGATACTATTATAATTTAGAAAGACAAGATGCTCTCTAAAGTTATTTAGTATTTGTCTTCTGAACGCTCTTTAACTAATATAAAAGACGTCGATCTCCAAAGTAATCATGTAATCAATAAAAATATTTATTTAAATATTTTGAAATGTCACATAGTAAATGATGAAATTTTTAAATATAAAATTATAAGATTGAATAAGCCGGGCACTTGCCAAACATCATATCGTAAAGCCATGCAGAATGTATTGGTCATATTATGAGACATGTTCTTAAATAATTATACATAAAATAATATGGATAAAAGGGGTTAAAATTGTTCGTTCATAGAATAAAAGGATTTGGGGACACTATGGTTGAACGAGCGTTTGTGGGTAATTTATTACATTCAGGGTCAGTCTAACTTGGAATTGCGTCTACTGTGTTAAAACTGACGAGATTTATGGGTCAGTAAAAAAAAAGTCCATGTGTATTATTTTAAGAATTGTAGCTGATGGTCATTTCACCAATTAAAGAAAACACTTATAACTTGAGAACAATGCAAAGGGATACTAAATATATACGATTTATGGATGTTAAAGAACAGAAAACAAAGAACACATAAAATACAAACACATATTTACGCTTTTTAGCCGAAGCTTTAGCAAATATTACAAATGGCTGAGCAAATCTAGAAAAACAAAAATTAATAAGTGTAACATTATCTGTTTTATTTTCCTTGTATACAACAGGTTGTTTGAACCCAATTACTGTATACAATTTATTTTAGCTATTATATTGATGATTCTCATGACATATGATTGGTAGCCAATCTATCGCCATTTTATTATCACGAGAAATCTACACCGGACCAAAGACAGTGTGACAATCACACTGCCATCGCTGGAAATCGAACCCTAGACGTTCGGTATGGAAGTCAGAGCTCTTACCACTCTGCCACGATGGACGCTCTAAAGTCCATTATTAAAAAGGAACAGTAAGAATAGTTCTGAAGAATGGTGAAAATTATTGTATTAAAAATTACAGAAAGATTGGTTAAAAAGATATACGAGGTTTGTTCAAAAAGTATCGCGAATTTTATATTTTTTCAAAAAGTATTTATTTATTCATGAATATCTATTTTGTCCCCTTCAAAGTAATTTCCCTCGGATATAATACATTTATGCCAACGTTTTTTCCAATCCTCGAAGCACTTAAAAAAATCATTTTTTGTGATCTTGTTCAGCTCCTCCTTCGATGCCGTCTTTATCTCCTCAATCGTGGCGTAGCGTCGTCCTTTCATGGGCCTCTTCAGTTTTGGAAACAGGAAAAAGTCACAGGGGGCCAGGTCTGGGGAATACGGTGGCTGCGGCACCATTACTGTGTTGTTTTTGGCCAAATATTCGCGCACAAGCAACGATGTGTGAGCAGGGGCGTTATCATGGTGCAAAAGCCAGTTTTTGTTCTTCCACAAATCCGGGCGTTTCTGGCGGATTGCTTCGCGCAAATTGCGCATAACTTGCAGGTAATATTCCTTATTGACCGTACTACCCTGTGGAAAGAACTCATGATGCACCACGCCCCTGCAATCGAAGAAAACTGTGAGCAAAACCTTCACGTTCGACCGAACTTGGCGCGCTTTTTTTGGTCTTGGCTCATACGGCAGCTTCCATTGGGATGATTGAGCTTTGGTTTCCACGTCATAACCATAAACCCATGATTCGTCACCAGTTATGACCCTCTGGAGCACATTTGGGTCGTCACGGACCGAGTCCAACATCTCCTGAGCAATGTTAACGCGATGCTGTTTTTGGTCGAAATTGAGCAATTTTGGCACGAATTTCGCGGCGACCCGACTCATGCCCAAATCATTGGTTAAAATCGAATGGCACGAGCCAATCGATATGTTTAGGTCCTCAGCAACTTCTCTAACGGTGATTCGACAATTGGCTAATACTATTTTCTTCACTTTATCAATGTTTTCGTCTGTTGTTGACGTGCTCGGGCGTCCGGCACGCTCTTCGTCGTTCATATCTTCTCGGCCCTCTGAGAACATTTTGTACCACCGATAAACGTTGCTTTGGTCCAAGGTAGCTTCACCATATGCCACAGTCAACATTCGAAATGCGTCCGCGCACTTTATTTTGTTTTTCACACAAAATTTGATACAGATTCTTTGATCCATTTTTTGGAATAGGCAAAAATCGAAGACGAGCCAAAACACATCCAAGCAAAACAGCTGTCAAAAATTAACTAAACATTCAAAATGGCCGACCTTGTCAGCATAAGTAAGGGACATGAGTACCAACATAACGCTACAAAAAAATCAAAAATCAAATATACGTAGCCAGCGGAAATTCAAAATTCGCGATACTTTTTGAACAGACCTCGTATACTGGAAGAGTGAATGGGAAAAAATGTCGAGAAAGGCTAAGGAAGACATATTGTGTCCAAATTAATCAATTAATTAATTGACTAAAAGGCGACCATTCTCGCAGTCGTAACAATCGATTAGCGTGCGTGTCACGGTGTGTGAATGTAGAAGAGTCGCAAGAGTTATATCAAGATAGAACTGTGTGGCAGTTCATGTGGCAAATCAGGATAGAACGGCGTGATAGTTAATTTGTGTGAATCAATATTTTGTTTATAATATTTGAGATAAGTAAACTTTTTTTAAAGGTGCAACGCAAGTTACCAAAGTGTTTTGTAAACCGAATTTAAATAAATATTTCAGAGAAAGGGTTAGTTGAACAAATAAAATATTCCCTCGCCACTCTAATGTCAAGTGTGACTCGACATAGCATTTCTTACACCAACACCTAAGTTGACCTAGACTCGCCATTATAAGACGATTTTTTAAAAATTGAATATGGATAATGATTATAACACACTCTGCAACAATCTTTTGGTACATCAGAATACTACGACTTCAGCTCTATTATTCCTTGCACCTCTCCAACTTCATCTTTTTCATTTCCAGATCACGACTTAAATTATTACCACCTTCCTCATCAATAATGACCCTTTACCACCATAATTCAGTCCTTTACCCCTCCCGCAATCAATGCGGACAAAAAAAAATTCCTCCCCGATAGCTCACTACGTACTCCGCCACACAAAATGGTCTCACGCAGGATGCTATCTCCTACCACAACTCCATTCAGGCACTGCTCCTCTTATCTTCCCCTCGGGAACAGACTTTTTTTATAAATACAATCCCAACGATTTTCATAAATGAAGCTTCATACCCAAATAAGTTATAGAATATTTGTGAAAAATATCTCTCTTTTATGATTGCGTCTTACTTCAATTATGTTAATGTTTGCTTTAATCTAAGATTTTAAAGAGGACCACATTGTTATGTTGGTTCAGCACAAAGTGTAATTACGTGGAAATGTATCGTTAAATTATGTTAGTCTCATAACTACATTGCTTATTATTTTGGCGCTGCGATGTTGCTTATTATGCAACACACAGATAAGACAATAGATGCTCCAGCAATTTACTTCTTTCAAGGCCACGACGAATCGTGACCATATCGGATTACCTCGTGAGCCCAATTCATAATAAGATCCCGATTCAAACAACTGGGCGATCGCGTTAAATGTGATTCACACAGATTGTAAGTGCGATTTTTTATATAATGCTAGCGGACCCAACAACACTTCGATATTGCTATATTCGAGTTTATGCAAACATAATATATAAATTAAATAAAAACGTGACCTTGACGACAGAAAGGTCTGTCGATACAAGCCAGCGTGGCGAAATCGATCGCTGTCGAAATAAATACAAAAGTGTAAGTAGTTATTAATGTACAAATTCCACACAGTATCCCAAAGGCTAAATATGGCTATATCAGTCAACAAAACAAAAAGTCTCACTATATCTAGGCAACCTGCAAGATGTAAACTGACTGTTGATGATATACCTGTGGAGCAGGTGATGAGTTTCAGGTATTTGGGAGTGGAGATCTGCAGCCAAAGTGACCTTTATACCGAAGTACGTGAACAAGTCAGTAAAGCCTCTGCCGTGTCAGGATGCCTGAAGAATCTGGTCTGGAAAAACAAGCACATGCGTATCGACAGCAAGATCAGAATCTACAAAACATGCGTGCGACCCATCATGACGTACGCTGTAGAGACGCGGGCTGACACTGTGCGAACCAAGGGACTACTTAGAACATCGGAGATGAAGGTCCTAAGATCAATTACTGGAAAAACCCTCCGAGATCGTGTCCGCAACGCAGACATAAGGAAAACCTGCGAAATAGAGGATATCGTTCAGTGGAGTAGATCCAGAAGAAGATACTGGAGGGACCATGTAGCCCGAATGGATGGCGACAGACTCGCATATACAGCCGCCTATGAAATCCCTTCCGGACACCGCCCACCTGGAAGACCGCCTAAGAGATGGAGGGACAGCTGGATCTCATCATCCGACGAGATATGATGTCTGTGTCACAGATCGTCAGATCTATTAACCGTCGCGTTGCCATGTGGTCAATTGAGTTTCCACTGCCAATTTAAAGTTGATTTTCTTAAAACCTATGGACCCTAATATTATAAAAAAAATTGTAATCCTCCATTGAAGTGTTCTCAATATTTCGTAATAAAAAAAAAAGCAAAAAATTACTTCCTTCATCCCAAAAAAAAATATTTTCTAAGACTGCCCTCACCTTCATTCGTGTTAAGGTAGAATTTGTTTTGCTAATATTTACAACTTTATCAAAAGTGACAAATACTTACTCGCTGTTTTGAACGTATTATAAATTATATCTTTGGCTTTTTCAATAGGTACGTAATAATACCGACTGTTGATGGAAACGCAGAACGCAACTTAATAATATCAGAACTGTGAAAATATTAACACTTTACCAAAAGGGACAAATATTAATACGTACTCGTTGTCTTGAACGTACTATAAATTTTGCCTAGGTGCCTTTATCATACGTAAAATCTCGTAATGTCTCGCCTCGCCGGCTGCGGCGCGCAGACAAGTTTATACCTGATATTCAATTACTCGTATGCTGTGACGCATTCCATATCAGAAATCGCATGGTTCCAGAAAAAAATTAATAATGATGTGTTTTTCAAATAATCCATGTATGTTATTTTTTATTTTATTTTTTTTTATTTTTTATTATCGAGGGTAACAAACAGCAATTACAGTATATGAGTATAAACACATAGAGACAACAAAACAAGGCCAATTACATGCTACCACAAATATTATATAACAACTGACATAAGGTTAAATATATAAGAGTAATAAAGTAACACTTTTATAAGATAAAGAGAAAACAATTAGTAAAAATGAATTAAAAATAAAATACAATTTTAAAATGTAAAAGAAAAAAGAAAAAGACAAGAAAAGAAAAAAAAAATAGAGTTACTAATTTCATTCGCCCCGAAGGGTTGCTCCAACCATTTTTTTAAAATCACTTTCATTAAGATGGAACACATCGATGTTACTAAAGCACTTATTGTACGTGTTGCACGTCCGGTACACCGCCGCACTCTGAGCGTAGTTAGTCCGATAAGCAGGAAGGTGGAATATTTGGTTCGCAGTGTGTCTTGTGCGAAGCATAGGGGTATTCAGTAATAATTTACTAAGAAGTTCGGAGTTGTCTATTTTGAAGTGAATGATTTTGTGAAGCAACATCATATCATTAATTGTTCGCCTATTTTCGAGAGAGTCCAAGGAATAAAATTTAAGGGCAGAATTATAATTCGCAAATGACCTGCACATTTTGAAATTAATGTGTTTAATGAAATTTTTTTTGGACTCTTTCGATGCGTTGAATATGCGCTGCATAGTAAGGAGACCAAACGGGAGATACGTATTCGAGTAGTGAGCGAACCATGGTTGTATAAAGAACTTTGAGGGCTGTGATGTTCTGAAAGGGTTTGAATGTACGCAATATGAATCCTAAGTATGTTATAGATATCGATCTATTTCTAATGAAATTCCCTACAAGATGACATAAATTAAATTTTGATTTATCTAGTCATATGCTTGATATTTAGATAAAGTTAGCGGTAAACTGAACTTACCACATGGGAGCAACCGTTTTGTTTTGAACACGGTACGTTAAGGGTTAAAAGAAGAAGAAGAAGTAGTTATTAAAAAAATAATAATAATCTAACAAATTAACCATCATGCCGTCAATTTTCTATCCTGACATACTTATTTTGATTCTTCAAAATTCATACATCGTGTCATATATGTTACGCACGTCGATTTCTCGGACTCCTCACATAATTGCCGACATTCAATATTTGATTTATTTGATCGTGCCACGTTTTCCTCGATCTTTCTTTATTTCTAGTTCCGTTTACATTGTTCAAATATTTACAATTCTTTCTTTCATGTGTCCAAACAATCTTAATGATCCTTTCTTTATTTTGTTCACAACACTTCCTTTCGCGCCGTATTTACTTACTTCGACACTATCATACACAGTTTTTAACACATTCGTCTAAGAAATTTCATTTCTACAGCATTTATTCTACTTTTCCTTTCATCCTTTTTATTTAAAATGTACTTCCTACAAGATTTACAATATGTTTTTTGGAATTATGGATAGATCTGTGAACTTCTCCTTCTTGATTTACCTTTCAGACCGCGTTAGATCGTTACGGATTCGAACATGAATGCCGTTTATTTTGATTTGACATTGCATGCAGTTGAATATGTCATTTTTCCTTAACCTTACTCAAATTTTTTAATCATCATATATGTCCAAAGGATATATTTGACTATTATTATATTCAAATATGAATCCATTCCTTCCTTATTTCATCGTTCGTTAATATATCATACACCGTCTATGTGGATATTGTTCTTAGAGATCCCATTCTTGCTGGGTATGCTGGACTACCAATAATTGGAAATTAGACGAACTATCGATTTGGGTGTTCATTTTTTTCAACTGATTCGTGGTCGAATACATAACTCTGAAATTTTAAATGACTTGACTTTGTTTGTCCCCAACAATTATCTGCGACCAAGGCAAAATAGATTATTTCACCTGCCACTGTGTAGAACCAATCTACCTAAGGTAATGCCCGTGGGCAAGGCAATAATGCTTCTAAACCTTATCTCTTCGTATGTGGACATTTTTTCACGATAGAGATAATCTTGTTCAGCAGGCTGATTACTCTTCCCACCAACATTATTAGAGGCAGGTTGGTTCTTGCATCTGGAAGAAAGAACAATTTATGCTGGCGCTGTCGGAGATATCTGTCGGGAACAAAAAAAACCTACACCCTCCAGTACGGCTGAGTTTTCAAAATATCCCCTAATTAATCTAAAGAAATGGGTTATGAGATATCCGTCTCTTCGAAGCTGCTGAGAATTAGACCCCAACATTCCAAAAAAGGTACGCTGTGGGATAGAGCCATGGATAGCTACCATACTCCTTCATGTAGAGACACCTCAGAATTTTTTTCTGAACCCTCTCCAGCATAAGGGAATATCTCGCTTCGTGCGGACTCCATATCACAGAACCACTTTCGAGTCTGCTCCGAACCAATGAATTGTATAGTACTCTGAGAACTTTGGGACCTCTGAAAACCCTTCCGGTTCGAATGATGAAGCCAAACATCTTAAACGCCTTGGAAAATATCTGTGGGTATGTTTTTTTTTAATAAATAGAAATTGAAATTACCACAGCATTTATTCTACTTTCATTTCGATCTGGCAACCGTAACTCTTGCCACTCTGCCACGAAGGTCGTCATTATGTTACAGTAACTAACTAACTAACTAACCATCACGCCATTTCCCCGGAGGGGTAGGCAGAGAGGATGGATCGTCACAATGGCCTGTCCTGGCATACTTCTCGGGCATCCTCTACATTCATACATCGTACCATGCAGGCACGTCGTTTATTCCGACTTCGAATGTGGCCGCCTTTAAGTAATTGATTAATTTGGTCATATCATGTTTTCCTCGGTCGTCCTCGGCTTCTTTTCCCACTCACGCTGCTTGTGTACAACTTTTTAACCATTCTACTCTCATCCATTCGTTTCATATGTCCAAACCATCTCAGGGATCTTTTTTTGATTTTATACAGTAGATTTAAAAAATATTTTCAAATTCGTTATATGCAGTTTAAAAAATTTGTTTTAAAATCTTGATGTTAGTTTAAAAACAAAAGGAATGCCCATGCCGATGCCGTTGAAAGCACTCAGTTAGTTGATGCACGTATTGTGGTTAAATAACGTCCGCGGTTATGTGGCACCACGAGCCGCCCGTGACGTAGACGCCGAAACAAAGTACAAAGAGTCGCCACTGCATCTCGGCATGGCACAGTTCCTGAGGGCATATGGAGTCCAAGGCCAAACTAATTCAGATCCCGCACACCTAAATCATAACTCGGCTTGAAATAAAACGTATAGAAATGTCTATTGAAAATCAATCAAGTTTTTTTTATCGATTTCATGCCTCAAAACTAGGATAATCCATTTTAGGAAGGCAACTCAAAAATCAGAAATAGAACTTTGATACGATCAAAAAGATTTTTATATTTTTACTCTCTAAAAACTTAAAGTTGTTATCGCAAACAAAAACCTATCCAAAAAAGCTAGAATGGCAGTGCACAATGGTGTTCTTCTACCGACCCTCATGTCTGGAAGCGAAGCATGGAACTGGCAGAAGAAGGATGAAAGTAGAATAAATGCAGTAGAAATGAGATCTCTTAGACGAATGTATGCATATTCTGTGTATGATAGAGTGTCGAATGAAAATATAATAAGTGAATGCGGTGCGAATGATGGTGTCATGAACAAACTAATTAAAGGATCATTAGGTTTGGACATATGGAAAGAATGAATGAAGAAAGAATGGTAAAAAAAAATTATATTAATGATGTAAATGGAAGCAGAAATAGAGTAAGACCGAGGAAAACGTGGCACGATCAAATAAATCAAATATTGAATGTCGGCCATGTGAGGAGTCAGAGAAATCGACGCGCGTGCATGGCACGGTGTATGAATGTTGAGGAAGCGAGAGAAATACGTCAGGAAAGAAAAGTGTGGCAGTCCATTCTTTCTGCCTATCCCTTCGGGGAGACGGCGTGATGGTTAGTTAGTTAGTTTAGTTAGTTAAAAACTTTATGATTTTTATATTATTATATTTTTCTCCGGGGTGTTGTTCACGAGTACGATGTCATCGGCAAAACGTAGGTTGTTACTGACATCATCCACCGGGTAGCGACTCCGAAGTGGTAATGGGCAGGTCACGTAGCCAGAAACTCGAACGAAAAATGGACAAGAAGACTTCTTAAGTCCAAGGTAATGATGATGGTAATGAAAGAAAAATATATCTGTGTATAATAGTGTCAAATGCAAGTAGTATAAGAAGTGAAGGCGGTGCAAATGAAAGTGTTCAAATAATGAAAGAAATAAGAAATAGAGGAAGGCCGAGGAAAACTTGGGGTTCCTCTATTTCTAGCTCCGTTCACGTCGTTTACATATACCTTCTTCACTATTCTGTCTTCACTCATTATTTCCATTTGTTCAAACCATCTTTACGACCCTTTCGTTATTTCGTTTATAACACTTCCACTCGCACCGCATTCACTTCCTATATTTGCATTTGACACTTTATCATTTACAGATTTACCATACATTCATCTTATAGATTTCAGTTAAAATATAATTTTCTTTTCACCCTATTCCCGCCGACTCCTGGACCAAGGCCTCCTCAATTTGCTGCCACGTCACTCTGTCTTGTGCAGACTGCATCCAGGTTATTCCGACATGTCCGTTCAGGTCATCCTTTCACCGTAGTTGTGGTCACCCTACACTGTTCTTTGCCGTCCATGGTCCCCAAGTCTGCCTTTTCCAATTTCTTCCATTCGTCTCTATCCTGTCCCTTTTGCATCCAAGATTTTCCAACCCTTTTGATAATATCATCGGTCCATCTCATCGGTGGCCTTCCGACACTTCATCTATTCTCCCATGGTCTCCAACTGAGTATCCTGGGTGCCCATCTGTTACCACCCTGTCTAGCCAAGCGTCCAGCCCATTGCCATTTCGATTTTGCCACTCGGTCCATGACGTCGGCAACCCTGGTGCGGCGTCTGATTTCTTCGTTTCTTATGCGGTCATGCAAGCTCACACCAAGTATCTGTCTTTCCATGGACCTCTGTGTACGCTTGAGCCTGTGGACACTTTTTGCTGTAAGAGTTGTCGTCTCTAGTCCGTATGTCATCATGGGCAGTATACACATATCGTAGACCTTTCTTTTGAGACAGACCGGTATTTCAATATTTTCAAATACATGTCTCAGTTTACCAAAGGCAGCCCAACCCAGTCCCACTCTTCGAGTGCTTGCTTTCATACCTCATACATACTAGGCACCAGGGCTTGTAATTCATGTTCGTTGTCTGCAAGTATACGTAGCACAGCGTCGTCCGCATACAACAAACAGCTTACTGAGACACCGTTCATTTTTGCACCTGCATCCAAACCTTTCAGCTCTTTCGTATATAAAACATTAATTTACAGAATTTTTTATATTATATAATTAAATTTATGTGAATGACATTTGCATCTCAAATGCATTATTAAATACTTTAAATGCTTTGGAGACGAAGCTTGTCATTTCCTTAAAATATAATTAAACCCTTCGAAAACGACCTTTAATATGAAAGTTTATATAATTGTTCAAGAAACAATAAATAAAATCTTCAATTACATATTCCTCCAGGAAGACCATCCAGGAAGACATCTACATCCCAGGAACTGGCTCCAAGAAATAACAGGACGCAGTCCTGAATAAAGCAGAAGAAGTAACATAAATACTCTTTTAAGATATTTCAAGAACTACCCATCAATTCTTACAAACTCTCAATAGCAATATCACCTGCACGTTCTTCAACTATTTTATTACCTGTATCAATGCCGACCTCTAATATCGAATAAACTTCCTTGACTCATTATTCCAATTTATTTTCAAGACTTTTCCTACTCGAATTATCTATGGATGGGTTGATCGAACAGAATTTCATTGAAGTTTTATTGACTCTATTTGGGAATATAAAAAATAGCATTGAGTTTTTAATCAAACGGGTGATTGATTTATACCGTGTGTATCAAGCATTTTTATGTTACTTTGTTGTATGCATATTTGATAATATCAATGAAAAAGGGATCATGAAAACATCCCGGAATAGTTTTAATCAAAGTCTATAGATATTAAAATATTAACGTAAACTATTGATATTAAACACACATTGTACCTACGTAGATACTATCGAAATCAAATAATTCTTCAAAATCTCAAAAACTTCAGAATATTTATAATTGGGGGTAATGGCACAATTGATTGTATATCATTTTTATAACAATTCAAAAAGTGTGGGTGGACCTGGACTTAGATCCTTGTGGCTATTTCTTTTACGTCTCATGGGAGCATTGTTGGAAAGGTGATTTGGTGGCTAGTTGATTTATGCGAGGGTTTGATTTGTATGTTCTTCTGAAGGAGGATCTATTCGTATACATGTTTGGGTCGTAATTCGAGAGAACTAACTAACTAACTAACTAACCATCACGCCATCTCTCCGAAGGGGTAGGCAGAAAGAATGGACTGCCACACTTTTCTTTCCTGACATATTTCTCTCGCTTCCTCAACATTAATACATCGTGTCATGCACGCGCGTCGATTTCTCTGACTCCTCACATGGCCGACATTCAATATTTGATTTATTTGATCGTGCCACGTTTTCCTCGGTCTTCCTCTATTTCTGGTTCCATTTACATCATTAACATATAATTTTTTTACCATTCTTTCTTCATTCATTCTTTCAATATGTCCAAACCATCTTAATGATCCTTTCATTATTTTGTTCATGACACCATCATTCGCACCGCATTCACTTCTTATATTTTCATTCGGCACTCTATCATACACAGAGTACCCACACGTTCTTCTAAGAGATCTCATTTCAACTGCATTTATTGTACTTTCATCCTTCTTTTGCCAGTTCCATGCTTCGCTTCCATACATAAGGGTCGGTAGAAGAACACCATTGTGCACTGCCATTCTAGCTTTTTTTGATAGGTTTTTGTTTGCGATGACAACTTTAAGTGCACCATTCACTTCGAGAGGATAATATAAATATTTATCACCATTATTATCTTCTTCTTTATAACCCTTGGTGGGTTTCATCTTCCTCCAAGTAATATCTCCATCCAATCCTGTGTCTGGTCGCCACCTCCCAGTGTTGCTGGCCTAGGGCCAGACAGTCTGCCACGACACCATCTAACCATCGGAGTCTGGGCCTGGCGACACTTCTTCGACCTACTGCGTTGTTAAACAAGCACTCGTTTGAGAGGCACCAGATCTTAATTTAAATAAATAAAATCTAAATTATGGTTATGTTCAAAATCAGTACAATCTTCGATACTTCGGAATGACGTTGGTTACTAACTAACTAAATAACCATCACGCCGTTTCCCCGGATGGGTAGGCAGAGAGAATGGACCGCCACATTACTCTATCCTGGGACACCTCTCTATCTTCCTCCACATTCATACAGCGAGTCATACACGCACGTTGATTCTTCCGCTTCTTTAAAATTGGATTGATTTGGTCATGCTATGTTTTCCTCATTAACATATACTTCATTTACCATTCTTTCTCCATCCATGCGCTCCATGGATGGAGAAAGATTAAAGCTACGGCAGAGGAAACTATAGGCAAGGAAAGACCCCAAGCAAGGAAGGAATGGATAACCAATGAAATCCTAAGTATGATAAAGGATAGAAGAGAGCTCAAAAATGATAAAAGAGCTGAATCACAAAAGAAATACAAAGTGCTAAGAAATAAAATAAATAGAGAGTCAAGAATAGCCAAAGAAACTTACTATCAGAATAAATGCAATGAGATAAATGACGACCTCAAGAGAGGAAATGTAGAAAGAGCTCACGCTGCGGTGAAGGACTTCTTTGGGATGAGAATTGGAAAGGGTAATGCAGTAGAAGGAGAAGACGGCAAAATACTTTTCGAAAATGACCAAATAGGAGAAAGATGGAAAAGATACCTCGAAATGCTGTACAATGGAAAGGGAAATATTGACAGCGAAACACTGATAGAAAGAGACAATGAGGTAGACCAGGATGATTTGGGAGATCCAATCATTAGAGAAGAGTTTGACCTTGCACTGAAAAACCTCAAAAACGGGAAAGCACCCGGAATCGATAACGTCCCGGCCGAACTAATTAAGTCAGCAGGAAAAGGAACCACAGATGCCCTGTTTAAAATGATACAGACAATGTATAATACCGGGAAGATACCAGAGGACTTCGAGAAATGCCTAATTGTCACACTACCAAAGAAGGCAGGTACGACGAAATGCGAGCAACATAGAACTATAAGCCTAACATCCCATGCCTCAAAAATATTAACTAATATTATTCTAAAAAGAATAGAACCAAAAGTAGAGAACATCCTTTCCAGTGACCAGTATGGCTTCAGAAGAGGTGTAGGAACCAGAGAAGCAATACTGTCACTGCGAATGCTACTAGAAAAGAGAGTAAGAAAAAACCAAAACACATACATCGCATTCATAGACCTGGAGAAGGCTTTCGACAGGGTGGAATGGAGGAAGCTCTTCGAGATTTTGAAAAAAACTGATATTAAATATAGAGATAGACAAATAATCCAGGCACTATACAAGAATGAGGCCGCCATAATCAGATGTGACGAGGGCACAAAGGAAGCCAGTATAAGACAAGGGGTAAGACAGGGATGCTCTCTGTCACCTGCTCTTTTTAACATTTATATACAGAATGCGATTGACGACTTGAGAGAGAGAATGAGTCACAGAGAAGGTGTAAGGATACACGGGCAAAAGATAGACATGATAAGGTTTGCTGACGATATTGCTATGGTTGCTGAAAGTGAGGAGGAACTGCAGGAGGCCTTAGATACTTTGCAAGACATTCTTCAAGATAGCTACAACATGAAGATAAATAAGGACAAAACAAAGCTGCTGACTGTAGGCCGAACGCAGCACCAGATGAGAGTAGTGATGTCAGGAGTTCCACTAAAGAACACCAAGGAGTTTGTCTACCTCGGGAGCAAAATAACATGGGACGGTCGGTCTAAGAGCGAGGTCGACAGCCGTATACATCAGGCTAGGCTAGCATTTAACAAAAGGTCGAAAATAATAGAATCAAATAATATAGACCTAAAACTGAGAATACTCCTCATCAAGACCTATGTATGGAGTGTCTTGATGTACGGCTGCGAGACATGGTGCCTATCCGAAAGGGATAAGCGGAGACTAGAGGCTTTTGAGATGTGGTCCTATAGAAGACTCTTTGGAATTTCCTGGAGAGACCACATCACGAATGAGGAAGTTCTTCAAGGAATCGAAGGAGGAAGGCACCTGCTCAGGACCTTGTCCGAAAGGCGTGCAAGATGGATCGGCCATGTAATACGTCAAGAAGGTCTCTTGCATGCCATAATGGAGGGTATGATCGAGGGGACAAACTCTAGGGGACGCCCACGCCGAGAGTACCTGGAGGACCTGTTGGTGGACGTGCGCTGCTCATCATATGCAGATCTCAAAAGAGCCGCACAAGACAGGGAAAAGTGGAAGAGAATAATGGAGGAAATTGCTGCAAACCAATCCCAGGATTGAAACCAGAGAAGAGCGCTCCATATGTCCGAACCAACGCAGCGATCCTTTCATATTTTTGTTCATAATACCTTCTTCCGCTCTACATTCCTTTCTTATATCAGCATTTGAGATTCTGTCGTACATCGTTCTACCACACAAACGTCTTAGGGACCTCATCTCTACCGCATTTATTCTGTTCTCATCCTTCTTCTGCCAGTTCCATGCTTCGCTTCCATAAATTAGGGTTGGGACCAGAACTCCACTGTGAAAGGTCGTTTTTGCTTTCATTGATAAATTCTTGTTTCCAATAACTATTTTTAAATCTCCATTCACTTTGTGACCCGCACCAACCCTTCTTTCGACGTCACTATCCGTTCGGCCATCCGCTGTGAACATACTACCTAAATACACGAATTCACTCACCTGCTCCAAATTCTCTTCGTTCACACTTATGTTACAGAATGTCATTTGCTCTTCCCTTTCAAAAAACATCATCTTTGACTTTCCGACATTCATCATTAAATCATTTGACCTCTGTCTTACATTTCTTCCTTATTTCGTCATTTCGGTATTCTATAATTTTTCATATTTTTTTTGCCAGCTCCAGGCCTTACTTACATAAGAGTTGGAACTAAAACTCCATAAGTATAAGTTTTTATATATGTGTCTATTTACGAAACATAATTTCCTTAACGAGAACATTTTTATAGACTTATTATAGAAAGCTTGTCTGGTAATCAATTGAAACACATATAAAACATGATAATTATATATCGTCTTCTTATTGTGCCGTATCAGGTTTTCCCAGTCGTTGTCGTTCACTGTGGCGTATACTAAGTTTTACTGGAGTAGTATCCCGTTGCCTTCTCCAGGATAAATATATAAAAAATAGATAATTTTCTTCTTATATTTGTCGATCGAAATTTAGCCCCATCATAAAACAACTACCAAATCACATTCCAACAATGTTTCCTACAGACGTAAGAGGAATAGCTATTAGAGCTGAACCTCTGTAAGCCAGAAGATCCAAGTCCAAGTGTGCGCGGAAGATCTATTGGTGGCGATGAGGTTCGCAAACCAACACACCGCGTCTCCCGCGGGGACGAAAACAGAAGGATAGAGTGCCACGTTGGTTAAAGTTTGGCAGTTCATTCTTTCTGCCAACCCTTTCGGGGAGACGGCGTGATTGTAAGTAAGGAGCTCCACTGCCTGAAATGTCCAGAAAGGATACAATACAAGCTCTGCTGGACGGCTATAAGGCGTTGCATGGAATGGCACCAGCTTATATATCTGAACTCTGCATCAACGAGAACCAGAATGCTAGACAGTCTACATTGCGATCAGCTAAATCTTCTGCGATCGGTAGATTGACTGTGCCAAAACGCTGTCCAAGCACAAACTTTGGCGACCGAGCCTTCGCGGTAGCCGGCCCTTCAGTCTTCCAGCAGACCTTAAGTGCATTGAGAATCAATCAGAGTTTAGTTCGAGATTAAAAACGCACCTTTTCAAATTATCATTTCCTGACAGGAAGGGCTGATCGACTTCGTCAGGTGCAGCCCTCATACTAAATATGTTTGTATATTTTTTTATCATTATTATTATTATTATTATCTAGTTGATAAAACGGAGCATCTTCTACAGCGCCCTTGAGATGACTAATTCATAAAAATGGCGCTTTGTAAATTATCCAATTTATTATTATTATTATAAGATCTCATATCTGGGTCATATACTGCGTGGGGAAAAGTACCACCTTCTTGATATTGGAGGGAAAAATTGAGGGACGCCGAGGGCCCGGAAGGAGACAAATGTCCTGGCTGCGAAACGTGAGGGAGTGGACCGGAATCCGAAGTGTTGAGGAACTGTTCCGAGCGGCGCAGGACAGGGACAGGTTCGCCGAGGTGATCGCCAACGGGGACCCGACAGGGCACTTGAAGAAGAAGATTATAAGTTAGTTAGTCTATTTGTATTTCATATCTGATCTATCGACAAAACATCGAACAGTTGTGTTCGTACGCATGCGCCATGAAACGAATAGGAGAATCGTTTTATAAAATGTATTATTGTAATTACGACGTTTGGCATGCGCGCCACGCAACGCTTATGGGCCCAAGCCACTCTTCCGAGGAACCCTCATTCGCACAAACATAAAAGAGTGAAATAAAAAACTGCCCGCCATTTGCAAGATGGAAGGAACTGTGTTACCTTTTTTTTACGAACGTCGCATAGTAAATTTATATTCCAAACAACATATAATAGTATGGTCACGATACACGTGAATCGGGCGGAGGGGCCAGATTTTGGTCCGCGTGCGCCTTGCGCCGCTGTGCCATAAGAGCGAGAATCGCCTCTCCGGTTGTTATGAGTTTCGATGCTTTTTGTGCAGAGTTTTGTTTTGCACTATTTTTGTGCCCTTGAAATATTTTCGGCACGAATTTCAGAGGTGGAGAACAGTCTTCTTGCAAGTCGCGTTCATATGGTAAAAGCGAAATAATAAAAACACGAATGTTCTTGTCTGATAATAAATACTAGCTTGTTAATAAATATGTGCACAATGGCTGTGCACAATGGTGTTCTTGTGCCGACCCTTATGTATGGAAGTGAAGCATGGAACTGGCAAAAGAAGGATGAAAGTAGAATAAATGCAGTATAAATGAGATCTCTAAGATGAATGTGTGGCAAATCTGTCTATGATAGAGTGATACTGAACGTACCTTTACTAATATGGAGTTGTACAAGATATTCTAAAATGAAATGATAGAGGGAGTGGAATGGCTATGTCCAAAGAATGGGCATCACCAGACTCCCCTATATTGCACTACATAATCAGCCACATGGGACTCGACTTCTTGGAAAACCTCCTAAAAGATTGAAGAACAGCTGGGAATTCACCTCACTGGAGCAGCAATCCTATGGGAAAAAAACACATAGGTCAATAGCTAAGAAGAATAAATTAAAGAATAAAAAGGCTTAATATTCTGCATAAACAGATCGCAAGATCTACAATGAGAAGAAGAAGCAACTTGTGTATCTATGGGCGCAGAAGGGTTATTACTTTTCACGAAAGAAAAGTGAAAAATAGACATTCAAAATAAGAAATTGGAATTTTAACGATAATTTGAAATATCTTTATCACAGATTTTTTTGCGCAAGCATACAGTTTATACATGTTATTCATGAGTTTCCAATCTTTTCTGGGCCACCGCCCCCTTAACAAGAAAAATAAACGTTCAACACCCCCCTCCCATAAAATTTATTCCAAAAAAGTGAAAATGATTACAATACATACAATCACAAAATAAACCAATATTTATGATTGATATAAATTATATGTTAACGATGTAAATGTAACTAGAAATAGAGGAAGACCGAGGAAAACGTGGCTAGATCAAATTAATCAAATATTGAACGTCGGCCATGTGAGGAGTCAGAGAAATCGACGCGCGTGCATGACACGATGTATGAATGTTGAGGAAGCGAGAGAAATGCGTCAGGAAAGAAAAGTGTGGCAGTCCATTATTTCTGCCTACCCCTTCGGGGAGACGGCGCGATGGTTACTTAGTTAGTTAGTTTAAGTTTAATTTGCTTTATTCGTACCTCCGTGATTAGCGTGTTTTTTTTTGTCTTTTTAGACTATATTTTTTTATCTGCCCACGCTCTCTTTTTTTTCTGGGTCTTCTACTGCCCCCTGAAAGTCTCAAAGGCCCACAAGGGTCATCGCCCACTTTGAGAACCTAGGATGTAATTGAATATTTTTTTCACAAGTCTTGTAGAAACTCAAGCTCTCAAATGTTTCCCATCTCTGTTTCGTTGCATGCGACTTAAAAACATGGCCGCCGATGAATTTGGAATTGTGTTGTTTATTATGCCATAGCAGTCGTGGTCTTTTTGGCTTTCTGCAAGACAGGTTTTTACGTAAACAAAATTGATATTTCCTGATCCTAAACTCGATACTCTCAAACAGGTAGACTGCGCTTCTTGGAAGAGAATCCTATGCGTTCACCTTACATAATCGGGACCTCTTCATGTTAGCCGCGTTCTGGAGGAGTTGCATATTTTGGATGCTTTACTTTGCTCCACGGTTTTTACAATAACCAGCATTTTGTAAATCATTTCACACCATATCATTGAGATTGAAGAAGTTCACATTTCACTAACGATGGAGAAAGTTTTGATGAATAACACTAACCAAATATTCATAAAACTAACTAACTAACTAACTAGCCATCACGCCATTTCCCCGGAGGGGTAAACAGAGAGGATGGATCGCCACAATGCTCTATCTCTCGGGCTTCCTCTACATTCATACATCGTACCATGTAAGCACGTCGATTATTCCGACTTCGAATGTGACCGCCTTTTATTAATTTTTTAATTTTGTAATGCCATGTTTTCCTCGGTCGTCCTCGTCTTCTTTTCCACTCGCGCTGCTTGTGTATATCGGGGCACTTTTTAACCATTCTACTCTCATCCATTCGTTCCGTGTCCAAACCATCTCAGGGATCCTTTTTTAATTTTATCCATGATGCAGTCATCTGCCTTACATTTCTTTCTTATTTCATCGTTCGGTATTCTATCATACAACGTTTTCCCGCACATTCTTCTTAGTGATCTCATTTCTACGGCGTTTATCCTGCTTTCATCCTCTTTTTGCCAGCTCCGAGCTGGTCACAACTAAGTAGGAACAATCGAGTCACAACGAAGTAGGAACAATCGAGTCACAACGAAGTAGGAACAATCGACGAGCGTGCTTGTCACGAAGTGTGAATGTAGAAGAGGCGCAGGAGTTACGTCTATTTATCCTCTTCTCCGTCTTGTTAATGGCTATCCAACTATCATGCCGTTTCCCTAGAAGGGTAGGCAGAGTGGATGGACCGCTACACTGTTCTATCTTGACATAAGTCTCGCACCTCTTCTACATTTACACACCGTGACACGCACGCTGGTCGATTTTTCCTAATTCGAACATGGCCGCCTTTCAGTAATTAATGAATTCGGTGATGCCATGTCTTCCTTGGCCTTCTTCAACTTCTGTTTCCATTCACACTACTTCTATATATATTTTCAATTATTCTCCCGTCATCCATTCGTTACATATGTCTAAACCTCTAAACCATCTTATTGGCCCGTTTCTTAATTTTATTAAGGACGCATTCACAGTATTCTCTCATACATTGTTTTTCAGCACATTTTTCTTAGTGATATGATTTCTACGGCATTTATCCTACTCTCATCATTCATCTGCCAAATCCAAACTTCACTTCCATACATAAAAGTTGATACTAGAACCTCACTGTGCCCTACCATATTTTCTCAGTCGATATATTTATATTTGCAGTGATTGTCGTGTCAATGGCAACTCCGTCACCTTTCATCGTTCGTTCTTTAACGTTCCTGCAACGATTTAGCTCACGCTGAAATAATGTTAAAAGGTGTGCAACAAAATAATAATAATTGTAAACAATGATGACATTATCACATAGCATTTTTGAATTTATGAAAAAAAATGTTTATTATATATAAAATATTTAAAAAGTGTTCCAATACCAATTTACAACAAAAAATGTCGTTTACAAATTATAATTCTGCCCTTAATTTTTATTCCTTGGACTCTCTCGAAAATAGACGAACAATTAACGATTTGATGTTGCTTCAGAAAATCATTCACTTCAAAATAGACAACTCCGAACTTCTAAGCAAATTATTACTGAATACCCCTATGCTTCGCACAAGACACACTGCGAACCAAATATTCCACCTTCTTGCTTATCGGACTAACTACACTCAGAGTGCGGCGGTGTACCAGATATGCGACATATACAATAAGTGCTTTAATAACGTCAATGTGTTCCATCTTCATGAAAGTGTTTTAAAAAAAAATGGTCAGAGCTAACCTTCGAGGCGAATGAAACTAGTTACACTACTTTTTCTTGGCTACTTTTTCTTTTTCTTTTTTTACATTTCAAAGTTATATTTCATCTTAAATTATTAATTAGTACTAGAACTGCTAGTTTTATCTTTAACTCATTAAAATATTACTTTGTTTTTCTTATATATTTAACCTTGTCAGTTGTTTTATAATATTTGTGGTAGCATGTAATTGGCGTTGTTTTATTGTCTCTGTGTGTTTGTATTTATATACTGTATTTGCTGTTTGTTACCCTCAATAATAATAAAAAATAATAAAAATATATAAAAAATAAATGCGAATGCAAAGTAAATATGTCATTAAATACGTTTTATTAACTTTACATTTACCAAAAAATATTTTGATTCGGTAAAATTGTATACACAGTGCATGATATTTGTTATACATGCAAAACAAACAATGCATTCTAATAAAACTTCGAAGTACTTACATTATTACGCATCCAAAAATATGTTTTATTTCTGCCATATGTTGAATCAGATGTACGAATATAATGTGTCCTTGCAGATGCACTAGAGGGTATTATTATTTAAAATTCAAATGAAATGTAGACCTTCGTGGCCGCATGGTAAGTGCTGTGACTGCCACCCCTAAGGTCCCTAGTTCGATTCCCGGCGATGGCAGTGTGATTGTCACACTGTCGTTGATTGCCGTCACTGGGGATAGATTAGCTACCTATTACATGTCACGAGAATCAATATGATTGCTATACCCTTTATATCAATTTAGCTCGCGCTCTAATGGTGTAATGAGCGATTCAACAACAAAAAAATGGAAATTTCGTTCACATTATCAAACAATGCATCAAGAATGTAATTAATCGGTATTGAAATAATATTAGATTTATTGCATAAATTGATAAAAATTATTAAAAATAAATACAACGAATTCGTTCAAATGTGGAAAAAACAGTGTTTTAACTCATAAATAAATTAGTCGTTATGGAATTCCACAGTGTTTACGCCTTGCTTAAATTTATCAACACCAAAAAAAGAACAAAAACGTGTGTTTTCTAGAAGTTTTATTGTAATTTATGGGACTATAACTTTTCGCCCCCGCGGGAGACGCGATGCGATGGGTTGCGAACCTCATCGTCACCATAGGCATCTCCCGCGCACAGCTAGTAACTTAATCATCCACAAAATATATATTACATAAATATAATGATATAAAATAAAACAACAAAATAAAAATTACATAACACGTGAATAGTTCTGTTCGATGGTGCACGTATCGTCAGCTGGACGATTCTGACTTTTGTGTATGCTTTAATTGAATTTAATATTCCATGTTATCACTGTTCTTTTAATTAACTGTAATTAGGCACTTAAAACAATTCAAATCCAGTAAGAACTTATAAATTTTATCAAAGAAATTATTCAAATTGACATTGGAACAAATGCACATAAAGGTTCGAAAAAATCACGAAACAAATTTTAACAGCTGTCAAAACTCTTCACATAAACGAAACAATAAATAAATAATTTTAAACTAATTTAGTATTTGCAGAAAACACTTTGCAAAAAACATCATCGGAGAGTACCAGGCTGCGTTCAGAAGGAACAGATCAACAAGTGATCAATTGTTCACAGTAAGGCAGATCCTAGCAAAATGCTAGGAATTTGATGTCGATGTATATCAGTTGTTCATTGACTTCAAACAGGCTTATGACAGTATCATAAGAGAGAAACTGTATGATATACTCTTGAACTTCAAAATCCCTACGAAGTTAGTAAGACTGGTAAAAGCAACCATGGATAATACAAAATGTAGAGACAAGATAGAAGGAGAGCTCACAGATGAACTCATAGTATCACAGGGTCTCAAACAATGTGATGGTTTAGCCCCAACACTTTTTAACCTGAGTTTGGAATATGCCATAAGAAAAACTTACCACCTTAATACAAATCCTAACACATAATTTCATAGCAGCCAGATCATTGGATATGCAGACGACCTCACCATTGTAGAAAGATCCCTAGCAGTCGTACAAGAAGTATTTGAGCCTTTAGAGACAGCAGCCAAGGAGGTGGGTTTAGAGATAAACGAAGAAAAGACAAAAATAATGAAACAAACCAGGATTGCAACCCATAACTCACGGCGAACCATCAGATTCAAGGATAGATACAACTTTAAGATGGTGGAGGACTTCACTTACCTGGGCTTGTTTATAACAAAAGAAAACGAAGATCACAAGGAAATCGAAAAAAGAATCACAACAAAATAACCCTGTATAAGACAATCATCCGAACAGTGGTGACTTATGGGTGTGAGGCGTGGACAATGACAGCGAAATCCGCAGAGCGACTGTATACTTTTGAGAGAAGGGTGCTGCGCAGAATTCTAGGACCTGTGAATGACGGTGAAGGCTGGAGATTGCGGCATAATGACGAGCTGTACCATATTTACAAAGCTCCTAGTCTCTCCACACAGGTTAGACTGAATAGACTGAGATGGGCCGGTCACGTGCAGAGGATGCCGTCATCGCGAACCCCAAAAAGATTGCTGGAGTGACACCCAGGTGGTAGAAGACCAATCGGACGACTGAGGCTGCGATGGGAGGATGAATTTGGGAGAGATGGGGCGAAATTGTTATGAGTGTCAGATTGGAGGGTCGAAGCGGAGGACAGGAGGAGTTGGAGGCGAAGAATACTGGAGGCTAAGGCTCGATATGGGCTGCAGGGCCATCGAAGAAGAAGAAGTAGGATAAGGTTAGTTTTGTCTTTGTCTTCGTCCGAAATATTTCCGTTGCGAGTATTTTTTTATTATATATAAATTATTTAACCGTTTATTTTGCGATTCCAACTATCGGTTCGACTATGGATTTTTTTTTGTTATTTGATTTAATATGAGAGTATCGCGAGAGGGCTCTCATTATTGATAACTCAGTATTTATGAAATGGGTGGCTCTATTAAACATAATTAAAGCCAGTAAATTACATATTTCTAATTAGTTAAAAATTTTACAAAAAAAACTTAAAACTAACTAAACTGAACAATGGAACAAATTACGGCAAGTTTAAGTAAAAATTACATCATCAAATTTAATAATTTAGAATTTCCCTATACCGAGATGGGACTGGTGCTCGAAATAATTCAAATGACTTTTATTTAATTTGGTTGAATTTCGTCTTAGATGTGTTGAAATCGCGATGCTTTCTTATCAGCTTTATCTTTTTCTGCATTCTGATAAGACATGACCCATTTTCTCGCGTATTTCAGAGATGTTATTTGGATTATGGTTATAATGACTATTAAAAGATCTTGTTTCGGAAATAAAGATTCCTAGTTCAAATTATTTCCACATTTGAATATTTTTCTTCCTCTTTATAATATTCTTGAATCTAGATGATTGATCTGTTAACTTGAACGAGGGTCTTCTTGGGAAGTGAAATACCAGCTATCTTTCCATGTTTTTGTCGGTCTTTTCAGTAAGCGATGTCTCATGTATTGGGGGCATCCGCGCATGGAATACTTGCATCACTATCCACGTGGTCTCTTCAGTACCGCCGTCTTTTCTTGTCCCATCTCACGGCGTCTTCCATCTGACAGATCTTTCTTATCTCAGAGTTCCTTTCTCTGTCCTTAAGAGTCCTCCTTGCTATAGTTTGGAGTACTCGTATCTGAGACCTTTCGAATAAGGCTTTTGGACCTTATCCTTATCAGGGGATTCTTTGAGAACTCCGTCATCTTGGAGGCTATCCATCTTTATGTTCCGGATGGCTATCTTCGACAGCGTCAGCACAGACTGTTTTATCTCCCAGCATGCAGAACCAACCTGCCTCTGGTGATGCCGGTGGGGAGAGCAATCAAACTGCTGAACATGATCGCTTCGGAGATCGATGTCTTTCATATTCGTGAAAGTACATTCAGAAGACAATTACTCTTGACTTTGGAGAGTATTTTGTATTCCTAATGTCGAACCATCTCTCATGCGTTCCTGGTATTATATATTCCTTATGTTTTACCTGTTCTCAATAGATGCCTTAAACTATAAAAAATGTTTGTAATGTCTTTTGAGAAAATAAACTGATTTGATTTGATTTGATTTGATTTGATTTGATCCTGGCTGTGTCAGCTCTGGTTTATATACCATATGTCATAAGGGGCCTGACAAAGGTTTTGTAAATTCGAACTAAGCTAGCTATTAGCATGGGCTTAAAAATTAACTGTCCATTATTAAACTAACAGTTTGGTGTTATACTCGGAATTCATGTTAATTTATAAATGTTATTAGTTTAATATTTTTTTATTTCTATTATTATTATTATTCTGATGACTTGTATTTTAAGTGCGCCGTTTCTGCTAACTTTGTTCCAAAACTCAGTGGATCACTAGCTTATACAACTATTTTTTTCTTACATGATATAAAGTCAAGTGTATTTTATTTTATTATGATTTTCTTGCCAGTGAGTTCGTCATAGTTAAGTGTTTTCACGTTTGTTTAAGATGCGAAATCTGCGCTATTTCGTTCAATGTGATATATCGAATTTGCCATATGGTCGTTTTTCCTTTTTTTTTCAAAATTTATCAAATTTTCTTGAAGAAGTGACGAGCAGTAATGCTTCATTTGTGATTCTAATAAAGTTTTTGAGTTGACGAGTTTTCAAATTCATTCCATAATCGCAATTTTAACAATTAATGTGTTTTGAATTGTCTATTAGTACCTACAGTTAAGTTACGATTTAAAAATGGTTAAAATACTTAAAAATAATGTTTTTTTTTACTTTAAAGTTTTTAAATTAATAAGAACTTACGTAAATTTGACATTCATACAAAGGGTCTTTTTCAAAACCACGTGTGACTCAAAGAGCTATGAAAAGAGCCTCGTTAGAAAAAAGCCTTCGAAAGACAGTCAGAAACGATACGGTAAGAGAAAAAATAAAAGTCACTGACACCATCCACCGTTTTGTGATTCTAAAATGGTAATGGATAGATCACGTAGCCAGAAGCTCGGATGATAAATGGACAAGAAAACTGCCAACTAGGAGACCATGGACCGCATAAAAAAGTGCAGGGCAACCGCAACTACGATGGAAGAATAACTTGAACCTTCACGTCGCCATAATCAAGATGCTGTCTGCTCATGACCGAATGACGTGTAAACGAATGAAAAAGGCCTTTCTCCAAGATAGACGTGAATAGGCAGAAGAAGAAAAAGAAATTTGTAAAATACATGGATAAATGTACATACTTATTCAGCAGATGTTGTCCATGACTGGACATTTGCCTTCCCCAAACATCTCAACATATTTCCTATCTTGTGCATTCTGCATCCAGTCACCAGCAATTTTTCTTATGTCATCAAACTATTGTTTGGGGTCTACCTTTGCTTCTTCTATCTTCACGAGGTTTCCACTCCACTACTCTACTGGTGCATTATTGATCTACTAATCTGGCGTTGTAAATATACTCGTATTGCATGTTTTGGTATTAGTCCAGGTTGGTTGTAAGAAATCAGTGACGGTGTGAACTGATTGATATAGTATAGATTAGAACTTACTAACTAACTAACCATCACACTGTCTCCCCGGAGGGGTAGACAGAAAGAATGGAACGTCACACTGTTCTGTCCTGATATACTTCTCTCGATTCCTCTCCATTCATACATCTTGTCATGCACGCACGTCGATTTCTCCGACTCCTCACGTGACCGACATTTAATATTTGATTGATTTGATCGTGCCACGTTTTCTTCGGCCTTCCTCTGTTTCTAGCTCCGTTCACGCCGTTTACATATACCTTCTTTACCATTCTATCTTCACTCATTCTTTCCATGTGTCCTAACTATTTTAATGGCCCTTTCATTATTTTGTTCATAACACTTTCATTCGCACCACATTCACATCTTATACTTGCATTTGTCACTTAATCATATACAGATTTGACACACATTCATCTTAGAGATCTCATTTCTACTGCATTTATCTCATTAGTATTATCCATAATGAATAACTTAAAAAATAATTGTATTCGGAGTTAACCTTTTCAATTAACATATTTTCCGAAAAATGTACCTACGTCCTGTGTAGGAAAGTATACAATTCTATCACAAGTGGCGGGGCTATACAAGCTATCAGATTACACGGAGTTCTTATCAAATTTAAGTACAGAGTACAAACATTATTTTTTCACGGTAGGTCGATAACCCCCGGTTGCTATTTATAGTTATGTGTGTGTGCACATAAGTCACGTTTTCATAGCGTAGGAACAATAAGATCATAAATATTATTTACGCATTCGAGAAAAAAAACTGTTTTAATTTTTCTACTTACGTTTATAAATATGGCTGGAGAGTACGGCATAGTGACGAGCCGTACCTTATTTACAAAGCTCCCAGTCTCTCCATACAGGTCAGACTGAATAAGATTGCTGAAGTGGCACCCAGGTGCTAGAAGACCAATTGGACGACCAAGGCTACGATGGGAGGATGAAGTTGGGAGAGATGGGGCAAGATTGTTACGAGTGTCAGATTGGAGGGTCGAAGCGGAGGACAGGAGGAGTTGGAGGCGAAGAATACTGGAGGCTAAGGCTCGATATGGGCTGTAGGGCCATCGAATAAGAAGAAGAAGAAGACGTTTATAAATATTTTTTAATAACTGTTTTAAAAAACCTGTTATAAAACATCACAATTGATTATATTTTTTTCGAAATTGTCGCGACAGCTATTTCGCTAACCGATGTTAGCATCGTCAGGTGTTACAATCCACTAAAGGCTTTAGTTGATTGTAACAACTGACGATGCTAACATCGGTTAGCGAAACAGGTGTCGCGACAATTTCGAAAAAAATATAATCAATTGTGATATTTTATAACAGTGTTTTTATTTGAACAGTTAATAACATGGGCTGGCCACGTCCGTCGGAGAACCGACGGCCGATGGGGGAGACGGGTTCTGAAGTGGAGACCGTGTACAGGATTCCGTAGAGTTGCACGTCCCACTGCCCGCTGGACCGACGATCTGAAGAAGATTGCTGGACATGGATGGATGAAAGCGGCAATGGATAGGGGGCCCGGGCGGTGGCGTGCTTTGGGAGAGGCCTACATTCAGCAGTGGATGACGGATGGCTGATGATGAATGTTGAAATATCAAAGTGTTTCCGCCAAAACAATGGATTTTCTAAATATTTTTTACTTGTGTAGTTATTCACTGATGTGCATTCTGTAACTTGTCTTTCTCTAAGGTCGTTTTAGAGATCGTTGCAGTCTCCATTTTTAGGATATAATGTAGCTACCATGAAGATGCAGGCTGCAATGATCTCCGAAACATCGGTTGAGAAAGACAAATTTTACTGATATACCTATCCAAGATCCCAAAATTCCTAGCAACCGTAAAAATCTACACAAATGTGTGCATTCTAATTCAGTGATATCCAAAGCCAATGCAGTATTTATGCAACGTTTTCTTCTTCTTATTATTTTTGACCTTTTCCGTTCCACTTTCAGATTCCTCCATTTTTCTCCACTCGTCCCTGTTTTGTCTTTTCCCCATCCAGGTCTTCCCAGCTAGTAGGGCAACGTCATCAGTTCATTTTTAAAGTAGTCTCCTGACATCCCTATTCTTCGGACAAGGTCTTCATTGGAGTATTCAGGGTGACCATCTGGTATTGCAATGTATGTCATTATGTCCAGCCCATTGTCAATTCAATTTAGTTATCATAGTTATATAAAAGTGAGCTAAAAAATGGACCGGCCTTAGAAATGTCATACAAAATCTATCTCCCTAGTCAATGACGAATAAGACAAGAAAATAATTAAAGAAAAGTCTCTAGTATAAACCAATCCGCATTAATTAATAAAAAACATTGATTCGGAATGCAATTAATGTTGTTTAATTAAAACGATTGCAATTATGTATAATTCAGCACATGTTTAACACTGTTTGCACCAAGATAAAAAGGCGTTGCAGATAAGTGCTTGTTTGCTGATTAATTCCTATTATTAAGGTTATCCTACTGAACTCGAGATAACAAAAAAAAAATACATTTTTTTGCCGATAAACCTATTATTTTTATTCGCATTACGTGAAGAAAATGCATGTTTATCTTAATGCGACACACTTATTTATATTTATTGATTATTTCAGTTTTCATTTTCTACTATTTTATTACATCATGATTTCATTTCATTTATTTAATTATAAATCACAAACATTACAGATATTCTATTCCAGATCGTTTGCAACTATGTAACAAGAATTTATCACAGAAACATAAAAACATATATATTATATATTAAGATCTAGAAAGAACCATTACATTAATATTGCATCCCTAATCCAACCACCACTATCACAAAATATGTCATCAAGCCTGTGGTCACTCAAAACAAAATAAATAACTCTCAAAATAACAAAGAATCTAAGGCTTTAAGAATTATATATTTAGAATAATCATGAGACTAAGCCTTGAACCTGGAGGCATGGAAATAACCAAGAGATCCACACAATTCCCCAACAGCCAAAGGGTGCAGAATCGAAGAGCTTGAAATAACATAATCAATGCGGCAAAAAATCTACAAAAAGTATACAGTCAAATATATAAGCATCTTCTTATGTATCTTCGATAGCGGCAGCATATACTGTTTTAGCTCCCAATTTACAGAACCAACCTGTCCCTAATGATGCCTGTGGAGAGAGAAATAAAATCGGTGAACATGGTCGTTTTGGAGAACGGCGTCTTTCATATTAGTGAAAGTATTATACGTTCAGAAGGCAAATACTCTTGACTTTAGTGAGTATCTTGTGTTCCTAAAGTCGTAACATCTCTTATGTGTTCCTGGTATTAAACCTGTTCACAAATATATGCCTTAAACTGTCACCATGTTTGTAAGTAAGCATAACAGTAAGATAAAATAATTTATTATATAATAAAATAATGTAGTTTGAAATATATAAAAATATATTATTTACACTGGACAGTTATCAGCCGATACCGACACGTCACGGTAAAAATAGCCTTGAATCTCACCGGCTCGTTATCTCAAATGCTATATTAAAATCGCCATCGGAGATTGCCGAAGAAAGCACCTACCTACATAAAATTGACACTTAATAAAAATGATTACTATTTTTCAGTATGTGTTTCCTACAGTTTTCTTTTTTACAGATTATATACCATTTTTTAATATTTAAATTCCAAGGCGATTATCTCGGAACTAAAATATAATATGAACGGAATCCGCATTAATTAAAAGTAACAAGACACCATCAAAACAAACAAAACGATTATTTGCTCAACGCAAACGCGTGACGTGTCGGTATCGGCTGATGGTGGTCCGGTGTAAATGGACCTTAACAGTGCGGATGAAGGTGACTGAAAATAATGTTCAACGATTAGCTACGAGGCGCCAATTTTAATAGCTTTTGGCGATGAGTCATATGAATTTGGAGCTTTTTGCCTGCATGTTTAATTTAGAGCTGACTTAAGGGAGATTTAAGATTTTTTATAAAAAAATAAATATTATATCGCGCTGTATAAAGACGAGAAACAGTAAAATATTGATAATTATATTATAAATTTGGCTAAAACTCAAAAACTGTGTTTATTTGAAAAATCAAATGTGGATTTGTGAAAGAAGCGTAAATTCTGTATTTTCCCGGGTTTTATTGTATTTTATATATTACGTAGATAATGAGTATAAAAATCCATATTGAATAATTATTAATAATGAAAACGTCCGTTTTCTAGAAGTTTTATTATAATTTATGAAAATGACATGTTTTGCCTGTCTGAGGCTCATATTTCATTTGTTTTGTTTTGATAATGCTATAGACAAGACAAGTGAAACGTGTCATTCACATAAATTATTATAAAACTTCTTGTAAACATACGTTTTCATTCATATTAATTAGTGACCAATTTTCCATAGCGCCGTTTTCGTGAACAACTAACATCAAAGGGCACAATGCTGTAAAACTCCCTATTCAATTATTGATATTAATGAAAAGCTATCATTTCGAAAGGTTTTATTTTAATGTTATTAAAATAAACAACTTTTGTTTATTTTAATAACATCATTGTGGAATTCTATACACTTAATCATACATCGATTAAGGTTTTATTTTATTTTATGGGAGTGATATGTTTCGCTTTATTGCATTTTATGATGCTACAAACAGGGCATTTTTTAAAATAAAATATAATTTTACTTCTAGAAAACACGCGTTTTATTTAGTATTATAAATATTACGTAAATTGATGCGACTGTTTTTATTAAAATATCATAAATACAGGAATTGTATTTTTATTCTGGTATAAAACTGTAACATTAAATATATTTTATTTTGCTTTTCTTATCCGCAAAATGCTTCTTTAAAATCTGCTGACTCTTATACCAACAAATGGATATAAATTTAATGGAATAACAGAGCTCAGTGCAGTCGAAATATCCAGTAACATATTTCCAAATAAAATCAAGAGCTTATGACTTACTGTGGTATTATATCGACATGCTGATAAAATTTAGGCGCCTTGTCGCGCCACAAAATATTACGAAGCATACGACCACAGAAGTAATTCTTGAGAAGTTCAAATGTCACCACAGGTGACATTATTCGAGAGACTTAAAAAATATTATAAAAAAAAACATTGACGAATCAAAACATGATTCATGGTTATTTTTAATATAATCTCCCAATCACACAAAAGTCCGGATCGTCCATGTCAACATGTGCAACATCATGTGTTTAATTAAAAAAAACGGTGGATACGAGGAACATAAATTAAATAGACAATATGTGCACCATCTTAAAATAACATTTTGTGTTAAATTATTTTTATTTGATTATTTTATTTTATATCATTGTATTTTATATTATTTGTTTTAGATTTATTATGTGGGTATTGGACGATCGAAGTGTGTGCGGGAGATGCCTATTGGTGGCGATGAGGTTCGCAACCCATCACACCGCGTCTCCCGCGGGGCGAAATGAGAAGGATGGAGTACCGCATCAGTAAAAGTGTAGCAGTCCATTCTTTCTGCCTACCCTTTCGAGGAGACGGCGTGATGGTTAGTTAGTTAGTTATTTAGTTAGTTAGTTATCTCCCAATGAAATAAAATTAATACCTTATGAATTAATTACCCTTTTTTTCAAATTTGAATTTCCAAAAGTGAAAAAAAACTGTTTTAATTCAGGGTAATGGAATTCGTGACTTGAAACGTTTTGGGTTTAACAGAAACTTATAATCATAATGCAAAACAGATAATAATAATAAAATTATAATATATAATCAATCACAACACCTTTTTCCACTTTTCAGATTATTTTTCTCTGCGTGTTACGAAGGTTTTAAAAAATCAATATTTTTAGTTCATATCTTTCTGCCTATGATAAATACACAAAACCTTCATAATGTCGAGAAAAAACAACTCAAATGTGAAAAAAAACGATGTTTTCATAATATGTAATTTTACATGAGGTTCGCAACCCATCACACCGCGTCTCCCGCGGGGCGAAAAGAGAAGGATGGAGTGCCGCATCAGTAAAAGTGTGACAGTCCATTCTTTCTGCCTACCCTTTCGGGGAGACGGAGTGATGGTTAGTTAGTTAGTTAGTTACATCATTGTTCGCAATACATACGTATACATTTTTAGTACCTTATTAAACACGTTGAAAGCAGTAATTATCGTTAATGTTAAATAAATTTAATTGATTCGATGAAGACAGTGTGACGATCACACTGCCCTCGCCGGAAATCGAACCCGGAACCTTCGGGGTGGCAGTCAATGCACTTACCACTCGGCCACGAAGGTCATCGTATATATACATCTTCCAACATTGTAACATATATACATCTTTCAAAAAAAATTCAGACGCGGTGGTCGTAAGAGGGGCATGTTGGGAAATGTTGTGAACATAAAGCGATCGCTTAACCCAACCAATGACAGATCTTAAGTCCTGTAAACGCCTCGACCACCATATTCTAAAATGATTAACCCACAATGGGTGAAGTCCAGTATTTGTCTAAAAGTATTGGTAACTTTCAAGAAAACAATATTAGAATCTTATTTGATAAGCGATAAAGTTAACTTTTTTATTAATTTGTATTTATTAAAATTAGAAAAACGATCCACTTTATATGTATTGTTATACTAAATGTTGAATGTAAAAAATGAAATTCAATGTTAGTTTAATTATCCTTAGATTTAATTTTTCATACCGTGTTGAATGTTACTATATTGAATATCCTTTCTGCTAAGAAATGCATAAAAATAATAAATTTCCAAATGTATGCGTACATATTTATTCATATATCATGTGTTTTTATAAATGTACCTTCACATATCCATCCAATAGAGTAGGAAAATCCATCAACTTTACTGATATAAATGTGTTATCCGAAAGTTTGCTCGCATCCTCGTGTGGGGTAATTTATCAGGCACTATTTTGAATATCAGTGTCCCTATTTGGTGCTTGTGATTTATAAGGCAAAGAATAACTTAAGCAAATCAGGCATGTAAATAAGAACAAGGGGTTGGAGCGATGGAGTTGAGAGAAAGGGGGGGTTTTACTCTCTACTATAATTTCCAACGAAAAATTGTGCCGTAAATCACCGGCCGATATACAAGATAAATTTATTCATACACAAATAAGAAGAGCTATGTCATTGATTAAGAGCGCATTCGTGAAATAACTTGAATGAAATGTGACAATTCTAAAAAAACGACACGTGCATATCATAAATTTAATATTCTTCAAATTGTTTTTCAAATCAGTTTAATATCTCAACAGACATAACAAACAACTTGAATGTTTAAGGCATATATTGAATACAGGTAAAGTAAAATATTATATACAATATAATTCTAGGAACGCATGAGAGATCGTTCGACACTAGGACGACAAGATAAAATAAAGATTTAAACTTGAGAGTAATTGTCTTCTGAACGTACTTTCACTAATGTGAAAGACGTCGATCTACGAGGAGACCGCGTTCAGCAGATTAATTGCTCTTCCTACTGGTGTCACCATGGGCAGGTTGGTTCTGGCGGCCGGTAGGTAAAACAATGTATGCTGTCGTTTGTACACGGCAGGTCGTTTGAACGGAATTACAATATGTCATTTGTTTTTTTTAATCTATTATATTGAATATCATGATAAGTAGCTTATATATCGCCATTTTATTGTCAAGTGAATTTTACACCAGACCAAATGCAGTGTGTTAATCACACTGCCATCAATATATAACATTTTCATTTGAATAAGTTGTGAAGGATTGAAAACCTTTAAAGTAAACAGAATTAGTATTACTAACTAACTAATCATCCCGCCGTCTCCCCGAAGGGGTAGGCAGAAAGAATGTACTGCCACATTTTTCTTTCCTGACATATTTCTCTCGATTCCTCTACATTCATACACCGTGTCATGCACGCGCGTCGATTTCTTTGACTCCTCACATGGCCGACATTCAATATTTGATTTATTTGATCGTGCCAAGCTTTCCTTGGTCTTCTTCTATTTCTGATTCCATTTACATCGTTAACATATAATATTTTAACCATTCTTTCTTCATTCAATCTTTCCACATGTCCAAACCATCTTAATGATCCTTTCATTATTTTGTTCATAACACTATCATTCGCATTCACTTCTTATATGTCCCCGTGGTTGTTTAATCTATATATGGACAAGTGTACGAAAGAGCTGAAAGGGTTGGATGTAGGTGCCAAAGTATTACATTATTATATACTAACTGGTGTTTATCTCTTATATTTTTTTATTTAAAAATTTAATTAAAAAAACAATTATGCTAAGTGTACTTATAAAATAAATATAACTTTTTCAAATGGAACCAGAGTTGTATGTATGTTACTCTCACCGATAAGTTGGTAAAAATATGTGATGGCGAATATCATACTTCGATAGCTACACGAAATCTCCTGCAATGATGTCACGTACAAAAATAAAATAAAATCGATATTCTTGATTTTTCAGCATTTTATCGATGAATCTCGAACATTTTAAAAGGTTTGTTATTTAATTTGTTTATGTAATCTACGTATTTATATTAGTAAAAAAGATTACGATTATAGTACCCGGCATATTACAGCTTATCAAAGTAATTGTTGTTTGGAATAGATTACACAAAAAAAACATACAATTGTATTGAATAATATTTTAAAACGTAATCATTGATAAGTGTAGAATGCACGTACGCATTCACCAATGTGACCTTTTCTGGACATCTGGTGATTTTCAAAACATTTGGAGAGTAAATAATAGTGGCTGCTGTTCATACTGAAATGTATCTCTGTGTACATAATGTGTACGTAAGTGCAGGTTCATTGTAAACTCTACTTGAAATTTGAAATGAGAGACGACCAAAGAAATCCATTGGCGTTGTCTATGATTAATGAAAATAATGTCTCTACCAGAACATGGCAACGAACTGTCGAAACCGGTTGAATCCATAAACCTTAGTGGAATCAAATTAAATATATGATATTTCTTCTAATTAAAATGTTAATGTTAGAATGGTAAAAAAATTATATGTTAACGATGTAAATGGAACCAGAAATGGAGGAAGACCGAGGAAAACGTGACACGATCAAATAAATCAAATATTGAATGTCGGCCATGTGAGGAGTCAGAGAAATCGACGCGCGTACATGACACGATGTATGAATGTTGAGGAAGCGAGAGAAATATGTCAGGAAAGAAAATTGGGGCAGTCCATTCTTTCTGCCTACCCCTTCGGGGAGACGGCGTGATGGTTAGTTAGCTAGTTAGTTAATATTTACGCCATACTTATAACATCTGTCAGATCATGTAAACAATTTTATAATATTTCAAAAATGCATCTTTATAATATCTATCACTGAAGAAGGACTGGTTGTCCGAAACATGTCAATGTAATTTTTTTTAAATAAAAGTGTTGTATATACAAAGTTTATAAACATGAAAAAGAGAAATAAATATATGATTATAATGAAAATTTTGATGGATTTATTTTTATTTTCATTACTTACAATGATCTTCCACCTAGAATTTCAAACAATAACATTAATATTTTGTAGTATATGATTCTTAAATACCTTTATTACTCAAATATTATAAACGTCAAACTCAAATATTTAATAAATAATTAAAGAATTTTACCAAAAAAAGTTTTATATTTTATGATAAAGATCGATATTGCATATGTGCCGATATTGCAAAAAAAGTGTTAATTGTAATAATTATTCACCTTAAAACATGTTTCGAATGGTTGCCACCTTACCTCGATGTAAATATCCATATTTTTAAGTTTAAAAAAGCAACGTTTTTTAAATATATATGAATACTGCACATTCGTCGGTCTAGTGATGAAAACACAAGTTTTACGATATGGTCGGAGGTGCCAAACAATTCGTGAAAACGCCAGTTTTCTAGAAGTTTTATTATATTTTATGGGAATGACATGTTTTGTCCTTCTAAGGCATTATCAAATATTTGATTAGATACATTTTTTTTGAAAATAAAATATTGTAATTCCTAAAAGATCTATCTAGAAATTCCTTAAATTATAACTTTTTTCTCGCATAGTACACGTGCTTGTAATGATCATACAACCACGCGACACCAATATATAAGATTTTTTTAGAATTTTTTTTTCTTGTTCCTACCAACAGTGAAGTAATTAAAAAATATTAACATATTTACAAGTTCCAAAATTTTGTCAGATGTGGTGTCGTAAGAAGGGCGGAATGGTGAATGTTGTTAAACATAAAGTGATCGTTTAACCCAACCAATGACCATATTCTGTTTCTAAATAATTTACATCTTCGTCTCTATTGAGATACAATTAATCCTTATAAGATTTTTAATGAAAAAAAATCAACAGAAAATACACTCCACGCCCCTGAACATATACACAACGATAATGCAATTTATCTAAAGTCACGTTTCCCTTTTACTGTTACAATTTTATGAAATTAAAAACTTAGTGGTGCAAACAGGACGAGTTGATTTGATTTCGTTCCTGGGCGAGACAGAGTAAATAAAAATACGTTATACGGTACCAATAAACCCTTCGTGTTGTTGAAAGTTTAAAAGCATCGTATCCGTAAGAATGTTGGTTCAGTTCATATAAAGAATTTAATTATATGAATTGAACCAAATAAATAAAATATTCATAGCTAAACACTGTATTGGGTAATTGAGGGGTATCATAACAAATATGCCAAGTATCAAAAATGTAAAAATGTGTTTTTTTAATTTATACAAATACTTACAGACAAATACTGGATTTTACACATTGCGGGTTAATTATTTTTAAGGATTAATTGTATCTCAATAGAGACGAAGATGAGGCGTTTATAAGACTTATGACCTATTATTGGTTGGGTTAAGCGATCACTTTATGTTAACAACATTCCCCATTCCACCCTTCTTACGACCATCACGTCTGACAAATTTTTGGAACTTGTATATATGCTAATATGTTAAAACACTTCACATTTTTAGGTCAATATACACTAGCGCCATCTATTAAGATTATTTGTAAGCATTATATGTTTCCAAAAAAACATTATATGTTTTCGTCTTCGTCTCTATTGAAATACAATTAATCCGTAAAAATGTGTCTTTCATCTCAATTGGCGTTGAACATTAAAGCCAATCACTAAATATTTGTTTAAAGGTGCTAAGTGATTAAATAATATAGTGTAGTTCAAACTTCACCCTAAAAATCCCACCAGTGATACACATTTTAAAATAAATAGTGTTTTCGTTAAAAATGAAATTAAATACTTTTCACTTAGTATAAACCTCTTTATTGAGTTAGTAGTTGATTTCACTCTACAACAAACTTCCTCAGGGCTATACATCAACTGTTTTCTTCCTCGACTCTATTCACAAACCATTTTGTGTATAGGCCTGAAGAAGCTCGCTACAGAGTGAAACCGGTTGGCACTGCTAACTCAATAAAGTGGTTTATACGTCGTGGAAAGTGTTTAATTTTATTTTTGAATATGTCAAACCAATATGTAATAATACCACTATGGTGGGTTCTTATTTCACTTAGCACCTTTATAACAACCAGCCTTCAATTAGTGAAATTATTACTCTTGATGATATACATATAAAGTAAAAAGTTTTCGTTGTCAAAAAATTTCAATTGAATGTTTTACTAACTAATTTTATTATTAGTGATATTACGTGTTTACCGGCATGCTATTTTCATTTTCTCTGGCGATAACACTTACAGAACTTTCCGCGTAAATCTAAAGATACACACCTTGTACTTGTGTGTACCCGTAATATTATCGTTCGTGTCGACGTGACGAAGAGCGCGAATTGCTCTCGATTCGGCAGAACAACACATTCATAACACAGCAACAAGCTGCGCCAAGATACCAACCAGATCAAAAAAATCTTTGTTTTTTGCAAACATCGTTCAATCAAGCATTGCATTTCAACCAAGATATAAAATCTATTTGAATGATACTATCCGTTAGAATACAAAAATACTCTTAGTAGAATAAGACGTTAACATTGTGAAATTTCATATTTATTTTTATATAATCCGGCGGAAACACTATAATTCATCAAAATTATTAACTGTTTAATTAAAAACAAAGTTAAAATATTACATTCTATTTATTTGATTTCTATGAAAAGTTTAATGTAACATGGCCTTCGTGGCCGAGTGGTAAGTGCATTGACTGCCACTTCGAAGGTTTCGGGTTCGATTCTCGGCGAGGGCAGTGTATTGTCACACTGTCTTTGGTCTGGTGTAGAATTCACGTGACAATAAAAATGGTGATAGATTAGCTACATATATATCAAGAGAATCACTATGATAGCTATGGATACCCTTTACATCGATTTGGCTCACGCTGTCATGATGTAAAGAGCGAATAAACAATAATAAAAAAATAAAATAAAAAGATTTTATCCCAACTTTTCTTGGCTAATCAGCTTGTCAATAAATAAATGCATTTTGATATTATAACAAAGTTTAATAATTATATTAATAAAGTAAACCACTGTTTTTTCACAATCAAATTAATTTTTCTCGACATGCATTGAATGTATTGTACCTTCATCAATGTGAGAATGATATGAACTCAATATTTGATTTGTTATACCTCCTTCATTGGGAGAAGGATATTGGGAATGTCAATATTTGTTCATATCGTTCTCACGATGATGAAAGTATATAACGTTAAAAAAACAGTGTTTGAATTTATAATAACACTTTTGAATGGAATTAGGAGAACAAAGAAATAAAACTAAATATTTAAGTTTTTATTATATTTTAAACTGTTAAATTATATAACTTAGTTTTATGTATCACAATTGTATTATATTTTACACGACAACTGTTTCGTCAACCTATGTTGACATCATCATGTGTTACAATAATATATCAAATATATAATTTTTGTGATTTTTCGAACCTTTATGTGTATTTGTTCCATTCAAAATATTCAAATTTACATAGGAACAAATTGACATAAGAACAAAAAAAAACAAAAAAAAAGAAATTATTCAAATTGACATAGGAACAAATACACATAAAGGTTCGAAATATCACTAAAATTTGCTATTTGATATATTATTGTAACACCTGATGATGCAACATAAAAACAAAGTCATTTAATTTAATAAAATTGTGATTCATAAAACAAAGTCATTTAATTAAAACAGTTTAAAATGTACCATACAGGTATCATAGTGTTTCGGCCAAAACAATGTACTATTTTTTTTCATTACTTACGATAAACGTCAATTATGAAATATCAAACAGCATTAACATTTTAAACGTATTTGGTTAATATATTTTTTTATTTAAATACATACTGCAAAAAAGGCAAAGCCTTGTTTATCTGAAAGGGAAGGCCGATAGAATAATCGCCATACTCATTACCTCATATTGCTCTTATCGCTTATTTTACATAATTAACGAATATCTATTTCACTAATTATTATTTCTATGTCATTTATATTTGTCACAAAGTATACGGTAAAGGAACTCAAACATTATGTATGCTTATATTTAGTTTAAGTACATTTTTTCATCCTCTAAATCGGACCGATTTCAGCTCGAAACTATGTTTTCAAATGAAATCAATGTATTTTCTGAGAAGATTCCAAACAAAATTAAAATTTAAGGTATCTATTACGAACAGGTAAAATATAATATATTATATATAACATAATATCAGGAACGCATGAGAGATGGTTCGACTTTAGAAAGACGAGATGCTATCTAAATTCAAGACTATTTGTCTTCAGAACCTACTTTCAATAATATGAAAGCCCTTGTTATAACATGTTTATATATTTGTTGTCTAGAAATTTATATTAGTAAAAACTTGTTTTTTTATAAATAAGTAGACAACATGGACAATATAGCGAGCACTAGCGAATTTAAGACAAAAGTGGAAGCAGATGTTTAAAATTTTATTATTTCATTAATTATTATTAGATAATGAATAGTAGAGGTCGAAAAAGAACTTATGTATTTAAAATATTAAAAATCCACCTTTCTACTAATATCCCGTCGTCTTGCAGAGATATAATAGAAATTGTATTATTATTACAAGTTCATAGACATAATCAAACGAAATATTTCATTGTTGATTGAATATAATATTGTTCTCGTAAAAAAGGGCAAAAAATCTACCCCCGATTATAAGCAATTGTTATTCAAGGCCATTTATTCAAGTTCACAAGCGGATTACATAAATTTGAAAACATTTTCCAAGAAATTGTCAGCGAGGTCGCCGAACTCGATAACCGCCTTACAGTCTGAAGTTTTTCAAAGAAAAGCCGGAAAAGTCGCGGCCTTTCAAGGCCTCGTGACTAACGGCCGCGGTTCTGACTCAGCGGGGTTCCCGCCAACCTCAACAAGAAAATCGTTTCCACATGAAAACTTTCAATTTTCCTTGTATAATATATTATGTTACATGAAACTTAATGTGTTTGACGAATTATGATTCACATTTTTTAACCCAATTACGCGAACGCGAATAAGGAACACTCCGGGCCACACATGTAGCCCCACTATATAACAACCACCGAATTTTATTTTTATCTTTTTTTTCCAACAGACGCAAAAGGAATAGGCTCTTTGTAAGCCAGAAGATCCAAGTCGAAGGCCAAATCAAAGAATAAGGGCCACTTAATTTTGTTATTTTAAATTTCATGGCAGAAGTTCATTGCAAATAATGAAAAAAAAAGTTTTTTTTTAAATGCATATTTAGTTAAAATCCACTAATGTTTGTGCCTTCGACCGGCTCGCTGCCATCTTCTATATCAAATTTCATGGTGAGGGCTTCGAACAGTATTATTAATATTAATATTAATATTTGTCTTTTTCTTTTTTATAAACGACGTACTTTGTTTACAGCACTAACTTTAAAAAAAAAATATCAGTCATGTTTCGGACAACCCGGTCTTTCCTCAGTGATATTATAAAGATAGTTAAAACTGATCATATTTGTAAACAATTTCATAATATTTTAAATATCTTTATAAAATCACTGAAGAAGTACCGGGTTGTCCGAAACATGTCTGAAATTTCATTTTTTTTTTTAATTTTGTGTTGTAAACAAAGTATATATATAAAAAAAAGAAAAAGACAAATAAAGCATCTACAACACAAAGTATGGCGAACATAGAAGAAATTAATATTATTATTTTACAAAAAACACAAGTTAAAAAAAAACATACAAATAATAACCATTCGAGCTAAGCCGCTATAAGCCAGAAGATCCAAGAACACTCTAGGCCATTCAAATAAAGCCCCCGCATAAACCATCATCGTCATCATTGGCTGTCCTTCGTGTCTGAGGAAGACTGTCCTTTACGGTTGTGGGTCCACATGTGACTGAAAAGTACGATCCTGGATCCACACATTCCGGGGAAGTAGTGGAACAGTCACCGTCTTCCGATGGTCTCTCATTTCTTCTCCTCCTCCTCTCTGAGGCATCGTCTCTGCGCTATGCTTCAAAGTCCTGTGTGCCTTTATGTGCTGTTATTCACCACCCTGGTCTGTCTTCTGTAGTCTTTCCCCAACAATCACAATTAATATGAGTCTTTTAAGGTTTGCTTTAATGGAGTCCCTGAAGCGTTTTTTCTTACCACCGTGAGAACGTTTCCCTTGGGTCAGCTGAGAGTACATTATTTTCTTTGGGAGTCGTCTCAGGCATGCTGATGAAGTGACCAGCCAAACCAGACAGCTTAAACCAACAACCCTACGACCTTTATGGCAGAGTGGTTACGAGCTCTGACTTCCATGCCGAAGGTCCTGGGTTCGTTTCCCGGCGATGGCAATGTGATTGTCACACTGCCTTTGGTCTGGTGTAGAATTCACGTGACAATAAAATGGCGATAGATTGGCTACCTATCACATGTCACAAGAATCAATATAATAGCTAAAAAATAAAAATTGTATACAGTAATTGGGTCCAAACAACCTGTTGTGTACATAAAAAAAAAATAATAAAAAAATCCAATCACCCTTCCAACAATATTTTGCATTCAAAAGTCATTTGAGCTAAATCCCTGTAAGTCAAAAGATCCAAGAACAAGCAACACTCCACACTATACAAATCAAGCCCCGCATAAACCAACAACACACCAAATAACCATTATAACAATTTTCCCATCAGTCGTAAGAGGAATAGCCATAAGAGTTGAACCTCCGTAAGCCGGAAGATTCAAGTCCAAGTGGAAGTCCAAAAATAAATTTTTATTAAGTTAATTAACTCCCGTGAAAAATTCATCCACAAAACTTGCAATGCAATATATATTAAATTTATTGAAAGCTAAGGCATTAATTAACACTGTGGAATTCCAAAGTGATATACTTAGGGAATTGAAAAAAACTTTGTTCATTTTCCACAAAATATTAAAAAATATTTAAAAAAACACGACATGTTTCGGAGGATACTTTCATTTCTAGTTGTAAATATACAATAAAAACTAAACAAAGAAAGACTAATATTAAAAGTGCATTTAAAATTTGATACAAAAATTTTAATTTAAAAATTAACCTGGGCTAATTGTTACAAGTACTAATAATATTTTTTAATAGTATTTGTAACAACACCCAAGTCTCCCAAGCTCCCATTCCCAATCATATGCAAACTAATCATTTATTAATTTCTATTTAATATATGTTTTTTCAAAAATGTACGTGTATGTCTTTTCTAAATTACAAATTTATATTTTTATATTATCATTATATATTATTATTGATTCATATTATTTATTAGTTATTACCGTAAAAAAATAATTATTAGAAGTTGTAGCCTAGGTTAATTTTTTAATTTAATTTTTTCTATCGAATTTTAAATGCGTTTTTTATATTAGTCTTTCATTGTTTAGTTTTTATTATATATTATATTTACATCTGAAGATGGAGGTATCCACCGAAACATGTCGTGTTTTGAAATATTTTTTAATATTTTGTGGAAAATAAACATAGTTTTTTTCAATATCCAATGTATACGAGTATCAAAATAAATTAAATTAAAATAATTACAATAGTCTGTTTGTCTTTTTTTATATATATTTTGTTTACAACACTTACATTAAAAAAAAAAATTAAATATCAGACATGTTTCGGACAACCCAGTTCTTCCTCAGTAATATCGAAAAGATATTTTAAATATTATGAAATTGTTACCAAATATGATCAGTTTTGACAGATGTTATCATTTGTCTATAACATCTGTCAAAACTGATCATATTTGTAAACAATATTATATTATAATATTTTAAATATCTATATAACATCACTGATGAAGGACCGGGTTGTCCGAAACATGTCTGATATTTAATTTTTTTTAAGTTAGTGTTGTAAACAAAGTATATAAGAAAGAAAAATACAAATAAAATATCTACAACACAAAGTATGGCGAACATAGAAGAAATAAAAGGAACAATAGTTTGTATTTATTTTAATTTTATACATAAAAATTACTTAAAGACATGCATATAAAAAAATATGAAAATATGACAATATGTAATAGAGTTCTAGTGCCAACCCTTATTATTATTTTGTTGAATAACTCTTCTATAATACATCATAACAACGCGAGCCAAATCGGTATAAAGGGTAAACATATTTAATACCTGTATTTTATTAATTATGTATTTTTTTAAATTTACGAATCGGTGAAAATGGTAAAAAGCTAATAAAGGTGTAAATGGTATAGCTAACCGGTTACGCCAGACTGATTGGCATCAACAGACTGGTCTACTATTATATTGATTATCATGACAAAAATTTGGTTCATTTGAACTGCTGTCATAATTTTTTTAATGCAGTTAAATACCTAAAAAAATGTCAACAGAATAAACTTGGAAAAATACAAGAAGATTGTTATTCAAAACTTGAAATAATATTACGTGAACTAACTTTATTATAAGTAGGTATACTTAAGGTCTTCCAAAGTAAATTTATAAAATACATTTCAATATAAAAATTACTAATTAAGATAGTTTCACTACAGACAAAAATATTCGTCAAATAATTTTATACAACTGACGCAATTCATGATTTTATTAGTAAATTTGCATATATACCTATTAGGTATCAATAACTAATACATTGAAGCTCTGTATCAGTGCACCGTCTGAGTCCTGTGTGGTTGGAGCAAGGGCGGGGGCGGGAGTGGTGGCGGTGGGCGGGAGGGGCGGCAGGGGGCGGGATGCACGCTGCAAGTTCAGGGGTGGCGGCGGCGCGTGCGCGCGCACAGGCCGGGTTCACTGCCAACGACAGTGAAACGCGCCGAAAGTGAAATACTCCGCCGCGACGCCCACCCCCTCCCCGCGCGGCCCGCCCCGCCCGCCGCCGCCAGCGCCGACGAACGGTGCGATCTTGAAATTTCGCTTTCATTCGGCGGTCATTAGTCGGCCGCGAGCGGTGCGGCCAGCATGTGTGCGCGCGTACCTCTCTCGGGTCGCTATACATCCACAGTATTTATTATTGTTGTCGTTCAACTTAAACATTTTTGTTCGCCGATTTTTAACATCCAAACATACTTTTAAGAACTTTCGAGTGGTTCGTGATATTTTAAGAGACTTTTCCGCGTTTAATTGAAAACTATAAAAACTTTTCGACGAGATTTCCGCGGCTTTTGCCGGTACCGGCGTTTATCTCGCGCCGGCTTTTCGAATTTGCCGCCTGAGTCGTCGGTGTTTTGCAAAACTTTTTTCGATCTTCCCGAACTTTCGACTTCCGCCGCGGAAGTCCCTCCGGCCTTCAAGACGACGGAAGTAATCAGGAGTTTCGGACCCCTGAGCGGCCTGCCCGGTTTTTTCGGGCGCGGCGAGAGTACCATGGCTCCGCGCAGACAGCCCCTGGGGGCCGTGGGAGAGCCGCGAGACATCGAGGGCGGCGCCAGGTGCTGCGTGCCCAGCGGAGACTGTCTGCGTCTTCGAGACCCCGTCTCCCCGGACGACCCGCGAGACTCAGTGCGCGTCACGTGCACCAACGACATCTGTCCCTACGGGCGCTATATGCACCGCGAGTGCTTCGAGCTCTGGGAACAGGGGGTCCTGGTATACCTGAAGACTTGCGGACGCGCACGTTCCTGGTCCGACCGTAAGCGTCACCAGAACCTATGGACCAAGAACGGGTACGATCTGGCCTTCAAGGCCTGTGGATGTCTTTGCGGCCGCGGCCACCTGAAGAAGGACTTGGACTGGACTCCCCGCGAGGAGCGTCGCAGACGTCGCACTCGCCAGGCAGCCAAGACCCCGGCCCCTGAGCAGCGCCCCCGCGCCGAGAGTCTCTCCTCCAGCGGCTCCTGCAGCCCTTCTTCTACCGGGAGCCCCATCCACCCCCAGAATAAGAAGAACGGTAAAACCGAGAGTTTGTCCGACCGCGTAAGGTAAGCAAATATAATTATTTTCTTTACTATTTCTTGAATTGCCATTTTGACTTTTATTATTACCAATATTTCTAACTGGAATCTATTTCAACGGTAATAAGTTTGAACGTAAATAACTCATTTTTTATCTCAAATTATATTAACTGAATCTCGATCGAATATTAAATTTCTTGAACTTTTGTCGTTATACGAAATGAATGTTTCATGCATCTGTTTTCGAGTTTGTCGGAGATGCTCGCTCTATATTTACTTCTTCCCGTCCCGCTGTTTGAATAGGTTAACCCTCGGATAGAACCATACTTTACCTGTTGGAAGATAACCTAAAACTGTTCGGTGAGAAACTGATAGCGTAAGCCGGTCGTAGACGGATTGTCGCATGTTATGCAATCGATATGGGCGTATTTTGCCGGTGCCGGCTGCATTTCGACCGCGGCATTATCGAAAACGTATTTCTTGCGTTGGATAACATTTATTAGTATTTTTCATTTCGCCGTCATTAAATAATGAGCATTGCAGTGCCGATGTGCCGCATTAGTATTTTTATGTGGACATAAAAACACTATTTATTCGTATATTTACTCTCTCAAGAAGCCGGCCGGCGTTATGAGACTTATAATCTACATATTTCCAATATGCCGCACCATAATAATTAAATAGTATGAATAAGTCATTATTCATATTCAATTCTTTTCAATTCACTTTAAATCTTATTTGAAATTATGCATTTTCTATTTTATTTATTTTTTTATATTTAAATTAGATACAATTGTAAATAATAATTTATTAAGACCAAAACGCCATTAACTTGTTAAATAACTTTTAAAGGTGTGTATTCATTATACGATAAAAAAATAGTGATATTTTTACTATTAATAATATTTACAAACAGCTCTATTTTATTTTTAATGCATTGAAACTTTGATCGAACCATAATAAAGCGATACAACGAATCGTAATAACTATTTATTTTATTTTTAAATAATTAAAGTTTGATGATCATCAGGTTAATGATAAATAAAAAAAGCATACCTTTATTCACTTTTTGTATGTGACTATTTTGAAGTATTTCGTTCACTTTTACACACCTTCGTTTACTTACTAATTCTCGTGCTTATCAATGATATGTATGTACTTCAATACCATTAAAACGCATGTACGGAGTTATCATTATTAAAAATATACATATTACAGGTAAGTTATTTTTTTTTATATATATAAACAGTGTAATTTGAGTATTGTCTAGTAGTTATTGGATTTTATCAAGGACTAATATACTTTAAGTATCTTAAAACAGATACAATTGACAAATAATTCAAGTAATATAAAATAGATTTTTTTTTCATATAAAATTAATACACAAAGTCTTGTTTTTCCGATTGTAAAATATGTTATGATGTTTCTTTATTTAGCATATGTGTTAAATATAGAATTCTGATACCGTAATAAAATTCTTATTTGATAAAAAATAGTGTATATTTATAATATGGTATATTGCTCAAGTAATAATTTTGCCTCAAGTAATAATGCCAGGCTCGCTGGCATCGACAGACTGGTGGTCGACCAGTAGTTAAAAAACATCGTTTTTTTTAAATAATTATTTCAAATTAAATTCCATCAAGAGATTTCAGTAAAATCATTTGATTACTCGATATATTTTTTTCCGGTAAGTGACTAGCTGTGTTATGCGATGTTATATAATATTTATATGTATCACTTTCATGGTTATAATCTAGTATTAATAATCGATTTAGAATTATTAGTAATTCCAAAATTCCAAATATATAGATATAAAATAATATAAAAAAAAACACTTTGTATTTCACCACAGTATGGTTATTATAATCGATGCCAACTAGTTTCGCTTGGACCCAAGCTTCATATGGGGAATATAATAACCAAAGAAAACCTTTAGTTATATCAATAAGTTTAAAATATCTAACCACAAAGTGAGTGCTTCATATGAAAATTCCATGTTTCCATTTTATGAACTTTGTAATTAATTTAATAAATGCAGTAGAAATGAGATCTCTTAGACGAATGTGTGGATTCTCTGTGTATGATAGAGTGTCGAATGAAAATATAAGAAGTGAATGCGGTGCGAATGATGGTGTCATGAACAAAATAATGAAAGGATCATTAAGGACATATGGAAAGAATGAATAAAGAAAGAATGGTAAAATAATTATATGTTAATGAAGTAAATGGAACCAGAAATAGAGGAAGACCGAGGAAAACGTGGCGCGATCAAATAAATCAAATATTGAATGTCAGCCATGTAAGGAGTCAGAGAAATCGACGCGCGTGCATTTCACGATGTATGAATGTTGAGGAAGCGACAGAAATATGTCAGGAAAGAAAAGTGTGGCAGTCCATTCTTTCTGCCTACCCCTTCGGGGAGACGGCGTGATGGTTAGTTAGTTAGTTAGTTAGTAAAATTTATATTTATTACTTAATTTGGTTTAATAAATATTTAGATTATATTTTGTTAAAATTGGTTAAGTGTTTTTGCCGTAAAGATACAAATAGTTAACGAAAATTGGTTTGCATTTTAGATAAACAAAACCTACACTTTGTATAATATGGGAATATATCAACTTTTATGTACTTATGTACCCACAACCAATCGAACGCAATATTTGAATACCTACGAACGTAGGTCATGCAATTAATCGCGTTACAGTAAAATCAATTGAATGAAAGCGCAGTTATTATTAAAGGTCTATTGTATATTACAAACAGGGCTTACAACTATTCAATTGGAATGTATTGGATTTCTGTATTATGTTTGTACAATTTATAGAACTAACTAATTAATTATTGTGCCACAAAATACGATACCGAAGTATTCAATGGCAAACAAATAAATTATACATTTAGATGTATGATATGTCATACAATATTCGTACTTATTCAACACCACAAATAAAGTTTCGACCCAAGTGTATAAAAACAATCAATTTTATTTCCTTTTGTTATCAATATACAAATATTCAAACACTTTTTTTTAATCATTTTTTTTTATCAATAACTAACTAACTAACTAACTAACCATCACGCCGTCTCCCCGAAAGGGTAGGCAGAAATAATGGACTGTCACATCATAACTGATGCAGCACTCCATTCTTCTCTTTTCGCCCCGCGGGAGACGCGGTGTGATGGGTTGCGAATCTCATCGAATAAAATATTAATAAAAATAATATTAATTTACTTATTTAACAAAAAATACATCGCATTGTGCATATTGCATGATGTAATACAATAATTTTATTTCTTCTTCTTCCTTATTGTAGACCTATGTGGTCTGTTCTCCAGAGTGTTGCTCCTCTTGTGAGGTAGATTCCCAGCTGTCCTTCCATCTTTTAGGAGGTCTTCCACGAGGACGAGTCCCATGAGGTTGATTATGCAATGCAATATAGGGGAGTCTGGTGGTGTCCATTATTTGAATATGACCGTACCAGTCCCTTTTTCGCTGTCTGCCCCATCTTATAATATCCTCAACCTCACAAATCTCTCTTATTCTGGTGTTCCTCACGCGATCTCTCAGTGTCTTATTGCTATCATCCTCAGTGTCTTTACTGTGTCTGCCCTTGCTTCGACGCCATATGTTATTATTGGTCTTACGCATGCTTTATAGATTCTCATTTAATATTTTTTTTAATACATACAATTATTAGAAGACACTGATTATCTTAAGTGAGCGACACTATCACAAAAGTCTACATTTGAAGTGACAAAGTTTAGCAAAGAGATTGCTCTACCTACCGGCATAACCATTGAAAGATTGGTTCTGCATCGTGAGAGATATGTGCCCTCATTGTAGAAGATAGATATATCAGGAACGAACGGATCCATTCACTCGGGATTTCTGAATTTTATATACAAACGCCAATCAGTTTAAATATTATCATATAGTAATAACATAAATCTTACTGAATGTAAAATCTTGCGTTCCGGACGCAGTGCTCTTAAACCAATTAAGAGCAACACGGCACCATGAAGCGATGCTTGAGATTTCTCTTATGAAACGATTTTCAAATAATGATATTTAATAATGATTATATTTAATATAGAGAAATAATAAAATAATATATTTTTAAATGAGAATGATTATATGTCGGCCACGTGAGGAGTCAGAGAAATCGACGTGCGTGCATGACACTAACTAACTAACTAACTAACCATCACGCCATTTCCTGGGTGGGGTAGACAGAGAGGATGGATCGCCACTGCTCTGTCCTGGCATACCTCTCGGGCTTCCTCTACATTCATACATCGTACCATGCACGCACGTCAATTATTCCGACTTCGAATGTGACCGCCTTTTAGTAATTGATTAATTTGGTCATTCGCCCTCGGCTTCTTTTTCCACTCACGCTGCTTGTGTACAACTTTTTAACCATTCTACTCTCATCTTTTTTTTAAATTTTATTCATGCTGCAGTCATCTGCCTTACATTTCTTTCTTATTTCATCGCTCGTTATTCTATCATACAACGTTTTCCCGCACATTCTTCTTAGTGATCTTATGCACGTGCGTGCATGACACAATAAATGACGAGTAATCGACTTCTGTATGTCACAAACGAACAGTGTGGCAGTCCATTATAATAGTATCATTTGTTATAATAACGCTTCATTTTTTTTTATTTTTTTAAAAGCGATATTTAACGATTTAACCAATGTTTACCTATCGTTACGTTTCGCCATTAAGACTATAATAGTGTTTTTTTACTCACATCTATTACATCTTTAGTTAATTTTTTGGTACAGGGAATCGTTTTTCTTTGTTGCTGCCTCTTCCCTTTCCCGCCGGCCGTTGTTTTTTTATGAGACCATTAAGGATTTCTTTGTTTGAAGTTTTGATTAGATTCCCTAGAAAACGGATTATTATTTCTGGTTCAACTATTTTACTTCTCCTAAACCAAATCGTAATGAGTACTTAGGGATCTAATATTAGATATCTATGTTTCAGGGGTAAAGGGCGATAAGTTCAATTTGTTAACTTTTTTTAACTAACTAACTAACCATCACGCCGTCTCCCCGAAAGGGTAGGCAGAAAGAATGGACTGTCACACTTTTACTAATGCGGCACTCCATCCTTTTTTTTAATAACTGAAATAATCCAAATAATAGTTCCTTATTTAGTATTTATACAAAATAAACTATCCGTTTCACTACAATATTTGTATTACTAATCTACATTAAAATTAGCTTAACAAAATAATTATTACAATAATAACTTACATTGAATAATGTTTTTTTTTTTTTCATTTTACGTTAACCATTTTTAAGGCCGTTGGAAAGATATAAAAAAATAAAAAATAATAATATCATTGAATTACCACAAACTGGAGCGAGAAAAAAATCATAAATTATTATTAAAATTGCTTATTTATTATAAACGGAAAATCAACATTTTTTATAACAATGCATTAAACAAAAATTCTGACATAACTCATTTTACCTTGGGTATTCAGATATTTCCTGCGAAACATTTTTATTTTATTCTTTAAGTTTTTCTTCTTCGATTCTCGAAGCAAATAGGTCACTATATCTTATTAGGGTGGGTTATTTTATCTCCTTAGTTTGCGCAACCCTCTGACAAGCAGATGTACTTAATGTCGAATAAATTCCCTCCCTTTGCAGAGAAACTGGATTCCCTTCTTATTCTTGTTCAGAATCCCTCCCTTATCCCTTTGGGGGACAAAGTTCCAGCAAAAAATGCACGTGGTATTATTATTGTGCACGATTTAACACCACGAGTACTGACCGCTTAAACGGTTACTCACACCGAAAAAAACATTAATTTAAACATCCATATGCTAACTGTTAATAATTTGATTCTGACCATGCTCATCTAACAAGATTCAAGTGAGAATTCGATGCACACTATTGTTTGATCTGTCGAATTTCATTTAATACCTACAAAATCATTCGCAGCAAAGTTTACTATTCAACTTAAAATCTACCAAGTATCCCTGAATGTTTTATTAAAATTCCTTGATATACGAGTATGTTGATTTGTGATGTTTAATATGAAATTATATGAACATTTTCGTGCTTATATGTAGACAGATTTAAAACGCCATAAAATACGCAGCTCTAAAGTGACTCTTAAATAAAAATGTTAATTTTGAAACTAACTAACTAAATAACCATAACGCTAACGATAGATCGCCACATTGTTCTATCCTGGCACATCGTGACATGCACGCTCGTCGATTATTCCTACTTCGAACATGGCCGCCTTTCGGTAATTGATCATTTGGTCATGCCAACACTTTCATTCGCACCGCATTTACTTATTATACTTGCATTTGACACTATCATTTACAGATTAACCACACATTCGTCTTAGAGATCTCATTTCTACTGCATCTATTCTACTCTCACCCTTCTTTTGCCAGTTCTATGCTTCACTTTCATACATGAGGGTGTGATGGTATTGAACCATCGTAGAGAGAGATACGTGAATTCAGATGTAATACGAAAATAAATTCAAATGACTAGAAAATATAACACCTAGCCAAGTGGATGTAGGGGTGCGGGAAGCAGAGGGGGACGAGGGGGAAGATTTGGGGATGGGTTTGGGGCGCGGGGAGCGGGGAAGGGTAGTGGGCCAGGGAGAGAGGTAGCTCGTGGCAGTTGACTTTTGACCTGACGGGAAGCGGTCGCTTTTGGTATTAAATTCAGTGGGTGTTTGTTGTTTTGATTACCAAGAACTTCAATTTTATTTTGTATAAGTATAGTGGTACGAGGGTGCGGCATTTGCAGATTTAAAAATACTTTAGTCAATTCGGTGTCCAGAGCTGATCGACGGAAAGCTAAGTCTAGAATTAAGAATTTATATTTCAGGAAATTGGAACGTATGCGTTCGGCTTACTCCATGATTATACTATGCTTACGCTTACGTATTACATACATGTACCTAGATATATATATATGTATATGATATATCGACACCTTTCCTATACTGCACGTAATATAGTTCACTAACACTCGGGCCAACAACGCATCGCGCCCGAAACAGGTATTCACTAACTCATCGAATACTGAAATCTTAGTTATGGACATGTAGCGTTCTAACAAAATTTGCCATCTTCTATATAAATAAACATATAAACTTCGACCCATGCAAATTATGCTACATAAATATGGTTGACTGCTGATGAATGAAGACAGTTAGAGAAGTTGGGAAGCTCACTTCAAGAGCCCGCGCCATATACAGACTCCTATAGATAAGTAGGTGGAAGACCCTACTATCGCGTCTGCGGGAATTCTGTCGTGGGTGGGCTAACTTCGAAAACCCCCGATAGGGTGATGGCCAGGTTCATGGGTTTGAATCCCCAGGTCCACTGATTAAGGGTTGGGAAGTAGGTCGTCTGGTTACCAGACGATCCTGCTGTGGAGCAGTGGAGAAAAATCATCAGTCTGACGAAAAGACTGGTTCAACGCGATACTAACACTATTATATCCCAGTTATCCCCCACAACTCCTTATATACTTAATATATTATATTTTGACACTGAATTGCTATATAATTGTACCTTTCAGAAAGCTGTTCTTTATTGCATCATTATTACATTACGCTCTGATTTAAATTACTGTACATTGTATTTGTTGTATATTGTTTGTGAATGTTTCTTCCAGGGCTGCCACATTTTCTAGAGATAATATTTTGAATTTATATTTTGTAAACTTAGAGATATTTTAGGTTGTTTGGTTTAGATGTTCCTAGGAAATATTGAGTGACATATAGTTTGATTACACGTGGGTTTGTCAGGATTGCTTAGAATATTCGGAAGGGTTAGGAACGATTAGCTTTAGAATGAAATTATCAGTATTCGCCAAATAAAAGGGCTTGGATTACATCGGTCATAACGAAGGGTCATACGGTATTATTTCTAGACGATCACGAAGGCCAACTCGCGTAAGGTAAAACACCCGTAAGCTCCGTATAGGTGGTTGAAGGGGGAATGACTGGAGGAAGCTCCACCATTCGCGGAGGAAGGTTAGGAGGGATTCTGCTTAGGTTCCTCGGGGAAAGCTCAATCTATCACATTTGGTGCAGTGACCAGGATGGAACTACCATAGTAGTTGATGATAACTTGGAAGGGTGGGAGGCGATCCCATCACAGTTAGGTGTCCTCGTGGACAGGGCATTTCACCACATTTGGTGCCGTGACCAGGAGTGGTCATCACAGTTAGGGTCCTCGCGGGCAGCTCGTTCCACCACATTCGGTGCCGTGACCAGGATGGATTAATTCCCCACGGACAGGACGAACCACCACAAGGGTCAGCACAAGAACACCATTATGCACTTCAAATCAATCAAATATTAAATGTCGGTCGCGTGAGGAGTCGGCTTGATGGTTAGTTAGTTAGTTAATTAAGCATTTGAGGCCTTGCAACGTGTCTAATCATTTTTTTATTATTATACTATTTTGTTAACATAGTTATCATTTTTTTTAATTAAACAGCAACTAAATGAATTAATTCGTTTTATTTCTAATCTAGAACACCCCCCGACGGTTAATTTTAATTTCAAGTGAAGAAATCTCATTATGAAAGATGAAATCAACCAATTAAAACCATTTCAATTTCCAATTGCTGATTTGGATAATTTTCTCGGCATGGGGAGCGCCCGAGGGAGTTATACCTCCCAAAAAATTAACGAGGAAATAAGATTTTCACTTAAAAGCCGAAAACAGATTCGGTTTGCATCTTCTAGTGAAATCAATTCAGCTATCTTTTTTTCTCATTGACTGTGAATTCATCGAATTCTAATCTTAGCTTTCAATTTTTATTTCTTCTATATTCGCCATCAAATGGCGGTTATACTCGTAGATTCACACTTTTCACATAAATGTTTCGGGACATTGAAGCCTTTACACTGAGAAAGGGTTTTTGTGTCCCGAAACATGTTTGTGAAAACTGTAAAAAAATGTTTTTAATAAGTTATTCAAATTTCGATTTTATACTATATTTGAAATAAAATTCCATACACAATGTAGTTCTAGTGCCAACTCTCATGTATGGAAGTGAAGCTTGGAGCTGGCAAAAGAAGGATGAAAGCAGGATAAACGCCGTAGAAATGAGATCACTAAGAAGAATGTGCGGGAAAACGTTGCATGATAGAATACCGAACGATGAAATAAGAAAGAAATGTAAGGCAGATGACTGCATCATGAATAAAATTAAAAAAGGATCCCTGAGATGGTTCGGACATATGGAGCGAATGGATGGGAGTAGAATGGTTAAAAAGTTGTACACAAGCAGAGTGAGTGAGAAAAGAAGCCGAGGACGACCGAGGAAAACACGGCATGACCAAATTAATCAATTACTAAAAGGCGGCCACATTCGAAGTCAGAACAATCGACGTGCGTGCATGGTACTGTATGGATGTAGAGGAATCACGAGAGGTATGCCAGGATAGGCCAGTGTGGTGATCCATCTTCTCTGCCTACCCCTCCGGGGAAATGGCATGATGTTTAGTTAGTTAGTTTAAAATTCCATATCAAAATTTGTGAAAAAAATATTTTTTAGAAGTTTTATTTTATGTTATGGGAGCGAAATTTTCACCTAGCAGATCATTATGAAATTCCAACGAAACATCGAAAAACGTGATTCACATAATATATAATAATACATTTTTGCATTCATTTTTAAAAAAAAAACATGTGGTAAGTTAAAACGGTTTGTGTATCAGTAAATAAATAACTCCGTTAATAGTGATATTTTTTTATTTTAATAAGTTCCTAAATGCTTATAAATGGCAATCTTTAAACTGACCTTTAATATATTCTTCGTTGTTGGGTTTTAATAATTACATATTATTTATTAAGAAGACCTTACAATATTTTTTTTGGTAATATGGATGATCGGGTTTCGGAAGACTAGAATACAAATGCTATTATTGTTTTAATATTATATTTATAATACGGATAAACATAATTTGCATAATGCATTTAGTAAGATCTTTTTTTTTTGCATACTCTATGGAATTCGAAATCCAATTAAAAATAATAGTGTATTAAAATAGCTTACAAATAAAAAACCTTTAAAATCGTAAGTTAGGTCATCTTGAATTCAATTCAACAGCAGCATAAATAATTTTGATCATTACGTTTTTTTTGTGAAGACAAAAACTTGACCGTGTTTTTGTTATTATGTATATCTCGGATGAATAAGTATGAGTAGTTTTATTTATAGAAACACGGTCTCTTAATGTGTGTTCCCAAACAAGTTTTATTTATAAACCATAAATTAAAACTGTTTTGGCTGTTGTGAACATAACAGGAAAGTACGGCCATGTTTACCGCTTCCTCCGTAAGAAACCGAACCTACGAAATAACCTCAAACGACACTTTCGGATTTATGTTACAACAAACTTCACTTGCGAGCTATTCCTTTACTTTCTTGACTATTAAAACAACTCTCCCAGTGGTTATGAGCTCCTGGGAAAATATGTTCACTCTTCTAAGTAATTCCCTGTTTTTTTTTTGCTTAATTAATTAGTATTATCAGTGATGTATTCAATAAAATTCAGATTAAGCTAATAAAACCAAATGTGTGAAATAATTAACTAATAAATTAATCAACTACGATATAATGATAAAATTTCTGACTCTCTGATGTTTTACCTTTAAACAATAAATATAAAATAAATTTAATAGTAAATAAAAAAGCGAAATATAACATTATACGAGTATGATAACTTAACAGATTAACATTATTTATTGTGCTTTTGTTACATATACTGTATATATCGAATCTTTTTATCTTAAATATTTTTTATAATCGGTTATATTTTTTATTTTTTTTTTTCAAAACACGTTACGTTTACTTATTTAAGCTTATTTATTTCGATACAGTTCGACGACAGTATACTTACGTAAACATAGTATATAATAATTTATACAGCGATATTTTATTTTTTATTTTAAAAACAATTTATTCATAATTTACTCTGAAAGCTTATAATGATTCACGATCACCATTTCACCACAATATAATATTTGCGTTATTTGACCAGGTCGTTCATATGTAAAATAAAATTTTATTCGTTTTCTACCGAATGAAGAAAAAGCTTTTTTATCATCCTCAGTCATATTCGTGTTACCAATTTCGTATTTACCACTTATTTCTATCTGGCAAGAATATCCACGAAACCGGTCGTACGATTACAACCCCTTCTAGATACATTCTCTGCTGATAAAAATTTGCCACATTTTATTTTAAATATTCAATTATAAGAGCTACTGAATATATAAATAACTGTTTACCATTTCGTTCGACATAACCTGGTATACAAAATGAGCTTATTTACATTATTAGCTTCTGTTATAACATCAGTGAAAATGTCTTCTAAAGCATTCCACTTTGACCACTATTTACTATGAAAATATCCACTCTTTTCTTGCAGAATTGTTGTTCTACCAATAACACGCTGCGCGCCTTTTTTGATCTTACATATTCGTCTCCATTCAACCTTGCATTCCTTCCTTAAAACTACTTCATATCATCCTTGTATCTTATAGCTCAAAGATAAAAGCAATCTGAAATACAAGGTGTTCCGAATTAATTAAGTTTTTTTTCCTAAACGCAGTTTCTATTCTATTGTATAATAATAATAATAATAATAATAATAATAATAATAATAATAATAATAATATTAAAAATCTAAAATATATTTTTTTGTTTATTATTAAAAATTATGAGAATGCCTCTTCTTTAGAAGTTTTATTTTACGAATATTTGATGGAAGTGACATGTTTAGCCATGCTTGGTTATATCAATATTTTGAATAAAATTTATATCTTCGACAATATGTTTATGATTGTAAAATAAGCCAATTCTACAACAGACGTAATATTGTGTTAATTAAAATACTGCACAAGCTATTTAAAAAAAAATCATGCAGATGAAAGAAAGTTTGGCCTGTTAGTCTTAGGTTCGATGAGTTAATGGGATAGTAGCCATGTGTCAAAAAAAATCCTCTGAATAATTGGATTTAGTTAATATAAATGCAATCGAAACAATTCTCTTACATTTTTTTATAAATTAAAAAACAGATTTTTTTTTTGACATTCGAGAGTAATTTTCATGTTTAAAAGGTTTCACTCCTTCATCATCGGAAGAACGATGTAAATAAGCGTACATCGTTTTCCCGATGATGAAGGTGTTAAACCTTCGAAACATGTCGATAAATTGATTAATTCATTAAAAAACTGCTTAATTATCCAATTTATTTTAATGTAAAAATAAATTCAAAAGTGAATAAAATGTTGTTTTATTTAAAAAAAAACTTTTTATGGAATTCCAGTGTTCAAGCTTTAAATGTATGTCTTATTTTATATTGAAGAAGTATAAAATGGTTTGAAACAAACACCATGTATACTATGTGTACTACAATAAGTCAGTAAGGTCGTTTAAATTTAGGTCCCCAATTCCCAATGCGTATTACAGCTTCTGTGATGTAAAGCTTATTGCGAGTATCCTCCTAAGTGCGACATTTTCACACGGTTTCCGACTGAAATGGGTACCACACGTCCCTACAGCCCGAACACGACACAACACAACACTGTACCATCTGGTTGCCATGTTTTAATAAATTTATTCGGTGTTTCTTTTACAATTCTTTACAATATGCTGCAGCGCAGCTCTTGTTGCTGTTCCACAGCGTACGTTTGCAATTAAAGTTACAAAATGTAATTGTTGCAATTCAATTAAAAACATCTATACCGTCTAAATCGAAGAAATATTTAATCAATACGAAACCGCTCACAAATGCATGAAAATGAATATTTATTTTATATTTGTGTGAATTGTAAATAAATTTAATAATTTTTTGTTGATATCAACAACGTAATACAAAAACTTGATTTACAATACAATTAATAAATAACTAACCCCACAGTAAAAGAGCTCTCAAATTACGACCCAAACACCTCCAGCCGCCACAAGCGCCCAAAATTGATCCTCCTTCAGAGGAACACTCCGGGCCACACAAATCATGCCCCCGCATAAACTAACAACCCACCAAATCACCTTCCAACAATGTTCCCATCAGACGTAAGAGGAATAGCCACATGAGCTGAACCTCTGTAAGCCAGAAGATCCAAGTCCAATTATATGACAACTGTTAAAGCGCCGCTTTCGTGATTTAATCACGTCACGGGAATAATTTAAAATAAAATATAAAAAAAGATATCTTTTTTCATATTTATATAAGATATACACAAATTAAAATTATATTTATGTAATAATTAAATAAAACGATGTTTTTTAACTACTTCCACTTTTGTCTTTATTTAGACAGCGACCGGTTTCGCCAGGCTCGCTGGCATCGACAGACTGGTCGATGCCAGCGAGCCTGGCGAAACCGGTCGCTGTCTAAATAAAGACAAAAGTGGAAGTAGTTAAAAAACATCGTTTTATTTAATTATTATTTAAAATGAACTTCCATCAAGAGATTTCAGTAAAATCATTTGATTATATTTATGTATTTGCTTTTTTTTAAGAAATAAATTTCTAACCGATTGCTAATATCAGATGCAGCATTCATTTTAGATTAAAAACGCGTCTTAATACAACCTTGAAGTAATTTCATCACGAACGTTGCGCTTTCAAAGTAAGTGTATTTTTTTTATTATTAAAGACTAAACGAAATAAAATTAAAAATGAATTTTAAAAACTTTTACTAGTTTTAACATCACTTTATTTTTGTCAAAACAAATCGGTTTCGCTCCCGCGGGGTTAGGAAACAAACTTATTTTCAGTTTGTTCAAGCCCCGACTAAGCAATCCGGCGGAAGCGAAACCGGTTGGTTTCGACAAAAATATATCAAGCAGGAACTATCGTTATAAAATAGTTTTAAAAATATTTCTTACTATACCACACTACAAACAAAGTGAATGAATAAAATAAGGTTGAATATACATATAAAAAAAACATACATAAAGGTATACATATGTTTACGTGAATTCGTGAAAAAAGCTGTATATTTAACAATAAACTATATGTTTTATTATATTGAAACAAGTTTGTATTTTATTTTATTACCGCAAGTTTTTGCTGCCTTGCAGTTATGCACATATCAAATCCTGTCTTCTATTAATAAGACTTATGGATAAACGAGGTCATAAAATTCTGTAAATTTCCTCTCGACTTAACGAACATCGTTTTTTTTCTATCCCCTGATTTATGGTTTTCATATTGAGAATATGTTTTAAGTAAAAAGGAACGAAACAGCCAGTGAAGTATTACGCAATCATAGTTTGGTATCTGAAACCATTTGAAAAAAGCCACCATCCGAGTTTTGAGTTAACCCAGCGTCGAATAGCGCTAGTTCAGAAGTCGATAAGAATGTGTCTCGTTTATTTTTATCGTGATAATACACAATAAAATGGCGCTCTCGCTTCGAGAACGTTAGAAAAATAAATAAACACAACCAATGCAACAACAAGCGCCCATCAAAGTGTATTTTTATTCGTGTTTTTCACTCCAAGAGCGTGGGAGATGTTTTTTATTAAGCTCCGTGAACCAAACTGAAATTAATTTTGATTCACACATGTGATGCAAGTTTCGTAAAGATCACAATGTTTTTTTTTAAACTCAAATTCGAAACAATGATAATAATTTTGAAGCGCTTATTTGAGGACTTTTTTATGTCGTGTATAAGCTGCGACAAAGCATTAAAAAGAGCGTGTAAAAGCGATAGTTCACGATGTTTGAGGATTTATGGACTACTTAAACAAGAAAATTTTCACGAAATATAAATAGTCTACTCAAGCATTCTCTGATAAAAACAAGAAGCAATATGTCGATATCTTAGAGTAATAAAACATTTTAAGGGTGATTTTATCATTTAACGTGAACTGATATTTTATTAACATAATTATTTTTCGAATATTTTATGATTTACATATCGCCAATAGTTCTAAAAAAAATAGTTTAATAAATCACCCTAAAATCTCCCATTATAAAAATCTTATTCAAAACATAAAAACCAATTAAGCTCGTGTTTATGTTATATCTCTGGTACTCTGTCTAAGTTTAATTTACACATGTTCATACTAAAGTTCTTGTATTTTGATTTAAATATTATTGGTTATTCATTGCTTCTTGAACAATGATGTAAACCTCCATATTTAATAATTAATGCGAATGAAAACATATGTTTTCTAGAAATTTTATTATAATTTATGGCCATGACACGTTTTGCCTTTCTAAGGCATTATAAAAATATCATTACTACTATTATATCATTACATATTACTACCCTTTCGGGGAGACGGCGTGATGGTTAGTTAGTTAGTTAGTTATAATGCATTAGAAATTCGAAATATGCCATTTCTTTAAATTATTATAAAATTTCTTGAAAACAGACGTTTTCATTCGTATTTATTATTGGTTAGTTTATATTGTTCTCCCGATGTGTAGAAGATTTTTTTTTACGTTCAAACTGTAATGTTTTTGTTAGGAAATAACATACTTATCTCACATGCAGTGATGATAAGAATCACGCGATTCTCCTTATCTATGCAAAAAGAAAAGTATCATGTGTGCAATTAATCGCAGTCAAATATTTGATAGACGAGGTACCTTCTCCAAAAAATGTTCCTATATCTGGCTGCAGACTTATAAACACGCCTTTATTTTTCGTCCTTGGGGCTCTGTGAATGTCAACGTTATCTCTCATAAATATAGCAGCACACCTCATAATGCGAATCTCGTATTTTTAATCAAGAGGTTAGAATGTATTCTCGCACTCTGACATTTTGACACTTTTGATAAGAAAATCCAGAAATCAATAAAAAAAATTGTCATGCAACATTAATTAATGGTAATCAGAAATATATTATGGTATTTTAGGATGCGTTCCATCCAAAACATGTTTATTAAGAGTGCAAAAAATAAAATACAATATGATATTCAGAAATATCCATACATCAGGGAATCGAAGACCCGTTAGGGTTGGGATTGTATATTTAAAAAAGTATGTTCTCGAGGGTAAGAGAAGAGGAGCAGTGCAAGGATAGAGTTGTGGTAGGAGAAAGCATCCTCCGTAAGACCATTTTGTTTGGCGGAGTACGTGGGGGGGGGGGGGGTATCTAACTAATTTTACTATAACTTATAAACAAATATTAGTATTATTATTATACGAGTATATATTTTTATAATTGAGGCGTTTATACTTTCGAGTTCCACAATGACGGTTTTGCTTATTTATTAATTAAATAGCCGTTTTTCCTACTTTTGAAGCGGGAAAAAGGGTGTTTTAAATCATCAATTATTTTTTGGTTAATGATTTCTATTCAAACAAAAAAGCTTTTAACTAACTAACTAACTAATCATCACGCCGTCTCCCCGAAAGGGTAGGCAGAAATAATGGACTGCCACACTTTTCTTTCCTGACATATTTCTCCCGCTTCCTCAACATTCATACATCGTGTCATGCACGCGCGTCGATTTCTCTGACTCCTCACATGGCTGACATTCAATATTTGATTTATTTGATCGAGCCACCCTTTTCTCGGTCTTCCTCTATTTCTGGTTCCATTTACATCGTTAACATATAATTTTTTTACCATTCTTTCTTCATTCATTCTTTCCATATGTTCAAACCATCTTAATGATCCTTTCATTAAGCTTTTAATAAGAGTAAATAAGTATAATAAGACTTTTGGAAAATATTTGTTAATTTTGGTCTACCCGGGTAAAATTTAAAGTTACCCAGCTTGAAGTCAATGGAACACGATTTTCCCTTCCACTTCTTAACAAAACAGACGTGTGTTATCTTTTTAGTAGCTATTGTTTACCTTTCTTAATTCCATAGATAAGTGTTACAGCACTCGAAATAACATACCAATTAGGTCCTATCTCGGGTTATCAGAGTGTATTTGTATTGCCGGTACCATTTCATGCATTAAAATAATTCGGCTAATAATAATAATAATAATTAGGCTAATTTGTATAGCGCCGTTTACGTTCCGGGCGCTATGACAATGTTTTTAGACATGAGAGCTGCATCTGACACCAACAATCAGATATCCATTATTTATATAATATTTTATGCGATATTTTGAAAAGGTGGATTTTTAGGTGAGATTTAAAATCTGTTGGATTATCAATGCATCTAAGGCATGCAGGAAGCGTATTGCGGGCGGACGCATTTTAGGTTTTTATAATCAATAATAATGTTTAATTAACGTTGTTAGATTTGTGCGTTCGACACAAACTGCAATATTGATATACCATTCTTTTATTGCCAGCTATTCAGGCGAAACCGGTCGCTGTCGAATTAAAGAGATCAATGAAATTAGTTATAAAAAAACGGAGTTTTATTTAATTATTATTATATAATTGTATCGAATGTTTTTACTCATCTCTCGATGGGAGTTCATTTTAAATATTAATTAACAAAAAAACGATGTTTTAACTAGTTCCAGATTTGTCATTGTTTCGTTACTTTAGTCTGTCGATGCCAGCGAGCCTGACGAAACCGGTCGCTCCCGAAATACACACAAAAGTAGTTAAAAAAAAACATCGTTTTATGTGAATATTATGTAAAATTATAGTTTATGGTGAGCAAGGGAGATGCATAATAGTCATTATATCATGATTCATACGTTTTGAATAAAGTTTCATAGGTTTTTTTATATCATCAGTATGTCTTGTCTTGTACGTTCGTGTGTTTACACAAACCTTTATTTATTAAGAACTTCCAACGCCAACCGCAGAGGTCATTACAATGACAATGAGTATTGAGGAAACTTTAATGTTATTAAAGCATCGAATAGATAATTAAAACAAAGAAATATTATGATTTTTTTAAATTAATTCTAATTCTCGGTGGGTATTATCTAACCGCAGTAGCAATTGCAAAGATAAAACAATGTTTACAATCATTTAGTGCATATCTATGGATTATTGAAATTACATTATAATGTACATACTGGAAAAAAAATAACATTATTTTATTCATCAACTTGTATTTTAGCTACAACAATAGTCACGTTTTAAATATATAACATGTAAATTTAAACATTTTTTATACCGATAATGTAAATGATTTTGTATGAAAACCATGTATAAAGTAAATATACTAACAGTTTTTATTTTGGAACAATTGGCCCTATTAAAATATGTCCGGCATACGTTATAATCCCTCAATTATTAAATCAATTTTATTTAAAGTAGGTACAAATATACAAAATAAACGTTTTTTTTTATTCTGAAGTTTGAAAGTTGGCAAATATTCTTCTTGGAATACTTAATCGACTCCAAAGGATGTCAAGTGAAACGCTAACATTGCCAACAACAACCGTACGTAGTTTCAACGCAATCCTATGAACGATGCATGAACGCATATGGAACGAACACACATACCTAATATACGTTAATTTTTATATATTAGATTACATTAAAGCTTATTTTTTATACGTTACAATTATTTTAGCCATTAAAAATCAAATACAAATAGCTTTAAACGATTATTTTAATTATCAGTGATGAGTGATGACGTTTGTGATGTAATTTTTGAGTTTATAGAGCACACACATTTAACATTCCCGTTTACTTGTATATATATAAGACCATTTCATTTCATTTATCTGTTTCAAATCCGAGGTGATACGATTAAGCAAAGATATTGCTCTATCTACCGGCATAACCGTTGGCAGGTTGGTTCAGCATCGTGGGAGATAAAAAATCTATGGCCCCTTCGTCGAAGATAATTATCAGGGACGAATAGATCTACATTAGGTACTCAGGATTTCTGAGATTTCTGTAGAAGATTAAAAGTTTTTAAAACACTCCCGGATGTAATAAGAACAAAGTTTGAAACTTTCAGCGAAATCGATCAAGTGGTTTTTGAGCGTTTGGAATACACATATACGAACATTGCATTTTATTTATAAAGATTTACGTTATTCAGAATTACTATCAAGTGTTTAAGAAATCGAACAAAGTAACATTTCAGATTTCGTTTAAAATTTTAATAACAGGCTATAAAAATGTACAATACAATGTCATAAAATCACACGTTAAAATACGGATAACCATCACCTTTATCTTTGGGTCAGTGGAGCACTGGTACACATAGATGACTTGCTAACACCGCGCTCAGGTTCGTGACTGAATTAATAGTAAACACTTGAATCTGTACGATCGGGGTGACATTTCATCAAAAGTCACGCGATCCTGCGGACACAACTGGTTTATCAACACCAATTATACGAATAAACTTTGGTTACGTCACTATACGTATACCACCAATGTTTCTAAATAAACGCTATATACGAGTATGAAAACGTATACATGCCTCATTTAAGAATATATTTTTTTTGGGCAACCATTGTTCGATGATGAATGTAGAATAAATGCAGTAGAAATGAGATCTCTAAGACGAATGTGTAGTAAATCTGTAAATGATAGAGTGTCAAATGCAAGTATAAGAAATGAATGCGGTGCGAATGAAAGTGTTATGAACACAATAATGAAAGGGAAGAAACAAAACATTTGACTTTAGAGAGTATCTTGTCTTCCTAAAGACGAACCATCTATCATGCGTTCCTGGTACTTTACCTGTTCTCAAATAGATACCTTGAACTGTCCACATGTTTATAATGTCTTTAAAATGAATAAGTGATTCATATTATATATAATAAGTGATATTTGATATAGTAAGTGATACATATCTTCAGTGATACATATTGTATTGTAAAGATCACATATTATATATTATACATCTTATATATCTACAACACAAAGTATGGCGAACATAGAAGAAAATCTTTATATTTTTAAATTATTTGATCTTTTGGCATTACCTTTATCATAAGTTTTTTTTAATTAAAAAATATTTTTTGTAAACGGTCTTAAGTTATAAGATAAGTCAAAATCATGATCAACATCAAATTATGATCAAATGATTAAAAGTCAAGTATTTCAATATCTGAAACACTACCGCAACTATATGTATTATTCAACTAGTTTACATAAAACAAGTTGGTTTAATTGATAAAATACGTTATATCCGCTATTTGTACCTTATTTAGCTAAAACGTGCGTGTCCAGGTGGTAAAAATATTTCATGAAATGCTGTCAGAATTTACGCCCAGCTTTAGTATGAGAATACACTTCACAGCTGTCACTGTGGAGTTGTATAATTTACACCGCCTCGATTAATACAGCCATCCTTTCAGGTATCCATCAGCATTCTAAGCAGACACGCAACAATTTAAGCTGCCTCAAATATCACACGTTTTATTACAATAAAGACTGATTTTACACATGAACTAAAAAAAAACATTTGAAAGTTGTATTCAAACTCTTTTGTTTATCAGAGAAACTTTTAGATATTTTTTAAATTATTTAAATTTGATATCAAGATTGTCCTCAGTAACTTCATTATATTAATTGTAGAAGAAATTGGATAATTATTTTAACACATTATTTGCGGGATGATTTGCACGCTTATTATCCCGTGATCCTGGTTTAAAAAAAATGAGTTAATTAAAATATAGCATTTCGAAAGAATAACAGTTTTTCCAATCCGACGAATGTTTTAATTAAAATACATACATGCATAAAGCTTATTCTTATCGCGGATCAAATCAAACATGTGACGTAAAAGACACTTCTTAATCTTCAAATAATTTATATTTTTAATTGAAATTTCTTGGTAGAAGTTCATGTTAAATAATGTAAACAAAAAATAAAATATAAAAAAATTCTTTATTATTATTGTATAATATATATTTAGTGTGCTTCCACTTCCACGTTTACCGGTTTCGGCAGCTTGCTGAAGAACAAGAAGATGGCAGACCAAAGAGACCAGAAGATGGCAGCAAGCTGCCGAAACTGGTCCACGATAAGCACAAGTGGAAACACACTAAATATATAATTATAAAGATTTTTTTATCATTTTTGTTTTGTTTTCATTATTTTTTAACCGCCCTATGCATATGAACGTACGTGATACGCACACTTTGACTGTACCATTCTGCGCTATCCCGTATCACGTACGCGCTTGAGAAAAAGTAATGTACCTAAAATGTACAAACCTTTGGGGATATGCGCGTGTGCCAACAGCACTTGAGTACAAGTATTCACAAGTATGATAGTTTTACAAGAGGCAGGCGAAGTGCTCGGTCAAGTTTTTTACTTATTAAATTTAATTATAATAATAAAATCCTTCTTTTTTTGCACGTATCTCGGAAAATTACCTGAAGGTAGGGTGGTTAATCTTAATGAAGATTCTCTATTCTATCAACTGCCATTTTCATTTGATTTAATGGTATTTTTTTTCTGCAATTTTTAATACTTTAACTCTCTTATTTATCGTTTCTTAAACATTTGTGTTCAATTCAATTTTTCAAGTTTTTTTTTTATATTTGATGGGAATGACAAGTTTGGCATTGCTTACCTATCAAATTTAGCTTCAAGTAGTATAACTTCTATTTATAATTGAAAATGTCTGAGATCGTATCATTGTTTCACCTTTGATGACATTGTCACGGGATCGGGGCTATCGAATGACATGTTGTATATTACTAGAATTACTGGAAATCGTTTCGAGATTTGTAAAAAAAAACTTCCCACACAAAATTAAATGGCAATTTCGATTTTTATTAATCCAATGCATACACATATAAAATCATATTGAGCTTATGTCCATTGCATTGTCCAAAAGTCCATTATTGTATACTTATTTATGCCAATTAAAATCATTCAAATTTATTTAAAGGTAATTGTGGATTTCGTTACTTTGATATTCTAAAAATATTATCGGTAGTGTGTTTGATAGAATATCTAATGATGAAGTAAGAAAGGAATGTAAAGCGGATGAATGCGTGATAAATATAATCAAAAAAGGGTCACTAAGATGGTTTGGACATATGGAACGAATGGATTAGGGAAGAATGGTTAAAAATATATGTTCAAGTAGTGTGAATGGAAAAAAGTCGAGAAAGGCCAAGGAAGACATTGCATGACTAAATTAATCAATCACTGAAAGGCGGCCATGTTCGAAGTAGGAACAATCGACGAGCGTGCATGTCACGATGTGTGAATGTAGAAGAGGAGCGAGACTTATATCAGGATAGAATAATGTGGCGATCCATCCTCGCCTACCCCTCCGGGAAAACGGCGTGATGGTTAGTTAGTTTGATGGTTAGGTAGTGTTTGCAACAGTCTAAAAAAACATGCACATGATGTACATACAAACATTTCGTTCGAACATTTGATAATGCCTTAGCAAGACGAAACGCTTCACTTCCTTAAAACATAATGAAACCGACGTTTCTTGAATATGTATTTATTATTTAAGCGGATGATGGACTAGCAAATAGAATTCAAGAATCCTGATCCATGGGACTTGCTATAAGGCTCGACATGCTCCATTTCCTTCTTCGTAATAATATATGTTTTCTATTTATTTTGAAGATTATATAAGAAATTCTAACACCATTGATTTAAATCCTTGGTGTTAGTATTTAAAACAAATGTATGAACTTTACATTTGTTGTAATCATTGTTCAAACAAATAATAAATAAGCTTAACACTTAAATAAATGTACGTATACGTGATGTTAAAAACATAAACAGAAAACTTCGGTTTCTTAATAATACATACAAGTATAACTAAATTCAATTCACAACCAAAATATTTTGAATTAGGTTGAACTTATTTATATTGCTTAAAAAACATTATTTATGTATAATATTTCAAGATAGAATTCTACCACGAACAGTGGCAGTACTCCCATAGAAGCCCAGAAGCCCGGCTTTCGTAAGAAATTTTGAATTAAAACCCCCAAATTTAAATAATCATGCCCCCGCAGTAACCAACAACCCACCAAATCACCTTCCAACAACGTTCCCATCAGACGTAAGAGGAATAGTCACAACAGCTGAATTCTGTAAGTCAGAAGAGGTTTTGATTCAAAATTTCTTACGCAAGCCGGGCTTCTTCTGGGCTTCTATGGGAGTACCACCACTGACCACGAGGTATAGTTTCGCGAGTAAAAACATAAGATTTCTTAAAATGTTTTATTTATTGAATTGTTTATGATAACTGCCTTATAATATATCACACAAAAACTTGTTTACAGACTTGCAAAAAAAAAAAAAAATTAAACCGGTATTTTTTGTAATTTCAATACAACCATTCGAATTCATCACATCAGATGTACAAAGGAAATTGTTATGTTAACAAAAAAATATTTGTTTCTGCCTAGCCTCACTCTATCGCTATAAAGGTACGTGTACGAGTATACTGTTCCTACGAGATCCAAGTGACGCGTAGAGACGTTGATGGCGAGCGTGTTTTTCGATTCAAATCTCGCGTGGGCTATCGCTTATACAATAATAAAATATGTATGCCCCACTAGTCACAACACGATTCCAAGCGTGACGAACCTATATAACATCTAGGGTCATACCGTTTTGTATTGAAAGAATAAGAAACAGAATCAAAGTGCCTCAAAGTAAATTTCATCAAAATTTTGATTCTAAAAGGTATGAAAGTGAAGCATGGAACTGGCAAAAGAAGGATGAAATTAAAAATAATTGCAGTAGAAATGAGATATCTAAGACGAATGTGTGACAAATCTGTATAAGATAGAGTGTCAAATGCAAGTATAAGAAGTGAATGTGGTGCGAATGAAAGTGTTATGAACAAATAATGAATGGGTTTAGACACATGGAAAGAATGAGTGGAGACGGAGTGATGGTTAGTTAGTTAGTTCATAAAATTTAACACAGATTTTTTTTTTTACAATAATTAATAAAAATGAAAATGTCTGTTTTTAGAAGATATATTAAATTTTATTGGAAAGACATATTTCTCCTTGCTGAGGCAGTATCAAATATTGTATAAACATTATTATGCATTAACAAGGCTAAACATGTCATTCCCATTCAAAGAGTTATCAATAATGTGTGTCGTAACAAAGCAAACTGTAACAACTAGAATGCACATTTTTGAAACATTAAATTCTAAATTTATAAAAAATACATATATTACATGAAACTGCTATAGTTTCGCCTTGCTAAGGCTGAGACATTTGATATTGCAGTAGAAGGCGTATAATTTCATTCCAAATTTATTAAAACTTCTAGAAAACAGACATTTTCATGAGTAATAATCATTTAATATGGAGTCATAAAATATCATTGTCAAGAAACAATAAATATGTTTAAATAAAGTAGTAAAATATGAATTTATTATTCATAACATCCATACATTATTTAGTTATATTAGAGCACATGTCAAATCGACAAAACATTAAAAGAAAAAAATCAGATAACGTACATGTACGAATGAAAACGTCAGTTTTCTAGAAGTTTTATTATATTTTATGGGAATGACATATTTCGCCCTTCTATGGCATTATCAAATGTTTGATAATGCCAACATTTGATAATGCCTAAGAAGGGTGAAACGAATAAAATATAATAAAACTTCTAAAAAACCGACGTTTTTATTCGTTTTAATTATTAAATGTGGGGTTTTATGGTACATCGTTGTTCAAGAAACAATAAATAACGTATAAATGTTTACGTGCATACTTAATTATGTATGTGCAAATATCTGTAGATATTTACTGTTTTGTTCGGTCACAATAAGAATGTTAGTGGATTCGCTGTAGATAATTCTTAAGAAATCTATTTTGGATACCAACTCTTTGAGAATACCAAATAGTCTTTGAATGTCACGAGTATGTGCGGCAATTTTGAACTTAAAATTTATCATGCATCCTTGCTTTGTCGGAAACGTAAAGTTTTAGTTTCCCAGTATTTTTTTATGACTATAAATGCATCCGTATAGCAATAAATAACTAGATTTTAAGTTATAATGTTTACGATAAGCATTTCATATTGTTATAAGATGAGGTAACCTCAGTGGTAATTACCTGAATTACCATGAAAATTATTGAGAATTTTCTTAGCAATGTTGCGAGTTCAATGGCTAATTTTAAATACAAAAATATTAAGCTATTACAATCGCCAACCGATAAGTCAAATTATCATTATTGTACTCTGCATAAATTATTGTTCAAAACCACACCTTCTTATTAAGTATACTTTTGAATTGTAAATACGATGTACCTACCATCTATCGTATTATTAATTCATATAGAAAATAGATAAAAACTTACAAGAACTAGATGTAATATCATAGGAATAGAGTCTCATTGGTTTTTTCATGACAATATTTATAATCAACGGTGAGATTGGTCGCTAAATTTAATAAATTCTAATTATTCACCTTTGTTAGAGCTACACTTAAAACAACATATAAAATCGGATAGATAATTTATAATTTAATAGTAACTTTCGTAGGAAGGAATACATTTGTCGTATGGCATAATTATATTCTTATTTACTGTTTATTGAACAACATTGAAGTTTTACCATATTATATATTACGGGAATGACAACTTTCATCTTGCTAAGATATTCGGTAATGCCTTAACAAGGCGAAACATGAAATCCCACATAATACATTAAAATTTATTAAAGACGTTTTTATCGTTATGGTATACTCGTACACCATTCTAATCAATGAATAAACAAATTTTCGTTTGAAGCACTTAATTTGTGGTGTGGCATTATTTAAAACACTCGTTGACATTGTTTTAGAAAACTTATATTTTGTTTTATCGAACCAACATGCACGTGAAATATATTTTTTTATGGAAAGGGAACTAGCTTTTTAAATTTTATTTACTATTAAATAAAACTTGTAGATAATATTATTCATACATAGCACCTTTATCACGTTTTTTTGGAGTTTAACCTTCTAGTTAATCCTTTCTCAGGCCTTAAGCTCTTAAAGGTTAAATCTGATTTGTGGGTGTATACTCACAATAAAATATTTAAATATTTTTGGGTGCTTTAAAATACCTTAGTTACATTTTAAAACGTCGCTTCCTAAAACGATAAAAAAATATGAACTTGAAATTTTAATGAAATTAATTGAATGACGTAAAGATCAAGATGGTTAGGACTCAAACATAAACAATAGTGAAGATATTCTTCTTCTTCATCATCTTCTTCGTATCAATGGCAAGTCCTTATCACTCATCTTTATTTTGAGATTGTGGTGGAAGGTTTGTTTGTGTAAGTTGTGATTTTGGTGGTGGAAGGACAGTTTACGTGAACGGTTTGAATGAATCATATATTTCATTTACCACGACTTTTTTCAAGTCGGCCATGCTAAAATCGAACTCATCGACGCGCTTGAATAACACGCTGTAAGAATGTGGATAGATCTTAAGAATGTCATAATAGAAGAATGCAATCATTTATTATTCCAAAAACTGCGGAGAAACGACTTGACAGTAAATTATTTCGAATATTACATATCAAAATCGATTTTAAAATATTGGGTTCGGACACTTTTTTTTTAATCGGTTTGATGTTTCGATTAAATTAATGGCTTCCTTATATACAGAATAATAAAGACGTATGTATTTGTATTTTGAACGTCATGGCAATTTATTTATGACAGTACAGTATGGGAAGAAAATCGAATGCATTTTCTCATTAAGAGTTATTATTATTAAATTGTGATACTTCGTTCAAAATGTATTACAATAAATAAATTATTTTATTTATTTTCATTGAAACAAATTAATAAAGTATATTTTCGTTTATTCCATTATATAATAATGATTTTATATTAAAACATAGTTTTTTCCACTTTTAAGTTTGTTTTCTCGACATATTTCGATGGTTTTACACCTTCTTTGAGTTTATAAATTGTTCTCTCGATGATGAAGGTATGCAACCTTCGAAACACGTCAAGAAAAATAATCTTGAAAGTGGAAAAATAGTGTATAATTCATAAATATAATCATTATTATGAAATTCCACACTGTAAATACATTAAAGTCATCAAAATGAATTAAATAATTTTATTTAAAAGAGGGTAATTCAAATAATTTAAAATTAATTTTGATTATTTCCATTTACTTTTATATATTATATAATAATAAAACGAATAAGTTTACACTGACTCGTTCTCTGTGTAACTCTATTTACTTTATCTTAGTGTTAAGTTTTTTCTTAGAATGTCAACAGTCTTATTTTAAAAGTTATGTATTCACTTTTAGGGCACCCTATACTTGGCTGATGTAGTCCACCATGCGAACTCCTTGCATGAATATTAAAGATAACTTTTATGTGTACCGTTACCCTGCTTTATGGACAAGACAAGTATTCTTGTAAGTACCTTCCGACACGAATATAAACATACGCATTGTTTTTACTCCTTATGTTTTCGACACAGTAAAGGTAGCCAGATTCAATACATCACTTTGCATTTTATAATTACTATAACCATAATTTGAAAACTGGTTTCTACACTTGACGTAATATACCTATTTTATTTTTTAAACAGCTAACTAATTAAGTACCTAACTATAATACCGTTTCCCAGAAATAATAATATACTAACTTTTAAAGCGCCGTTTTTGTGATGTAATCACCTCAAGAGCGGATTAAGACGTGTTTTAAATCTAAATATGAACGCTGCATCTGATTGATATTCGCGAACGATTAGAAAGTATAAATAATGTATCGCCACATTTTTCTATCGTGATCTACTGCTCTCGATTCCTCTGCTTTCATTCATCGTGTTATGCACGCACGCCGATTTCTCCGACTATTTAATATTCCATTAACATCGTTAATATTTGCTTTTTTACCATTATTTCTTTTCACTTGCATTTGACACATTATCGTAACAAAATTTTCACACATTCGTCTAAGAGATTTCATTTTTACTGTATTTATTCAACCTTCATCCTTCTTTTGTCAGTTTCATGCTTCACTTCTATACACAAGGTTCGGCACAAGAACACCGCTGTGCAAAACCATTTTAACTTTTTTAGATAGGGTTTTGTTAGCAATGACAACTTTAAGTGCACCATTTACTTTGTTGCCTACCTCAATTCTTCTTTCAATATCCCTCTCCACTAAAATAATATACATGATATAATGAAGTATTTCGTCGAGACCACGTGACACAGGCATTTTTATATCGTTTCATACAACCTGTACTCAAAACAAAAGCTAATATCTTTCTATACATGTTCTCCTGGTACCTCGCCTAAATATTATTCAAAATTATATTGTGACATCTTATTAATTGTAATTTGAATATTTTATTTTCTTTAGCATATAGGGAATAGCAGGTACATTGAAAAACTTTATTGCTGGCTTATACACAAAATTAATTTGTTTTGCAAAATCGAAAACAACAAAAACGCCTCGATTTAAAATTTAAATCCAATGCCAAAAACTCTTCTCATAATCCTGTAAATTAGTTCGTTATGTGATTATCTGTTTAGTATGTAAATTTATACAATTCTTTACGCTTATATACCATTTTATATGCATTTAATTTGAATACAGATCTAGCATCTAAAATATACATGTCGCCATCTTCTTGGAATATATTAATATATAGGTAATTAATACTTCCGTTAATTAAAATTTAGGAGACTCGTAAATTATATCCTGAATTATTATACTCGTATACAAAAATATATTGCTTATTTAAATTCTGGCTATATTGGGATAAATCTATACGAGTATTTGTGCGTATTACCGCTGTTTAAATATTGAAGAGGCCTTAGTTAGAACTCAAAATTTATGCGAACCATTTGCTCTACCGTCTCTTTTGAGAAAAGGGCGCAATAGCTAAACCAGTTTTTGTTATTTATATTACAAAACTAACTAACTAAACATTTCACTGGAGGGGTAGGCAGAGAGGATGTATCGCCACAATGCTCTGTCCAGGCATACCTCTCGGGCTTCCTCTACATTGATACACCGTACCATGCACGTACGTCGATTATTCCGACTTCGAATGTGGCCACCTTTTAGTAATTGATTAATTTGGTCATGCCATGTTTTCCTCGGTCGTCCTCGGCTTCTTTTCCCACTCACGCTGCTTATGTACAACTTTTTAACCATTCTACTCTCATCCATTCGTTCCATATGTCCAAACCATCTCAGGGATCCTTTTTTTTATTTATTTATCCATGATGCAGTCATCTGCCTTACATTTCTTTCTTATTTCATCGTTCGGTATTCTATCATACAACAATTTCCCGCACATTATTCTTAGTGATCTCATTTCTACGGCGTTTATCCTGCTTTCATCCTTCTTTTGCCAGCTCCAAGTTTTACTTCCATACATGAGGGTTGGCACTAGAACTCCATTGTGTACTGCCATCTTTGCTTCTGTGGATATATTTCTGTTTGCAGTAATGACTTACATTACATTTTATGTTAACATAATCTGGCATCCTATGTTTAAAAACATTCAAACTTTTTATTATAATTTTAAGAAGTCGGTTCCAAGTATTATATGCGATGTATTTCTTAATTTGAATACTTCTTTGAATATAATTATATTTTTCGAAAAGAACGTTCTGATTTAAAAATTCTGATATATAAAATATCTCAATGTCATCATACGTAGGTACGAACTGCTTTATGTTATTGTAATCTACTTATATTCCCATTAGAAATCGGGCAAGTGTTGCCAACTGGATTTAATATCTAGGTGAACATCGGCATATATCGGTAGGTACCCGAACTTGACTAGATACCGCGCCAATAACAACGACGCTCTGTATGGCTTATAAAAGGAATCTTGATTTCGGGACAAAACAGCGTTGAAAAATAACACTTAAATTTGCATTTCACCGAAACCTGTTTGTGTTAAGTAATCCTTTACCTACAAATGTATTTATTTATTTAGAGAACTACCTTATCGTCTTGTGGGTCCAACACAAATCGACGTCCACACAAAACAAACAGTCAATTTTCAGCGACACACTGTCGAAAGAACCGCAGCATTTATATAGGCCGGCATCAAAGTTGAAGGAACAATAATATTTTTTGAGTGAGCGAAGTTTACTTTTCAAGTTGTTTGTCGTGCTGTGGACTGGGGGCACGCGCAGTTGGTCGCGCAGTGCTGCCAGAACTACAATAATAAACCGTCTATTTATAGCCCCGGTCGCCAGTGGGCCGGCGTGCATATCATTGCAGCGTGGCAACACCGCGTGGAATTTTGTATTCGGCGTTTGAATCTGATTCGAATTTGAGGTTATGAGCGCGCTGCGATCAGTCGGCTTTGCGGACGATCGAACCGGCTCGCTAGCCGGCATGCATTCGTACTGGCAATTAGAAGAACGATTTTATATAGTCTGTACTAAATAATTACTTTATTGAAGAAACTCGCAAGTATTTCCAGCATAAACGATATTTGATTAAAACCTTTAGAACTGGAAAAAGTTTCTTTTAGAATTACCTAATATAACATAAATATAATCAACCCCCTCCATTAGCAAGTCATATATAAGCCAAACAAACGTTAATGTATGTATCAAAAGATGGCAGTTAGATGACGAACCGGTGGAATTAAACAAAATATATACTAAAGAAGGATGGCGAAAAGAGAAGGATGGAGTGCCGCATCGATTAAAGTGTGACAGTCCATTCTTTCTGCCTACCCTTTCGGTGAGACGGCGTGATGGTTAGTTAGTTAGTTAATATACTATAAGGATATTTTTTCTTCATTTTTTACAATAAACTTCTACCATGAAATTTACAAAAAACATATTTAAAACTGTAGGAATTGGATTTTTTTTTTAAATCAGAATATAAAAATGTAATATTTTTAGTATTTCTATAATATGTTAAAAATATCTAATGGCATTTAAAAATAAAAGTTAATAATAATGTCGTTTTTATTACTTAATGAAAGAAATGTAAAATCCGAAATTTTAATCATTAATAGGTAGGTACTTACTTATCAAACTTAAAATCAACAATTAAACGGCTCTTCGGGTACCTACCTTCATAGAAACTGTATTTAATTCTACACTGTTATTTGTGTGCAACCAAGAACGTTCAAGTCTTAATAACCTCTCAATGGTTTAATCTCAAATTGATCTCCAAAGTTCAACCTTAAACCTTAGATCAATCTAGCGAAATTCTATGGATTATCTAGCGGTCAAAGTTAGTTTACAGCGAACAAACGGAGCCGATCGCGGCATTGTCTCATCAATATCGAATCTGAAATCCCTTTATTGGACGACCTGCTTTAAATTAACTCTAATAATTCTTCATTCTCAGAGGCGACCTAACGTAAACTCCAAATACTCCAAAGCATTAACTTTTCTATAAAAAAATATTTCATTATGAAAAACTAACTATCCATAAGGCTCTCCTAAAGAGGCATCTCCTAAAGAGTAGGCGCAATAAATGGACTATCACACTGTTATTTTCTGACACACGTATTTCGATTCCTCAACATACATACATATTTTTATGCACGCACATTCATTTCTCCGATTCTTCAAGTGCTCGACATTAAATATTTGATTAATTTCATATACCCATGTTTTTCTGTGTCACATTCTATTTCTCGTTTCGTTAACGAATTTATTTCACATTTGGCCAAGATATCTAATTTCTACTGCATTCATTCTTTTTTCATAATGATACATGAATGTTAAGGAAACGAGTGAAATATGTCATAAAATAACGTGAATAGTGTGGTGGTCTATTATTTCTGCCTACCCCTTCGGAGAGAAGGCGTGATGGATAATTAGTTAGTAGATATTTAAGGTGCATTCTAATTAGTAAATACCGAAATTTCCTATTGGATTCTGAAGGGTAAGAACTTTGACCTTCAAATGGAATTAGGTGCGTGAACGTCTATCACTAAGAAATTTTACTTAATTATTTATAATTTACCAATCCAATTAAAAAAGTTCTCCGTGAAATTTAATGATACGTTTAACGTATCTTATAAGTCTTTATAATGTTTTTTTTTAAACTGTAATCCTAATATTTTAAGTGATGAGGTGATGTGATAAATGCTTTGAATATCGTAAAATTATTGCTAAATAAAAACGTTTTATGCAATGTATTAATATAACAAACACCAAAAAAACGGTTCACATTATCAAGGAAAAAAAACGTTGAATGGTCACCATATTTCAAATAAGCGATATTGTATTAGAATGAAACATTCTTTTCATTGTCAATCATCAAGACCACGAACGTAAATGCTTATGTTAGATCGCCGAGCGATATTTAGGGTGACTATTCCTATTTTTTTACTGCATTTATGGATTTTACTTTTCAATAGATACATTATTAAAATAGTATGTTTGATAAATAACATATTTATATCATTATTCAAGACAAATAAATCATTTTTCTTGTATTTTTATAGCTGTAATTATAACCTCTTTGTGCATACCGCCTCAACCGTGAGGCAATAGTGCTGTACCCCATATTCAGGGCGCAATGATTATTTCTCGTCTTCTTCTTAAAGTGCCCTGTCAGGTCCCCTTGACGTTGGCGATCACTCTGGTGAACTCTTCCTTATCCTGCGCTGTCCGGAATAGCTCCTCCACAGTTCCGATTCCCGTCCATTCCCTCACATTGCCCAGCCAAGAGATCTGCCTTCTCCCTGCCCCCCTGCGGCCCTCTATTTTTCCCTTCAAAATTAGATGCAGTAGGCGATATTTGTCTCCTCGTAGAACGTGACCCAGATATAAAATCTCGCGGAATTTGATTAATATCAGAAGCTCTCTATTTACTCCTGCACGATTCAGGACTTCTGTGTTCGTCACTCTGTCCATGGGATCCTGAACATTCTTCGGTGAAGCCACATTTCAAATGCCTCAAACCAGTTCATTGTATTTACTTTTAATGTCCATGTCTCACACCCATATAACAGAACAGACCACACATAACACTTTAACATCCTCTGTCTTAGTTTTAAGTTGACATTATTTCTCTAATATTATTAATTTGTGACAGGACTGCCAAAGCCAACTATTAATGGTACCACATTAATATATAGGCTAATTGCAACGAACCAACGATTTTTAAAATTACCTTTGACATCTTACTATAAGGTTAACATCAAATAACTTAAATAAATAAATAAATATTTTATTATAGTTTTTTTTGTGTTGTAAATTTTGCTTTTATAATTAGATTACCTTGAAATATCGTTCCAATTAGTTTGCCGATTTATACTAGTCAGTCTATGTCCCACAATTATTTTGAACAACATGCAGCGATGCTTCCTACACACATTTCAGCCAACGCGCGGCTAGTGGGAGTTAACCGCACAATAGAGCATCTCAGATTGAAACATCCATACATTATTTGTATTGTTATATTTTGCGAAATTCGAATGAAAACAGCAATACTAAAATAACTTGTACCTAGCCACAACTTTGATATAACAAGAATCTGCAATGTTCAAGTTATGTTAGTTAATTTGGAATCTTTTTGAATTAAATTAGTATTGAAATTCGTCCATACACTATTTGTATTGTTATGTTTTGCGAAATTTGAGAGAAAATAACAATATTAAAATAACTTGTACCTAGCCTCTACAACTTTGATCTAACAAGATTATGCTATGTTCAAGTTATGTTAGTTAATTTGGAATCTTGTTATTAGAATAAGTAAATAAACTCGTCCAGGGTTCAACAAACAGTTCATTATTCATAAAACAATTAAATAATTAACCTTATTGGAAGCAATAGATCAAGAATACGATTACTATTAATAATAATAATAATTATAATAAAAATATTTAAGCACTGTTTTCGTGATGTATTGTTATTCCCACCTTCGTGGCTGAGTGGTAAGAGCTATGACTGACACAACGAAGGTCCCAGGTTCGATTCCCGGCGATGGCATTGTGATTGTCACACTGCTTTTGGTCTGGTGTAGAATTCACGTGACAATAAAATGGCGATAGATTAGCTTTATCCTTTGCATCGATTTGGCTCCCGCTGTAATGATATAAAGAGTGATTTAACAAAATAATAATAATAAAAATAATGAATATTTAATGAATGAAAATACTATTTTTTCCACTTTGCATTTTTTTCTTGACATGTTTCGAAGGCTTTACCTACATCACCGGGAAAACTATATGAACTAACTAGTAAGGTTATGTTTATATCGTTCTCTCTTGGTGATGAAGGGGTAGAGCCTTTTAAACATGTCGAGAAAAATAAACTCAAAAGTGGATAAAAACAGTGTTATAATTTATAAAAAAAATCGTCATTATGGAATTCCACAGTTTAAATGCTTTAAGTTTATCCAAAAAAATAATAATTCATAGTCCAAAGATAAGATATCGTAATTACTATTTATTCTCAATGCGCCCGTGAGGTTATTACATCACAAAAACAGTGCTTCAAAAGTTTGCATATATTTATTATTATTAAAAGTAAATCGTATTCTTGGTCTACTGCTCCCAATAAGGTTAGTTATTTCAAATATATTCAATATATTGTATATTTGTTTTTCAAGCGATTTTACTGACTTTAATCGCACGTACTTGAGCACGACTCCAATTCGCCCAAAATGGTGGGCTCCTCGCCTGTACGGTCTCACGCGGGTCCTCTCGGCCTTGGGAGCGGCCGGGCGGCGAGACCGAGTACCGTGACGGCGCGGCGGGTCCGCTTACACGCGCCGGTCTGTGATTCCAGGTTCGCGGCAAGTCTGGCTTACTGACCGAAAATAATGGTGCGCGATCGTCCCGCAAGTACCGGACTCATAATAAACGGGCTGAGGTAGTCACTGTAGGCGACTGAACACTTTACTATATAAAAGTGGGCTCAATCCTGCACACAAATCAAACGTTTTTTTCCAGGTTCGCGGCAAGTCTGGCTTACTGACCGAAAATAATGGTGCGCGATCGTCCCACAAGTACCGGACTCATAATAAACGGGCTAAGGTAGTCACTGTAGGGGACTGAACACTTCACGATATAAACGTGGGTTCAATCCTGCACACAAATCGAACATTTTTTTCCAGGTTCGCGGCAAGTCTGGCTTACTAACCGAAAATAATAATACGCGATCGGCCCGAAAGTGCCGGACTCATACTAAACGGGCTGAGGTTGTTACTGTAGAGCTCTGAACACTTTACGATCTAGAGAACGTGGTTGCAATCCTGCAGACAAATCGAACTTTTTTTATCATGGATCGGTTAAAATTATTATTATTATTCTGATGACTTGTATTTTAAGTGCGCCGTTTTGTAAAATCAGTTACTCCAAGGGCACACTAGGAAATGACTGACCGAACAGTGCAGTCTTCAGAAGTTAAATTTAACGTCACTATCCTCATACTTAATACTAACATGGAGGCTATTCCACGCCAACGGACCTGAGTTGTTAAAATATTGTATGAATATTAATTAAAGCTTGGTACAATCTTCCTTCATACCTTAGATGCATAAATGATCTGACAGATTTCGGATCTAAGTTGAAAACACATCTCTTTCATATTTCATACTCAAATTAAAACCCCTACTTGTATATTTGTTTTGTTTTATATTATTTTCTAACCGATCGCAAATATCAGATGCATCGTTTAAATTTTTGTATTTAAAACACGTCTTAATGCGCCCTTGAACAGATTACATCACAAAAACGGCGCTTTAATAGTTGGCATATTATTATTATTAATTATATCGCACAACATTATGTACGTTATAAATTACAAGTACAAAATAAATCAATGTTTTTGATTAATATATATTCAAATACAAATTTACAACAAAAAAATATTATTGATGAAACAGTATGGGTAAATCATTATAGTTTACCCAATGTTCATATAATGTTCAATTTCTATCGAAAAAATAATATAAAAATTTCATATTATTTTAAGAAAGTGATTTGAAATGACAGCTTTGAAATGAAATTAATACTCTAATAAATTAGATATCACAAATAACTGTTAGCCACAAGCTATATAGTATCTGCTTAAGGCCATCAACGAATCATAAATTGAATAATAAAAAATACACATTAATTATTTGAATATTTTTTTAAGAGCAGAGCTAACACACAGCTATTGAAGTTTCCTGGATTACGAGATTTAAACAAAGCCATCTTCCGTAAATCAAGATCCACACTGGTCAGTACCTACCTAATCAGCAAAGTTAAAAAAAATACAAAAGAAGGATTGTAACTTATCACCAAGAAATAACTTATATCGCCTGTGCAAGTAGATACCGACCAATTAGTGTAAACATAATCATTGGGTCCCAAATTATATGCAAATGCATACCTACATGTTTACGATTCCGTATATCGTATTAGGTGAATACTAGATTCTGTTCATATGTGGGTTTTCAATATACTGACGTATATGTTATGCTGGTTTATTTGTGTACATATATAATACATGTATACACAAAAGTGTAAACAGAGATATATATGTACAGGCTGTTTGGAAATTATAATGGTAGCATTTCGTAAATTGATTGCAGGTTATAAAGATAAATAAAGGTGTAATTCATTCTAATATAAATTAATACAAAACCTTTCTACTAAATATCTTCAACCTTTCGTTAAACGTTTTATGAAATGTTGAGCACGACCTAAGTAAGACCTTTGGCAATAAAAAATAGCTTAAATCGTTGGTAACGATACAAACAAATAAACTCGAATACAGTGAAGTTATTGAAGTTAAATATTATATTGTATTTTAGATTAATCTATTATACAGCTTTAGTATAACTTGTGAGACAGCTTCTTTTAATATTGATAAAAATGTCTAGTTTCTAGAATTTCTATGATATTGTATGGGTTTGGCCTTACAAGGACTAAGGCGTTATGTTTGATAATGCAAACGAAGATGTTTGATAATGCTCTACCAATGTAAAACATGTCAATCCCATAAAACATTTTTTTTTAAACAGATGTTTTTATCAAAATAAAAAAAAGTTATAAATATGGAAATTTACTGCATTGTTCAAGAAATAATAATATATAATAATAATAATAATTAGGCTAATTTGTATAGCGCCGTTTTCGTGAATAGCTCACCTCAAGGGCGCTTTGACAATGTTTTTAGTCATGAGAGCTGCATGTGACACCAGCAATCAGATAACCGTTGTTTACATTTTATGGGATATTTTGAAAAGGTGGGTTTTTAGGTGAGATTTAAAGTCTATCGGATTGTCAATGCATCTGAGGCGTGCATAAATAATATTACGTTGTCACTCAAGACATATTTATTTATTTATTGATAATTTACAACCGGGGTAACCCGTTCTATTAATATATTCTAATTTTGTATTTTTTCTATTAAGATTATTCTTAATATAAAAAATACAAAATTAGGGAACAAAGGGAAAAAAACGTATCTTCATATATTTACTTAAAATTAATTGTTTCACTATTTTACCACTATTTAATAATTTTTCAAAAAGTGTTATAAATTCAAGATCTTTTTTATTGTCTCTAAAGTTATTTGTTTTCTTTGTATTTGTTTATGATCGAATCCTTTTGCGAAGGATATTTTATTCGGGACCACCTTACCACGGAACTTATATAAAAGCGTCTGTAGTTATATTTTGATCGGCGTGAAGGAAGTTAGCCTGTGTTGGTTGGGTTAAAGTTGCATAATTTAAGAGATAGCTTTGCCAAAACAGGTTTTAATTAACGCAGCTACGGGTTCCGTACACTTAATTATTCCAGATAATATAACTCCAAAGAAACGGCCGTTCCAAATGATGTTCGAACGGCGCGCATGCAGCGCTCACCTTGAAATTAATGCCCTTATGTCGTCTTATGAAACCTTTATCCGGAATTATCTACGGTTGCATAATAATATTTAAAATAAGCTTTTATGTTGGCGATAAAACATAATTATACGGGTGGCGAAACATTTTTTTGAATATGTAAAATTAATTACGCCTTATAGCAAAATGTTATTTTTCTGACCTTAAGGTGTGGCATGGCTGTCATTTTATACACTTTAATAATATTTGTGCTTGCATAATACATGTTATCTACGTACATTTAAACTAGTGCACTTGTAAAGGCAGTAATCCATATTACTTGGCACTGTACTTATCTTTCAAATTGTAATAGTATTTTTTTATGACAACAGCTGTATTGAACCAAATAGGTAAGGTAAAGATATTTCTGATATTTTTCACTGTTAAATTTTAAAACACTGTTTTAATATAAAAAGTAGAGTTTATTTTTTATGAAATCTTCGTGACAGCTGTTTTGGTAACAGAGGTTACCATCGTCAAGTATTACAATAAACGGTAACATCGGTTACCGAAACAGCTGTCGCGACGATTTTATAAAAAATAAACTCAATTTTTGATATTTAAACAATGTTTTTAAATTTAACGGTGAATAATGTTAAAATATCAAAGTGTTTCCGCCAAAACAATGGATTATCTGATATTTTTTTTTATATTTTTTTTTATGATATTTTATTTATTTATTATTTATTTATTTATTCCAGAAATAGAGGAAGACCGAGGAAAACGTGGTACGATCAAATAAATCAAATGTTGAATGTCGGCCATGTGTGAAGTCAGAGAAATCAACGCGCGTGCATGACACGATGGATGAATGTTGAGGAATCGAGAGAAATATGTCAGGAAAGAAAAGCGTGGCAGTCCATTCTTTCTGCCTACCCCTTCGGGGAGACGGCGTGATGGTTAGTTAGTTAGTTAGTTTATTTTATTAGTTTTTTTCCTTGCTTACATCAATAAGTAAACAATATTATTTAATGCAATCAATTTTCAAGCGCCCAATTAAGGGTTAAACTATTATCTGTACTGATTTGTTTTTTTTAACTTTTGCACTATCGTATTTCGTAATGGAGTAGCAGTCGGAGAGCTTTATAACGACGTGTTCCACATCACTTAGCGTTATTTAATAGTATTATTTTACATGGGAGTTTAATTGGCTTCGGCTGATCTCCGTCAGAGCTCCGGTCACGACTCTGTTATTACTTGCCGACTTGGTCCTCGATCAAGTTGATGGCTGCCCCTGACAATAGCAGGCACGACCTCCGCGTGCTCCCCGCAGAACATAAACAATACGGCCGATCATCTGTGAAATCGTTCATACAATTACGTATCATGATGTGTTATCGAGAGATTGACAATGATAACTAACTAACTAACCATTATACCGTTTTGTGAATGGGTTTACAAGCGAGAAGTAGTTTATTGTTAGTTCTTATTATTGTCGTATGACAGTAGTGTAGAAAACAATTTGGTATTGAAAAATGGTGTAGAAAAAAAAGATTTACAGTAATAGATTAAACTTATTACTGATTACGATTGTACAGTGAACCAAGTTTAAAGGGTAGAAAATCTTTACTTCCTTGTAAATTCCATGGGTCGCAACTAGTTAATAATTTAAAAATATATATATTATTTGTATTTAAAATAAAACGACGACCTTCGTGGCAGAGTGGTAAGAGCTCTGACTTCCATACGGAAGGTCCCGGGTTCGATTCCCGGTGATGGCAGTGTGATTGTCACACTGTTTTTGGTCTGGTGCAGAATTCACGTGACAATAAAATGGCGATAGATTGGCTACCTATCACATGTCATAAGAATCAATATAATAGCTAAAAAAATAAATTGGATACAGTAATTGGGTTCAAATGACCTGTTGTATACATAAAAAAATTTATAATAATAATAAAATAAAATAAAATAAAATGCACTTTGTTTTTCACCACTATGCGATTATTTTAATTGCCGACTAGTTTTGCTTGTACCCAAGCTTCCTCAGGACTTCGTAGTAACGTTATTACGAAGCCCTGAGGAAGCTTGGGTACAAGCGAAACTAGTCGGCAATTAAAATAACCGCATAGTGGTGAAAAACAAAGTGCAGTGTTTTTATTTTATTTTATTTTAAATACAAATAATAATAAAAAATTAAATGTCTTACCACAAAGTGAATGCTTCGTACGAAAATTTGGTTAGTAATTTTTCTTCTTCTTCTTCTTCGATGACAATACAGCTTGGCCTCCAACAGTCCTCGCCTCCAAGGACTTCTGTCTCCTTCGAGTCCCTCATTTGAAGTACTCGTAGTTGTGTGTCGTAGTCCTTCCTTACCTTAACCTTTCATCGGAGTCTAGACCTACCGACCCTTTTCCTTCCACTCGGATGTCCCTCGAGGGTTCTCATTGGTGCCCGAGACAACGGCATCCTCTCTGCATGTCCAACCTATCCCAGTCTACCATTCAAGCATGTGTCAAGAGCTTGGGTGCTTTGTTGACGTTATAATTATATATAAAATAAAATTAAACACGGAATCAACTAGTTTGGCTTGTACTCAAGCTTCATCAGAGTAATATTAATTTTAAATGTCTAATCACCATAGGATTGCTTCACATGAAAAGAAAAAAAAATCATTTCTTCATCAAATACCTATACAATATTTTTATTAACAACTTTAATATATTGAATCGTATGATTTGTTTTTGGGAGATGGGATTATAAGTTATTTTTTAATTTATATTTAAAAATAAAATATCTCTTTATATTCTTGTGTATAATTTGAAAGGTACAAATTAATTTAACTAAATAGTTTAAAATGTCACAAATTATCATAAATCTCTCGTTTTTAGAAACAAAAACAGTAGGTCTTAGATTGTTGACAGTTTCATAATTTATTATCACTGAACATAAATCTTCACTTCATCGCCTTTTAGCGTTTAATTAAAACCATTGCAGTTATTAATTAACGCTGGCTGGAGCAAGGCACCTTCATACACAAAACTAGTTTCAACCGGGTGATCATAAAGTACTGCGAATATAAGATAATTAGTACGCCAGTCTTGTAGAAGAAAATGTAGATACAAAGCCAATCCGGAGGTAATTGAAAGAACCAAAGCGTAAAATATATTCGCACCCATTGAACGGATAGACGCAAAACTGCGTGAGTAGTGATATCATACATAGTCCAGCTAGGTCATACATTGCTTAATGGCGGTCATTGACACTCAATACATTCACGTAATGATACAGATGTTCTGCTTGATATATCAATTCAATTTCTTGACAATACTTATAAATATTTAGTCTCAGATTACGGGAAGAGAAACGAGGCTTCGGTCGACCTCAACAAATATGAGCTGACAACATAATTCCAAACGCAGGAAGAAGATGGGTCAGATTCGCACAAGACAAAGACAAAATAGAGACAATTTGAAGAGACCTAAATCCAGCAGTGAAGATATAGCCAGAGAGAAGAAAAAAATACTCGGATCAGTGTTACTAACATATCAAATAAATCACAAGGTCTAAGAGACATAAAAATGATTCGAAAGGTGGATTATAATTTAAAAGGATAAATTTAATTCCCAGCCACACTATTTTACAAAGTGATATTTATGTAAGAACTTCATAAATGTTCAATCACTTGAGTTAAAACTCTGAGATCCTCTCCTAATTCTCCACGGTTTTTCAAATTGAATATTAATTCAACTGCACGTACCATTAAACTAGTTAAAATTATATTTGTATTTGTAAAATTAACACAATATATTTGTACATTCGCATTGTAATATCTTGTTCCGGATAAAAAATCTCAGAGTATACATCACACCGACTAATTAGCTCCACATTGTTGCACGGATTGCATTTGCAGTACACAATTCTATTGTGATGAACAGTGATCATAATTACAATTCACTAATGTATGAATATGTGCCCATTATCTGCTTCGTTCTACCAATGGATGCACCGTTATCGCTGTGTTTTTTTTAAATGTTAAGAAAATAAAGTCTTTATTCCAAACGACTATATACATTCAATCCAATCAAACGCCCTAGTTTAATTAATAAATCATTAAAATATAATTTCCTTACATCAGTTGAAGTCAGTAGAAATACAGTCAGTAGAATAACATCAGTTCAACAAACTGACCAATTACGAATTGACCATCATGTCATCAAGGGGGTATTTACAATCCAATAATAACGAGAGAACCAAATTTATATGTTTCCCAGAGCAGAGCAAGGGGGCATATCTTATTTTATGCCCCAAATTGCCGCACAGAAGCGCTTCGAAGTTCTCCTGTATAAAAGGCGATTTGTCTTTTAAACGTGGTGGCAACTGAGATAGACCTCTGTAGATGCAGTTATAGTGAATACCCTGACGATAAGAGTAACAAAGAGATAACTGCCATATTTATATTCACATTCACAAAGCTAAGATGGCAGTGCACAATGGTGTTCTTGTGCCAACCCTTATGTATGGAAATGAAGCATGAAACTGGCAAAAGAAGGATGAAAGTAGAATAAATGCAGTAGAAATGAGATCTCTAAGACGAATGTGTGGCAAATTTGTTTATGATAGAGTGACAAATGCAAGTATAAGAAATGAATGTGGTGCGCATGAAAGTGTTATCAACATAATAAGGAAAGGGTTATTAAGATGGTTTGGACACATGTAAAGAATGAGTGAAGACAGAATGGTAAAGGAGATATATGTAAACGGCGTGAACGGAGCTAGAAATAGAGGAAGGCCGAGGAAAACGTGGCACGATCAAATCAATCAAATATTGAATGTCGGTCACGTGAGGAGTCGGAGAAATTGACGTGCGTGCATGACAAAATGTATGAATGTAGAGGAAGCGAGAGAAGTATGTCAGGACAGAACAGTGTGGCGTTCTATTATTTCTGCCTAACCCTTCGGGGGAGACAGCGTGATGGTAAGTTAGTTAGTTAGTTAGTTATATTCACATAGTTCTAAGCATATTTCCTTTGATGCCCAATTTTTCTACCCCTTACAGGGATTTATGTGGAAAGCAACGGGAAACTACCACATCAATAAGGCCCTAGTGGCATCCCAAGAACCAGCAAAGATATCAATAAACTTTACTGCAAACCAATCCCAGGATTGAAACATAAGAAGAAGAGACATCAGTGGGTGTGAAATATTATCACATACATTTAATTAATTCTGACAAAGTGGGATGGTATTTTGTTACATATATTATAATGAATTTACCTCGTTTAAATCATTCATAAATATTATGCAAATTGATATTAGTGAGTCATACTTTAAGCATACAAAGCACAGTACATAAATAATGTAAGTGCAGTATTAATAAATTGCTACAGTCCTGCCATCTTGACTTTGACTCGAAGGACTTTTATATTTATTATTCACTATCGTATTAAATGAATTTCGCATTCATTAAATCTTTTATTGTGTTCTACTTAGATGCAATAACAACATCTGTTGTAGTTACAACCTATTATGTACTGAGTTATATAATTATACATTGATCGTCTAATACAACCGTGTTATCATGACTAATATTTTTAAACGATACATTTTATGAAAGATTTATATTATCTAGTTCTGCAACCCGTGAAATATACACTCAAGTAAAGTTTCACTGCCCATGTCGAAGTATGTCTTTTTGAATACATAAAAATATAAACACTCATAGTTTTAACTCCTAAAATATAGTTCTCTAAGACATCAGTTATGATAGAGTTTTAAATGCAAGTACAAGAAGTAAATACGGTGTGAATGAAAGTGTTCTAAACAAAATAATGAAAGAGTGGTTTGGACACATGGAAAGGATGAGTGAAGACAGAATGGTGAAGTAAATATATATGTAAACGACGTGAACGGAGCTAGAAATAGAGGTAGGCTGAGGAAAACGTGGCACGATCAAATCAATCAAATATTAAATGTCGGTCACGTGAGGAGTCAGAGAAATCGACGTGCGTACATGACGAGATGTATGAATGTAGAGGAACGAGAGAGGTTTGTCAGTACAGAAAAGTCTGGCGGTCCATTCTTTCTGCCTACCTCTCCGGGAAGACGGCAGTTATTTAATTAAATATGATTACCTCACACGATTCAACGTACTTCAATTCAATAACGTAATTGGCGGAATGTAACGAGATCCGATGAAGAAAATATCAATTCCCTGCTTTAAATTAAAAAGCTCCTCAATGTTTAATTGTTTCTCTTAAATCGTGCACTTCGCAAGACCTCTACGAGAGCTTAAATATCAAATTAAACCACCCGAGCTTTCAGTGTGGATCCGAACAGTGTTATAATCCGACTTATGAGCAAACTACCAACTTGGCAATTAGCTCAACTCGAGAGAAACGCTTGAAATGAAGACGCGAAGGTAGAGCTTAGATTTCGGCGAAGATAATCCGTACGAAAACATTCCACACGACGTAAGAGGGACGTTAAACTTGAACAAATACACCCGACTTTATCATAACATAAATATCACACACATCGTTGGACCGAATTTTGCATAGGATTAATCTGTTTTACATAGACTTACAGAAATTATTAACATTTCGTATGAATACATTAGTATTAATGTTGTCTATTGAAATATATTGATAGAAGTAGTATTAATGGAATAAGTAAATAACTAATTAATAAAACTAAAAAAAAGTTTGAATTGTAACCCAGACAAAGCCTCGGCGGGAGCAAAACCGGTTGATTTGATAAAACAATAATATAGTACTGAAAAAGCAAGTGGAAAACGGTTTCTAAATTGTTTTAAAAAAATAGTTTCCTAATTATTAAGTTTAATTCAAGTTATCCTCCTAGTTCCGACCAGAAATTTTCTTCTTGTAAGTTTTTAATCAGCAGAAGATATCAGCGAACTGGCAAAACCGGATGGAAGTCGAAGACGTGTAATGAAACTAAAAGAATAATAATCTTATAAAGATATTTTTTTTTAATTCATTTTATTAAATAATTATTTTTGTTAATTAATAGTCAACGTTATATACCATGTTTTTATTGAAGTTAAGATTATGAGGAATAATTATTTAATTGTTTATAAGATATAACTTGTATACCTTACTCTATCAAAATTGTGGCGTAACGGGAATAATGTTATTCAAAATTAGTTTAACCATTACACATATAATAATTCAAGTTTATAGCATCTATTGAGAACAGGTAAAACAAAATATAATACCAGAGATGGTTCGACTTTAGGAAGACAAGGTATTCTCCAATATCAATTTTTCATATTTCTCACATGTCTTATAGTCAGTCTATTCGGCCATTACCTGTTTTGGATTTCTAAGTGTCTATTATAGATTTAAAAAATATATTCGTGCAGCATTTAAATTTGTCTCTTAGTCTCTCTATTGATGGCCCTAAAATGATCTTATCTCTCATATTTCTCTTGTCACCGTGGTGGAAGGTTTGGCTGACATTAAATTATTTACAGAAGCACCGGATATTATATAAATATTACACGTGGAGGCACCTTCCTAGCTCCTAAAAATCTAAGTTTTAATATATGTCAATAAAAATATTGTAAAAAGAAAAAAAAACTTTTTTCTCTATTAAATTTTCATGTAACTTTTTAGAACGGTTTTTACATTTATATACAGATTCACATAATTCTTATTTCAAAAGTAATCTCAAAGGGAAGACTATAACAAATAATATTTTAACGCTCCATCATAAATCTCCGGACTATGTTCGATGATCCAATAAATTCTCTGCGGATAGAATAACACACCTATTTATCCGGAAGCTTGAGCCATCTACCAGGTGTTTAAAAATAAAGATTTTGTCTACAGCACTCGTAAAATATCTGAATCGTCCAATAAACAAAAAATTCTGTATTATAATGTGATGATTTATTAGCCATCTATAAAATCAATGAGTTTCAACTTTTTTATGATATTATTTATTATAAATCTATCAGTACGAAAGAATTTAATGATGAACTTTAAATGAACTCAGTGTTTGTTTAATATTATTTTCATTTTGAAAATAGCCCATTTGCAGAATAAAATGTCTTTTATTTTTATGCTTTTGGTAGAACTTTATTTTTAGCATTTTAAAATGTACATACTTAAACATGATTTAAGCAGTATTTTTTATAGTATCAGTGTTAAAAAGTTTAAATTCACTCGATATCGTTAATATTTTGATAATGCTATCGTGGAGTAAAACATATTAACTATAATATATTACATAACTTTAGGCGTTTTGAAAAAATGAATTATGTTGTTTAAAAAAACTATTCACTTTACGAGACGCTTTTAATATTTGTTTATGTAACCTAATCAAATTAATGAACATTCTTATTATTACGGAAACTATTAGCAATTACATAATCGTAAACACTTTATTTGCTAATTTGTAAATATTAAATAACTCGTTAAAAATATAGTACCTATGTTTATAATAAAAATTTGTAAACACCCTATAATGGGAGTAAGAACATTATGAACAATTCAGAAGCTCACGCCCACGACTCTGTCCTCTCCTCATCATGTCCGCCGTTACCCAAGTTATTGTGTAGCCATTGGCTTATCAGAACTCACCATTAAGTCTGGCAATAATCTTAATCTGGACCATTAGGGAGAGGATACCAGCGAAGGCTTTACGGTGGACCGATCTTACGAAACGAAACAATTTTCTTGGAAACAGATACTTAGAATTTCTATTCCGAAGCTGTAATACCAAAAGCTCTGTTATTGTAGAATTAAATTTTCATATGCACTGCTTTTTACTATTTTAATTTTTGTTAATTCTTTAGATAGACGAAACAAGTCCTTCCCACAAACTACAAGTGTAAAAAAAATTCTAGAAAATATACGTTTTTATTCGTAATAATTACTTATTTTTCGAATTATTTCATGTTTACATTAAAAATATATTGACAATAGCCTCGTCACAGTAATACTGATGCAAGATCCAAGGTATATTATAAATATCCAAATCATGACATGCTTATCTCGGATGTGACGGAAATTTATTATAATATTTGATTAATTTGAACGTGTCACGTTTTCCTCGGTCTTCCCTTATTCCTTGTTCAATTTACGCCGTTTACACATACTCTCTTTATCATTCTTCCTTCATTAATTCAATCCATGTGACCGAACCATATTTACGACTGAAATCTAAATGTTAACATAAACTTCTTCTATGTTCGCCATATTTTGTGTTATAGATGTTTTATTTGTCTTTTTATTTTTTATATACTTTGTATACACAACACCAACTTTAAAAAAAAATCTGTGAGTAATTACCTGAACCATAATAAGAACTTAAAATTATTATGTTTAAAATTTTAATTATTCATTATATTTGTTATAAATGTTCCAAAATAAATCTTTATAACATCTGTCAAAACTGATCATATTTGTACACAATTTTATTATATTTTAAATATGTATCTGTATAATGTCACTGAGGCAGGACCGGTTGTCCGAAACATGTCTGATATGTATTTTTATATAGTTAGTGCTGTATACACAAAGTATATAAAAAATAAAAAGACAAAAAAAAGTTAACGTAAGCATTCATCGGCATTGTTGCGATAACTAAACACAAATTTATGTATTTTTTTTTTTTTTATCCAGATATGGTAGAATGCTGAATGTTCGGTAATATTTCAAAATAGAATTGTCATCTTACAGAGTACAATCCTGAAAAATACTAAAGATAAACAAAACATTGCATTTATAATTATTTTCATCACAGTACTTGCACTTCCAACAGACATCGCTCTTGATAGTGTATTAAATTTCATAAAAGCAACCGAGAAATATTAATTACAACTGCACCCAATAATGGATAGTCAGTGCGACCAAGTTTGATCAATCGAGCTCATAAATATCTCGAGATAATGTATGAATGTATTCTCTTCTATTCTCATGCCGTGTCTGCCCACTTAGAGAACAAAAGCGTAATTTATAGCGGAATATATCCAGACTTTAGATATTCCGTGTAAATAATCGTCCATAAATCGACAGACTTTCGAAGGAAAATCCTTTTGTGTCTTACTTTAAATTTACTGTTCCTACCTCCCTCTTGAGCGGAGGATTGGAGTATCTACCTAGACGAGAAAGCTCCCGAACCAATCTGGGTACTTCTGATGCAAAATCGTTCCGGCGAACATTTTTTTTAAATACAAAAGCATTGCAGTCTTCAGAGATCGTTAATACTTATTCTCAAATAGTGTACTTTTTTATCTCGTTTTGAAATCTGCTCAATATATAATTTAGATTAAATCGTATATACATTAAAGTACTTCTAAATTGTTCTTAACACAATTTTTTTTTTAAATATGAGTTTTTTACTAAATATATTTATGAAACATTTGAAAACTTTTGGTGTTCTAAAAAAATATTTTATAATATGTAAGTATTCGTTTGATTACATTTAATTATTGGTTTTATAAAACTAATGACGTATATACAATGGTTATTGCTTATTCACTACATTTCTTCTAGGAGGTTGAAAGGGAGGTTATTTCCAATGAATTATGTCATGTAAGGCTTGCAACCATGTTTGATATATAACGAATAAAAGTTTTTTGTAATTTATCGAGGTCGTGTGTTTTAAAAATTATTTTTAAAATAACTGTTGGTCATTATATAGCTTTTATTTATTTTTTCTTAATTAGTAAACATAACAGGAATTTATTATCAACACAAAAACTATAACTGTCTGTCCATATTAGGAAATATTGGACGGAATTATCAAACGTTTTAATTACAATATTTTAATTTAATTTATTTTAACTTTCCCGGCAAATTATTTTAAAAAAATTAAAGAAAAAAAGATTACAGATAAATAAACATTACACTAGAAGTAAGCAGAAAATAATTTAATTACATAAATCATCAAAACATCGAATTAAGTAACTTAATGTTAGGCTAAGTTAGAACGTACGAGTAGATGATGTATTAGCTGATCATTTATTAGTGGAGTTACAATATGCGGATAACTTATCATAGAAGAATTGAAAATTTAACCGGAAAAATATAGGAAAAAAATACACATATTTTTATATAATTAGATTTATAATAAACACAAATGCACATAATCAATTAAACAAATTAATGCGTTTGTGCTTTTTTGTTCGAAAACCACCTACGAGCGTTTCATTAAAATGAAACTACCTCAAAATGAAAATGCTCCGTTCCTGCTGAATAATGACATGGGAGTGTTCGCACATAATGTTTCTATTGTCTCAGCCAGTACCGACCCTCCCCCACAACGTAAACATTGTGGTGATCTAAAGTTCACAGTCTCCCTTGCTTTTAATTGTTTTGCAAACTACGTAAACATTTCACAACCAAAACACAAATAATTTTAAACCGTCCGTTGTCGTGTTTTCCATACGGCATTGTGCACGCTTTACTTCTAATAGAAATAATTACATACATTATAAGTTCTCATTTCGGGTCATTTTAAAATCAAAATTTAATAGATTTATAAGTATTTATTACATTTTGAATGTATACAAATACTTATAGACGAATGCTGGATTTTACCCATTGCGGGTTATCATTTTAAGGATTAATTGTATCTCAATAGAGGCGAAGATGCAAAGTGGAAACAGAATATGGTGATCGAGGCGTTTACAGGACTTATGATCTGTCATTGGGTGAAGCGCACGCTTTATGTAATACAACATTCTCCATTCCCCCCTTCTTACGACCACCACGTCTGACAAAGTTTTGGAAGATGTATATATGCTATAATACAATGCCGGATGTTAATCCAATCTTAATAGATGGCGCTAGTGTAGATTGAACTAAAAAATGTGAAGTGTTGTTCGACATTGTAGCATATATAGGTACTCAGATTTTTTCTTGAATAGCATTGCAAAACTCAATATATTTTTTGTGTATACAACAGGTCTTTCAAAACCAATCGCTCTTTACAATTTGATTATAACTATTATATTGATTCTCGTGACATGTAAATTGCTCTTTAATTGTCACGTGAACTCTCTACACCATACGAAAAACTGAGTGACAATTACACTACCATTGCTGGTAATCAAACCCGGGACCTTCAGTATGACAGTCATACCTTCCGCCACTCTCCCACGAAGGTCGTCATAATAAATCATTAACGAATGAAAGCGTCCGTTTTCTAAAATTTTTATTATATTTTATGGGAATACTTGCTAACGAATTATCAAATGTTTAATTTTGCATATTTGCTTCTGGAAAATCTTAGCTTTAAAACTTCTAGAAAACAGACGTTTTCATTTCTATTAATTATTTAATAGGGAGTTTTGCATCATTGCACAAGAAATAATAAATATAATTTACTACTAATATAAATAATAACATATGTTATAAATTCTTATTTTAATATCAAAATAACATTAGTGCGATATGCTTTATAAATTGTTTATAATAAATAACTGACCATTCCAAACACATTATTTATTATTCGTTACATACTTCTTGTTATCTAGTTAAGCAGATAAAACGTGTTCTAATATTGAATAGTGAACATACATCGATATGTTTTTATATAAACTATGATACAATACATATAAAGCGTTTGTTTGTTTGTGGTATTTGGTAAACCTTCAATTGGACATTAGATAAAAAAAATTATAATATTTCTACGGGCGATAAACAAGAAGGCACAATGTCTACCTCCTTTTACAGAGAACGTGGGATTAATACTGATCACAACATCAGACCTATTTGAAAAAAAAATGCTTAAAAATTCTTCTTATTAAATACTTCTTCTTCTTCTTTTTGTCCTGTCACACCTCCGTGGTGCATAGGGCCTCAAGGAATCTTCTCCACCCGACTCTATCGCATGCCTGATGCTTAACATCATCCCAAGTGAGGCCTGCTGCCTTAACCTCGTCCTGCAGGGTTCTTCTTAAATACTTACTATTAAATTAATGTATACGGGTATTATTTGATTATGAATTTATCGATTACTGCTAGTCTGTCTGCGAAACTGGCCGCTTTTGAAACAAAAAACAAGATTGGAAATAGGTATTCAAAAACATCGTATTATATTATTATTATTCTACTATTAATGAATATGTTTAAACTAACATCTGATATTTATTTTTACGAATTCAAAACCGCACAAATACTACTTTTTTATTTTGTTCTGAAATTAAGTAGTAAAATATTCATGTTAATCAATTTTGTTTCTCCCTTTAATGTAATGGGATATTGATATATTGGACTTTGCCTGAAAATATCAGCTTGATTTAATCCTCTTATGAATGTTTGTATGTCCATAATACCTAATTGAATATATCAGCTATGTTCACATATAAATTTGTAGATACTTGAACAAAGGTGGAATATTCCATATTAAATAATTAATGCAAATGAAAACGTCTGTTTTCTAGAAGTTTCTCTACCTATATTTTATGTAAATGACATATTGCGCCTTTCAAAGGCATTATCAAATATCATTCCCATTTCATAATACCTTAGAAAGGCGAAACATGTCATTCTCACGAAATAAAATTAAAATTTCTAGAAAATGGACGTTTTCATCGTATTAATTTCTTGATCGCGAGTTCGATTCCCGACGATGGACGTGTGATTGTCACACTGTATTAGGTCTAGTGTAGAATTCAATTGACAAGAATGGCGATTGGCCTACCACATGTCAAAATAATCGATATACTGGCTATACAAATAAATTGTATACAGTAATAGGGACCCAAAGAGCCATGGAAAGAGCCATGTTAGGAATAAGCCTAAGAGACAGAGTCAGAAACGATACGGTGAGAGAAAAAACAAAGGTCACTGACATCATCCACCGGGTGGCGACTCTAAAATGGCAATGGGCAGGTCACGTAGCCAGAAGCTCAGATGAAAGTGGACAAGAAGACTGCTGACTTGGAGACCGTGGACGGCAAAGATAAGTGCAGGGCGACCGCAACTACGGTGGAAGCATGAACTGAACAGACACGTCGGAATAACCTGGATGCAGTCTGCACAGGAAAGAGTGACATGGAAGCGAATGGAGGAGGCCTTTGTCCAGGAGTGAACGGGAATATGCTGTGGAAGTAGAAGAAGAATAATAATAGGGTTCAAACAACTTGTAATACACAAAAATTAACATGTTTACTTATAAATTTTTTATCATATATAACAGAAAACCTGCTTCTTTTTTTATATAGCGGTACTTTATTAAACTGTTTTTTTATGTGCCTTCATTTTTTGTACAATATTATCGGGTTATTTATCTCAATACAAATAAATGGTATACATTACACGTTTATCTATATTCAAATATGTCAATTATACATATACATTACATTACATCCAAACGAGTTTACACATAATAAATTGGTTTGTTTTGCTCGCAGTAAATAAAAACACGTCAGATATTTTAAAACAACACATTTTGATCATTTTTCTCTAATCGGCAGCTTGCCCGACGGCCAGCACCTGCATCGAACTAACGGCATTTATAGTTTTTTTTTATAGCTCTAACAAAACCCTTTTGCAATTAATACGGCGAAACATCTGCTTTTGTAAAGGTGCTTAGAATTGTATTATTCGACTAAATGAATTATTTGTTTACGTTAATAAATCCACCGTACTATCGCCCCGCGAAATCCAATCAGGAGCGAGTGTTTGATAAAAGCTCGTTTTATGTTGTAGTACTGTAATTTATCTTTGGTTTATTATTTTTCTCTTCCTGTCCCCTTTAGATTCACGATAATAATACAAATGAAATTATAAACGTTTATAAAAATTGTAACTTTACTGCTATTTGATCACATACGAAAATATACCGTATTTAAATAAAGATTTTAAAAACATATCAGTAATTTATGTAAATGACATGTTTCGCCTGTCTTAGGGCATTATGAAATGTTAAGAAGTTTTATTATAATTAAAATATATTAAACTTCTACAAACTGACGTTTTCATTCGCTTCGACTTGGATCTTCTGGCTTACAGAGGTCCAGCTCTTGTGGCTATTCCTCTTACGTCTGATAGGAACATTGTTGAAAGGTGATTCGGTGGGTTGTTGGTTTATGCGGGGAATGTTATTGCTGGGAAAATACTGCAGAAAACAGACCTAGGTGGAGAACAGCGAGAACGACGAGGTCGCAGAGAGAGAGTTTAAGAGTTTAAATAGAAAATATACTTTTTTGTGTTCATACAGTTACCGGTTTGCATTATTTAATAATTGCGTTGACTTTTGTGGTTGGTAGTAATATGTTTCTTGGGTTTTTGGATATATACGTGTATTTTTTGGAGGTCGAAAAGCACAAGTTACAAGGATATGCCAAAAATCCAAAAAATATCAATCAAATATTCAATGTCGGTCACGTGAAGAGTCGGAGAAATTGACGTGCGTGCATGACAAGATGTATGAATGTAGAGGAAGCGAGAGAAGTATGTCAGGACAGAACAGTGTGGCGTTCCATTATTTCTGCCTACCCCTCTGGGGAGACGGCGTGATGGTTAGTTATATTTATATTTCGAATCATAACGTTTCTGCTTCTTGATCTTCAGATAGTAATTAGTTGAATCGTGGGTATTTTTCTCTAGTGTTTACATGTTATGCTTGTTTTTGTACCCCTAATTCTAAAAGTATTTTTCACGACTCACAGTGCACCACGTACTATCTTGGTAACAGGATGCGGTCGCTTGTGTATACATTTAGTATTAATGACTTTTGCAAAACAAGTGTAAATATGTCACGGTAGTCATTTGCATCACTTGTATTCATTTCATATTTTTGTCTTGCTCTGTTTCCAATACTAGCGTAATTCACTGAAAAGAGATATTATATATTATAAAACAATGGTTCATTAAGAAAATGTTTAAAAGTATGTTAAATTTATGGAATAAATCGAAACATTGTAAAAATAGGATAGGAACATTTTGACATTCAATAATTTGACATTCATCATTGACATTCAGTATATATAATATAATACAATATTTATATATTTTTAAAACACAAAAAATACAAAATAAATAAAACACTTTGTATTTTACTTGGACCCAAGTTTCATCAGGGCAGTTGCTATACTGCCCTGATGAAACTTGGGTCCAAACGAATCAAGTTGGCACCAATTGTAATAATAATAACATACAACGTTTTTTTTTATTTTTTTTTTTATTATTTTGCTTGGACCCAAGTTTTATCAGGGCAGTTGTTATACTAATATAATGAAGCTTGGGTCCAAGTGAAACTAGAATAACCTTAAATACAGAGGTTTTTTTTTGGATTTTTTTAAATGTCTAACCACAAAGTGAGTGTTTAATATGAAAAAAAAACTGGTTAAATGCATTTTACAATTTATTTTATAACTATGCAACATTTAATTTGTGGTTTAACAATTTTATAAGTAAATTGAGCTTTTAAATATATTGATATAACACAACGTTTTTTTTATAATTCTTCCAGATTTTGGTCGGGAAGCATTATTATAAAAGTCTCCCAAGCGGAGCTTTATTCGGTTGTACATCTTTTATTTGAGTTTGTACTCTGAAAAATGATGAGTACCATCCGAAACTTGTTTATCAAGAGGGTAAGAAAGTATAATGAAAATGCGACGTTTATAAAAAGCTATTTAATTAAACGTGTAATTCAAGTGTTAAGTTTCATTTATTGAAAATTTAATTTGTTATAGATCGTCTTTACTATCTACACATTTCGACTGTTTTGATTATCCATACTTGTGTAATTAATTAGCTACATCGTTATTATTCTTATCGCATTATTGGCGAACAACCTGTAATATTATTTCTGCATTTAATTATAAACAGGTCGTATCGATGAGTATTATTACAATAGTTATGTAAGTGACGAAATGTTAAGGCTATCTAACTCACCTTCAACCTTTATAACAATTCTATTATCACCAACTCGACAAGTTACGACTTGGTCGTTAAGGTAAATTATTTTCTTTATCATCTTAACAGCCGTACTCTGAATACATCCCTTAATCTATTCTGCCTAAAAGCGTTAAATTAGGTCTACTATCAAGCTATTTTATTATTTATATAAAAATAACTAACTAACTTACTAACCATCACACCGTCTCCCCGTAGGGGTAGGCAAAAAGAATAGACCGCCACACTGTTCTGTCCTGACATATTTCTCTCGCTTCCTCTACATTCATGCATCGTGTCATGCACGCACGTCGATTTCTCCGACTCCTCACGTGACCGTACTTATTTGATTGATTTAAAAATTATTGTTATAATACATAATACAAAACAATATAAACATTTTTCAAAATTGTATACTCGTATCATAAACACCGTAAACTTGTTCATTCATAATTAATGATAATACACTAACAAGGTGAAACATGTCATTTCCATAAAATATAATAAAACATCTAGAAAATAGACATTTTCATAAATTCTCCTTTCAAATGAACGCTGGAATTCGAATGTGTTAACGCCTTAAATTTATTAATTTTAAATAGTCCATTGTTTTAGCCGAAACACTATGACACCTTAATATTTTAAACTGTTAAATTAAATAACTTTGTTTTTGTATCACCATTGTATTTTATTTTACGCGACAGCTGTTTCATCAACCTATGTTGACATCATCAGGTGTTACAATAATAATACATTATTGTAACACCTGATGATATCAACGTAGGTTGATGAAACAGCTGTCGCGTAAAATAAAATACAATGGTGATACAAAAAAAAACTAACTAACTAACTAACCATCACGCTGTCTCCCCGGAGGGGTAGGCAGAAAGAATAGAACGCCACACTGTTCTGTCCTGACATACTTCTCTCGATACCTCTACATTCATACATCTTGTCATGCACGCACGTTGATTTCTCCGACTCCTCACGTGACCGACATTCAATATTTGATTGATTTGATCATGCCACGTTTTCCTCGGCCTTCCGCTATTTCTAGCTCCGTTCACGCCGTTTACATATACCATCTTTACCATTCTGTCTTCACTCATTCTTCCCATGTGTCCAAACCATCTTAATGACCCTTTCCTTATTTTTTTCATAACAATTTCATTCGCACCACATTCACTTCATATATTTGCATTTGTCACTCTATCATATACAGATTTGTCACACATTCGTCTTAGAGATCTCATTTTTACTGCATTTACCTATTCTACAAATAACAAAGATAATAAAGTGATACAAAAAACAAAGTTATTTATACATTTTAATAATTTAATTTTAATTGTAACATAATTGTTCAAGAAACAATAAATATAACGATATCTTTATATTATTTTTTGTATAAATATACGATTTTTAATGCTTGACTATTACGGTTACCTGTTGATTGTCCAAATAACAAAATTGTTTACAATCGCGCAAAAAAAATGATTGATATTTTCGAAGCAAGAGTCTTATATGATTAATCATTGTTTGAGCTTAAAGGAAGTTTGCGGTAATAAAACTGTTTTTATATTACCGTCCACACCTTGTCAAAATGCTCTTCCACCGGCAAAGGAAGGTGTGAAGCACTTAACAAAATTAAAGTTTGTTGTCGACGGACGAGGAGAACGCGATTTCTTAAACGTTTCACTTAGACAAGTGTTTAACAGCGGAGTCGCTGGCATTCACTGCTTTGATCCCAACCCTCACCTACCCCATACTATTTCGTTGAGAGATAATTTAATTAACTTTAGTACAGTGTGTTTGCTGGATCTATACTACACCTAACTCGAATGAATTGAGATATACCTAAGTTAATTCTAATAGCTTATGAAAGGAATAATGACGCCTCTTATTTTATTATAATTTCGCTCATTTAATAGAACACTGGCTTAACTCAAAAAATCTAGTTTTGCTCAATCTGACATGAGTCGGTGTTTTAACAAAAACAGTCGAAAAACACGTACGAATGGATAGCGTTAACATTGTGAAAAATAGATAGATAGCGTTAACACAAGCCTCTGTCTAATGTTAACTCAATTATGACCTAAACCATAATCGGTCAGTTTACTATTAAGCGTGCGATATATTGATTTGCATTAAAAGCAAGAGGAGAATCTATAAATCATGCGTAAGACATATGGCGTCATAATAACATAAAATAATAACATATGGCGTCGAAGCAAAGGCAGACACAGTAAGGACCAAACAAATTTTGAGGACTTCCGAAATGAAGACACTGAGGACGATAGCAGGCAAGACACTAAGAGATCGCGTGGGGAACACCAGAATAAGAGAGATATGTGAGGTTGAGGATATTGTAAGATGGAGCAGACAGCAAAAAAAGGTCGGTTATGTTCAAAGAATGGACACCACCAGACTCTCCTGTATTGCATTGCATAATCAGCCTCATGGGACTCGTCCTCGTGGAAGACCTCCTAAAAGATGGAAGACTCTGGAGAACAGACCACATAGGTCTACAACAAGGAAGAAGATGAAGAAATTTTTTGATTTGAAGTACTCGTATAACATATAACATACAATACATCAGTTTCTTAAATATATAATGAAACAAATTTCCAACAAATATTTGTACATTTTTATATATAAATAAAAAAAAACGGTATAATCAATAAAGCAATCGCGTTTTCATTATATTATATGTTTTATAACTGACTTTTACAAATTAAAAACCATAACCATCGATATATTTACTTCTCTATCTTAGGCGTATTATCTCATATATTATATTCGAAGTTGAAAATCCGGTCTGGAGTAAATACGTTAATCAATTTGATTGATTAAAATCATGGTTTCAGATTTTTTATGTGTTTTTTTCTTATTTTTAAATATGTATCAATCCTATGGATTCACATTCACCAGTTAAAAACAAAAGTTGGTTTTTAACAGTTAAAAACATAAATTGTTTTTTTTTTTGAAACTTTTTTACATTACATATTAGGTCCTTACATATGAAATTGGCGTTTTGCCGTACTGGCAACTTTGATCTCAAATATCTTCTCTTTGGTTAGGAATTCCAAATTCAAATTTATACAGCTATTTACTCAAGTATTTGTGTTTCGAAAATTATAATTCCTTTGTTTTTTCCTCAATTGTTTTTTTTTCTTTGCGTCACTCAGTTTACAAAATGGAAAACTTGAAATATCGCGTTATTTACGAGTACGAGTTCTCACGAATTGAGTGAAGCAAATCAACGAACGCGCGTTGACTGCTGCGTTGCATTACTCAACCGGCACAATAATGAAGGGATTTTGAATCAAATCATTACCTGTGATGAAAAGTGAATCCTGTATGATAATCGGAAGCGCTCATCGCAATGGCTGAACCCTGCCGAACCAGCCAAACCATGCCCCAAGCGAAAATTGACTCCAAAAAAGTTACTTGTGAGCGTTTGGTGGACTAGTGCTGGTGTCGTTCACTACAACTTTCTTAAATCTGGCCAGACGATTACGGCAGATGTCTATTGTCAGCAACTGCAAACCATGATGGAAAAGCTAGCTGCTAAACAACCGAGGCTGGTTAATCGCTCTAGGCCACTGCTGCTTCATGATAACGCTAGACCACACACTGCACAACAGACGGCTACCAAATTAGAAGAGCTTCAATTGGAATGTCTAAGACATCCACCGTACTCTCCGGACCTTGCCCCAACAGATTACTATTTTTTTCGAAATTTGGATAACTTCTTGCAAGGGAAAAAATTCAACTCCGATGGGGCAGTCCAAACCGACTTCAAAGATTTTATTGATTCCCGTCCGAATGGTTTTTTTAGTAAAGGGATCGATGAACTACCTATGAGATGGCAAAAGTGCATAGATAGCAATAGTACATACTTTGATTAAATAAATATATTATATTTAAAAAAAATCAACTTTATGTTCCTCCCATACAAAACGCCAATTTCATATGTAAGGACCTAAGATTTCTTTAGCTTTTCCATTTTTATTTTTTTTTGGTATAAATTAATCAAAATGTATTTAAGATATAAAGTTGTGTAACCGCCATCTTGAGTAATTTATGTAACTCTTATCTTGAAGTATTGGATAAAATGTATTATACGTTCCTACAGTAAATTGATACTTACAGTGTATCGTTCACACACGAATAGCAGAAATTCTCCCGGACATCCATCATGTCAATCCATAATACGGACAGAGTATGCGTTTATTTTGTGTACCGAAGATCGAACCTGATACTCACTCGTGATCTGAATAGAAGTGGGTGTAGGAACAACTCTTAATTGCATTTTGCAAGAAGATCGATGGCTGCTCACAAATAAATAGAAAACGATTTGATTGAATGATGCGACAGGGCTGTTTTTTTTTAAATCTGGCTATTGTATCACATAAAAAAATATATACATTTTTTTTCGGCATAACGAGATTTAGCTTTTATGGATTTTCTGTTATATTCTTCTTCTTCTTCTTCTTCCTCAGCCTATTCCCGTTCACTCCTGGACAAAGGCCTCCTCCATTTTCTCCCATGTCATTCTGTCCTGTGCAGACTGCATCCAGGTTATTCCGACGTGTCTATTTAGATCATCCTTCCACCGTAGTTGCGGTCGCCCTGCACTTCTCTTCGCCGTCCACGGTCTCCAAATCAGCAGTCTTCTTTTATTTTGTAAATTTAATTTCTATTATATATTGTAAATGAATTAAAAGTGTTATAAACAAAATAATGAAAGAGTCGTTAAGATGGTTTGGACAGAATTGAAAGAATAAATGAAGAGAGAATGGTGACGAAAGTACATGTAAACGACTTGACCGGAGCTAGAAATAGAGTAAGGTTGAGGAACGTGGCACGATCAAATCAATCAAATATTGAATGTCGGTCACGTGAGGAGTCGGAGAAATCGACGTGCGTACATGACAAGATGTATGAATGTAGATAAATCGAAAGAATTATGTCAGTACATAACAGTAAAGCGGTCCATTATTTCTGCCTGTCCCTGCGGGGAGATGGCGTGATGGTTAGTCGTTTAGTAATTAGCCTTTCATATTGTTTATTGTTTATGGATCATTTACTGAGTACGTGATTTTTATACCTTGCAACTGGAACAACCCGTTCTAGGGAGGCTTTTTTAGCACTCTTTATAATCAAAATATTAAAATAGGTAACAAAACTTTTACAACATGCCTTAATTTAAAATCATGTATCTTATATGGTATACTAACACTATTATAATCGCGATTTTTTAATGAAATAAAACACTGTTTTTTTACACATTGAGTTTATTTCCTTCGACAGGTTTAGAAGACATTACACCTTCATCATCGGGAGAACGATATAAACTAAATGGTTATTGCGATATTTTTTTCTTTATTCTGCCCCTTACTGTAGAATTTGCGTTCTGTTTTCACAGGATATCAAATTTCTTTCTATGATAAAGACGTCCAGTTATCTCTCCATCTCTTTGAAGTTATCCTCTCAGTCTGTCCCTTGAGTCTCATGTATCACGATCTTAGGAATCCTCGATAATTTCGTTATATATTATAATATTTAAACAAAGTTCCACTTAACGAAAAATTAATTTTTTACTTTATAAATAGTAGTATGAAGAATTGCAAAGATTTCAATGTAGTAGGTCAGTTTCATACATTGATTTATCGAGTGTAGATATAAATTTATCGATAGTAAAGTTAGGAAACTTCATCTTGCCGTGAAGCAAGCATGCACGCATTTTTTACTTAAAGAGTAATATTTATTACGTGACTCCCAAGTGTACCAGATTCTGCGCTGATATATGTGAGTTGTCCGAGAAAAAAACTAAAAATCGTTTATCAAGATAATCAAAACGAATCGTGGTCTAAACATAATTACATCTTAACAATCTTATGACCCAAATGTAAGAAAACGTGTTTTAAATTCAGGAAACAATATTTGAATTTAGTTACTTGTAATGTTTTAATTAATTTCTTATTTTTTTATTGATTTTAATATTTATAAAAATCAGTTAGACAAATACTTTATTTATGTATAACAGTGTTTATTATTTAATTTATTTATTTTAATAAAAATCAGAAACATTACAGACATACGAGTATAATTCCAGATCGTTTGCAATTACATTATAAGAATTTTAAAAAGAAGCATAAAAAAATATGCTTAAGAATTAGAAAGAATCATAACATTGATATTGCATCCCTGAGACATCTCACACCCATTGGCAGGTTGGTTCTGCTGCGCGGCAAATAAAACAATCTGTGGTGTCTTTGCCGAAGGTAGTTAGTTATCAGGGACAAATAGACCTACATCACTCAGGACATCCGAGTTTTGTATGCGGCCGCCGTTTCCGTAAAACGTTTCCAACCTTCTAGCCTAATGCACAATGCTTATACGAGTATAATTAATATGAATGATAACGTCTGTTTTCAAATTTTTTTAAAAATATATTTATTCGGGCTTGCTAAGACGTAAATGTCGCATATATAAAATGATAAATATAAGAATAAAATATAATAAATCTCCATAATAAGCGAGGATTTCATTTCTATTGTAAATTGAATATAGAGTTTTACATTATTGTTGATGAAATTACACGATGCTTATCATAATTAGTTTTAAACTATTTTAGAAAACTTTTGTATTTGTTATGTGGCATTATTAAAAATAATAATAGTTTTTTCAACACTTTCTTTTTTTACAACCAATCGGTTTCGCTTGTTTTCTTCGCTTTGTTAGGGTTACAAAATAAACGATTGTATTTCTTTTTAAATATCATAAAAATCATAAAGTGTAAATGCAATCAAATATATGATACCATATAAACATGTCACATTGTGACAAATTGATTACTGAATCCGTAATCTAAACAAGTTTATAAGCATTTAAATTAAATTACCAACAATCTACTTTATTAGATGTCCTACGTCTCATCGACTTCGTGTTGACTTTTCGCGTATTTTTTAACGAATCCTCTTAAGCATGCACCGAAATTTGCGCAAGCCATTATTTCGTATCGAGGCTATGACGCAACAATCCACTTGCAAGAATGAAGCTTAATAAATTTACGACCAGAGAGGCGGACTTGTACAGTCGGCCACGCTTATTCACGAACAAGAGTCCTGTAATTTATGTTAAAATTTATTACAATGATCAAATACTGATTACTAATTTCTGCACCAATTACGCTCAAAGCGCAGCAATCTATCGTACATGTGATTGCTAAAACAATTGTTAACATTATTTACTTTTTCATCTAAACGCACAAAACTATAAAGGAATGGTTGAAGCATCCTTCCGATTTAATTGATATTTTGTATTGACTTTCAGATTGATGATTTTGTAATTATTTAAACTTTTGTAATTATTATGTACTCGTATATGTGTGTATATGTGCATGTGTATGTAGGAGTATGTGTACTGTGGGTGAATGCACGTAAATCGCTCCCTGACACCTAGAATAAATAAAATAAAACAAAATTATAAAACATGTACCATATTTTTTTATAAGGATTAAATAAATCTCAATAGAGACGAAGATGTAAATTGTTTTCTGGGAACAGAATTTGGTGGTCGAGGCGCTTACAAGACTTATCGTTGGTTGGGTTAAGCGATCGCTTTATGTTTAACAACATTCCCCATTCCGCCCTACTTACGACCACCATGTTACTAGATTTTCCATTATTCTGTATCGATTTCCTTTTAACGTCGAACAAAGATCAATAAACCAAGTGTTTTTTTTAAAACCATATTTTCATAAATTTCAAGATATAAATTTCCATATAAAATAATTGATAAAAAATGGAAACGTATGTTTTCTAGAAGTATTATATATTTTTATATGAATGGCATGTATCGTCTGTCTTAAAACATTATATAATGACATTTGATAATGCCTTAGAAAACTTCTAGGAAACAGACGATTTATTTCGTGTTAATAAAAAAATTATTTGCGTTTTCATATGAAACAGAAACATTTCTTATGACAATGAAATTATGTATTTGATTGTACTCAAATAGAGAAAAACGTGGACCGAGAAAAACGATATTATCATTGTAACAAATTTACATATTATTTTCAACTGCGACCTTCACTATTTATGATTCACCCATTAAAAATATTATTTTGTTTGTACCTGGATTTGTACACATCGGAAAATGAAATGATATATGAATTTGATATTCGATTTTTTATCAATAGTGTATTGAAAGGTGTGGTCACATAAGTTAACTTGGTGATGTTTATCATTACTTGATTTAATTTATAGTTTTATGGTTATTATTTTACATATTAGTAAATAAATGTTACGATTTGCCAACATTTTCAGACAAGTATTTACACGTAGTAAATTAAAAATAAACATTGTTTATTGTTCACAGCATTCGAATTATCAGCAATTATTATGACAATGTTATTTAAATTAAAATTGTATGTTATTTCATACGCGTGTAACCTGATAATATTGTTTTTTTAAGCGTGCGTTTCAGTCCTTAACAACATTGAATAAAACGAGTTTTATTTACTTTTGAACTGAAATCTTTACCATCGCGTAGTTAGCTCATATCACCCTACCTAAAAAGATTAAAACCGTATCTTTGACACAGGTTTCAACTCTCTATTCTGGATGTATATACACAGTAACTAGCTTATGGTTAGACCGGTTTACCACTTAACCCATATTCGTCCATTCGATAAAATTTATCACGTTTCATATATAAAATTAACAATTTTATATGGCGCGTGTTGGTCCAAGTAAGGAAACTAGTAATGCATTAGTATGAATGGCGTCTTTTCACATTTGAAAATGTTATTTCAATTGAATGAAAGAAGTATTTTGCCATAATACTATTTAATTATTCAGAATATACTGTAGATTTTTTAATAGATTGTTTTAATGATTAATTTAATGGTTAAAACTGGAAGCTTGTTCGAATGATACTGATTTCAAGACAGTAACGACATTATTATAATTAAAAAAAAACGTCTGTTTTCTAGAAGTTTTAGTATAATTTATGAAAATTATATGTTTCACCTGTCTAAGGCATTATCAAGTCAGATATTTTCTTAGACACGCAAAACATGTCACTCTCTATAATAATTATAAAACTCCTAGAAAACACACGTTTTCGTTCGTATTATTTATTAAATATGGAGTTTTACATAAATATTAAAAAAAAACAATGAATGACATTATTATACATAATTCATATGGGATTTTTTTAATAATACAAAAATACTTTTACATTTTGTTTTTACACCGCTTTATGTGTGTTAATGAACCAACCGGTTTCGCTCCCGCTGGCGCTTCGTCAGGATTATAGAAATAAACTAAATTATATTTCAATAAACTTTCTCACTGATAGTCAAAAAATGAATTCCGTGTGGACATTTGCCAAAACCGGTTGAATTGTTAAAACAAATAAGTGATGTTTAAACAAAATATTCAAAGTGTTTTAAAAATAATTAATGCAACACCATAAAATAAAGTGCTTCATACTAAATATTTTTTTTTCTTAAATTCATATTTGTAAAAAAGCAACTTAACTATAAAGACTGTAAAGCTTTCCGGGCGAAGAATACACTTGAAGTGAATCTCTCACAAAAAGCGTTTAACATGCGTTTTGTTTATCCTGAAAAAACAGAAAATGTTTAAAAAATATATACGTTAACAATGTAAATGGAGTACGATGTTAACGATGTTAATGGAGTATAGTCGCGATAGACTGAGGAAAACATGGCATGACCAAATTAATCAAAATTTAAAGGTTGGTCATGTCAGAAGCTGGAGGAATCGGCGTGCGTGTATGACTCGATGTATGAATGTGGAGGAAACTAGAGAGGTATGTCAGGATAGAGAAGTGTGGCGGTCCATTCTCTCTGCCTACCCCTGCGGGGAAACGACGTGATGGTTTGTTGTTGTTGTTGTAATTGGAAACCAAGTGACTGCAAAAATATATATATAATATGTTGTCACAAAAAAACGCCTACGCCTATTAATAAAAATCTTGTTTGTTTATACTTATCTAAGGAATCTTAATTCGTTGCATTTTTCAATAATAATTGATCGCTTATTACTTCACATCTCGCAGTATTACGTTGCATTTGAGTGGAAGTGAGGAGAACCAACCTTGACTCCTCCGGCAGTTCGATAACTCAAGTTGTTGTGTTTTGTGCTGTTACGCCGCGCCGCCATGGCCAGTTTTTATTATTTGTTCGCCCACAGCTTAAGGCTGTTTTGGCCTCAAATTGTTACCGTGTACGCTTCAACTCTTTCGTGTTACGAGAAGATACAAAAGTGATAAAATTGAAACTGTAATAACTCAAAATATAATTCAAGCGGTTTTGAAGACAATTTTCAATAAACGTTTTTTTTATATACTTAAGAATTGATTTCTTTTTAAATGTTGACGGTGAGCATGTCTTTAAACGTGAGATTTTTAATGTTTTAAAAAGAATATAAAATTTACATTCCATGTGTTTTCTTGATCTTTTTTACGGCGAATACTTTCGTGATTATTTTAATCATAAGGAATTCGTTTTTATTTTGCGAAATAAGATATGTCACCCGCATTTAATATACTCGTATATACTATGTACAAAAAACTAAACAAAATTATGAAATTTGAAAATATTTTAAAATTTCATAATTTTGAAAGAGTACTTTGTGAAAAAAAATATATACATATTTATATATTGAGAAAAATATTCAAAAATTTTGCCGTGCAATCTCAAAGGGATTCTGATCGCAAACGTGTTGAAATTTATACTATTTCATATTGCGAATTTGATTTGTGTGATTTTGAGTAACACCGTGTGATTTCTCCTTCTCAACCGATGTTTCGGAAATCGTTGCAGTCTCCATCTTCAGGGTAATGTGGTAGTAATGGTGTCAATCACCACCACCACATTACTCTGTATATGAAGACTGCAACGATCTCCAAAACGTCGGTCGAGAAGGAAAAATCACACGGTGTTACTCAAAATCACACAAAACATATTGCTGCCAACCGCTAAAATCTACGCAATTATTTGCGAATTTGAGTTAATATAAAAAAAATGTATCATAGTTGCTGACAGAAAGTTGATGTGTAAGTCTTGTGAAGTTTTCGATATTGAAATATATATATTTGTTATTATTGTATTATCAAAGTTACCATGTTTAAATAAACACAATAATACATTTTCTTTGGTAACAGGCCCTTTCTTATCGGTGTGTTGATTTCAAGTTCTAACTGTATTTTGGCCTGAGGTTAATACTTTGTTAGCATTCTTCAACTTGTCGTGAGTCTGTTTTTTCGACACGCTAACCGAAATATCACACCCAGACCCTGGGACACAATAAGATCAAGGCGATAGCAGCCACCGTGAAGCTTATTAAATTATCAGCTGACTCAAGCCACTGCGAGAGTAATCATTATTTTTAATGCAGTATTGCAACCACCATAAGTCATACCGCAATGACGTTAATCAGTTTCATATTCAATGCGATGTCTGTCATTAATCATATATCGATGTTTGCATAAGGATTTTTTGTCCTCTGGCATAAGGTTTATTAACACATTGAACAAAGTCAATGTCATACAATTCGTTGATGTCATCATTTTATCTCCCACTTGCTTATGTAAAATTAATTTGCTGTGTATTCATGCATAATAACGATTGTAAGTATCCATTTAGTATGTCATTTAAATAGCATATCTTCATTGTACATAAATTTTACTTTTTTGGGTCTATAATTGGGTCTGAAATGCCTTCTCTTAAAACTGTAATTAAATAAAACGACGTGGCAAAAAAAGGATGAAAGCAGGATAAACGTCGTAGAAATGAGATCACCAAGAAGAATGTGCGGGAAAACGTTGTATGATAGAATACCGAACGATGAAATGAGAAAGAAATGTAAGGCTGCATCATGAATAAAATTAAAAAAAGGATCTCTGAGATGGTTTGAACATATGGAACGAATGGATGAGAGAATGGTTAAAAAGTTGTACACAAGCAGCATGAGTGGGAAAAGAAGCCGAGGACGACCGAGGAAAACATGGCATGACCAAATTAATCAATTACTAAAAGGCGGCCACATTCGAAGCCGGAATAATTGACGTGCGTGCATGGTACGAGGTATGAATGTAGAGGAAGCCCGAGAGGTATGCCAGGACATTCCATTGTGGCGATCCATCTTCTCTGCCTACCCCTCCGGGGAAATGGCGTGATGGTTAGTTAGTTAGTTAGTTACAGTTTTTCCTTCATTTTGACAGTGACCGGTTTCGCCAGGCTCGCTGGCATCGACAGACTGGGTCCGCCAGCGAGCCTGGCAAAACCGGTCGCTGTCGAAATAAAGACAAAAGTGGAAGTAGTTAAAAAAAACATCGTTTTGTTTAATTATTATTAAAAATGAACTTCCATCAAGAGATTTCAGTAAAATCATTTGATTATCTTAAAAGTGTGTTTCTGTAAGTAGGTACTAGATAAAATAATTAATACATTTAACACATACGATGTTTGCCAAAAATGAAAAAAAACCTTGCAATGCTAATGAGAGTGCATTTACGAGTATAACATCAAATAAAACACTTTTAAAACCGTATTTTTCTATATAAAACGTTACTCAGAGATAATCTTAAGTATTTTGGTTAGCTCCCCATTGAGTTAAAACAATCTAACGTTTATCACAACTTTTAAAATGCAAATTTTAAATATTTTGATTATTATGTAAATTTGTTAATGGTTACGTCATTTTTAATTAAAAATAAAACAATCACAGCTCTGGCGTTAGAATAATAACATTTGAATAACTACAAGTCACAAAAGGATTTTACGTCTTAGACCATAGATAAAAAAAATAAACCAGTTACGATGTCGCAGTCAATAACAAAGAAAGACTTATTGTGTTATTTTTGATTGTGACAAATGATAAATCAATTTTCAATGGATACTTCATTAGCCAAAAGGTTACGATTATTCACGTACATACATATAATACGAGTATACTTGTAACACATGTTATTTTTCATAGCTACGAGTATCCATACAAATATACAATTCAAAATAAACTTTTAAAATTACCTACTGAAATTCCAGCAAAAGAATAGCTACCCTGAAGGATATCAGAGGATATATATATATATTTTTTTTAATTTTACCACGAATGATATATTATAGCAAAGAAAATTCACGCATCTTGTTTGAATACACAATAACTTAGTTATGTTATATACCTTTACCATTGAGAGAACTATATAAATATTTATATCACACTTTCGATGCTGAAGGTGTAAATCTTTCGAAACGTATCCAGAAAATTAATCTCGAATTTGAAAAAAAACAGTGCTTTATTTTATGAACACTTTATCAATGTGTGGTAATGTAATTTTAACGCATTAAGTTCTCATAAATTTAAACTAGTAATTCTTCAATTATTTTATATGCATCGATCATCGATACTTTTATCATTTCGAGAACTACTTAAGTTTACTATCCTACTAATATAATACGTTTTATGAAAATGAATTTTTAGTGTATAGATAGAAAGGATATTTAATTAGGAATACTTCCGAATACAGTTTAACTGATTTTTCATTGCAGTTAATTTGTGAGTAAATGCTAGTTTGAATTATCTGTAATAATAATGTAGGTGAGCCGGCCAAAGTGGCGGGGTTAATCTATTTAATGAGAAAGTACACGCACATCTTTCGCAGGGCATTCAAAACCAATCTTTCAATTAAGAGGAGCTTTGTAATGCAATAACTTTTAGTGGTTACTCATTACTCACATTTAGAGCCTCTATTCATGCATATTTTATTAACTTTGCTTACAAAAAATGTGTTACTATGTTGTAAAGAGGTGTGCAGGGCAACATTTATGTACGATTTTTTTATTCTTTTTTATATACGCTACAAGAGTTTTGTAAAAAAAATAGGTATATTAATTAGATCTAAAATAATAGAATGAAATATTAAAAAATAAATAAACGAAGTAATGACTAACTTACCTTCACGCCGTCTCTCGGAAGGGGTAGGCAGAAATAATGGACTGCCACACTTTCTCTACATTCATACATATTGTTATGCAAGCACGTCGATTTCTCAGACTCCTCACGTGACCGACATTTAATATGTGATCGATTTGATCGTGCCACGTTTTTCTCAGCCTTCGTCTATTTCTAGCTCCGTTCACGTCGCTTACATATACCTTCTTCACCTTGTCTTCACTCGTAATTTCTATGTGTCCAAACCATCTTAACGACCCTTTCATTATTTTTTTCATAGCACTTTCATTCGCACCGCATTCACTTATTATACTTACATTTGAAACTCTATCATGTACAGATTTCCCATACATTCGTTTTATAGATCTCATTTCTACTGCATCTATTCTACTTTCATCCTTCTTTTGCCAGTTCCATGTTTCACTTCTATGCATAAGAGTCGACACAAGAACATCATTATGCACTGCCACCTTAGCTTCAATAAAAAATTTAACTTTACTAAAAAAAAAAATTAAAAATAATAGTATTTTTTTTTTTGTTAATAATTAAAGATAAAATTTTAAATAATTAACCTGATATAAACAGTTTGACTACGGCAAGATACCATCAAATCATGGAATATATCATTATTATAATAAGACACAGTGCCTACATCTACCTATTTGTTACACTAGTATTTGCTTGTATTTAAGTACATTGTGTTTATTTGTGGTTAGTATTGAATTATGATACTCGCAGTACTTTTGATACAAACACATTTGTATACTATTTAAATATTCATTAGTTATCATTCTATTGTAGGTTAAGAACATTAATATATTTATTGATCAACAATGCCATAGTAATGCAAATATTATATATAATTACATAAAAAAAATTATAAATTAAAATGGAATATTATTAAGCCAAGGTCGTATTATATTAAAAATAATATAAATACATTTTTATCCAGCGATTTAAGATTACATTTTAGCAATGAAATGGACCCTTCTGCATCTTTCTAATGTTTCAATCCTAAGGATTGGTTTGCAGCAATGTCTAATATATTTGCTGGTTCTTGGCATGCCACTCAAGCCTTTAATGTGGAAGCTTCCCGTAGCTCCCTTCACATGTATTTTTACATCAATTTATTTGAACCTAACTACAGTATGCTATTTTTAAGCTATTGATTCTCATAACATCTGATAGATACCTAGTCTATCGCCATTTTTAAACTAGCTAACTAACTAACTAACTAACTCACCCTCACGCCGTCTCCCCGAAGGGGTAGGCTGAAAGAATGGACTGCCACACTATTCTTTCCTGACATATTTCTCTCGCTTCCTCAACATTCATACATCGTGTCATGCACGCGCGTCGATTTCTCTGACTCCTCACATGGCCGACATTCAATATTTGATTTATTTGATCGTGCCACGTTTTCCTCGGTCTTCCTCTATTTCTGGTTACATTTACATCATTAACATATAATTTTTTTACCATTCTTTCTTCATTCATTCTTTTCATATGTCCAAACCATCTTAATGACCCTTTCATTATTTTGTTCATGACACCATCATTCGCACCGCATTCACTTCTTACATTTTCATTCGACACTCTATCATACACAGAGTATCCACACATTCGTCTAAGAGATCTCATTCCTACTGCATTTATTCTACGTTCATCCTTCTTTTGCCAGTTCCATGCTTCGCTTCCATACATAAGGGTCGGTAGAAGAACACCATACACGGAAAGCCATTTTTAATGTCACTTGAATTCTACCATTTCATTATAATGATAAATTATTAAGCTTATCTATTTTGAAATAAAATAGTGTAGTTATTTATATGTTTATTTATATAATAATAAATGCAATTGAATGTATAATATGGAAGTATTTTAAATGCCCTTTAACACACGCATAGTACTTATTGATATAAATACTGTATCATACAATCTAAGAAGTTAGTAGAATTAGAGATATCTTTACAAGATCTACAAGATGATTTCCTCTCTGTTTAAAATTTAGCACGATTTCTCAGAAGCAATCCAACGCGTTAATGTAATTGCCATTTAACCAGTCGTTAACTGAGTTACCGCAGTTACCAGGTTAACATGTTTCCGTGCGGACTTTAATATCAACGAACACTTTGTGTAACTAACGAATACTTGGTAGGTCGACATGCTTCCCTGTGATATCTTTGTAGCACGAGAAACCAAATGACCAATTGACTCGCACGATTTATTCAGTAACAGGCGAGCATAACGAGCTCCGCTTATGTCACCCTATTTCTATGTGCAGATTAATTGTGATTACTTCACGTATATCATGGAAGTAATAACATTAGTAATAAGTGTGTTTTATAAACACATTTGGTCTCGTTAAGATGCTGAGTTTTTATATAGATTAACTAACTAACTAACCATCACGCCATCTCCCCGAAAGGGTAGGCAGAAAGAATGGACTGTCACACTTTTACTGATGCGACACTCCATCCTTCTCTTTTCCCCCGCGGGAGACGCGGTGTGATGGGTTGCGAACCTCATCGCCACCAATAGGCATCTCCCGCGCACACTTCGATCGTCCAACACCCACAAAATAAATCTCAAACAAATAATATAAAATAAAATAACAAATTAAAAATAATTTAACACAAAATGTTCTTTTTAGATGGTGCACATATTGACTATTTAATTTATGTTCCACGAATCTACCGCTTTTTTTTTAATTTAGCAAATAATGTAATAACACATAATGTTGTTTTCGAAGTTGCACATGTTGACGATCCGGACTTTTGTGTTTATTTAATTTATGTTACACGTATCCACCGTTTTTTAAATATAGATTACATAAACTTATTTCATATTCAGATACGTATTTTTAGATCCAGTTGAATAAGTTGTGGGTAGGTAATTCTCTCATGCTCTAGAATTCAATAAATAAATACACAACAAACAAACAAACAAACAAACCATCACGCCGTTTCCCCGTAGAAGTAGGCAGAGCGAATGGACTGCCACACTACTCTATCCTGGCACACCTCTCTAGATTCCTCCACATTCATACAGCGAATCATACACGCACGTCGATTCTTCCGACTTCTAACATGACCAACCTTTATCATTTGATTAATTTGGTCATGCCATGTTTTTTTCGTTCTGCCTCAACTTCGTACTCCATTTACATCATTAACGTATACTTTCTTAACCATTCTTTCTCCATCCATGCGCTCCATTATGTCCGAACCAACGGCAACGTAGCGATCCTTTCATAATTTTGTTCATAATACCTTCTTCCGCTCTACATTCCTTTCTTATATCAGCATTTGCGATTCTGTCGTATATCATTCTACCACACATACGTCTTAGGGACCTCATCTCTACCGCATTTTTTCTGCTCTCATCCTTCTTTTGCCAGGCTATTTTCCATGCTTCGCTTTCATACATTAGGGTTGGGGCTAGATAAATAAATACATATGCTAGTAATATTACTCACATAAATAATTTTTTGTTTTTGGTGTACCATGTTTATTTCACGTCGCGTATACGATGTTAAAGGTATGAAGCTGAAAAAAATATTCTCTTTAATATACCCATCACGTTAACTGTCAATTTGAATGATCAATAAGCATACCTTTGAGTTACAAGAGATGTGTTTTGATTTGTTTAGAAGTTGCTTGAAGTATTTGTTAAGCTTTATTATTCTGAGAGTTTTCTTAGAGACATTAAACTTGGATCGTAATCCAGAGTAAGTACATTCCATCATGGGTACCTGAATCTTTCATCTCAAAAATAAGTTATCGAAGAAATCTCCTTTCTAAGTATTTTTTATTGGTCTTCAAAGTAGTGATTTTGTAAGCATTTCTTAAGATTTCGATAAATCCTCAGCCTAAAAGTACACTTAATAATACCATTTCACATTTAGATTTTTGGATTTAAAACAAGTCTTAATGCACCCCTGAGGTTAGTACATCATACAAACGGCATAGTAAAAGTTTGCATATTATTATTATTATTGCAAGGCAAAACATGTCAATCTTATATAATATTCAATAACAATATAGAAATATCCTGAAATCGTACGTTTTCATCGCTAATAATATGTAGAAATATTTAATAGAATTTAAACTGTTTAAAATATAATCTTGATGAAAATGTCTGTTTTATAGAAGTTTTATGACATGTTATACCTTATACCATTATCAACTTTCTAGTACGACATAGTAATCTCTCCCAAAAATATATATGTAATACTGATGAAAACGTCTGTTTTTTTACAGGTTTCATTATATTTTATGGATTATTATATTTTATGTATGTTCCGTCCTTTTCAACATGTCACTCCTATAAACTATTATAAAACTCATACAAAGCCTTTTTTCAGTGTTAAATATTGTATTTAATATTAAATCTTTGGTCAAGAAACCATAAATACCCATAATATGTAATACAACTTCTAGAAAACAGACGTTTTCATCAAAAAATAAATTTTAATAAAAAGTTTTATAACATTGTTCAACAAACCATAAATAAAGTATTTACTTGATTAATTTGGAACAATTCAATCGAACAGTTATAATTTAATGATAAAACTTAAACATAGATGGATATAAGCAGTTTGAATTTAATCTCTAAACACCATTCGATGCAATGCTACCACGTTGATTCGATTCTTTATGCTTTACTCAAAACGGTGTAAAAAACCACTCCAAAATATAACAACAAAAGTCTCTATATCCTAATTGCTTTGTGTAGTAGCGGCGTGTTTTTTTAATTGTGTGTTTCATTGTGCTACGTAATACTACAGGATACTACATACTCTCGCTTATCTGCTTAAACAATAGCCGAAATAGAATACATAACAAAAATCGTCGGCCGTGTAAATTGGATTGCGTTATTTTCAATTATGCTACAGCAGAGGTCGCCAATTGTTTTAGTATCCCTAGTGCATCTTTATGTAACATTGTATATATATAAAAGAAAAATGTTTCGATCACACAAAAACACATCTTGTAACAAATACCTTGTAGTTTCACTTTAAATAATATTTTAAAAACATTGTATTTTCAAAACAAATCATTTTTCACAATCATGTATTGGGACCGTAGACGTCCTTCCGTACTGAAAATTTTTAACATTTTTATTATAAAATTGTTGAAGTCTATTTGGTATTCTCAAATTGGTATCTCAGGCTATTTGGTATTCTCAAAGAGTTGGTATCCAAAATTGATCTCTTAAGAATTATCCACAGCGAACTCACTAACATTCTTATTATGACCGAATAATCATTATACATACATAATTAAGTATGCATAAACATATGTACGTTATTTATTGTTTATTGAACAATGATGTTAAACTCCATATTAAATAATTAATACGAATGAAAACGTCGGTTTTCTAGAAGTTTTATTAAATTTTATAGGAATGACATGTTTCGCCATTCTAAGGCAGTATCAAATGTGATACACAATCAATATTTGATAATGCCTTAGAAGGGCAAAACATGTCATTCCCATAAAATTTAATAAAACTTCTAGAAAACTGACGTTTTCCTCTATTACATTTGAAGACTACAGGGGAAAAACAAGGAATGTCAGTTAAAATTCAAAATAAATGTAATAATGCCATCTAGCGGCATTTGTACGTATCAATCCACAGTAAAATTTTCATATTCAAAAATCATGTGTGTCATCGACTATGGCCAGTTAATCGATTGCTAATTGCTAAGAAATATATAGACTTTGATTAGCTTTATTCTCAATTTATTCAAATTAACCTTCTACTGACATTCCTTGTTTTTCCCCTGTAGTCTTAATTTATTGTTTATTGAACAATGATGTAAAACTCCATATTAAATAATTAATACGAATGAAAACGTCAGTTTTCCAGAAGTTTTATTAAATTTTATAGGAATGACATGTTTCGCCCTTCCAAAGGCATTATCAAATGTGATACACAATCAACATTTGATAATGCCTTAGAAGGGAGAAACATGTCATTCCCATAAAATATAATAAAACTTCTAGAAAACTGACGTTTTCATTCGTATTAATTCGATATCTGTTACTTTTGATCCACTAAATAACTTGGATGATTTTAAAAATCCACATTTGATTGATGATTTATTTGATTTTTTATTTATTTATTGATCACTTACCATGTACATAGTTTTAATACCTCCCAACTGGGGCAACCCGTTCTATGGAGGCATTCCTAGCACTCTTTGTAATTTATTGCATTATATAATTTATTGATTATTGCATTTATCCGTGGGTCAACAGTTGCCGACCCCTGTGTAGCATTCGTACATTAGAGCCAATCCTGGCGCATTAGTCGGTAGTAAATTAACGTAGCCGAAATTTAGTCCATGACTTTGGTGAGTATCTTTGTTTTAAAACAATGATGTCATTTAATTTATCCATTTATCTACTGCTGAACAAAAGTTTTGCCCCCATTTCCTGACCTGTGATTTATTTTAGTATGCGCTGCCCGTATCTACCCACAAATTTGCATACGCGAAATCACCTTCGAAAAATATATATATTCCTACTCAGTACCAGCTCAACAAACCGTATTGCATTACGTACTACTTTTTGGCTAAATTTATGTACTCTTTATTATAAAATGAACATTTTTTATAGAATTAATTAACACAATCCGAACAGATAAAATCAACGTTTTGGGTAATGAGTTTTGAGTCAAGAAAATTATACGGTATTTTTTGCGTGTTTTTATCAGATGTTGTAAAGTAAAAATGATTACAAAATTTATTTAGTATAATTAAATTAGAATAAAAAAAATGCGACAATTTACATGTGTGTTCACCAATTGGATAAATAAAATATTTATTTGTATTATGAATGTTTCAATATCACATAAATTAAATTAGGCTGACTCTCAAATCAAATCAGTTTATTTCATCAATAGACTATTGAGAACAGGTATAATAATATGTTGTGTATAGTATACTACCAGAAACGCATGAGAGATGGTTCGACATTAGGAAAACAGGATACTCTCCAGAATTAAGAGTATTTGCCTTCTGATCGTACTTTCACTTATATGAAAGATGTCTATCTCCGAGGAGACCGCGTTCAGCGGATTAATTGCTCTTCCCACCGGTGTCACCAGAGGCAGGTTGGTTCAGGCGGCCGGTAGGTAAAACAATCTATGCTGTCGCTGTCGGTGTGTTCCGAAAGGATAGGCAGAAATAATGGACCAATACAATCTTATTTCCTGACATAATTATCTCACTCCTTCCACATTCATACACGCAAGTTGAATTCATTGTCATGCACGTTAAGTTCATTTATCCGACTCCTCGTTTGGCCAATATTTAATATTTGATTGATTTGATAGCGCCACGTTTTCTTCGACCTTCCTCTATTTATAGACGGTCAAACTTTTCATTATAATGGGACGAAAATTATGAGAGATGAGACCTAGTCGTTGACACAAATACGAAGTGTGGAGTTCTATCATTTCTGCCTACCCCCATGAAGCAAATCCTGTTTTCTATGAACATGGTGGATATTAATAAAAGCATTGTTTTTAATACACTTCCATTTATTAAATATATTTACAGAATAAAAATAAAACCCACAACCTGTTTCAAAGGTGTAAATTATTTTGAATAGTATTTGGATAAATTATTTCTGGCAAAAGAAGGATGAAAGTAGAATAAATGCAGTGGAAATGATATCTTTAAGACGAATGTGTGGATACTCTGTGTATGATAGTGTCGAATGAAAATATAAGAAGTGAATGCGGTGCGAATGATGGTGTTATGAACAAAATAATGAAAGGATCATTACGATGATTTGGACAGATGGAAAAAATGAATGAAAAAAGAATGGTAAAAAAATTATATGTCAACGATGTAAATGGAATCAGAATTAGAGTAAGACCGAGGAAAACGTGGCACGAATCGACGCGCGTGCATGACACGATGTATGAATGTTGAGGAAGTGAGAGGAATATGTCAGGAAAGAAAAGTGTGGCAGTCCATTCTTTCTGCCTACCCCTTCGCGGAGACGGCGTGATAGTTATTTTGTATGTTTTAGTTTTGATAATTTTTTTCAATATTTAAATGAAATTTGAAAATATATTTGTTCCTAGATTTCAATACATACTTATACATACAAATATAAATACAACGTTTCTAGTGAACAATGGTATTGTTTTTGTACAGTAAATAGTATGTAAGAGTAGGTACCTATGCATTAATTCCATTATGATATAAAAAGGTTCGTAAACACAATAATATAATCCGGATCGAACCTGGATAATTCTACAATAATAAACTCTACGTCCTACATTATCAATCAGTTTCTATAAAAAATTCCACGCCGGCCCCCTAGCCCAAAACGGCCTTGGTATTTGTTTACATTTTTTGTGCAGTCGTAAAATGGCGCGCAGTTCTGTCGAACCTGTAACGTTGGTAGCCATGTTTTATTATTAAATTTGGCATATTGTATAACCCAATTGACATTTTTAAATATATTTATATTATCTTTATTTTATGCAAATGTTTATACCTCTTGAAATGCTCGTAAATGAAAATATTCGTGTAAAACTAATGAATTTTGACATTATAAGATTATAAAATATAAGTATCTACTTGAGTTATTATAATTTCCTTTTAACATGCTTCACCAGTGTACTTTTACATTCATAACAATGCATGTACAATTACTTTAACTTGAGCTTAAACCTTCTAGAATGCAGAGGTTCAGCTCATAGGAGCTATACCTCTGTTCCTCTTACGTCTTTCTGAAGCAATCACTCAATAAATAATTAAACTCAAGACACAATTTAAAATTAAAAAAGTTTAAATGTACATAAATTGATGGGTTATAACACAAACAAACAAACCATCACGCTGTTTACCCGCAGGGGTAGGCAGAGAGAATGGACCGCCACACTACTCTATCCTGGCACACCTCTTTAACTTCCTCCATATTCATGCAGCGAGTCACATACGCACGTCGATTCTTCCGACTTCTAACATGACCAACTTTAAAATTTGATTAATTTGGTCATACCATGTTTTCCTCGGTCTGCCTCGACTATGTACTCCATTTACATCATTAACGTATACTTTTTTTTTTTTTTAAACTATCCATTATTAGACTATTCTTGACCATCCTTTCACCATCCATGCGCTCCATATGTCCGAACAAATGCAGCGATCCTTTCATAATTTTGTTCATAATACCTTAGTCCGCTTTACATTCCTTTCTTATATCAGCATTTGAGATTCTGTCGTATATCGTTCTACCACACATACGTCTTAGGCACCTCATCTCTACCGCATTTATTCTGCTCTCATCCTTCTTCTGCCAGTTCCACGCTTCGCTTCCATTCATTAGAGTTGGGACCAGAACTCCATTATGAACCGTTTTCGCTTTCATTGATAAATTCTTGTTGTTTTTGCGTTATAATGTATTGAAAATTAAGAAAAATAGGCGTAGGATGAAGGAGGCTAAAACTCTTCAAGAGTTATATGACCATAGAATTTTATTTTACGTCTGCTTAAAGTGATTCTATTTAACTAACTAATCATCACACTGTCTCCCCGAAGGGGTAGGCAGAGAGAATAGACTGCCACACTTTAACAGATGCGGCACTCCATCCTCCTCTTTTCGCCCCCGCGGGAGATGCGGTGTGATGGGTTGCGAACCTAATCGCCACCAATAGGCATCTCCCGCGCTAACTTCGATCGTCCAACATCCACAAAATAAATCTAAAACAAATAATATAAAATACAATGATATAAAATAAAATAACAAAATAAAAATAGTATAACACATAATGTTCTTTTAGCTATATGTATAAATTCATTTTTAATTTCAAATTGTAGAAGGATGTGGTTCCCCAAAACATGTAATGAAATGTACATACGTAAAAAAACTTGTCTAATATAGAAGAAGCTTCTATTTAATATTTTATATTCTCCTCCTCACAGCATACGTTAAAGTGTCGCTTTTTCTATATTATAATACTATCTATGTTCAAATGATAAATAATGTAATAACGTGTAGTCTGTAGAATCTAAAGACGCACGCCCTCAAATACACTTGAAATATTAATCAAATATGTTTACCTATAATTTATTTACAGGTAGGTACTAGCTACACGAAATTCAAAATGTACATATTGACTATAAGCTTACGTAAGTACGGTAGATTTGACTCAACCTAACGTAGAATTATTCCTTAAATGTAATAAAATTTTATATGTGTATACATTACTTCGATACCAAAAGTGCCTTATGCGTGTTGATCTAATGAATTTTGTTAGTAAATGTTCTGTTTATTGTTTGAAGAGGAACCCTCTCAAGACGATCATTGACAGTCGATTGGTTTCTCGGCTGGCATTCAAACGCCTCAGAGATCCTGTATAAACAATACTCATAAATAATATTTCAAGTGTCTACTTACGTACGATCTGTCTTAACGTATGATAGAAACTAAACATTTTCAAATGTGTCAATAGCGAATGCATCCATGTTTTTTTTTCTACTAATAGGTTTATTTGATTTATAGCCGAAATAATATACGACAGACACGTATATCCCATACACGACATAAGCTGTTATTTACAATAATAAAAATATTTAAAAAACGATATTTCGTCTATTTAAAAAATATATATATATTTTCGGTATTGCCATTAGATATTGACATTTATCAATGGCAAAACGAAGCTTCTTGCTTATACAGGTTGCACGCCGTTAAAAAACAATTAAATTAATTAATATCTTTGTCGCTTTGGGACCCATATATAATGTTTTTAAGTGTCATAGTAGTTTTAGTATAAAAAAACTATTTTTCAAGGTTTTCCTGTCAATCGTTTAACGCCGAATTCGTTTTATCTATGGAGTAATAATAACTCTTATTTTTGCGCTTGTTGTTCACACTTTCTTACATAGATTTTTTAATTCTTATTATAATGATAACATTTTCATGTAAAATTCACTTTGATGAGACTCGCTGTATGGAAAATAAGCTTTCACGTTTTACTGTAAAGTTTAAGAAAGCTTCTGAAATATCGTACGTTGTCTTGACTTGAATATGATGGAGTAGATCGACGAAGACTTTCTTAAGTTTGCAGCTTGTACTCGTATACGTCGTGGAACAAGAAGTTTATTTATAGATTATTCTCTACACATTGCTACAGCGAAAGCCGGAGGTTCAAATCACATGGTTAGTTTGCTAAGAAGAATGCATTTAATGACCCAGGAATTCAGGCGTTGACACAAATGGGATCCTAATAATTTTGTTAATCACTTCACAGCACTTGACGCTGGATATTTCTGAAAATATTCACACTTATAAATGAAGTGACAGCTCGATGGGAACTCAAGAGATTTTGTTTATAAAGATTTACTTAATTGGTAATACTCGTGTTTACAAAACATATCATTCTGAAGTTATTCTGGCAGCAGGGCTAGAAAAAAATACGATACTTTACCTAATTACCGCCCAAACACATCTGCCGAGCATTTCTCAGTCGGTTCGCTCTGTTCTGCCCGTTTGTAACCTGTTGTAAATAAACTATTCATTTTTAGACAGCCCTAATGGCCACACATTAGTTATCGATAACGGGTCTATTACTTATACGTAGGGCTATATCCCTTTTTGGTAAAATATCGGTTACATTTAAGATCTTCAACGTGAATGTCTTCTTCTTCTTCTTCCTTACTACCTTACCTATGTGGTCTGTTCTCCAGAGTGTTGCTCCTCCTGTGAGGTAGATTCCCAGCTGTCCTTCCATATTTTAGGAGGTCTTCCACGAGAACGAGTCCCATGAGGTTGATTATGCAATGCAATATAGGAGAGTCTGGTGGTGTTCATTCTTTGAACATGACCGTACCAGTCCCCTTTTCGCTGTCTGCTTCATCTTATAATATCCTCAACCTAATATATCTCTCTTATTCTGGTGTTCCTCACGCGATCCCTCAGTGTCTTGCCTGCTATTGTCTTCAGTGTCTTCATTTCGGAAGTCCTCAAAACTTGTTTGGTCCTTACTGTGTCTGCCCTTGCTTCGACGCCATATGTTATTATTGATCTTACGCATGCTTTATAGATTCTCATCTTACTCTTAATGGCCAAGAATGTGTAATAGTTAAATGGTAGATCTTCAACGTGAATGTAGTCCTTCAAGTCAGCAGTGCTACAGTTAAGTTCATGTACATTTTTTGTACACATTAATGCTTGAGTAATCACAGAGTCGTTAAAATGAGATTTATTACAACTTCACACTAGAAAACAAATCCATCTTACTGTCCAAATCTGGCGTCAAGAATCTTGTACATAAATATAATAATTTAGACATTTATACTGGTAAACAAGTTTGCTAGATTTATTATATTTCTATTTTAGTTTATTATTACCGCATATTTCAACACAAATTAGTAAAACAATAAAAATGCACAGTGTCTAGAAATGTGTGTAGGAAAAAAATGTGTTTAAATTAAAATTCATACTGACATAAAACTTTTTTTTGAAGTAAGAATGAAATTAAATAGTATGCATAGTAGTTTTTTTTAAATATACATTAAATAAAATATAAAGGGAATGGTACGATTTACCAAGGATTAGCGATAGACTTAGCGTAACTATTTCTCTTCATCTTTTGAAATGTTTTTACCTTGTTTTTTTTAAGACAAATTTCATTAGCATTCTTATTTTTCTTCTTATTCCTCTGCTATCATAGGTTGGACAACGTCGTGGCTATTTTAATTTTTAATGCAGCAGCTCTCATCAACAAGGTTGTTGTTCTTCAATCAAACCATTGTCGATTTTTTTTAGTACCAGTATTTTCTTCTTCCCCGAAACTTTGTAATGCTTTTATTTTACCTTGGTTAATCAATTGCAGTACTTTATATTTATCGTTTCACATAACGTACCCAAAGTCTTTGATTTTCCTGCGCTACGACGTTAACATTAAAATAAATAAATGATGACTTGTGAAGAGTTTTTATACATATAAAAGCACTTGCGTATGTATTCTGGCAAAGGAAAGGCAACGTTCTCTCCGATCAGTAGAAACAAGCGCAAACAACGTAACAATTCCAGTCAGAGCCGCCAATAAAGCAAGTTTCTATGATCGTGCTTTCAGCGTTGCGGGTCCGTTGGCATGGAATAGCCTTCATATTAGTATTAAGTTTGAGGATAGTGACGTTAAATTTAAGAAACTTCTAAAGATTGCACTGTCAGTCATTTCCTAGTGCGCCTTGGAGTAATTGATTTTAATAAACGGCGCACTTAAAATATAAGTCATCAAAATAATAATAAATCGTTTTTGTTTTAAATTATTTTGCATGTATATATAATAGAATGACCTTTTTGTACTTTACCAAAGAATCAAATGAATTTAAAATGTATGCACGCTTGTGAACCTATTTTAAATTATACATTCTAGTAAGTAAACAAGACACATCGCTGTAGTCACCAGCATCCATTTAGCGTTCTATTAGATCGTTTATAATTTCTCTTGATAAGAAACCTGGTTTCTCTTCGCTGTGTGTGAATGCGCACTTGAAAAAGTATTACAATTTTGTAGGAGTGTGCGTGTCTGCTGTCCACTGCGGCTGGGAACACAATAATTTGTGTCTCGGCTTACGTGATAACAGTCATGGGCCTAGTTCAGTGCAGGGCTTGGCACGCCCTCCAATACTTGGCACGCTTCACTGCTTCCTTATTAGCTCAGCTTACGCATACTATCACGTTCATGCCATGCCGAAGCATGAGCAGCGATAATTAAATGCATGTTGTGCCTATGTATGTTAGCCTGGTAGAGTAAAATAAAATTGCTGGACGATACAACATATACCTTTGCCATTTGAGACTAAGATCATGGCATAAGAGCAGTTTTTAGAGTAGTATACATACACTGCACGCGAAGGTAATGAAGATGCATTCACATGTGGTGTTTTACTAATGCAAACGACCTATTATCGGCCAAATCTTCCACCATAACCCCAAGAGAATAGAAGAATAGGACATTCATACGAAACTAGACCTTCCCATAGACACGAAGAATAAGATAAAGAGCGAATGCTAAGATAGAAGTAGTTTAAAATGCTACAAATTACATCTCATGCATATCCCTAAAATAACAACATTAGAAAAAATATCCCGACCTTATTGTATTTGCATTGAACAAACTTGAAAACGAACAAAATGGCTAGGACTTATGCCTACGAAAATGAGAAAAGAGAAAACAGGGTACATTGAAAAATCCATGGGACTAAATTCTGTTACGTATTAGGCAATGTATTTCACATATGATGGAGGCATATTCTTCTTCTTCTTCGGGGCTACAACCTTTGGTGGGTCTTGGCCTCCTCCAAGAAACGTCTCCATCCCGTCCTATCTCTGGCCACCACCTCCCAATCTTGCTGATCCAGGACCCGACAATCTACCACGGCACCATCCATCAATCGCAGTCTCGGCCTACCGATGCTTCTTCGCCCTGCTGGATTGTCATACAACACTCTTTTGGGGCGCTCCAGATCTCCCATGCGGTGCAAGTGCCCTAGCCAGCGCAGTCTATTAATCTTTATAAACTTGACCACGCTGACGTCCTGGTATAGATCGTAGAGCTCTGTGTTGAATTTCCTTCTCCACGCCTGACCATACCTAATGGGTCTGAAGATTCTGCGGAGGATCTTCCTTTCGAAGCAGTTTATTTTGTTTTCATCCCGTTTAGTGAGCGTCCAAGTCTCCGAGGCATATGTTAGGACTGGTCTAATCAGCGTTTCATATATTGTGGAAGAAGAGGCATCGGTTGACTCAAAAAGACGGGCTGAAAACATAATATAACAGCTGGGGAAAAAATATTCGCCTAGGATATAAGAAAATGGAGACTATATGAAGATGGCTACATCTTTATTGATCATTTACCAAGTACATGGTTTTAATACCTCCCAACTGGGGTAACCCGTTCTAGGGAGGCATAACCCGTTCTAGGGAGACATAATCTTTGAAGAGATGGCCAGGGAATAAACATACAGATGAGAAATAAAATATGCAAATATATGGACATATATTAAAATTATAAAAAAAACACTTGACATTTAAAACAATTGAAAATGTTCATAATAAAACACCGTTAATTTTTTCTCAGCAATACGGCTGACAACATTAATTAGTTGTGTATTCAGGAACCTGTTTTTTGAACTAAGTCTGTACGTATATTATTTTATAAATTATATCGAATGCAGAAATCTTAAGTGGTTATGCAGATACTAGATTCCTCTTTGTTTTGTAACATAACACATAATTGGAAGACGTATAATCTACTTTAACATACATTATGTTCCACGTGGTTTTTAATTAAAAGTAAAAAACAGCTTGAACCTTGAATAAGGATAAAAACCGGTTAGCCGGCGTATCATCCTTACGTATAATAATCATCGTTATTATTCAACCTATATTATCAGCTACAAAAAATCTTAGCTAACTCAAGGTCACCCAGATATAAACACAACACAATAATTTGTACTCGGCTCTCGCCCGCTGCGTCGTAGTGAAGTCACCATTTTATCCAAACATGATGTAAATCCGCTATAAGCTCGTTGTATTCCGAGAAAAGCGACTCCGATTCTCGGAAGCCGGGCGTCGCTTTTCGCTGTATAAAAACAAAAGATATCGTGAAATATTTTTGTTAGCGTTAACAATCTCTGACTCACTAAAATTCGTTGTTCGGTTTAGTTCGCTGTTTTCAAACAGTCAAACGTCTCGCGAGGCATTTCCAACTAATATACCACGGGTGTTAGAATTTCTTCCATGCTTTTTTTTTGTTCTTTGTTCCACATGATTGTGTAGTGTATTCATATTCCAGCACGTAGCAATTTGCTACCCGCAGAATTTACAAAATGAGTAATATAATGTTTTAACTTCTACTTAATTTTAAGTTCGTGTGGCATAAGACACGCTTCCACACAGCGGTTTATAAAACAAACATACCGTTTATCCTTTTATTATCCGGTTGAATCGCCATTATTTGTATGCGAGACATAATCACGTTCGAATATTAAATTAAAGGTAGACACAATATATTATAAAAAACAAACCCATCAAGGTCGAGCCCAACAAGTACTTAAAATCAAAGTACATAATACGTCACGATTCCCTTGCCTCATTATCATTTTAACTCCAGTATATCTGATCGCCTGGCATTATTTTAGTTCGGCGATGCGTGAATCAAGCTAACCCACTTTATTCGCTCACAAACCCACTGATATACATTGTACCTACTGTACCGCGTACCCGCCGCTGTTTGTGCGCTCCTAATGTTTTTTTTTTTCAATCCTTCGAAAAAAAGACAACCATTGTTTCGCACAAGGTCAGAGCCACAATAAACATTTGGAAATTATCGTGTTTTGGAGCTTACCTGTATTTTTAAAACTCATTTGAATTCAAATTCGTAGATTAACGACTCCTTATGCAATTTTGTACGAATATGTAAATTATGTAACTCGTTTCTATGTGTCATAAACATGTAAATGTCACACTATCTTTATTTTATGTATGTCTTCGACATGTTGAATGCATTGTATATAGATGGTTTTTATTAATCTTATTAAATATATAGAAAAATGTGCATAATGTTGAAATTTAATAGTATCATGTTTTTTACATGCTTCGTCATGTTTGTGCATATTCAAACACTTTAATAAAACGTACGTCATAAAAAATTTGCATTTTTCTTAAATAAAACATATGAATCATAAAAAAAATATCATGTTTCGTCTTGTTTGTGCATTTTCAAATATTTTCATAAAACGTACATTTACGTTCTTAAACTTAAACATATTTAACCCTTAATTAGACAAAAAGAAATTACTTCCCACTTTATATTATTCATGTTCCTGTTAACACAGCTTATATTACTTTTAAACTATTTTAAAAATAAAATGAATATATTTGTGTATGGACAAACAAACAAACCATCACGCCGTTTTCTCGCAAGGGTAGGCAGAGAGAATGGACCGCCACACTACTCTGTCCTGGCAAACCTCTCTAGCTTCCTCCATTCATACAACGAGTCATACACGCACGTCGATTCCTCTGACTTCTAACATGACCAACCTTTAAATTTTGATTAATTTGGTCATGCCATGTTTTCCTCGGTCTGTCTCGACTCCGTACCCCATTTACATCATTAACGTATACTTTCTTAACCATTATTTCTCCATCCATGCGTTCCATATGTCCGAACCAACGCAGCGATCCTTTCATAATTTCGTTCATAATACCTTCTTCTGCTCTACATTCCTTTCTTATATCAGCATTTGAGATTCTGTCGTATATCGTTCTACCACACCTACATCTTAGAGACCTCATCTCTACCGCATTTATTCTGCTCTCATCCTTCTTCTTTGTGTATTGAATATAAGAATAATAATTTAGAAGAATAACATAGATTAAAACAGGTATATTTTGTGTGCATATTTTTATACCTCTTAATTGAAAACATTATTATTTAACTAAGTCAATTTCCTAGCGCGCAATTAAGGGTTAACGTGAAAATTTGCACTACTGTTCAAACAAATTACTCGTAAATATCTTAATGTTACATTGTAACAACTCGACGCAGCTTATTACGAAGAACGTGAAGATTCCTGTCACATCAAGATATCAATTTACGAATAGTTTTTCGGCTTGTGAAAGGAAGGCAACCATATTTGTTGTTTACGTTATCATTCAACACACACACATATGCCTAAAATGTACGTGCATCTAATGTCAATAGATATAAAGCTTACACACACACAAACACGTCGGATGATAGCAAATTCATAAACCACTACATACTCTAACGTAAAAAAGAACACACCTTTTAGAAATGTTTTCGATTTAAATTAAATTTAAATGATGGAATCAATGTTCCAATTTTCAATTTAAACACACTTTAATCAACATTAGACAAGCGTGTAAATCTAGAGAAATCTCTAGAGGTATGTCAGGATAGAGCAGTGTGGCGATCTATTTTCTTTGCTTGCCCCTCCATAAAAACGGCCTGAAAACTGTGTAACAATCGATTTTCTTTTAGAAAACAAGAATTTCAAAATAGATTATGGTTTATAAACAAATTCTGATGTAAAACATGTCTTACGGTTTCATATTTAGTACTGGGATCACCACTTATTTTTATTTATATAACTTAACCAAGAAATGAGGAAACAATATAAGACAGACGAGTATGTCCATAATAAAATGAAGAAAAAGTCACACAGATGGTTTGAAGAAAATAAACGAATGGATTTGAGATGTTTGGTTTAAAGTTATGATATTTAAAAGAAATTTTATTAGAAAATAAGACGAAAGAGGCCAAGAAAACATGCCAAAACCAAATTAATCAATTATCGAATGGCGGCCACGTACGAAATCGCAACGACCAATGAGCGTGCGTTTTACTATGTATGTATGTAAGAATAATAAAATCTGACTATCATATTCTCTGCTTACTCTTTTGGAGATACTGCGTGATGGACATATAGTTAATTAATCACAGAGTTATGAAAATAAATCGTTTTTTATGCTCGCAAATGATCTCACTCCCTTTGATTTTTTACGTTCTCCTGTATCAAAAGGGGCACGTCCCTCTAACCTTTGATAACATATTCGCATTCGATACTCCAGTAAAAAGTATTATGTACAAAAACAGCTATCTTCACATGTGTACATATGTTTATTTTCACTTGAAAGTAAAACCATGCGTGTGTGAGTATGTTTACTAGTGAAGTCTAAATATAAATCCGATAGAAAAAGAGAGGGAAGCAGCATATGCTGCGTGAGGCTATCTCTGTCTTACCAGTTGACCTTGACAGTGAACGAGTATTATTTAATACCGGCATTTTAATTTAAAACCGTGCCGCACACACACAGACATAGGGGCGTGTGTGCGATATCGCGGCGTATTTTTAGCGCGTATTTACGAAAATTTTCGATAACACATGATAATGTATGTAAATTTCTGTCTAATATGAGAACAATAACAAGATACGAAGTGAATTATGGTTTGGATAAGTAGAATGATTGCTATAAAAACGAGATGTGTATACTTTTTTTATAACGAAAATTTTCTTTGTATATATGAAGAGATACGAAGAGATATCATTACGCTTACATCTCCAGATATTAAATTGTGCTAATAAACTAAAATCACAAAAAACTGTGATCAAATATTTTGAATTCTTCTTAACAATGTCAGCTTCGTGTGAAGGTTAATCATTTTTTTAATATGGCCAAGCCATAGAGGGCTCCCTCCGCTTACCCAAAGCTGTTATAGGCGCAGCGGCGCCTTTCGTCAGCTTCACTCGTGCACTCCCTAGCCCCGTTCCCCTTCCATGCGGGACTTACGTTAAAAAATAATAATGATAATAATAATAAATGAATATATGCAACCAAGGGGGACCCAGACCACATTTAAGCTACGCTAGGTTCAGTTCTTGGGGCTATTCCTCTTAGATATGATGGGAACATTGTTAGAAAGGTGGGTTGATGGTTTATGCGTCGCTTGGTTTGTGTGGTCCGGAGAATTCCTCTGAAGGAGGATCGATTTTGGGCGCTTGTGCCGGCTAGGAGTGTTTGGGTAGTAATTCGAGAGGTATTTTATTGTGGGGTTAGGATGTGGAGGGAGTTCTTTGGTAATTCAAATTCATTATATAAAACTCGTCAGTTCACCAAATTACCTTTACAGATCGAGTTTTGTTTGACTGATCTGCTCTAGATAAATTATTAATATATCTGTTTATATTTGAATAAAACAAAACTATAATATTTTAAAACATTAACTTTCTATGAACGGTAACATAAGTGAATTGAAGTTTTGTTTTCATCCAGCCTTCGTAACATTTGTGAGTGTATCATTTTTCTTTTCTTTACCTAAGCCACCCCAAGCCCAAAGCAGCCCTTGTGAGTGAGAGGGATTCCCCGCTTGAGAAAATCTTGTAAGGTTTCTGGGAAATGATTTATATAACAGTAAGGGAGTACTCACACCACGAGGAAAATGTGATCTTAGAAATTAAATTCGAGACAAAAAATATTTATGCATGTTTTAGCATCTTGGATATATTATTGAGGAGTCTGATGAATCGACGTGCGTGCATGACATGATATATGAATGTTATGGAAGCGAGAGAAGTGTGTAAGGAAGGAACTGTGTGGCAGTGCATTATTTCTACCGACCCCTTCGAGTAGACGGCGTGATGGTTAGTTAGTGAAATATAATTGTTACCTTATTTAAAATATAATGTAATTTCACACGACACCAAATTGTTTTTTAAACTCTAAACCATAAATTAAATTTCTAGTCTTCGTTTGAGATTTTTTCGTTTTAACCATTGATTAATTACTTTATTTTCTGAACCCGTTTCAGCCGGAACGATCGCGAAAGCAATTACTGTTGTATTCACACTGATTAAGACATATCGAACCTGATCGGCTATTAATTTAAAAAAAAATTGTGATTATGTGTTATATCGTAAAAAAATAATCACTAATAATATTTTTCTATCTTATTGGGCTGATTTTAATTTATGATATACAATACAATAATTATAACCGGTTTTAAACCTTAATAGTAAACTGACCGATTATGGTTAAGGTCATAATTGAGTTAACATTAGACAGAGGCATGTGTTAACGCTATCCATCGTTTCGCGTTAAAATTAAGTCAAAATTCCGCCAATTGACCTCCATTACACTATATCGGCCTTTTTCATTCGTACGTGTTTTTCGACTGTTTTTGTTAAAATACCGACTCATGTCAGATTAAGCAAAACTTGATTTTTTAGTTAAGCCAGTGTTCTATTAAGCATGCGATATGTCTTACCTTTTTTTTGTTTCATAAAGTAAGAAAGGAATGTAAAGCGGATGAATGCGTGATAAATAAAATCAAGAAAAGGTCACTAAGATGGTTTGGACATATGGAACGAATGGATGAGGGAAGAATGGTTAAAAATATATATACAAGTACTGTGAATGGAAAAAGAAGTCGAGGAAGGCCAAAGAAGACATGGCATGACCAAATTAATCAATTACTGAAAGGCGGCCATGTTCGAAGTAGGAACAATCGACGAGCGTGCATGTCACGATGTGTGAATGTAGAAGGGGCGCGAGAGTTAGGTCAGGATAGAATAATGTGGCGATCCATCCTCTCTGCCTACCCCTCCGGGGAAATGGCGTGATGGTTAGTTAGTTAGTTAGTTAGTTACAGTTTCACAATTTTTGTACGATTTGGTTGAAGATTAATTTCGACATTTGGAATTCAAAATAAAATAATAATATTTCATTTTTCATTTCATTATAAATACGAATAAAGACGCCTGTTTCCAGAAGTTTTATATTATGTGTGGAAATGGCAAAATTTCTTTTATTAAGGGATTAATATCACATTTGATTAATCTTTGATAAAGGCATTATCTGACATTTGATATTATTATTTCTCATTACCGTTGCTCTTGTTTAAAGAATCAAATATAGATAGGTATGGCAAAACTCAATTACGACTTTGAATACTCAAAAGTTTACGACATATTTTAATGATTCTACCAGGGACTCATAAAGGCGCAGATGTCTTACTTTGGCACTCGTTCTATCAACATTTCATCACTTCTTTGCGGCACTGTAACATGAAAATGTTTATTTTTCTGCTTTGTCGCTTTTCAGCATTGAAGCAACCGATTGATTTATATTTTATTTTATCAATAATAGAGGTCACGGGTCTAAAAATATTAAAAATTGATATTACATCATGAATCGTTGCGAGTGATTAATTGTGTTTTTCCGATATTCTTTACTTCTGGAAAAATAAAGCACTATTAAATCGATCCAAACGAAGTAGTTTGCCCTTGGCTAAATCATTTTTAAATGTTTAAAATATACGATTTTTAAATATACACTATATTTATATGAAAATATCGGTTTTCTAATAGAATTATTATTTTTTGAACAATAAATGTTTCACCTTTGCTATTAAAACATGATATTTCCTTAAAATATAATAAAAATTAAAAAAGGGACGTTTACCATATGATATTGTTGATTTTTGTAATAGTATTCAACAAACAATTAAAATGATACATTTTGTGTTACATTGCTTTAGTAAGGCGACCATAAAAAAAATTATCCTGTTCTGAATATTATACATATATAACAAACCATTTATTTTCATTGCAGCGATAAGATTATCAAAAATAGTATGAAAACATTTCAAAATACCAAATAAAACACGAAGTTCGTAAAAACAAACGAATTTGGGAAAAACAAATAAATTCGGGAAAACAAACGAAAGGTATTTTTATATATTCTTTTTCGCTTAATCCCGGCGGGGAGGCCGACACTTTGCCGGATTTTGGCTCCAGCGACGTCAAAAATGTTCGTCAACGTCCGAAAAGTACCCGATTTCTGACGTTTCCTCCCCTTTGTACTTTGCCGCCGAATTTCCCGGTGACGGTTTTATACATGGCCGCTCATATTTTCTGAAGCATGATCCTGATAATACTTGAAAGCAACTGACTTACATTTTCTGAATCCAGCTTTCATTTCACATAGTAAATGTTCGAGTTCTTCCCCAAAGACTAATTACAAGTACTCAATCTGCTGTTTTTTTTTTTTCATTTATATAATAAAAACAAAATTTGTTTTAAAAAAATTAAATACGAATTGAATTCGAGTAAGAGCACAATGAATAAAATAATGAAAGGTTCTTTAAGATGGATTGAATGAACGAAAAAAAGAATTGGTAGGAAAGTATACATTACCGATGTAAATATAGCAGGAAATAATGTCCCAGGAAGACATATCACCATCAAATCTATTTTAATGTCAGCCTGGAGAGGAGTAATAAAAATCGATTTTCATACATAAACTATATACTAACTTTTAAAGCTGCATTTCGCATTCATATTGTTTCTGATATAGATTATTTTTACTAAACACAAATTTGTGACAGTTCTCTTACACTTTTTTACGTTCTTGCAATAATAAATTTACACGTTTTTAAGATTTATTATGTTAAAGAATGTATTCTAAGTTGTAAATGTATAATCCTTAATTTATTAATGTGACTAATAAAAATGAATGGTGGTTATCTGCACATGGTTAAGATGTTTACTAATATATTATATACATGGATATTTAATACAACTAATATATATTTTTATTTTTTACAGAGCCGGATCAGGGGCTAATGGCATCTTCTCCAGGAGGGCTGATTTTTCATCTTTCAATCATCTGCCAAAGCAAAAACTGAACTCCTATCACATTAAGGTAAGATAAATATTAAAATTCATAGAACAATTTTATTGTATTTAAAATATTTTAGTTCCTCATATATTCACAATTCCTTTGTATTACGGATTCATAATGGAACAATATGTTTTACTTTGTAACCCAACAGTTGATTTAAATACAAAAAAAAAAATTAAACATTCGTAATGAATGTGGTCAGTTTTGACAAAATTTAAATGTTTTTTTTTAATTATAAACTGCTAAATTCTAAAATTCTGTTTATATGTATCACAACTTTTATTTTATTTTGTCAAAGAAAATTTTCAAATTGACATAGAAACAATTTCACATAAAGATTCGAAAAATCATGAAAATTTAACAGTTGATATATTATTTTAACACCTGATAATGTCAACATAGGTTGATGAAACAGCTGTGGCCAAAAATTAAAATTAGAATTTTGATACATAAAAACAGAATTATATAATTTAACAGTTTGTTGAAAATGTTGAAGTATCATAGTTTTTCGGCCAAAACAATGGTATATTTTTTAAATTGTTAAATTAGCCCAAATACTGTAAACAACTTTTTAAGCTATTGATTCTCATGACATGTAATAGGCAGCTAATCTATCGTCATTTTATTGTTACGTGAATTCTATACCAGACCAAAATCATGTGACAATCACACTGCTATATCCGGGAATCGAAATCGGGAGCTTCGGTATGGTTCTTGCACTTCTACCACGAATTTTGGCTAGTAAATTTGTTGGTTAGTTTGTAACTAACTAAACATCACGCCGTTTCTCCGGAAGGGTGGGCAGAGAAGACGGGCCGCAAAAATATTCTATCCTGACAGAACTCTCGCGTTTCTTCTACATTCACACACCGTGACACCCACCGTCATTGATTTTTCATTATTTAAACATGGCAGCATTTCAAGATCATTGGTCATGCCATATCTTCCTTTCCCTTCTTCGCCTTCTTTTTCCATACGCACTCCTTGTATATATCTGTTTAATAATACTTCTATCATCCATTAATGACCATTTCTTAATTTTATTTAGGACGCATTCATCCGCCTTACATTCCTTTCGAACTTCTTCATTGAGAAATCTATCATACATTTTTTTCTCCGTACATTATTCTAAGTGATCTTATTTCTACGGCATTAATCCTACTTTCATCCTTCTTCTGCCAACTCAAAGCTTCACTTCCACATATAACGGGGTTCTAGTCAGTTTGTAAATAAAAAAAATATGTTGAAAAAAAATGAGAAAATACTTAAGTGAAGATGTATTAAAATAAATTTGAATATTTTTGTTACACCGCATAAGCAGTATATCGTTAGTTCAAGCAAGGGTTGGCTCCGCTATCGAGGAGTTAAAATAACGTATTGTTTACTGACAGGTTAATAATTTATTCTTCTTTCGAATCCTCTGGGGGCGATGGGAATTTCGGAGTTTCCCTTTTTGGTGGTAAAACAAATTAAATCCACCAGATCGTAAATCAAAACAACAGAACGCCGTCCATTCTTTAGTGCGTCGGCACCACGCTAGCCTCGCTGAAGAATTTATTTATTCCTTTGATTCTTCACGTATGGTCTCGGGTTAACACTATAGATATACAACTTTTTTACGTACTTTTAAATATTTTTAATCGCATGCAAACGATTTAAGAATACAAAGATTTAACACGGAGTCTGTAATAGTAGATTATACGTCTTAAGATGTTTTTTTTTTGTTGTTTAAAAATGAGATCTAAGCTAAGATGGCAGTGCATAATGGTGTTCTTGTGCCGACCGTTATGTATGGAAGTGAAGCATGGAACTAGTAAAAGAAGGATTAAAATAGAATAAATGCGGTAGAAATGAGATCTCTAAGACGAATGTGTGGTAAATCTGTTTATGTTAGAGTGTCAAATGTAAGTATAAGAAGTGAATGCGGTGCGAATGAAAGTGCTATGAACAAAATAATGAAAGGGTCGTTGGTTGGAAGATGGTTTGGACACATGGAAAGAATGAGTTAAGACAGAATGGTGAAGAAGGTATATGTAAAAGACGTGAACGGAGCTAGAAATAGAGGAAATCAATCAAATATTGAATGTCTGTCACGTGAGAAGTCGGAAAAATCGACGCGCGTGCATGACAAGATGTATGTCAGGACAGAACAGTGTGGCGGTCCATTCTTTTTGCCTACCCCTCCGGAGAGACGGCGTGATGGTTAGCTAGTTTAGTTAGTAGTGAGCTAGTTTTAGATTAAAAATGAGATGTCTTAGACGAATATACGATAAATCTATATTCTTCTTCTTTATTCGTTTCGCTATTACTAAGGAGCGTGGTCTATGGAACTGCCCGTGGCTAAAACAAAACGCATCAAACCATTATTGTTCTCCGCAGTCTGCACTGCTGAGTTGAGGTTTTCACTGGTCATCTCCTTAATCTGGTCACACCACCGCGCAGGAGATCTTCCTCTACTTCTTTTGCCTGGAACACTTCCTGTGACAATATTTTTTTCCAGGTAACCAAGTTCTCTTCTGGCAATGTGACCAAAGAAATTCAATACTCACTGACAATCTAAATCTGTATATGCTAGCGTCAAATGCAAATATAAGAAATTAATTATGTGCGAATGAATGTGTTATGTAGAAAATAGTGAAAGAATCTCTTAGATGATTTGGACACATGAGATTAATGTATGAAGAAAGTATGATTAAGTATATGTAAACGACGTAAACGAAATAAGAAATAAAGGAAAACATCACACGATCAAATCAATCGAATATTAAATACTACGCGACGAGTCGGAGAAATCGACGTGCGTGCATTATACAATTTATTAGTTTTGAGGAAATGAAAGAAGTGTGGAAAGAAAAGTGTGGCAGTCCATTATTTCTGCCTACCTCTTCGAGATGACAGCGTGATGGTTAGTTAGTAAGTTGATCTGAATTATATCATGGTGTTATATTAGAAGTGTTTTTTGTTTTGTTCCATAGCCACATGGTAATATTATTAATTTGATAGCACTTTCCTGAATCAATTCCCACTATCATTAAATATACCGACTTCCGAGGTTAAGTTATAAAATTGCTTTGCCTACTGGCATTACCATTGGTTGGTTGGTTCTTTCCGTTATAGATAAAACAAAATGTACCATGTTAAAGATAATTATCAGGGACAAATAGTCGATATATTATCGATTTTATTGCTCCTTCTAGTATTTATTAACAAGGATCTTCCGTTTACAATTTCTTTACATTGTCGTATTTTTTCAAATCCTTAATGAATAAATTATCGTTAGTTAATTACTTTTTTTACATCCACATCAGATAAATATAAGTAGAAACAGGTTTATTGTTACATATATAAGTACAAACAAATAGTGAATATTGAATAAACGTATATTTAAATGAATCAAAAAACATTATTGTTACATTGAGGATGATGTTTTAGTTTTATATTATGTATAAATAATATTTCTTAAAAATAATAACTTAACAATAATTTCAGTCAAATTCATTGGAATTATTTAAATTACAATGAAAATTCAAAATGATCATTCATTTAATAAAGATATTGGCGTTAAAATTTTGCATGTAAATAATAGAAATATAACTCTGAGCAATCTCGAAATTTTAAAAATTAAAAATAAAGAAAACAATATAAATATGCAAATAAATTTAACGTCAAGTCCAATCATTGTTTTATTTCCTTTGTTGTAAGTAATTACCTGAACTCCAATAAGTACATTAAATTATTATTTGAAATTTTAAATTGAATCATAATATTTATTATAACAAAAGCATAAACGTTCCAAAATAAATCTTTATAACATCTGTCAAAACATGTAAACCATTTCATATATTTTTTTTAAATGTATCTTTACTGAAGAATGACTGTTTGCCCGAACGTGTGTTTTTTTTTTTTTTTTAATATAAGTGTTGTATATACAAAGTGTTTTAAAATCAAAATAGAAATAAACTTAACAAGAAGATTATCATTGCAAATAAAATAAGATATTTAATTTCTTTGAAATTTAAATCAGTTTGAATCTAAATAAACTTCAGTGAATTATTTATATAAGTTGAGAAACTAAAGGAAATTTCTAAAAACCGCATCGTACCTTGGTAAATAATGTAATAAATCAATGCCAATTTGAACTGTTCGTAAAACAAACAAGAAAACATATTACCACGACTAACGAAGTAATGTAACTATCTTACCCGTCATGTCACCGCCGCTTTAACCGAATTACTTAAACCTTTTAGACAAGACATTTCACGAGTAATTCGGTGTCACGGTTTAAGGGATGATCCCACCCCGGCCCGGCCGCCCCCACAGCCACCCCTTCCACAGCTTTCCATTCACGTGCGTTCGACGTTTTCAATTCCCGGCGACGGTTCAGGATTTGCAGGTATTTTTTATTCAAAGCTGGCGAACGATTTCGAAAAACTTGGGAATGCTGCTTTGGCGATAATAAAACCACCCTCTGGTGGCGTTACTTGTGTAGAAACATTTCGACTTCTAATAAAACATTGCACGTTCGAGGATTCCTAGAAACTCTACGCTTACCCGTGCAACAATTTCGATTTTAATTCGATTTTTGACATGCAGTGGTTATACTGTATTCCCGTGAGTATACTACTCATTCAGGGACAAAGGGACAGTTTGTATACTTAATTACATTCAAAATAAAACAATCGTATACCATTAGGGAAATATCAAAGACATATAAACTAAAACATATTACAAAATTACGAAAGCATTCAGGATATACTAAAATACAGATTTAGAAACTAAAAGATCTCACAGAATTACACAAACATTCAGGAAATATCAAAACACAGACAAATAAACTAAAACACATACAAAGTTCAAAATTGCAAAAGCATTCAAGATCTACCAAAATATACACTCGAAAATTAAAAATTATATTAAATAGTCCATTCTTTTGGCTGAAACACTATGATACTTTAACATTAAAAACTGTTTAATTAAAAAAAACGTCGTTTCATGAATCACAATTGTATTTTTATTATACGCGACAGCTGTTTCGACAACCTATGTTGACATCATCAGGTGTTACTGCTGTCGCGTCAATTTTACCTGCCATTTTACCTTGAATAGACTGACGCCAGAACAGCGCTTGCAATTTGTGCATGTTTATTTTGAAAATTATGGTTCGGTTCGCCAAACTTATCGTGCACTACGTCCATTTTACGGTCGACATAATCGTCCATCCGAGCAAGTTATTCGGAAGACCATGGATCGTTTTCGCACAACGTACACTCTAGTGGATATGTATACGTATGACAAATATGTATGACAACTGTCGAAAATTGGATTTCACGATTGCGCTTCATTCGAGCTAGCAGCCGTGGCGCTCATATGCCCGAAGTCATATTTAAACAATAATGGCATAAAATTATCTATTAAATTAAGCCAATATCATAGACATTAACATTATTTTAATGTGTTAAATTCATAAATAAAATATTGATATTTTGGTTTAGTAATTGTAAATTTAGACATCATAATCTACCAGGAGTACAGAATTTCCCGGAGGAAACGTACACACAGTCGAATGTACTCGTATTATTCAACATATCTGCCTTTCAAAATTTATATTTTTTGTTGACGTATCTTATCGTTTCCATTCAAATAGTTTTCTTTACATATTGTTCATCGGCAGATATAAAAAAGGTCTAAGAAATTTATACAGAGTTATTTTGGTTACATCTATCGGGAGCGCAGAACTTCCCGAAGGAAAAATACACCCACTCGAGTGTATTACCTCCGCAGTCGTCCTAACAAATTTCGACTTATCCGTCTTCCAAGCTTGTAAGGTTTTTTTTGCAGACCGCCAATACCACGCTAACTGACGGCTCGTAATATGGGATTCGCGTGGGAGCGCCATATGTATCCGTATCTAAAAAGTTTCAGTTTCGCTTACAAAAGGCGGACGAAAAAACAAAACATACTCACTTAGAGGGTTGCCGTACGTGTTATTGTGGAGAATTTTGACGTAACACGTTATTTATTAAAGTTAAAGGAACGCACACGAGTATACTAGACCCACACAATTCATATAATACTTTGTTTATCGTATTACTTGAACGCTTGGAAGCCCTAGCAACGAATGATTACACGTGTGTGGAAGATAATCAGTTAATGTGATTTTTACTAGCCACAAGTGTAAAAAAACGCTCTTAAAAAATACTAATACCAAGGACTTAAATCAATGATATTAGAATTTATTTTGCAATCTTCAATATGATCAGAAAATAGCTCATTATTATGAAGAAGGAAGATCCGGTCGTGTCCAGGCTTGAACCCAAGTTTCCTGGATCCGGAGCCAAGCATTCTATCCCTAGGGCTTAGACCACCACCCCGTTTGATATGTTACAAAGATATGTAAATTATATATGATATCTAAGCAGTTCAATTTTATATTTTACTTTTATTATATACTTTGTATACAACACGCACTTTTTAAACAAATAAAAATTAAATATCAAACATGTCACAGGACATCTGTCAAAACTGGACATCTGTCAAAACGAAACAGGACATCTGTCAAAACTGATCATATTTGTAAACAATTTTATAATATTTTAAATATCTATATAATATCACTGAGGAAGGGCTGGGGGCTGGGTAGTCCGAAACATGTGTTATATACAAAGTATATAAAAAAATATATATAAAACATATACAATATAAAGTATGGCGAACATAGAAGAAAAGTTCAATTTAACACAGTTCAAAAGAATGAATGAAGACATAATGGTGAAGAAGGTATATGTGAACGACGTGAACGGAGCTAGACATAGAGGAAGGCCGAGAAATACGTGGCACGATCAAATCAATCAAATATTAAATGTCGGTAGCGTGAGGAGTCGGACGAATGTGTGGCAAATCTATATATGATAGAATGTCAAATGCAAGTATAAGAAGTGAATGTGGTTCGAATGAAAGTGTTATAAACAAAATAATTCGTTCGTTAAGATAGTTTGGACACATGGAAAGAATGAGTGAAGACAGAATGGTAAAGAAGGTATATGTAAACGGCGTGAACGGAGATGGAAATAGAGGAAGGCCGAGGAAAACGTGGCACGATCAAATTAATCAAATATTGAATGTCGGTCACGTGAGGAGAAAGCGAGAGAAGTATGTCAGGACAGAACAGTGTGGCGGTCCATTCTTTCTGCTTACCACTCCGGAGAAACAGCGTGATGATTAGCTAGTTAGTTTTGTTACCTTATTAATTCAAAACCAATCGCACGTACGCCGTATAGTGGGATTTCTCGATATTTGATTGCGATGAGTAAGATTGTCTTTTGTGTCTGCAATCAATCAACTATTCTTAGAGAAGCAGCGCGCTGCGAGCATCTGTACGGGGGAGTATCTCATAATACTTCTCGAGGTCACGAAGACAGATGATACATTAGGCGCGTAATGCTTTGTGGATTTTTTATTGGACTTGTGCACGGACCGCGGTGTGCCCGGAGCGACCGAGTCTCACACCGGCATGGCAGCTGGAAATTAAGAATAGGTGATTTTGTAGGCGGGTCTTGATGCATTTACGATAACAGTAATAAAGCAAATTTGAATAATTCAATTCCATTACAACTCTTATAATAAAGAGGTGGCTTATAGCTTAGCTGATTGTGTTTGTCGAATATATATAGACCTCTTTTGACAGGAATCGTATATTTTTAAATAATTAGAAGTTTACATGTGGAAGTGCGGGACACAGAAGGAAATTCAAAGTAGAGTAAATGTGGCCTTGCATCCTATTGTGTTTGGGTAATTTAAATGTATGTACCGGATGGACGGGGATAGGCCTAGAAAGTGTACGAGCGAGGCTGACGAAAGGGTGCCGCTGCGCCCTATAACAGCCTCGGGTATGTAGTGGAAACCCTTCTGTGTTCCTTCTTTAAAAAAATACCTCTTTTGAATCTCTCTCAAATCTGTAATGATGATTTTAGAAAGTATCTTGTCTTCCTAATGTCGAACCATCTCTCATGCGTTTCTGGTATTATGTTGTATGTGTACAATATTTTACCTGTACTCAATACCTGCCTTAAACATTCATGCCGTTTGTAATGTCTTTTGAGTAAATGAACTGATTTGATTTGATGATGTTTATTTGTTTGTTTCAGATTTTTATTATTTTCTTCCAACTAATCAACAAAAGTGTGTTTAGTTTGTTCTGATATCATGTCAATATGTATACAAAATAGTTTTAAATGCTTTAAGATACTATAATCTAATTCCTCATCTGAACAAAAAACGAATCATATATGTATGATTTTTTTCCCAGGTAGTAATTATTTAAGAATGAACATAAATGTAATAAAAACCGGTATTCATTTCTGTGCTTATATGTATCTGTTCTTCTAAATAGAGAATAGTTTGCTGCTTTACAAATCGCGTACGGTGACATACGAGATACCTAAATTGCCTGCGATCTTGTTTTGCTATATTTCCCACCGGATAAAGCAGGTTTCACGTATAAAAGAGTTTATCTCAGTTATCTACAAATAAACTAAAACTGGCATTTACAATTGGTCCATTTTTATAACCTTTATCGATACGGATGATACACGTTTGGATATTTATAGAAGTTCAAATCACAACTGACCCTCGTTAAGAGGGGAGCGTGTTTTCAATAACAGGGTTCGCCGCATTTGTCTGATAGGAATAATATTAATGAAGTGTGTTTGGTTTGTATCAACGAAACAGATAGATCATTGAAACATCGTTTATACAAGCCACGAAATGCAGATGAATTAGTTATGCAATTAAAAGCTCAGTTTGGCTAGTGATATACTTCATAATAGTGTACTAAAAAAAAGTGGTTCATTCAGATTCCACACATAGATTTATAGAGCTAAATTTCTCAAAGGACATTTCAATGATCGCACATAACTAAGTATCACTTTATCATAAAGAGAGGACAATTCAAACAAATGCGAGCGTCGAATATCATTTGTTTAATCCCTGAGACAAGAGGACAGGAGTGGATATATTTAAAAATGTCTACAAGCACTTGAATGTGAGATTGTCCTAGCCTCCCATTCAAACTGGACCTTTGGCATGATTGATCGAGGCATTCATCTATCGTCTTTCAATAGACTCGAACTATTAGATTCCTAGCGAATCCTTCCTTTGACACGCGATCTTTCAATGGTGCTAGACAAAAGGAGTTTGAAAACTTTTCCCGCTATATTTCTTTTCGGCGATAATGGAGTTTGGAAAGTTCTGGAATTTTCTGATTCCAGTGCTCAGAATGACAGAAGTATTATTATTGCTCCGATGTTTGGCAAAGTTTCCCTCTAGTTCTGGAAGGCATCCAGCATTTTTCTGGAAGCTTTCAAACAAAATAGATCAGGGTTAGAGTGCTGCAGGCATAAATTACTCTATCTCCAACGACGCATAAGTTACACTTCACAATATCTACAAAATAACATGTCATTAGAGTTTTTTTTCTGTGCGTTTGTAGACACCTATCTTTTACAGGTTCACGATTGGTGACTTTTAATTTTAACATAAACTGGATTAATACAAATCAATGCATCAATCAATAGAGAAACAAGCTCTCATTAAACTTGTACAAGTTTGTTGTGTACAAGAAAAAATCGAATGCAGAATCTGCGAGTGTGACTGACATGTGCCTGAAGTCACGAGCAAAGGATCATTATCTTTGTCATCGATATTTGGTGCTCAATTCAAGTGGAACGATTCTTATCAAGATGTGGTAAGATAAAATATCCGTTCTGACCAGTTTCAGTAACGTAATACACGAGTCCACTTTGGACGCTAAAAGAAAGAAACGGTGTCGATAAAACAGAGATTTTCATAATACACTACCACACTGAATAATATCTACCAATATCTCTGGCAGAATAAATTCTATATTAACAACTAATTATACGAATAACTAAAAATGCTTCAAATAAAATGATTTTTAAGTGTTTTTTTATTAATATTAGCGACTCACGATTTCGATATCGGCTTCATATCACATAAATCTTCTTTTTTATAACAGTAATTAACAAAGTAAATGTCTTTTCCTAATTCGACATCCCGAGTCGCTGAGTATTCAAATTTAAAAATAAAGGAAGGTCGTATTTTTTGCGTTGTTATTGAAAATATCCGATATGCTCACATTTTAGTAAATATGAATCCGTTCTTCAAATAAATTAAGCGAACAACCTAAGCCGAATACCAATCTAACGATAACTAGCCGAAGTAGAACAAAGCAAAATTTACGTTGTAAATAAGTTTATGTATAAAATTATCTTTGTATATAGATTTCACCTACATTTAATAGACCGGTTGAGTACAGATTCTTATGTTAATTTTAAGATAATTAAACTATGCAAATTATCGTTAATAGTACATTCGTATTTATTAGTAGAAAGTTTTTATTTGACAAGTGATAAACTGTATAGTGTAAAGTATTTATGATATATCACTCTAATTAATAAGTTTTTTTTATAATAAGCACATGTATACTGTAATTAATACAAACGGAAACGTCATAAGTAGGTATCATTTAGTTTTGTGAGAATGACATATTTCGTCTTGCTAAGACACTATCAGATGTTTTATCAAACAAAACGAAATTAACAATTTGATAATGCCTTAGCAAGGCGAAACATGTATATAAAATAAAATAAAACTTCTGAATAACAGTGTTTTAATTCGTGCTTATTATTTAATATGGAGCAATACATAATTGATTAAGAAACAATAAAGAAATTTTGAGTTATGAAATTTTAGGGATTTATTAAAATAGAATAATTACTATTATTTTGTATTTTTTATAATTCTGTAATAAACTAATATAAGTAGCAAAAGGGTTTATATGTTCAATTATACGGCTAATTAAAAAAGCTTTTAATATTTTAACATACACAATCATACCAACGTTGGGCGATCGGGGTGTGCGCGGGGGGTGCCTATTGGTGGCGTCTCTCGCGGGGGCGAAAAGCGAAGGATGGAGTGCCGCATTGGTTAAAGTGTGGCAATCCATTATGTCTCCCTACTCTTTCGGGGAGACAGCGTGATGGTTAGTTAGTTAGTTAGTTAACATACACAATGAATATATTTTTTTAAACACGTATCGATTTTAAAGCCGCCCGGTTTCCAAGTAATCTATATTTTTATAAGAGCGATCATTAAAATTATTAAAATATATTACGGGAATGGTTGTTTAAACTCAGAAAATTGTGTAATCACAAAATATCTTTTCTTTTTCCTAGTCTTGTCCCATTTACTTGGGGTCAGCTCTTCTTATAAGGCATCTCCAGGACTGTCTGTCTTGGTTAGCGTCTGGTGAGATCCGATCTATTTTGAGAGTCCTTTCCCTGGGTCACTGGTTCGCTTCCATAGCCCTACGTGTAACATGGTCAACTGGACGCCTCGTGACATGGCCGTACATCTCAGACGGTCTCATCAAGTTTATCCGAGATTGGCCTCACTTTAAAATGAGAAAGCAGGAAATATATTATTTTGTATTTTTAAACATTCTTTTTCACAATAATCTTCTTCTTCCTTCTTGTAGACCTATGTGGTCTGTTCTCCAGAGTGTTGCTACTCCTGTTAGGTAGACTTCCAGCTGTCCTTCCATCTTTTAGGAGGTCTTCCACGAGGACGAGTCCCATGAGGCTGATTATGCAATGCAATAAAGGAGAGTCTGGTGGTGTCCATTCTTTGAACATGAACATACCAGTCCCTTTAACGCTGTCTGCTCCATCTTATAATATCCTCAACCTCAAATATCTCTCTTATTCTGATGTTCCTCACGTGATCTCTCAGTGTCCTGCCTGCTATCGTCCACAATGATCTTATTTCTACATAATTAAGTCTATTTTCTTTATTCTACAGAAAGCTGACTTCAATTTAGTTAGCAATTTTGAAATGAATTGATCACATTGTGGGGGACGAAGATTCTAGATTTCTCAAATACAAAATCTGATGTGTTTTTGCTTATAAAATCTAGGTTGACACTTCCAAAGCGACTTGTTACCGCAAACAGGTGACACTGAATACTTGATAAATAAATTACAATAAAATCACCATTTCAATTTGGATCACGTAGAGTCGTGACCAGTCTGGCACTCTGCAACATTTAGTATTTACGAATTTCTATACAGTGTTAGCCACCAACACCGTTTGAAGCTAACAAGTCGCTGAATTTCCTTTTGATTACATTGTCTAACCATTTGTCATTTATTTGTTATTTGGAAATTATATTTAGTATACTAAATCGCAAAGCTAAAAATAATAATTGGACTAAGCTGGGCTGCTTTCGGAAACATGGCTTACATCCTTAAAAATCAGAAAATATCGATCAACCTGAAACAAAAAGTCTATGAAGCCTGCGTTCTGCCAGTTGGTACTAATGGTCTTGAAACTGTAACAATGTCAAAACAAAGAGAAACTACGAGTGACCCAAAGAGCCACGGAAAGAACCATGTAAGGAATAAGTCTAAGATACAGAGTCAGAAACGATACGGTGAGAGAAAAAACAAAGGTCACTGACATAATCCACCGGGTAGCGACTCTAAAATGGCAATGGGCAGGTCACATAGCCAGAAGCTCAGATTAAAAATGGACAAGAAGACTGCTGACTTAGAGATCGTGGACGGCAAAGAGAAGTGCAGGGCGACCGCAACTACGGTGGAAGATGATCTGAACAGACATGTCGGAATAACCTGGATGCAGTCTGCACAGGACAGAGTGACATGGAAGCGAATGGAGGAGGCCGTTGTCCAGGAGTGGACGGGAATAGGCTGAGGAAGAAGAAGAATAAGATATAGTATTAGTGAAGCTTGGACTTGGCAAAAAAGGATGAAAGTAGGATAACTGCTGTAGAAATGAGATCTCTGAGAAGAATATACAAGAAAACGATAATATATGATAAAATACTGTACGACGAAATAAGGAAGAAATATATAGCAGATAATTACATCGTTAGTAAAATTAAAAAAAGGATCCCTGAGATGGTTACTTTCTTAACCATCCTTTCTTTATCCGTGAGTTTCACGTGTTCATACTAACATAGTGATCCGTTCATAATACTTTCTATATTCCTTCCTAATATCATGAAATTGTGTCGTACATCGTTTTATAACACACACATCTAAGGGATCTCATCTCTACGGCATTTATTCTGCTCTCATTTTTCTTTTGCCAGTTCCATGGTTCTTCCTCTTGTTTACTTCTAAATACATTGTATGTATGCACAGCTTACATCTTGAATATTGGTATACGATTATGGTCTGCCCTTTGATCCCAAACTCTGTAATGTCAATTCTGCTAACGACTATAAAAACGAATCACAAGTATAGAGCTACTTTCCAATACACTCGTACACTTAACGTTTTGATAGATATTTAATTTGTTGTGGTACTCTCACGAGTGCACACAGACGCCGCACACCAGTGCAGCCGCCACCACCACATGTGCATATTGTTTATTTGTGTATCTTGATTTTCGAAAGGAGGTTTATAACTGTCAGTGCACAAGTTATAGGACCGCTTTATTTCGTATCTCTCTTCCCTGTCTTACCTTACTGAGATCACATTTCACATCTCGCTCTCCGGCGGTTGCGGAGAGAAAACTCGTATTCCAAAGATGGAGATGCTTTTTCAACTTGCGTGCCTTAAAAGTGTATAAAATGTAAAATGCAACATCGTATTCGGTTGCTGGGCAAGCATTATTTCGTCTTTTTAATGGATTAAACATCAGTTTTGCGAACCGAGAAGACCATATTTGTACGAAAGACTTGAAGTTTAAGCACATAAACCAATAAGTATGGAACCATTTCTGAATTTTGTATGGGTCTCTTATACTGGCTCGGACTTTTTAAAATTTCGTAAATCGACGAACTTGTATGTAAGAAATTATCATTGTGTGCATTGGATGAATAAGTAGGATTTGTTTCTGGAAAGACTTCACAACAGTACTGGGGACAACTCAATTTATTTACGAACTGAATAAATAGATTACTTCGATCAATCAGATCAAAATAGGTTCGAAAAATCATGAAAATTAATTCTAACAGTTAAAAAAATCATTGTAACATCTGATGATGTCAACTCGTACTTTCATAATTTTGTTCATAATACCTTCTTCCGCTATACATTCCTTTCTTATATCAGCATTTGAGATACTGTCGTATATCGTTCTACCGCACATACGTCTTAGGGACCTCATCTCTACTGCATTTATTCTGCTCTCATCCTTCTTCTGCCTGTTCCATGCATTGTTTCCATACATTAAGGACGGGACCAGTGAACGGCCACTCCTTTGTGAACGACCTTTTTTGCTCTCATTGATAAATTATGGTTTTCAATAGTTATTTTTAAAGCTCCATTCACTTTGTTACCCGCACCAACCCTTCTTTCGACGTCACTATCCGTTCAGCCATCCGCTGTGAACATGCTACCTAAATACACAAATAAACTCACCTGCTCCAAATTTTTTTCGTTCACACTTATGTTACAAACTGTCTCACATATAATTAAACTTCTGGAAAACGGATATTTTCATCATTATTAAATACACCACGCTTGTCCGTTGGCCCATTTTTAAATTTCTCAAATTGGTTTATTCTAAAAGCCTAAACGTGTAATTTCTAAAGCGTACTAAGTGACGTGAATTATGAACTTGGCAAGAACTCGATTCGAACTTTTCTTGTAAAGCCAGTGAACCAGCTCGATGGTTTACCGACCACCGAATTTCTCAGTCCGAGCGGCGTCCTACATGATACCATGTGAAGTCCATTTGCCCGGAAATAATCCACCGGTCCGCCAAACAAAGTTTTTCGCGTGCCTAAATCACCGAGCCATGTCTGCGGCAGCTTGCTTGTTATATCAAAAGCTCCTGTTATTAAGCCGCATCGACTACACGAATCGATTGCTGTGTTTGTAACTACTAAATTACAAGCTGTTTTAGAATTAACTTTCAACCAAAACATTCATATTGTTTCTTCTATATTCGCCTTCACTTTGTGTTGTGGATTCATATTTGAATAAATATAGTTGCACTTTGCATTAAAACAATTTTATTTTTACTGAACTCAGACATGTTTCGGTTACAAGTAAACTTTATCAATGTGTACAATTTTAAATGTATACATTGATAAAGGTTACTTCTAACCGAAACATGTCTGAGTTCAGTAAAAATAAAAAGTGTAACTATATTTATTCAAATTCATATTGCTATTTGAAATTTCATGGTTATTCATTGTAAATAATGATAATAATAAAATTAATATCTTTAGAGCATATATATTTATAGTATTTAGAATAATCCCTCTCGGGTTACTTAGAAAGGAATGTAAAATGGATGAATGCGTGATACATAAAAACAAGAAAGGGTCACTAAGATGGTTTGGACATATGGAACGAATGGATGAGGGAAGAATTGTTAAAAAGATATATACAAGTAGTGTGAATGGAAAAATAAGTCTGGTAAGGCCAAAGAAGACATGGCATGACCAAATTAATCAATTACTGAAAGGCGGACATGTTCGAAGTAGGAACAATCGACGAGGGTGCATGTCACGATGTGTGAATGTAGAAGATGCGTGAGAGTTTTGTCAGGTAGAGGCGATCCATCCTATCTGCCTACCTCTCCGGGGAAACGGCGTGATGGTTAGTTAGTTAGTTAGTTAAATTTATGACTTCGGCCAGTTTCAGCAGCTCGCTGCCATCTTGTTTTTACACCACTTTATGTGTTTTAACGAAACAATCGGTTTCGCTCCCGCCGGAGCTTCGCCAGGATTACAAAAATAAACTAAAAGATTTGTCAATAAACTTTCTCACTGATAGTCAAAAAATGAATTCCAGGTGGATATTTGTCAAAACCGGTTGGATTGTTTAAATAAATAAGTGATGTTTAAACAAAATAATCAAAGTGTTTTAAAAATAATTAATGCAACTCTATAAAATAAAGTGATTAATACGAAAAATTTCTTTTTTGCTTAAATTCATTCTTGTAAAAAAGTAACGTAACTATTAAGACTGTGAAGCTTTCCGGACGAAGAGCGCCCTTGAAGTGAATCTCTCACAAAAATGGCGCTATATAAATCATAATCATCATCATCATCGTCATCATCTTTCTCTACCTTTTAATAATATAAATTACTAACTACTTAATACAAAAAAGTCAGTCGGCCACGTAATGAGTCTGATAAATCGACGTGTGTGTATGACACGATATATGCATGCTGAGGAATCGAGAGAAGCATGTCAGGACCGCAACAGTGTGGTGGTATATTCTTTCGGTCTACCTTTCGGGGAGACGATATGATGGTTAGTTAACTAGTTTACTAATTAATACGAAAGAAAAAGTTTATTTTCTAAAAGTTTTATTATATTGTATTTTATCGGAATGAATTTTTTTGCCTTGCTTAGGTGACATTGCCTAAACGAGGAAAAACATGCATAATGTTTTTTGTTTTATAAAATAAATAGCTCAAATAAAGCTGTTTAAAATACATATTATTTTATGTTACATAATATGTATTATATTATAATAACATAACATAATATTATATTATAATCGCCATTATACTTATATCATATTATATCGCGACACTGATGTCATGCTATAAATATCGTTAATATGACGATACAAGTCACTATCGCGTGTGACAGTTCATGGTTGTATTGGAATTTCTTTAAGAATTCTATTTAGGCATTCTGTCAATACACGGATGACATTTATGTCGGCGTAAACATGAGTTTTTGGCATTTCAATCAATAGAGACGGAAACGATTGCCTGTCAAAGAAATATTATAAGAAATCATGAGCTTGATGCCTCGAATATAATTAATTAAATTGTTTAAAAAATATACACATGACTTTTACATTCACTACGTGTGTTTTATTTCTGTTTTAATTGTGCACTTATTACTCGTATTGCAACTTGCATAAACTAAAAGCATTTAAAATTAAACATAAAATCTTATATTTCATAGATAAAAGCGTGATCTCGATTACGAGATATTTATTTATTTATATATTTTATGAAACTTCTAGAAAATTATCTCTAGATGATCGCTTTTACTTTATTGTTCATTCACAAATAAATAAATTTAATTTTGAATCATTCAAGAACGAAAATAGATATTTCATATTGATGAAAACGTCTGTTCTCCAGTTATTATTTTTTGTGTGATAGACATGAACAAAATACGTTTTCATCAAAATCCATTATTTACATCACCCTTCAAGAAACGATTGGATTATAAATATATGAAACTTTAAAAGAAAGCTCAATTTTCTAAAACAGACCTGACAGATTTTTTACAACGTCACATTTTCTTTTATGTAGTAAATTAAATAATAATATTGCTTTAGAAAGAAATAATTACAGCAATAACCCAAATACGAGTATACCATAAATAACAACGATTAGTATTAACATTTATTATAAATAGTCCATTGTTTTGGCCGAAACACTATGATACTTCAACATAATTACTGTTAAAATTTATAATACCGTTATAATATCGCAATTAATTTTTATTCACTGAGAATGTCGCGACAGCTGTTTCGCCAACCGATGCTGGCATCATTAGGTGTTACAAAAAAAATATAACACCTGATGATGCCAACATCGGTTGGCGAAACAGCTGTCGCGATATACACAGTGAATAAAAATAAATTGTGACATTGTAAAAGTGTTAAAAATTTTAACTGTAATAACATTTATTTTAATACACAATTATTTAATATTAAATAAAAAATAACCCCTTTTCACAAAATATGAGTTTTCTTTCCTCTTGGTCTAGGTCGCATGAACTATTTATGACAGAGAACTGTCCTGGGATGATGACGTCCAGCCATCCCTTCATCTTTTCGAAAGCCTTCCTGGTAGTCTCTTGCTATTGGGGTTTGCATTTTTAACAATTTCCGCAGATCTCGTATCCATCCCCCCAAAAGCGTCTCCTGCTTCTTTCCCATATCACTATGGCTTCAACAGCGCAGGCAAACCTTAAAGTGTATGATAGAGTGTATTGTGTATTAAAGTGTGCGATACTCATTTCTGCCACTCTGAGAAGGGTTTATGAATCTCTTTCTAAATGTCTCTAATGTGAGTCCATTGTTTTGGCCGAAATACTATGATACTCCATTATTAACTGTTAAATTATCAAACGCTGTTTGCAGTATCACTTTTTTTTCGACAGCTGTTTCTTCAGCCTATGTTGACATCAATTTGTGTTACAATAATTAAAAAAAACATATATTTTAACGCCTGATGATATCAACAGCTGTCGCGAAAAATAATTGTGATACTATGAACAGCGTTTTATAATTTAACAGTTAATCTCTAATATTACTTTATAAAGTTGTGTATTACTCAATATGTTTATTTGTTATGAAAATTTGTTTGGGTATTCGATACGAATTGAAACGGTACATTGATAGTATTTTTTTCCAGTAAATTAGCAAAGTAATTCGGCGTATCTCCTTCGCCCACTCGAGATAACAAGATCTCAAAGATTTCTATTTGTAGAGCGGCGGATATTTTGAGACCGCTATTTATTTAGCAAATCATACACAGATTGTCAGTAGCAGGCGCCGCTTATTGGCTTAGATTGTTATTTCGATTCCGTTCCGCCGATGTAAAGGGCAATAAGGATCCACAAATCGACAAATATTTGATCTTACTTTGCTATTTTAAAGTGAGGGAAACCAATGGCTTTCGTTCCGTAAAAATGTTTTTATTTTTATTCAGAAATTCTGTTCAGATCTACAAACTAAAGAAATGTGACACCTAACAAGTATCTGTGTAATTATAGATTTTTTAAATTTTATTTATTGATCATTTACCAAGTACATGGTTTTAATACCTCCCAACTGGGGTAACCCGTTCTAGGGAGGCATTCCTAGTACTCTATATAATTTCAATATATAATATAATTTACAAATTTAGGGAGCAGTTAAGGGAAGCAATACATATCCTAAAGTGTATAACATAAAATTAATTGACTTATATATTATATAACACTATTTAAACACTATATTGTCTTATATAACACTATTTAAACTATTTACTTATTTTTAAAATTATACTATTATACATTCAAGCCGTCCTTTTTTTAATGTCTCCATAGTTACATGTTTTTTGTAATTATGCATTGTCATTTTGCATTGTCAATTCATTCATATCTCATAATAATGTCTCATTACTCCAAATATTTATTCCATTCTTAGATATACTACATACATATTTTATATTTGTAGTTTACTTTTTAATTCAGTGGTTAAACCCAATTTTTTTTATTTTTAACCTTTATAAAATACATTAAAAATATATTAAAATTTTGTTTGACTAACTAATCATTACACATTTTTTTATTTAAAAGAAGGCATAGACGATAGACCTGTCACATGACCTATTTATTTATTAAAATTACTATCAATATTAATTATTGAAATACATGATACTTACACGTGTTGGCATGGAATTATTCGTGTTCATTTATGTATTTTTTTCCAGATCCACTGAATGTTTAATTAACCGTTTTATTCTGTGTTACTTCAGTCTACGATGGTTTGATTACAATAATTTGTATAATGCACGCGCATCTGATTCGTTAATTATTAGCTGCTTTAATTGCAGAACCAACGAACACTACTTGAATACATTGTAGACGGCTGCGTTACGGAATATGCAAGACGAAACAAGTGTAAAATGAATTCTGAAAGAGAAAAAAAAATCATTGAGTTGTTACATGCCAATCCATGGAGATTTGTTAGTAATTATATATTAATGAAAACGTCTGTTTTTATTAAAACATATTATGTTATATGGTGGTACTATATTTTACCTGGCTAGATCATTATTAATATTTTAGAAAACGCCCTAGAAAGGCAAAATATGTCACTCTCATAAAATATAATGAAACTTTCATAAAATAGACGTAAACATACATAAATGTTGAATATTTAATTCGGAGTATTATATAATTGTTTAGGTTATAATAAATGCATGTTTTCATCTAGCAGTTCATTACATTGTCGAAATCAAAGCAATTGATAATCTAAAAAAAACTATATTTAAATATACGAGAATATAAAAAAAAATAGAAAATGAATCTCTGTTGATGCGATTAAAATTTTGCATTTAAAATATCGCTTAAAAATGCAAACCACCACGCAAAAAGTAACTCAATAATCGTATGTCATTTTGTGGATTCCTATTGAATAATCAGGCTTTTCCGGCGCGGTGGTGGCTGCTTCATAAGCGCGGGGGGAGCCTAACAGCGGAGACGAGTTATACCGGTTTGCGGCACTGCAGAACTGAGTCTACCGTTACTCGCCCAAACAAAAAGTCTACTTTGTTGCTTGACATTACAGAAAATAAAGCAAGAAACATTATCCTGCAAAAATGTACACAATTAATCAATACTTAAATAGCAAATATTTAAAAAAATATTACTTAACAATAGCATGCACATATGAGAGAATGGATCCATCTCGACTCCCTCACTTTTATTTATTTCATTTTTTTATTATAAACAAATGAGACATAACAAACGAAAAACATTTAGGCGACTCATTTGGACACAAAATGCTGTAACGAAAATACAATAACGATTTGAAACTAAGAAATAACATAACATATGTCGACGTCAGTGCGCCAGTACTTTTTCCAGAATTAACAATAAATTATAATGAATACTTTCTCACTGACACAAAAATGTCCTACTGCCATAAAGGCAGGTTGGTTCTGCTTGACGGAATTAAGAACAATCGATGTTTTATCGCAGATAACCATTAGTAACACCAATATTATTCATATTTATTCCATAACATAGGGGTTCTCAATAAAGCCCCGAATCAGCTTGAAAAAAAGTGTCGCCCTTTGCTCCTCAAATCGAGGAGCAAAGGGCGACATCTTTCTATAAGGTATACCCAAGCATACCTTATAGAAAAGCCGCTGGATATGGTCAAGGGTAAACTCTCGGGTAGAGATGATGATGATGATTTGTATAAAGCCATTTTCGTGAAAGATTCACTTCAAGAACGCTCTTCGACCGGAATGCTTCTCTTAAATAGAAAAGTTTTAAGAGAGCTTTTGAACACTCCTTCGTCGTCTTGATTGTGGATATTGCAGGGCAGCCTGCAATATCCGCAATCAAGAACATGGCAGCCTTCCATGCCATCGGTTCCGCGATGCCAAAAGCGCGATCCGCGAAGTTTGAAGCTCTTTGGCGCCGCGGGACAAGAATTTTGTGGGTTGCTTCTTCCTTCGTGGTTCGTAGAGAGTATTATGTTGCACGGGCAATCCCAAAGCAGATACCTACCGAAAAAATGGAATTGACCTCGCAGGGTGCCAATCCTTCTTGAGAAACATGCCTCAAGGCCTACAATTAGAAACAAAAGAAGAAGAAAAAGTAGAAATTTGTACTCGTAAAGAAGATGCATTTGAATTGTCTACGTTCATAGTTGTAATGTTATAAAGTAACGCGTTTGTGTCTGGAATCAGACTGTTTTTCTCCGTAATTCATGATACATTGTTGTCTGCACTGATTTCCTCTCTTTCCACACACCACGTGCGCAGAATACGACCATTGTCTTCACGTCTCACATACTGCAGCGTTGTGGGCTCCACACACAATCTTAATGAACCGAGCCGGTTACTCAATAAAGTGCCTGGTGTGTTATACAACCCGATGTTACCATATTGACAGCAATGGCGGGCACACACATTATTTATGCTGCTTACTTATTTAAGCGTGTGCAAGTACTATTTGTTCTGTATAAGTGTACACAGTCCTTAAAACCTGATGTTATAATTGTGATTTCATACATACCCAACATTTTATTTATTAACCGCCCTACCTTCAGGTAATTTTCCGAGAAACGTGCAAAAATTTTTTTTTTTTGTTAGTGAAATTTATTTATATATTCATTTTTTTTAAATTACGAAACGTCAAATACTTGGCCGCACACTTCGCCTGCCCCTTGTAAAACTATCATATTTTTGAAAACTTGTACCCAAGTGTTGTTGGCACACGCGCGTATCCCTAACAGTTTGTACATTTTAGGTACATTACTTTTTCTCAAGCGCGTTCGTGATGCGGGATAGCGTAGAATGGTACATTCACAGTGAACGTATCACGTACGCTCAAATACGAAGGGTGGTTAAATTGTCATATGAAGATGCTTATATGATAAAATGGTAATTAAAAAATATACATTGAATTCTTCAACTTACATATATTATTAAATTTATAATTGTCTTTTTTACGAATATTTCACCATACGTAAACCGTACTATTGCATTATGTATATTAAAAAATCTAATTTTCAAAAGCTTTCACGTGTTTTACATCGAATTTAAAACAACAAATTTCAAACTTCAATATCTTCTTGTAAACTCTTTTCTTAAGAAGCACAGTAGTTATTTGTCATTAATTTTATTTTTTTTATTAAGAATTTATGATAGTTATTTATACGTAGTATACGTATAGTAGATATACATTTATAAAATTCCTGTCTAACACAAAGAGATAGAAGTGACATTTTTCATCACCCAAGTACATGGGTAATTATCAGTACATAGAGAGAAGATTTATATATCTTAGATCTAGTTGATCTAATTAATAAATGTGGTATTCCATTTTCTCCGTAATAAGGTGTTTTAATCCAGTGGAGTCCCATTTTCCAGATTAGCATTATACGTACATTAGAATTTTTCTATCGGAGTACGATATTATTATTAGAATATTTTTTAAGATTTATTAAAATAAATGATAAGAAAAGTGTTAATAAATTCAAAATTTTAATAAGCGAAATAATTGTATACGTAAAACGATGAAACTGCATATACGACTCTTTAATATTATATGGTAAGAGTTTAAAAATCAGATTTACTTGGATTTATAAAAAAAACTTTGGATGTATCACCTCACTATGGCATTTAAATGATTCGATATTTGATTATGCCTAGTAAAAAAGTGAAACTTCTATTAAATTATAATACTTCCACAAACGCATATTTTTTAACTGTTGAAATTTAAAACACTGTTATGATATCTCAATTTTTATAATTTGTCGTGAAAGCTGTTTCACCAACCGATGTTGGCATCATCAGGTGTTGCGAACAACTAAAAATATCGATTGAAAGACTTACTATTTACTCGTATAACAAAATACGTTTATGCTGTTTGGTGCTGAAATAATACAAATTTTTCGTTTATACGACGAGTTTTGATAGCTGTTAAAAATAATTTTCCGAAATTAAATTTGAAAATATACGTTTTTTATGAATTATTCTATATGTTAATATCATAAAAGTGAACATGTTATATTTTGAGACATAATAAGTCGAAAAAATCACGTTACGCCTCTGTTCAAGTATTTTAAACTTCATTCTAGTGTATTATATATGTACTAATAACATATTCTCAGTTTGTATCAATACACGTCCTCCCAGTCCCAGTACCATTTGGTTTCTTATCTCCAAACCAGTAGAACCGCTTTTCCAGTTCAAATCCCGTAACTTCTCACTGCCCCTACAGAGAGCAGTCTCCATTTCTTACTACAGACAGAGTAGTACATTTAACTCAAACCACCAACCCATAAACCCAAGACATGAATTGCATTTACATTTTCAATAGGCTTGCATGAGACTCAGTCAAGTCAGGTGGTCGGACCGCTTCATTTAACAAAAATATCTGTACATTTACCATCTTGACACTAAATTGAACCGACATTTGCGATCATTTTCCTTTGATCTCTGACCAAGACCGACTCGGCACTGATTTCTTCATAATAAACTGACTCTTTGATTTACACAGTAATGCGTTTATCAATGTAAGTTGATAGTACATCTGAAACAGTTACTAACCGTGTTAAACTTGAGAGTTTTGCCTTATACGAGTATAGAAAGGTTATAATACTACTTTGTCTCCCATCTGCATTGACGCATGAATACATTAATAACTTTCACACGCTATGAAATAGAATAGTTCATTCTATGATCTCTAAATTTATTATTGTTTCAACGTATTTGAATTAAAATATAATTTAATAAAAATATAAATCTAATAACAATTCTGATATTTATTGCTTCTTGAACAATGATGTAAAACTCCATATTAAATAATTAATATAAATGAAAACGTCTGTCTTCTAGGAGTTTTATTAAGTGTTTTATTGAATGTCATGTTTCGTCGTTCTCAACATTTGATAATGCCCTAGAAGGGCGAAACATGTCATTCCATAATTTTTTTTTAATAAAACTTCTAGAAGACAGACGTTTTCTAGAAGTTTTATGTAACTATTAGCCTTTCTGATAATACTCTATAAAGTCGAAACATGTCACTTCTACAAAATATTTAAAAATACTTCTAGAAGACGAACGAATTTTATAAATATTATTATTTCTGCGGCGTATAATGAATATTTACATGTATTACAAGCAATCCACATTATTGTATCAGATATTTTTTCGTACAATAATTTCTTTTATTTCTTTCCTCTTAACCCTCTCAGGTCTTTGAGCGCTCTTTTATTGTTAAAACAAATCTCGTTCATCCAAATACGGATATGACAACGAAGACGAGAATAATTAGCTTGTTTCATATAACCTACGCAATTTTGTAACATAACGATGTTAATGTTTTAAACAGCGGTTCATAAACGAAGTTAATCCTTGCAATGAATATATATGTACCACAAAATGCATATACAGCAATAAAAAATATTATTACACCAACAATATTTCTTCTTAACTAAATGCAAATAAAGTTACTTAATGATTGGTGGATCATAAATGTATATTATCTCTTAACTGTTGCCTAAGCAAATATTCCAATTGTATATCGAAACAGATAAGTTGACATTTGTAATGAATTAAAGTTCTTTAAGTAATATCAGAATGTTGGCAAAACGTACAAATTTAAATGTTTTATAAACCTAGGGCAACAAAAAAAAATCAAAACAGTGTTTTAATTCATAAAAAATAGGGTAGTCACAAAAAATAATATTTTGCGTGAACACCGAGTTTCCTTACATAATTACTTTATGATGATGAATTCCAATTTTAAAATTATTGATGTTGAATTATCCTACGTTTATGAATACAATCAAATTACTGTTAAACTTATATTATGAAAAAGAAAAAATGCGATGTTTGTCAAATCATAATAACAAAATTTTCTTGAAATCAAAAAATATCCTTTATCTTATTTGTTCTGTAAGTTTGCGTAATAAAGAAAGGAATCAAAAGATACATATATATTTTGTAGATTTTTCAATGTTTTTTCGGTAAAAACCGATAAACTCGTATTTATATGAAAAATATTTTATAAAATAATGGACAATAAACACATAGTTTCCACTGGAAATGACAAACTTTCAGATTTAAGTTCATGGTTCCAGTACATTGAATCCATAAATCACCAGGCAAACACAAAGGAATGGGAGTTTTGGGTGCGTCCACAGCGAGACAAATATTTATCAGATTCCCTCAATACATCTCCCCGTATAACCGAACGATCAACCTTCTACACATTCCTGTTACCCTGGTATTTATGTTTTCGTACCACTCCTAGATCGTGATGTTTGTTATTTAAAGTAAAGTTTTAGAGATAAACTTTTCCAATGTAATACTCGTACATATTCGAGTGAAATATAGAGCAATAAATTACGTGATTGGTTTATTAGATAAAAATCGTTTTGCCGCCAGCATGACTTTATACTCATTAAAATAGGTAAATATACAAATGTAATTTTGTGTTTACTTCTTCAAATATAATATATACATTTTTTTATTTCATACTCGCAATAAGTGTATAGTAATGTTGACGTTCTTTAACCCACCTTGTGTGGCCCACTTCATTTGCAGTAGAAAATTTTTCTTGAGCTGCAGCTGACTCCATTTGAATCTTAGATAAATATTCCCAGTTCAACATTATATTACGTACATTTAAGTAGTACGGAACTAAATAAAGATTTTATGATAAATTAAAATTAGAGCTGCAAATGTAGTCTTCCCCATTTCGAAATCGTTTTTTTTGTTCTGCAAATGTAGTAAGCCACATTTCAGGGGTTAATTTATATGTAGGCGATTCAATAAATATCAGTGATTGACGAATGATGGTGTTGCTAAGCGTGTTGCTGTTAGAGTCATTTTGTATTAGTATATCAATTACGAACAAAATGACTAAATGAACTCATCGGATAATAAATAAAACAAGACAGCATACGAGTATATGAGCATGATAGTCTGCAACATTAGTGTAAACGTTGAAAATCTGGAACAAGTGGATGAATTTGTTTATTTAGGAAGTATGTTTACAAAGGATGGGAGGGTCTAGAAGGATATTGAAAGAAGGGTCGGGGCAGGCAACAGAATAAAAGGTGCACTTAAAGTTGTCATCGCAAACAAAAGCCTATCCAAAAAAGCTATGATGGCAGTGCACAATGGTGTTCTTGTGCCGACCCTTATGTATGGAAGTGAAGCATGGAACTGGCAAAAGAAGGATGAAAGTATAATAAATGCAGTAGAAATGAGATCTCTAAGACGAATGTTTCGTAAATCTGTATATGATAGAGTGTCAAATGCAAATATAAGAAGTGAATGCGGTGCGAATGAAAGTGTTATGAACAAAATAATGAATGGGTCGTTAAGATCTTTTGGACACCTGGAAAGAATGAGTGAAGGCAGAATGGTTAAGAAGGTATATATGTAAACGGCGTGAACGGAGCTAGAAATACAGAAAGGCTGAGGAAAACGTGGCACGATCAAATCAATCAAATATTGAATGTCGGTCACGTGAGGAGTCGGAAAAATCGACGTGCGTGCATGACAAGATGTACGAATGTAGAGTAATCGAGAGAAGTATGTCAGGACAGAACAGCGTGGCGTTCCATTATTTCTGCCTACCTTTCCGGGGAGACGGCGTGATGGTAATTTAGTTAGTTAGTTAGCATATATGAGAGTTTAAAATGACTGAATATGTTTGAGATACTCAATTTGTTTAGCGTAACATTACCATATCTCCTCATTCTCTACATTCCCAAAATCGTTTCAACCAGGAACACGATATTTTTCCAATTTAAGAACCGCAATTTCATCTTTTCATACAAGATGAACGGTGAACCTTTGGAACAATGGCCAAACAGAAAGAATTTTCCCGCTGTTTGAATAGGAAAGGCTCAATCCAGATAACAATAGGTTGTGTACGAAGTATCAGGAGCACATATGCACTCCAGACTGCTGAAAATGACTGCTATTCACGATCCTTTTCCATAGCTTTATCATTGCACGCCTCGCTTGTCCGCCATTTTAAATTTTCCACATTCGTTCCGACAACACAATGTAATAGCCATATTTGTGTAAATAAGTCGGCTCTCCATGAGTGGGGCGGGTTCCCTTTAACCCAATCAGAACTAAAAAAATAATATTATTTTTAATTTTCAAACTTAATTACAAAGAAATTGAAAGATGAATTGAAGTTTAAAAAAAATGAGCTTGAATGTTTTTTAAAATGAAATAGCCACATAATAAAGCGTTTAGTTTATTTTTATTTTTTAGAAAATAAGTTTATAAACCTCTATTCTGAATAAGAATAAATAACTGTATTACGTTTTTGATATTTAAGGGATTTGAAATTACAAAATGTTTACACTATGGAATCCCATAATGACGATTAAAAAATTAAATTTAAACCTTTATTCCACTTTCGGGTTTATTTTTCTCGACACGTTTCAAAGGTTTTTAAATTTTATACCGTTCTCACGGTAGGAAAGGCGCAAAACATTCAAAACATTACAAATATAATAAAAATAAACAAAAACTATTTTTGTATTTCCTAAAAAAAAATTCTGCATTATACCTATTTATATAATTATAAACATTAATTTTTTTCACAATTTATAAAATATTTATAATACTAGTCCAGAAAAATATAGGATTTAACTTAATAACTAAATAAGCATTACGCCGTCTCCCGGAAGGGTAGGCATAAAGAATGTACTGCCACATTGGATTTAAATATATGATTATATTTTTTGGTAAAAATATGAAATTTTAAAAAGTCGGTCCGAATGAAGAATACTTAAAAAAAATGCAAATTACGAGTATATTTAAAAAGTGAAAAAATATTAAATATTTTTTTTATTGCTATAATTACTAAAAACGACTCCCTAGAACTGGTTATTCAAGTTGGGAAGTATAAAAGCCATATACTTGGTTGAGCTATTATTATTTTCAATAATCTATTTTTCTTTTTAATTTAAGTAATGTCACAAAATCTTCGGTTCTCAGAGCGTTATCGTGGTCACAAAGCATACGGTGGACGTGTATTTGACGGTTTTATTGCGCAAACTTCCAATAACCGTGATGTTATTACTTACACGGATTGTCAACGGCAGCGCTAATCTGTTGGAATTTCATTTCGGACCTTAATTCGTGGCTTTTATCTGAAATTACACCAACTGGGAGACAAAACGTCCCACCTTATTGCAGTTTTATCGATAATTTGAACTTATCAGTTTTTTTACAATATCCACGATATACAACAACACCAGAGTAACCAACTTATCATCTCGTCGTCTCTCTGAAGGAGTAGGCAGAAATAATGGACCGCAATATTGTTCTATCCTGACAAACGTATGTAGTTTCCTCTATATTAAAACACCTGCCACTGTGTAGAACCAATCTACCTAAGGTAATGCCCGTGGGCAGGGCAATAATCCTTCTAAACTGCATCTCTTCGGATGTGGGCATCTTCCACGATAGTGAGGTTACCCTCAGAAAGCATCTATCTCTTACATAATATATTAAATTGATATTTGTTACTTTTCTTTTTCTTATTGTTTCTTTTTACTTAATTGTTCTTAAATATATTTTTTCAATTGTCTTTCTTTTCATTTTTCTTATTATTATCATTTCTCTTCTAACTGTATATTTCTTTATTTACAAATTGCTGTTATTATTGTTAAATTAATAGTCATATTATTGTTAATAATATAAGTGTTATTATTGTTAATGTAATAAATCCGTTTAGGAGGAGTTCTACATACACCCGTACAGATGAATTATATACGAGTATATAGATTTAAAATATTACGTTTAATTTAGTTTCTGTAGTTCCACGGAAATTTAATATTACTTCGACTATATTATTTGTAGAGACGTGCAATGCATACAAAGAGCGCAAAGGGCAGACTAATACGGTCCACGAAATAATAAACTTTGTCTAGAAAGATTTAAGTCCAAACAACCGCGGTGTTTAAGTCACGTGCCGCCATTCACATCATTTCCTCCGTCTTGCTAACGTAATTATTCCAACTGAACGAGTTTTCTTTCCCCGCTATCTCCTCTTTCCTTCCACCGCCACAGCGCACTGTACAGCTCAAATTCATTTCATTTCGTAGACAATTTCATACCAGAAAATAAAATGTATCCAAATACGTATTTCAATAGTTATACCCTAAATGTTTGGGCTTAGGATTCCCATTGTTTCCTCAGGTGTAAGGCTAATGCCGGAACGTATACAGATAACCTATAGAGTTGAAAGTAAACACAAAATATAGAAATAAACCTTTAAAATAACTAGTAATATTCAGTAAAATTTAAAGAATTGCTCATTATGAATGTCTTCAATTCTTTTATCTATGAAAAAGAAATCGTTCACAATAGAGTTCTGGTTGTAACTTATTTGTATTGAAGTAAAGCATAGAACTGACACAAAAATAATGAAAAGATTATCACCGAAATATGCCCAGAAAATATTTTTTTTAAATGAAAATGAAAAAATGTACGAAACTTTTGTAAATATATTTTTTTAAATATTTAAGCGTTTGAATTCATAAAAATACAAAATTATAGAATTTCACAGTGTTAAGGCAGAAACATACTATTAACACGCGACGCCACCCGATGCCACGTGATGCGTGTTGAGTCGAATCAAATTGTATTGTTTTCTATGAACAGAATCACACTACGAACACCCGACGCGACGCCATGCGCGCACACGCCACCCGATCCAGGCGAGCTAGATCGACGTGTTGCCGGTGGTGGGAGTAAACACGCCACGTCGCATGTTAATAGTATGTTTCTGCCTTTAACGTCATGAATTAATCAAATGTAGAACATAAAACATATCATATGTAAATTCAATATTTCCTTTTCTGTATAAATTTGTTCGAATTCAGAATAAAAAATAAAAAAAAAGATTCTGTATAGAATTTTTTGGTTGGTGTGCAAACACAAGGGATGTGTTTAATGACCTCAATGTATAATGGGGATTGCTTATAAGATATGACTGCGACACTCCCTGTCTGTACGATGAATCTTCCGTTGTTTAATGTAAAATTGTGTACTCAAACTGCTACAAAATACGATTTAACTAATGAATGTGTCTAGAGTTCATTATAATAAACATTTTCATTGTGTCATCTATATTCAGAAACAATTTATGTTGTTCATGCTATTTTACACTCTTCTAAAACATGTTTCGGATGGTAATCATACTTCTTTAGTGTACTGAAAATTTAAAAAAATATATAAAAATATTTTCACCGATGAAAGATGAGTTTAATCCGAGACATGTTTACGAGTAGTTTAATAAAGTGTTGTGAAAATACAATATCTTAAAAATATAAAATGGTATGTTTTCAATAATACTTATAATGAAATTTTAATAAAAATACAATAAAGAAGGATAAATATCATCCGAGACATGTTTTTTAAAAGTTTGATATAAACTTCCATACTGCAATGTAGAAGATGTCGTGCAATGAGGAAGACTGAGAAGACGCTACTGGAGAGATCATGTGGAAAGAGCATGTTCTGAAAGAGTGATAAATATAGCCGCAAATAAAGTACCAACAGGAAATCCACCTGCAGGAAGACCACCTAAAAGATGACGAGAGAGTTGGATATCTGCATCCCAGGAACAGGCTCCGAGAAATAACAGGACACGGTCCTAAATAAAGTAGAAGAAGAAGAAGAAGAAGATATATTTTGGCGAAAGTACATTATTTTTCAAATGTTATACTTGTAGGTGTTATGATTTTTACACTGAAGAGCGAAAAGTATCACCGAAACATGTTTTTGAAGAGTGTAAATATGCGAAGTGAAAATACGCTATTTTTTAAAAGTTATCCAATTCGATTATTGTTACTATAAAATTCATAGTTTATTCTTCATCGATATATTAAAATATTTGATATAATATTCAATTACTTTTATTTTTGTTTATATACATACCTATGGCTATGTTTAAGAATCTCAATATTGTAATCTTTGTTAAATCGTCAATCAAGTTCCCTTCAGAAGTAGCAAAACTGCCTTTTCATCCGATACAATACATACAATTGTTTTCAAATATCCGATATTCCTCGTGTTATGTTGCCTCCATATAGATGTCGTTCCGTTGCTCGTTCGCCCGCTTTCTTTTTAGTTTCATTTCACCTTTTAGCTTTATTCTATCGCCAAACGAAAAACTTCCTTCGACAGGGTTATCGTTTCTAAATCTCCCAATCGTTAGTTGTATTGTTATTGCGACCATTCAGCGAAATGAAGAGATTATTTCTCATAGCGTTCACTGCGCCAATTGGAAAATTCAATTCAATAAATTGTATTATATTAATTTTCCTACGCTTTCTGTTGCTTGTGGAATTCCATTGGTTAAAAAGCTATATATTGTTTCTTAAACAATAATTTGATTTGGACTGAAACTGGATTTTACCTTTATCTATTTTTTTTAAATACATTTATTAATAAAGATTTTCTGCTTAATGCTTACAAATAATCTTAATAGATGGCGCTAGTGTAGATTGACCTAAAAATGTGAAGTTATTTAACATAGTAGCATATATACAAGTTCCAAAAAAATTGTCAGATGTGGGGGTCGTAAGAAGGGCGGAATGGGGAATGTTGTCAACATAAAGTGATCGCTTAACCCAACCAATGACAGGTCGTAAGTCTTGTAAACGCCTCGATTGCCATATTCTGTTTACAAAAAAATTTAAATCTTCGTCTCTATTGAGATACAATTAATCCTTAAAAAAATATATACATAATTTTAAATGAACTTCCATCAAGAGGGTTCAGTAAAATCATTCAAATATTAATTACTATTGCCACAAAATATAAATAGTGAATGTAACAAAATAAACTACGAGTACATGACAATCACTTTGTTTTTTTTTCTTAGTGATTTACACACAATATAAATAAATTACAAAGTTTACTCTTGTTTGAAACTAACTAACTAACCATCACGCCGTCTCCCCGAAGGGGTAGGCAGAAAGAATGGACTGCCACACCTTTCTTTCCTGACATATTTCTCTCGCTTCCTCAACATTCATACATCGTGTCATGCACGCGTCGATTTCTCTGACTCCTCACATGGCCGACATTCAATATTTGATTTATTTGATCGTGCCACGTTTTCCTCGGTCTTCCTCTATTTCTGGTTCCATTTACATCATTAACATATAATTTTTTTGCCATTCTTTCTTCATTCATTCTTTCCATATGTCCAAACCATCTTAATGATCCTTTCATTATTTTGTTCATGACACCATCATTCGCACCGCATTCACTTCTTATATTTTCATTCGACACTCTATCATACACAGAATATCCACACATTCGTCTAAGAGATCTCATTTCTACTGCATTTATTTTACTTTTATCCTTCCTTTGCCAGTTCCATGGTTCGCTTCCATACATAAGGGTCGGTAGAAGAACACCATTGTGCACTGCCATTCTAGCTTTTTTGGATAGGTTTTTGTTTGCGATGACAACTTTAAGTGCACCATTCACTTTGTTGCCTGCCCCAACCCTTCTTTCAATATCCCTCTCCACTCTCCCATCTCTTGTAAACATACTACCCAAATACACAAACTCAACTACTTGCTCCAAGTTTTCACCATTCACACTAATGTTGCAGACTGTCATGGTTTCTTCCTTTTCAAAAATCATTACCTTGGACTTATTAACATTCATCATCAGATCATTTCGCATGCATACCTCATACATAAAATTCACCTCATACATACTCTTGTTTGCTTTAGCTATTATTGATCTTTCGAAAATGGCGTATTCTAGCCATCATTTTCTGATGTGTTTTCGTATCACGTCTGATCCCACAAGCATCTCTCAATATTCAGAGCTGTGTCTACGGCGGTTGGCACTGTATCGGTGTTTGGCAAACAGCCTTTGGACAACACACTGCCACTTGTATCGTGTCCTTATATTATTTACTCTCCCGTTTTTTCTCCATCAAAGGCGTCTAGTTTTCCTCCTCTTGCGTCTGGAACGGCTGTTTATCGTTGTTTTCAATTCTTTCGGGGATTCCCGTTTTCCCTTTGAAGAGGATTCCACCACATTTATTTATTGCTTGTATTGCATTCAGTAGTACCAGGTTTGAGTCTTTATACAGAATCATCCTTTATGAAGTTATAGAATATATGCTGGCAAAATAGAGACATCTTAAACGAATGAGCTATTAAAGTACTTTAGATTTCTCTCTCCGCTTCAAAAGTTCAAAGAGGCTATCGCTTTCAGTTTTAAGTTTGAAAGCATTTAAGTACTCGCTATTTTCTTTGAAGAATCCGAAGACGACCATCGTAATTTAAGTACGGTACTCATCCGATCGATCTTTTACTTTTGACTTATTTAATTTTATATATTTTTTCTAATCGGATAACAGAATCTTTATTTTGTAATGTTTTGAAGAGGTCTCCACCTTAATTAAAACTTTAAAAGCCTTTTGAAATGCTCTTTATTCTAAAAATAAATATTATATTCAAAATACTTCAGAAATTGGACTACAGTTTGGTCAATTAAGAATTTAAATCTTTTTACAATGAATTATTAAAATTTATAACTCTGTTGTGATATTACAATTTCTATTATTAACTTTTTTGAGTGTCGCGACAGCTACTGTGAGTTGAGAAACTCAAAACTGAGTTGTTTGTAAAGCCTGGTGGTGCCAACATCTGTTGGCGAAACAGCTGTCGCGATCTTTAAAAACTGAAAAATAAAAATTGTGATATCATAACACTGTTATAAATTCTAACAGTTAATAATGGTGAAGCATCATAGAGTTTCAAATCAATTGTCCTTTTATAATTGAAGGTTACATATATTTAATTTATGACAACTGTACTCTTATACTGCGAAGATAATTAAAGTAATATAATAGATATAAAATAGCACTTTCTATATTCTGCCAAAAATAGTCCATAAATTGAAAAGTACCTAATTTATAATTTGTTCTTTAAGAGGTCAGTTAGTTCAATTAAAAGCAACCATAGGCGCCCAGAGGCATAGACAATTTGCCTTTTATTTTTCGAGTAAGTAACTAATACAATATTTTCAGTTATGTAACAAAGAGGATTGAAATTATTGTACGTTAGTATACGATTTTAAATTACAACAAACGATTTGTTACCAATTCATTACCCTGACTAACCAACGATAATTACGAATTGTTTAAGTGCTTGATTGGTGACGCTATCTCGTTTATCCAGACGTTATTTTTCAATTAAGCGAACACTTCTCCCTCCACGCCTTGCCCCGAGGTCCGCCACCTCGCTTGACCACTTCCCCAGGCTACTGCTTCCCTTACTCCCGCACATCCATTCTACATAGTTTATCGGCAAAACAAAAATAGATTAGGTGGCATTTTAGTTCAGCCCAGCGACGCGACCCTCTGTTAGTTATGCTACCCTGGTATATCACAAAATACGTACGTATGAATTCACATAAATAAAAACGCTTAGCCTTAAGTAGATTTTTTTTTCTTCATCTTTCTTCATCATGGATATGAATCCACCCTTATTTTATCCATTCCGCATCTTGGTCTACCCTTCCCTGAGAAAACCTGAATTATTTACACTGGCCTCAAAATAAACACGATTCAAATATTTAAGTCGTATTTTACTCCTTTGACTAGTGTACAAAAACAAAAACTCAGTTGATCTTCGCTACATTTGATAATATCTTAGAAAGTCAAACAATCCTATTCCCATAAATTATAATACAGCTTTAAGAAAATACAGGTATTCATTCATATTAATTGTTCGTGGGTCAGGACTTAACAGGGAATTTGTTTCAACGCTGCAATTAATGTTGATTTTAAATATATTTGATGATATTCCACGGTTCGTTAATTTTCACTGTCCCCATAGAACAATTATTTCCCCATCGCTGAAATGAGAAAAATGTATTTTTCTGTTTTCAACATTTCCAGTTTACACGTTTTAAACTAAAAAAAAAGCACTTTGCCGTTTCTGAGAATAAAAAATTCCGCCGTATATCGCTACAAGTTATGCATTATATTATCTACTCCCATTGTTTCGTCCTCTAGCAGCATGTTAATGGCCGGCATTATCTCCTGGTAACACTTTACCCGTTAAATAAAGTCATAAGCTGGAGGAAATAAATCGTCTGCTCCGTACATAGTCGAAATAGCTGTGCCTCTGACCTCTGAATACTAGAGTGACCTTTCGGTATTTTTTTGCGGCAAAAAATATCCCGCCGGAGCCTGCGAGAGATTTACCGAGGTCTCGCTTTATTCGGCTGAAACGTTTCAAGGACTAGGCACGCACGGGCGTGTTGGGGTAGGTTCGTAAACGGAGAAAGCTTTCTCAAAAGGAATGCGTCCCCGAACTTTCTTCGCCTCCCTGCGGGCGGGAGATGCGTAAGGGAGGCGAGTGGGATCCGGCCCGGGGGATCGTACGCAGTTCTTACGTCCCGGTTTGAACTCCGGGAATAAGGTGAAGTTCGGATCTCGCTAAAATATTCCGGGGCCGTAACGATTCAATAAACTTTACATCTCAAGTTTCTGAGCTCAATCTGAATTTGATTGTTAATTTCGCTGGAACTCTTGTGGTATAACTTCAATACGCCTCATTATTCCTTCATTCCATTGATTTTCATTTATTTCTGAAGGGTAACAGCCGCATGCCAATATTATAATATGTCAGCCAATATTTTAATTAGCAGTATGAGCACGTACAATCGTCATAACAATAAATCACTCTAAGAAGTAATTGTAAATAATATAATTAGTTTTTTTAATGTATACAAATATTTGTAGACAAATACTGGATTTTACCCATTGCGGGTTAATATTTTTTAAGGATTAATTGTATATCAATAGAGACGAAGATGTAAATTGTTTTTTTGGAAATTTTTGAATGATTTATATATGCTACTATGTTTAGAACACTTCACATTTTTAGGCCAATCTACACTAGCGCCATCTATTAAGATTAAAGATAAATAATATAAAATAAACTTATTCATTCCTACATATATTTCTTTCGTCAAATGAAATAAATTGATTAACAAATGAAGTGCCATTTCCTAGATGTGAATTATTGCTACGATATACAGGGTGGTGTGAACATAACACAGAGAGGCGTTAACTCACTTCCCTGGCGATCGGGACCGCGTGCGTTGGGTCTTTATTGATCCGGCCTGACATTGAAATAATAATAGGGAATAACAGCTGGCTGGGAGGGTCGGGCGAGTCGGCTCTTACGGGGGATAAAATATTCAACTAATCGTGACACTTTCGGGGATTTGTGCTTCGGCTTGGAATCTTATAAGAACGTGCAAGTTCCCGCTGTATTAAGTTAAGATTGATCGAGTGTTCTTTTGTTTTTATTCATTTGTTTTATTTATGAAATCCTTAGACTTTTTTATATATTTATAATCGTTTCAATCCTAGGGATTGGTTTGCAGTAAGATTTATTAACCTTAATGTGGTAATTTTCGGTTGCTTTCCACATTTCTATATAGCAGGTTATTTGAAACTAATTACTGTATACAACGTTTGAGCTATTTATACTAGGATAGGGAGTTAATCTATCGCCAATAAAAAAAATACATCGACTGCTTTCAGCAGCTCGCTGCCATCTTCTGCTGTGATGTTAAGATGATGTATGACTGGTGATTCTGAAACTGTTATCAGCAGAAAATTGCAGCGATTTTCGGAAACTAACCGAAACTAAAAAAAGTAAAATAAAACTAAATATATATTATGAAATAATTTTGGAACTTGGACAAGAATTTTCAATTAACATAAAATTTATTTTCTATTCTTAAATGATGTATTGTTTTAGAACAACCAAAATTTTCCTTTGTTTCCAACTTTAAAACAAAAATATTTTTATCTTACTCCAACTTAAATTCCACGGTTGAATCTTGTTATTTATAATACAATATATGTGCAGTCTTGAATAAAAAATAATATTTGGGAAACTGTAAGCAAACTAAATAAATGTAATAATAGATGTGCAAACACACGTTTCATACATGTTTACATAACATTCAAATGCAAATTTTCTTTCAAATTGCTAAAATTACAACACAGAACGAACACTTTAGTGTAATGGCGATTTCACGCAAGTGTGAAAAACCACAACAAATAAATAAAACGAAAATTCTTTTCACATCAGAAAACACATTAAACAAATGAGTCTTAAATAAATTAAACATTTTGTTTAAATTATTTATTTGTCTTAGACTAGAATAATAAAGCATGTTTTTTTCATGCTTAATAACGTGCAAAAATGATTAATAAAACATTTGAGGCCCTTTCTCTTAAAATCGCTTAAAAAAATTCAAGGGTTGCGATTTGTTTTTAAGGGGTGAGAAAAATGGGGAAAATATTTTTGTAGTATTATATTTTGGAAACAATAAATTATTCTTCGACTAAAAAAGAAAAATATATTACCGGAGCGCGGTTACGTCAAAAACAGAAATTCCGAGAACGTTCACTTAGTTACAATATTGATATGGCGGGGTTAACCATTATCCCAAACCACTACCTAGCCCAAAGTGGGGTGGAGTGGGGCTGGTTGGATCACCCGAATAAGGGTTCGTAAGGACTCCCTTCTGGGAGGAGGAGGAAAGTAAGGTCTGCATATTTTATGAAATACGTGGGAATACGCTTCAAATATTGTTGAATTTGCATGTATTTTAAAACTATAATCCAATAGATTTGTAGTATTGTATATGCATTGTTGAATACTTATGAACTGTAATTCAAACCAAACCATAAATGTTGTTTATAACTGTGCTCCAGTTAACAAACCTTTCGTATTAATATTGGAAATTTGAATATATTTTCTCATTGGTCCAGTCCATTTTATATGTATACGAGTATTATAAATTAAAACATAATAAACTATTTGAATTGTATAATAATACTAAAAAGATGAGTGCGGAGAAAGCTAGAGAGGTGTGTCAGTATAAAGAAGTGTGGCGGTCCATTCTCTCTGCCTAACCTTGTAGTGAAACGGCGTGATAATTTGTTTGTTTACTAAAACTATTTCAATTTATTTTTTACGTCAAAATAGTTTGAATAGCAACGCTATCATATAAATTCAATTTTTTATGCCTTAAAATGATCACAAGTGAAATTGTTGCCTATTTTATTCTCATAAGTAGTATAGAGTGACCATGACGCACATTGGGACACACAACATCTCAAAGAACTTCGCTGGCTTAAAAGTCCAGAAAGAATCCAATATAAACTCTACTTGACAGTCTTCAAAGGGCTACATGGTATGGCACCAAGTTATATATCTGAACTCAGTATAACGGACAGCCTAAATACAAGGAAATCCACACTTCGCCCGGCAAACTCCTCGGAATAGGAATATTAGTTGAACCGAAGCGTTGCCGCAGTTCGGATTTCGGGGATCGAGCGTTCGCGGTAGCCGGTCCATCAGCTCGGAACAATCTCCCTTCACATCTCAGATGCATAAATGATCCGACAAATTTCAGATCTAAACTGAAAACCCATCTTTTTCATATTTCATACCCAATTTAAACATTTACACTTTGTTCTACTATACTGTTTAACCGATCGCGAAAAATTAGATTTAAAACACGTCTTAATGCGCCCTTGAGGTGATTACATCACAAAAACGGCACTTTAGAAGTTAGCATATTATTATTATTATTATTATTATTATTATTATAGTATACGGCTACCAATAAAAATATTGACTCGGTCCAAGATTTTCTCAAGCAGTTGAGTCCTTGTGTATGTTATTATGCCAAAACAATTCGTCTTGTATTAATGACATAATGTAGGATTGGTCGAGATATAAACAAAAATATTTTATATTTTATGACTGTATGTGGACACATTTAATTCCGAAACATTTTGATTACAATGTTTCAAAACAAAACAAATGTTTCAGATTTATTATTCATGTATATGTTTTACTCCGCTTACTGCATGGTTACCCTACTTTTTGGAATATCTCCCCTGTCAACTGTCCTGCTCGGTGTGCTTTAACTTACCCCAGTCCTATCCCCCGTCGAGTGAACAGCGTGCGACGCGGCATGCCTCCGCGGCCAGGTACGTTTGACAAAAACAGTACGAGTGCGTTATATACACATATTTCTAACAAAATAGCTAACTAAATAACTCGAAATGATTTCGTTGAGATTTGTTATCTGAATTCGTATAAAGGTAAATGTACCAAAGCTTTATAAATCCTGTCGGTGGAGCGAAATCACCGCACTTTTCTTACCTTCGCAGAATCGGATTTGAATGTTTATGTATCTTCAATACTTTTGTTCCAGCCGGTTTTATGCGAATATAAACTTTGTATCGGATTTTAAAGTGAAAACATTATTGTCTTCAAAGAAAATACGGTTTATCGTATCGTTTGTGATATACGAAACATTTTAAACGAGAAAAGCGAAAGTTTAACGGAATAATATCACTTTTATGATGTATTTTAAAACTGATTTTTTACCTTAGATTTTCATAAATAAAATTCAATATCTTGTCATGTATGATAAATGTATCATTTGTAATAATGGTGATATTGTTTTACGAGTAGTAAATTTTTATCGTATTCCACGAGAAAAAATAATAACAATCACGTTGCTGGCGACACGGTATCACGTGTTATTTTTTTTAAATAATGGCGGTACGGTAATGCTACACGACTGTTTTTATGTACTTCGCAATCATCATCGCGCATTAACCCTTCCACCCCCAAGCTCAACCCCATAGTATCGAACACAATACACTTGACACAAAACACCAAAAACACAGACTATCAATGAAAAGGAGTAACAGACGATGAATGTCTCGGAACAGATTCATAACCATGTCCACCATCGCGACTATTGATCGGTGTGTCCAATTCAAGTTATAAGCAGCCGTTGTGTATTGATCAGTATTAAAATCAACTTTGCATCACTGCAAACAAAACGCGTTTGCGGTTTTAACAGTATTAATTTGAATGAAAACGTCTGTCTTCTAGGAGTTTAATTATACTGTGGATGGAATGACATATTTCATCCTTCTCAGGCATTATCAGTGTCTCTTCTTAGGACGAAACATGTCATTCCATCTAAAATATAATAAAACTCCTAGAAGACAGACGTTTTCATTCATATCAATTATCTTATATGGAGCTTTACATCATTGTTCAAGAAACAATATATATTCAAAATATATTTTTTGATCAACGATCAACAGCTTATAAAGCTTTTATTGGAAAGAACTTAAGTATGATAAAATGAATTTAAATTGTTTGTCTTAAAATGGAGACGCCATTTTTAGATTTGATTAATCTTCAAAGGCGTTATATTTAAAAATTAAAAAGGTTTCAGTTAAATGAACTCCGACATAAAATAAATTATTTCATTAATACCGCAAGCTTAAGAAAACATTAAACAATGGAATAGCAAACCAAAAACCATAAGACACAGCGGTATAAACATCCTGCTGCACAAAGCGCTCCTCGTTTATATAATAGTCCCAGACATCGTCTAAGACAATGGTATCCGGAAACTTGCTACCCCTTTGGGAGTCTGTTATGTTTCTTTAATCATATCCCATGCAACTCTCCGCTTAATAACTTTGCATTACCAGACTGCTAAGAGTACGATTCGCTCGTGCTTGTGCTTAAAAGTTTTATGTTCGAACAAAGAATTGTAGGGGATGATTTATCCCCGCCGCGCAGCCGCTCTTGGCAGTAGGAACTTTAACATTAATTTTGAATTTAAAGAGATTATCTCTTGGAAGCCGCATTCAAAAACTACGTAAACAACAAAATGTTATAGAAAATGTTTTGCAACTTATTTAAATCTATCCAAAAAGTTTTACAACTAATTTAAGCTTATCCAAAAAAGATAAGATGACTAAGATTCAAATACACGTTTATAAAAACGTGTATTTGATTATTGATGAAAACGTAAATTTTCTATAATTTGTAACATCATCTGAGAAAGTGACCTCAATCGCTTTGCTTTGTGAATAACAAATATCTAGCATTACCGTTGATATTGCCATAGAAAAGCAAACAATTTAACTCACGTTAATCGATTGTTTACTTAAATATATTTTTTATGTGGGTTTTTTATTTAGTTAAGCAACTCATTCATTCATTTCTTGGCGTTACATCCCGGTGTGGGGCTTGGCCTCCTCCACAACGGTCCTCCACTGACTTCTGTCTCTGGCCATCTCTCTCCATTCCCTAGCTTCTTCTATTTTCTCCCAATCTTCTTCCACGCAATCCGCCCACCTTTTCCTCGGTCTGCTTCTTGGTCTCTTTTCGCGAGGCACCCATCTGGATATAATTTGTGGTGTTCTACCCTCTGGCATTCTTTCCACGTGGCCAGCCCACCTTAGGCGTTGAGACTTACAGAATCTCTCTACCGTTTCCTGGTTAATTAGTTCTTCAAGTTCCAGGTTTCTTTTAATTCTGCAAATCCAATGGGACTTACAGAAGACCCCAGCGGGAATCCAAAATTTTTTCTCAGTATTTTCCTTTCAAAAACTGCCAGCCTGCCTTCCTCTCTCTGCGTTAGAGACCATGTCTCACAGCCGTAGGTGACTACCGGTCTTATGATAGTCTTATATATTAAAAGTTTGGTATTCCTGCTGAGCAACTTAGAGCCCAGAAGCTACTTACATCCATGAAAAGATCTGTTAGCTGCTAGGAGGTTAGTTAAGCAACTATATGTTTTTTTTTTTAATTTTCTTGTTTTTAGGAACATAAAAAATGCTGAATATGCGTAAAATAACGGCATGAAAGCCATATATTTATCATTGCGATTGATTGTCATCTGTATATCCTGCGTGCCTCGTTAACTATTCTTTACATTACATGTTTTTTTTTACAAAATTTAATTTATAAATTATAATATTTTTTATACTGTTTACAAAAACAAATTGATATTATACATGCCTTTTAAGAGTAAGAATCCGATGAAATATAGTCTTCTTAGCTGCAAAACGTTCAAATAATTCAAAACCTTAGTTTAATATAAGTCACATTGTAAATAAACTCCGCCAAATCGTTCCCAGGAGACGATTGGAAACAGTTTAGTATATTTTATTTTATTTTATCTCGCATGGTGACTACCGCGGGTAAAATTTTATTGAACTCTCATCTCCTGAATTTTTTTCTTTTTTTAATCTATTATCAGCATTACACACCGCAAAAATCCAAATACAATTTAATTGATAGTAGATTAAGAGTTGCTATTTGTGTGTCTCGATAAAGTCACCTCAGAAGAAAAATAAACGAAACACAAAAGACCAACTGTCTACTGTCAACGTCCCCTTTTTCACTCGTTAAAAATGTAAACACAGGTATCTAATGTATCTGTTTGTTTTATCAAGATCGGCATGGATCAGATAACTTTGCAAAATTGTCTCTTTTTGATGTTTACCTTTCCTTTTTGTGTTTTACCTAATAAAAGCTAAAATATTCAGTAAAATTCAAAGTTTTAAATTAAACCATAATAATAAAATTGTTTTTATCAAAACGATGTTTTCCTTTTCTTAGATTATACTATTATTTTTTATCTATATATGACTTCTTCTTTAGAAAAACGATTGGAAATATTAATAACAATAATAATAATAATAATAAATGGGTTTATATTAATGACTATAAATACAGACCAAGCCACTTTTTTCCGGTTAACGTGTTTTACCTATCTCGGCAATTTGTTTTACATAAAGCATCATAACAACACAAAGTATGGCGTATATAGAAGAAACAAACATAATGTTTGTTTTAATACACTGATGAAACTCCACTTTGATCAAAATCGGTAGATAGTTTTAAAAAATGTTTATTCGTAATTTATATTATAGAAAAAAGTCGATTTATAGAAAATTTTCGAAAACATGGTTTTTATACGTCCCAACTAGAGAATCCCGTTACTAAGTAGCATATTAAATATATAGTTTTTACTCGACACATTATACAAATCTTTTAGTTACAATACACATGCATTTGCGTGTCAGTTGTTAGTTATACAAATAAGATAATCATTGTATGCTATTAAAGTAAGTACTTCTAAATCGAATCTTAGCAGAAAATCACAACCAGTAAGACTTGTTCACTATACTTGCCCGTCCCTTCAATTACCTACTCGACCTTTTAACTAGAATTGTTAGATTGCCGTATCTACTGGATAATTAATAGCAACTGAGAACATATTAACTATCTGTACACTTACTTCAGACGTGTTTAAGTGCTTGGATGAATATAAGGCATTCGAAATAATTTCTAATAATAAATAATTGCAGTGTCATTAAACATGTTTTAAGCTGTTATATAAATAAAACTAATAATATACCTAACACAACATCTACATATATGATTTTGAGTTTCTAATAGATTTGATTACCAATTAACAGTATTCAACAGTCAGATATGATCATTATTATAAAACTAACTAACTAACCATCTCGCCGTCTCCCCGAAGGGGTAGGCAGAAAGAATGGACTGCCACACTTTTCTTTCCTGACATATTTTTCTCGCTTCCTCAACATCGTGTCATGCACGCGCGTCGATTTCTCTGACTCCTCACATGGCCGACATTCAAAATTTGATTCATTTGATCGTGCCACGTTTTCCTCGGTCTTCCTCTATTTCTGGTTCCATTCACATCGTTAACATATACTTTTTTACCATTCTTTCTTCATTCATTATTTCCATATGTCCAAACCATCTTAATGATCCTTTCATTATTTTGTTCATAACACCATCATTCGCACCACATTCACTTATTATATTTACATTCGACACTATCATACACAGAGTATACACAGATTCGTCTAAGAGATCTCATTTTATGCTTCTTTTGCCAGCTCCATACACACATGGGTCGGTAAAAGAGCAACATTGTGCACTGCCATTCTAGATTTTTTGGATAGGTTTTTGTTTGCGATGACAACTTTAAGTGCACCATTCACTTTGTTGCCTACCCCAACCCTTATTCAATATCCCTCTCCACTCGCCCATATTTTGTATACATACTACCTAATTACACGAACTTATCTACTTGCTCCAAATTTTCACCATTAACGCTATTGTTGCAGACTGTCGTGATTTCTATTTTCATAACAAATTAATAAAGGGTCACTAAAATAATTTGGGCATATACAAAAAAAGGAATAAAAAATATAGGAATAAGATATAAGAACAGACAGTGTGAATCGAAAAATAAGCCGATAGAGGCCAAGGAAGACATGGCATGACCAAACTAATCAATTACCGAAAGGCGGCCATGTTTGAAATCGGAACAATCGATGAGCGTGCGTGTCACGGTGTGTAAATGTGAGGCGCGAGAATTATATCAGGATTGAACAGCGGTGGTCCATCATCTCTACCTACCCCTCCGGGAAAACGACTTGATGGTTAGTTAATTAGTGAGTTAGTAATAATAATTTTAATATGTAAAAATATTTTTTGTTACAGCCACAGCGTTTTGATAATAAAACAATATATATTTTTTAATTAATATGAATGAAAATTTCAGTTTTCTAGAAGTTTTATTTTATTTTATGGGAATGACATGTTTCGTCCTTCCAAGGCATTATCAAATGTGATACATTTGATTATGCCTTAGAAGGGCGAAATATGTTATTCCCATAAAAATATAATAAAATTTCTAGAAAACTGACGTTTTCATTCGTTTTAATTTTCTAAATATTTTTTATTTAAAACCACAATGTTTTGATTCATAACAACAATAGCAAAAATTAACAATTGAAGCTTGAATCATAAGCTTGATAATTTTTATTTAAATCAAAATATCAATATTTGTATTGTGCAGTTGTATTTGAAATAAGGTCTAAGAATAGTATTTATGTTGATTAAAATTTAATAACGGAACGATTGAGCTATAAATCATTACATAACATGAATAAAAACAGTTGTTACTTTCACTTTTTTACTCTGTTTACCTCCAATCATTTTTTTTTATAATATTGATAATTTGCAATCATACGATTATTGTTTGGATGACAATAATCATAATCGAAAAGCGAAAATGATCTCATCTCTTCGTCCAACAATACTGACAGAGGTCAATGAAACATTTTAGAATAAAAAGCAATTCAGTACCTGACTAACGAAAAAAAATATGGTTATACTTCCCTTCACTAATTCTCTTCCCATGACAAGCAGGATATTTTCAGTTTCGAATAACATGGCGAAACAATGTTTGGAAATTTAAGTTTCGATGACTCGGCAGTTTGCGGTAGACTTCCGTACCATTTCTCTTTTATCAATGCTAACGAAGTGATTGCCGGCTCCGCGACTACTGTTTATTATTTACACACTCATTAAATAACACAATGTTACGCTACTGTCCAAATTAATAAGCGTTCGGATTCCTTGCGTTGTGATATAGAAATCAAATTAATATCCTATGAACGTAAAATCAATTTTAAATCATCCATTAGCTAAACAGATTGGCCGAGTCTTACTAGACTTGAAGAAAATATTCGCAAAACTTTGACATTATAATTTATCTCTCCAGCTTGCGTTTTTTTTAATAATAATATATTTTTGAAATTAGAATACAACACTTTTAAAACGTTGTATAAAACCACTTTATTTTGAGTCAGGAGCGCCAACCGGTTTCACTCTGTAACGAGCTTCGTCAGGGCTATACACTGTTTGTGTGTTGTTCTAATTTTAAATATGTCAAACCACTTCGCTATAGCTTCTTTCCAAATTTTTTTTTTGCTTCATACGTTTTTTTGTATATTTATACATAAAAAACTGAGCATGGTTCAGTAGAACAAAAACAAAAAGTAAAATATCTTCACAAAATACAATCACATTATTATAATAAGATACAGTAATAGAATTTCATAAACCTACCAAATTTTTAGTTCATTTAAACAATATTGCATACAGAATTATTTTATAGTTATTTTAATGATAATTTACTTAAAAAATGTCATTTAGAAGTCATTTTTATCGTAAAAAAAGAAATGTAGAAATGTGCATTACTTTTGGTATTTTCCAAATAAGAGAAAAATGTATTTACAATGCCAACCCTAACTGGTCTTCCTTTCCCCGACCAAGAATAATATAGGACTTAAGAATAAACCCTAAATCCTCCCTCGCCCTCTTCGGAGGAGCACTCCGGGCCACACATCTAGCCCCCGCATAAAACAACTACCATATCACATTTCCAACAATGTTGCCTGCAGACGAAAGAGGAATATACATTAGAATAAAATATATGTATTTTCTATAAATAGGACAACATAGAAGCAATTAGTTCGTATTGTTCTTAAACCCATAAACCAGAGAATGGTACCCCTTATCCAATGGCAAAATATCACGTAAACAATTTGCATTCACAGAGACAATAATGTTATTATTATCTCTTGATATAGTTCCACAGCTGAATGTGATTCTATTATTAGATCTGTTTCTGAACGCTATATTACTTATTACCAAACGTGACCGAAATAGTCGGATCTTTGGGAAAAATCGCACATTTTGTATGACAACACTTTATCGTGTATTTCGTCAGACGTAAACAATGTTTTTTTTCATACACGGAATATTACACATTGTTTGAAGGCGTATATCAATTTATTTCAAGGTTTAATCTGTGATTTATCGCCACATTACACTTTAATATATTATTATTTTAGTGCAAAATTGCAACTAACATTTTTTGTCAAACTTACCAAAAATAGCTTTATTATTATAATTTAACATCGAAATTCCATTATGGATATTTAGACTGTGAACCTTCGTAAGAAAGAATATTTTTGAAGATTTGCACTGCTTTTACCACTTATAAATATATTTATCTAGATTAATGTTCTCACGATGATACAGGTATGCTTTTTTCAAAACATGTCTAGTTAAACTTTATAAGTGTTTAATTGATTCAAAAAATATGTTAACCATAGTTTTATTATACAGAAATACGAGTATTAAATGTTCAATTATAAACTCTTTGTCTGTATGACGTGTATAGGTACGCACTAATTTTACAGTACTAAAATATGTATATAAAATTTTATGACCGTAAATTTGTCGGACGTGGTGGGCGGAATGGGGAATGTTGTTAAGCATAAAGCGATCGCTTAACCCAACCATTGACAAGTCATAGGTCCTGTAAGCGCTTCGACCACCATTCTGTTCCCAGAAAACAATTTACATCTTCGTATCTATTGAGATACAATTAACCCTTACTAAAATATGTGTTACTTCATTAAATGCACTTTTATTTTTAAAATATTTGGAGTTCATTTCAAACGTGAATTGATCTCGATGCTTGTTTGCATATGTATTATAACCACAGTTCCACTTGGGATGTAATGTTTTTTTTTTCATAAAGAGAGATTTCGAAGAATTCACGAAGGAATCAGAGCGTCCTAGAATACATACGAAAATGTTATTCTGTCATACAGCTTTAACAAGAATAAATAGATTTCATATCATGAATTATCTGTGATGCAGTTTCCGACGTTACTAAGTTGTTAATGCAGCATTGTTCCTGTCGGCAAATATATATTGTCGGTTCGAACTCGGTCAGCAGGAAATCATTTTTCAATCTTAATAGTGTATTTAACAACATTCGTATCAATAAATTAAAATACGTATTTGTGAACGAAATGTGTGCTGGTTTTTATTAAATTCGCATTTTCAAATAGCTTTAGAATATTGTTTGAAATAATTTGGAAGGAGAATTTTAAAGACTTTGTAATCTATTATATTTAAAAATAAAAATAATCAATGGATTTCCACAGTGTTGATGCTTTGTTGATGATTAACCTTCTAAAGTTTAGGATACTGAATGATATTATGTATATACAAAATAAGTTATTTGAGGTAGTACGAAATAAAGTATTTCTAAAAAAACATCTTCTTACAAACTGTTTTCAAATGATTTTACATATTGCAGGGTGACTAATGATTCAAGTATAAGTATAAGTATCTATATATAACATAAAATCGCCATTCTGCGTTCGTAGACTCAATCGATGTATTCTTCTCTTCTGCACCTGAAATGTGAAATAAATACACTGCAGAATCAAGAGTTCTTTGAAACTAATTATATATCGGAACAACATTAAGGAGTGGAAATTAATATATGTTTGTTTGTTCATTGATGAAAGTTAAATTCTATGAATTAATTTGAAATATGTGTACCATAAGGTTATTATTTAGATAGACGAAACATGTAGATCAGTGAAAAATATGAAATTAACGTATGTTTTATAAATTACTATCGTTTTCGTTATATTTCAAAAGTATGTTGATTTAACTACCAATAAAAACCAACAAACTATAATTAACAGAAAACGAAATTTAAGGACATGATTGCAAAAGGTATACATAAATGAAAAATTGTCTTAAAATAAATTTTCTCCCTCGGCGAATTTTCCATTTTCACAAAGGCATTAGAATAACCGAAATGGCAGATATTAAAGCAGTGAAAGTAATTTCTTTTGTGTTTATCAAGTGAGTCGCCAGCAATAAACCCTTTGATGGAGGCTGCTGCAATCTGGATGCTGAAGTAATATCATTTCAGCGGTCATAAAGTTCTATTTTTTTGGATGGTCTTTGTACCCAGAAAATAAATATCTTTAACCGAAGCTTTTATGGCTCAAAAACGAATAAAAACATAATTTTAAATAGTTTTCTATGTACTCGTATAATGCACGCTTGATTTACAAGTCAAATTAGATATGTTTAAAACAAACTGGTCCATAAATATTAATATAGAAATTATTTGAGTACCCGCCCATCTTTTACTAAAACTTTTGAAATGAATTTTATTCAAGTATCATATAATACAAATATGATTATTTTGAAAGAAAACATAATTCCAGTCAGAGCCAATAAATCAAGTTTCTATGGTCGTTCTTTCAGCGTTGCGGGTCCGTTGGCGTGGAACAGCCTCCATTTTAGTATTAAGTATGAGGATAGTGACGTTAAATTTGAAACTTCTAAAGACTACACTGTTCGGTCAGTATTTTCCTAGTGCGCCCTTTAGTGCGTCCTCTAGTGCGGATTCATTGATTTTACAAAACGGCGCACTTAAAACATAAATCTTAATAACAATATTCATTATTATAACGATAATTTAATAGCTCATTCTTCTATATCTTCAAAATTGTCCTTAAAATCGTATTTCATCTTATATTTCACTTGCAAGGTTTGGCCGACTTTATTTCCAAGGGCGCCAACATTGCTCGTTTCGTTACATCTTTATAAAATAGCTTATATATTTAATTCAATAGAAATGGCAAAACAACGACGTGATAACCAAAAACATCCCTTAGTGATTATATACACAAACTGTTATTACGACCGTAAAAACTATTTTTAAACTGAAAAGTTTTTAAAAACATTTTTATGGATGATTAATAAGATTTTTTTATGACATGAATCCACATAAATACAATATTTAAATCACATACGTAACAATATTCTGTAATTTTGTATTCTAAATAGGGTGACCACAAAAAAAATCATAAAATTATTTTAAAAAATATATTTCAATCATTTGATGAGCGCCTATGAGATTTATTCATTTAATGGAAGCTGTAGAAATCAGGGTTATTTCAGGTGTTTATAATCAAATTCATACATATTGTAATCGTGTGTAAACTTATCGTCAAACTTCGTATTTTGCTAATATCTATTTGAGCCGTAATGAATACAAATTCTTAATTAACATTCAACGTTTAGCCACTTGGATTGACTGATTATTCTTCAACGAAAACAATGCCTCGAGCTACATAATAGCTAAATATCTGTGGGACTTTCTTGTGTTACGTAAAATGTAAATCGCTCTGAAAATAACATAACGCTGTTAAATAGCTGCCGAACAAAACGCTTTCAGACCCGCGAAAACCCAATATTCGAAACTAAATTGAATTGTACCCAAAACGAGTATTATTTCTATAAGTTATTCACAACAGTCATTTTGCACTTTTCACATTGATGTTTCGGATTATACACGTCCTACTTTGGTGTATTTTTTTAATAATAAACTGACCGAAAACGTAACCTATAGAGGTAGGGGTAGTGGTTATTTAATTGGGTTTGAGAATTAGGGGAATGTACATGTCAAATATTTAACTTAAGGTTAAGTAATTATATTATTTTTGGAGCTTTTTTTAAATTTAAAATTTCGAAGTAATTTAATGTTAAGCCTCTATTATTAACTTTTAAACTTTCCCCTGTTGTATCGTATTTGTAACGATTTTGTATCATTTTTTTTTTTTTTATCTATTGCTATACGTATTGTCTAATACTCGAAAATGCACTTAAATTAATAAAATAAATCAAAGCTTTTCTGATGGTATCCAATAAGTAACTAACTAACTAACCATTACACCGTCTCTCCGAAAGGATAGGCAAAAGGAATGGGCTGGCACACTGTTCTTTCTTGACATACTTCTCTCGATTCCTCAACATTCATACATCGTATCATGCATGCACGTCCATTCCTCCGACTATTCGCGTGATATTTGATTAATAAATTTATTTTTTTATCAAATACATCAAATAAAGCTATTGGGCCTTGAGGTGTTAAGAATAGCGTGCTTTCAGCTCACGATAATAATCGAAATCATTTTATCGTCTTAGTTCATGGCTTGTATTGTCTCATCTAACAACCGCGGTGCTATCTGGTGTACGGAATGTATTGTATAAGACTACTTTAGACACACTAAGCACCACTGCAACATTTCAGGCAGATCGAGCTGCACGTTTATGATAATTCTAATACTTTATAAGCACTTGTTTAGAATCCCAATTGACTGTGTACTTAGCCCTTATGTACTCGTTGAAATGTTAAATTGACTGCAGTTTGAACAACGTTAAAACTAATATTTAATATTGACAGAAATTGACGTTTTCTAGAAGTTTTATAATGTTTGTTTAGAGTGACATATTTAGTCTTGCTAGGAAAGTATACATTTTGATTGATATTATTCATTTTATAAGATTACATTTAATAATATTAAGGTATAAGGACGATAGAAGGCAAGACACTAAGAGATCGCGTGAGGATTACCAGAATTAGAGAGATATGTGAGGTTGAGGATATTATAAGAGCAGACAGCGAAAAAGGGAGTGGTACGGTCATGTTCAAAGAATGGACACCACCAGATTCCCCTATATTGCATTGCATAATCAGCCTCATGGGACTCGTCCTCGTGAAAGACCTGCTAAAAGATGAATGGACAGCCGGTAGTCTACCTCACACGAGGAGCAACACTCTGGAGATCAGACCACAAAGGTCTACAACAAGGAAGAAGAAGAAGAAGAATAAGGTGTAAGATATCAGGTCCATAATAAATAATGACATTTCTAGATTAGATACGTTTTCGTAAATAATTTCAATAAAATATAAGGTTTTACACAATCGTTAAAGAAAATAAATAAGTGAGATACTTTACTAAAATTATAAGATTAAACATCTATGACTTATTGAAACTGATTTTAATAATGTGTCTGTCGGAGGAATGGACATGTCCCAATCTTAATACATGACGCTAGTGTAGAGTGAACTAAAAATGTGAAGATAGGCGAAGCATTCTAGCATATATACAACTTCCAAAAAAATTGTCGGACGTGGTGGTCGTAAGAAGGGCGCAATGGGGAATATTGTTAAACATAAAGCGATCGCTCAACCCAACCAATGACAGGTCATAAGTCCTGTAAGTGCCTCGGCCACCATATTATTTTCCCAGAAAACAATTTACATCTTCGTCTCTATTGAGATACAATTAATCCTTATAAAAAAATTAATAATTTGTAGTAAACTAGTTCACTAACCAACATACAGAAAAGACATCACAAGATGAAGATATTGTTTATATTTGATTTAACAAAATATTTATAAATTTAATGTTTTAATTTGTAACGTTATTCAAATGAGATTAAATATTTTTTCATGTAGGGTTCCTAAGTAAACATTTATGGAAGCTTAACATTAATATTTACAGTTCTAACATACGCATTAGACGCTTATAAGGATCGAACTGAATTAGTACCTTCTCGTCTCTGTCAATATTTTCAATCGGAATTTTAAATATCGAACAAGCTACCCTTCGTCTGTTTGTTTGTAGAATATTTCGAAGATTGCCCTAGTAATGGTTTACTTTGAGCCGACCCGTCTCGCCTGAATGTTTTGAAAGAAATATTTGATTGAATTAATTAGCAGCGGCTCGCTTTGTGGGCGCACAACATCACCGGCGCCATCTTTAAAACAGTTTGGATATTCCCACGTCCTCTTAAATTTATATAATGGCTTTACAAAATTGTTAATTTGTATAATTTAAACAAAGAGCGACGCGTGATTCTGGGAATAGATCTTTCGGTATATTTCGTGATACGGCTTAAGATCACGTACGTACGTTTGTCTCAAAAATATGTAGCACATTTAGAAACAGGTTTTACGTAATTTTGGCATCAGCATAGAAAAATATGTACATGCATAATCAAAATCAATTTATTTTATACTCAACTTTTTCGACGCGTGTATTTTCATTAAAACAAAACGTGTGTATTAAGGAATGTAATTTTTGGGTAAAATTGCATTATGCTTTTTTTTTTCTTTTTTTTTATATTTTACATTTGCTATATTTTTTTTGTTGTAAATTAATAATTCATATAACTCACAACAATGACACAATACGTTTTAGATTTTATTTGAAAATATAATTTTAGTCATAATCCCAATCCTAAATATCAGTTTGTACTCGTATCAAAATCGAATTTTGATACAAATGTCGGCTCTTAGATGTTATGACATGTTTCGCCTTGCTTATGGATTATCAAATATACATTTGGTAATACCTCCCCAAGAGAAAACATGTCATAATCAAAAAATAATAAAGAATATCCGACAGACACTTAAAAGCACAACAAACGTACAACACACGCAACAAACATAACCATTTTGTACCAAAAACTAAAACTTCTTATGCGCAAAGACATTTCTACTATCTTGGACCCAAATTCTATAACATAATTAACAAAACTATAAACGACCCACAAAAAATGACAATGCACAATTACAAAAAACATGTAACTACGGAGACATTAAAAAAAGGACGGCTTGAATGTAGTATAATTTTTAAAAATAAGTAAATAGTTTAAATAGTGTTATATAAGACAATATAGTGTTTAAATAGTGTTATATAATATATAAGTCAATTAATTTTAAGTTATACACTGTAGGATATGTGTTGCTTCCCTTAACTGATCCCTAAATTTGTAAATTATATTATATATTGAAATTATATAGAGTACTAGGAATGCCTCCCTAGAAAGGGTTACCCCAGTTGGGAGGTATTAAAACCATGTACTTGGTAAATGATCAATAAATAAATAAATATCAATTAATGTCAAAAAATTATTTTACTTTGAGCGATATTAAAATTATTATAAGATGTATCCTATATGAAGCCTGTGAAAGTCGCAGGATCACAAATTATTCTCTGGTTAGTATTCCCGAGAATTGGTCGTAGTAAAATATTTCATTCCAAAGGTATAAAATGGGAATGAAATCGTAGTCGGCGTAGCAAAGACAGTAAAGGGTGACGCCAGCCTGTGCTCTGTCTATAAAGGTATTCCGGCAGTTTATGATGTATCGAAACGTAACACGCCTCGCTGTCTTAAAGGGCATTAAAACTTTTATAGTGTCTTCAGCAGGTTAACTTAAATTGTTGTCGTAGACACAAAATAAATTTGTTACATTTTCGAATTAATTATTTCTATGTAAACAATATCGAAAATGTTTATTTTTTTTAACATATCATATCATAACTCCCTTAAAAAAAGATGCATTTATTTTATTTAAACAAATGTTTATGTAAAATAAATATGAATGCAGAATGCTTAATATACCGTGAACCGATATGGTCAGTAATGCAGACGTACTACAGCTATTGTCGAGTGTGAAAGGTGGAAATATCTCATATTTGGATCATGTGCTAAGGGGAGAAAATATCACCTGAGTTGGACAGGAATGAACAGAACTCAGAACTTTTTCCAAGTGGCGCAGGACAGGGATGCATTCACTGCAGTGATCGCAAACGTTGGAGGGACCTAACATGGCACCAGAAGAAGAAGAAGAGATTTTATATTTTGTACTAACCTTGTATGTATATGATTATAAATGTACGTAAATAAAAACAATAGAAAAATTCAATTAAACTTTTACAATCTGGATTGATTATTTTTTTTTAATATATTGAACTGAGCTCACAGGAACGGTTTATATAAAACTTTGTTCTTATAGTGTATGTTTGTTATAGTTTTGTCCTTGGATTATTTCACATTGAGTTCTCAGTATATAATTTTACTTCAAAAGCGTATTCGAAGAATGTATTCCTAATTCAAACAATTCAGAGAGTAATTCGGTTGTTTCTTTTTATTCAATAATTTATCATTGCCAAGCGCTCCTTAAGCGTGTTTTACATTTAGAAGTTATACTTGTATATGTAATACTCCTTTTGTACAAAATTAATTTACTTCGGATGTCATACAAGTTACGGAGCCGTATTTATATCTTCTTGCAGTCCGCTCCGCCGAACCGACGAAATGGCAGCGAAAAGGAATGAAAAACTTCGTTCAAGTTATTAATTTCTCTCCAGCATGGCAACTCGTTATTATTTGATTTTTTTTTTGTGTACGAGAAAGCATTCTTTCGATTAAAATTTTTAATTCCGCTCCTACAAGCAAATCTAAAACGAACTGTTTCAAAACAAATGACTACCATGCCTCAGTTGGTTCCCTTTACACTAGTGTATTCTTTTTTCTCCTTTTGCTATTTGATTAATGATAGAATCCCGCGCAAATTTAAATTGATGTCGAATAACCCTTTGTGTTCCACTGTTGTTATAATGTTCTTTTTTCTTGTTTCAGGTATGTTTTGGTATTCTTTCAAATGAATCGGAATCAACTATATTTCCTATTGTAAGGTGAGTAATAATTCATATCGAGTCATTAGTTTTGAACAATATTTTCTTTGTTGTGATATTAGGCCCTACAATGTATGTTAAAAAGGTAAATGATCTACAGTTTATGACGACGAGTTAATGACGACCTTCGTAGCCAAATGGTAAGTGCTACGACTTCCACACCGAAAGTCATGGGTTCGATTCCCGGCGATGGCAGTGTGATTGTCACACTGTCATTGGTGGCAGTGTGATTGACAATAAAATGGTGATAGATTAGCTATCTATCACATGTAATGAGAATCAATATGATAGCTATACCATTTACATCGATTTGGCTTGCGCTATATTGATGTAAAGAGCGATTCAACAAAATATTAAAAATAATAATAATTAGTATAAAACTGAATATCTAATAAGAAAATATGAAATTCGCAAATTTAAATACATTTTATCGGAATGACTAGTTTCGCATTAGAGCATTCACATTTGATAATAAATAAATAAGATTAAAAAAAACTAATACAAAATTTTGAACATCAGAAATTAAAACATATAGATATAGGATACCACACAAAGAGATTCGCGGAACCTTAAACATGGAAGACATTGTGAGATGGTGTAATCAGAGAAGACTATTCTGGAAAGAACACGTTAATCCGATAGACTCAACGAGGATTCTCATGATCATGATGAACGGGGACCATCGACTACCAGGACGACCACCAAAGAGATGGTCTTCCTACGGAGCCAAGATTTATACCCTATCTGAAAAGTTCTAAGATATATTTAGAAAAACGAATCAGAAGAAGAAGAAACATTTCAATACGTCATAACGAATTTGAAACTATTTGAAAAAGGAATGTTTTCTATAACACATGCCTCTTTGTCATTATTATTTAACGACTAAATTGTCTTCTCTGAGACTGGCTATAAAGTTTTCATCGGGCTTAAGTGTATGTTATTTAATAGGTAACTACATTTACCAGAGTCCACCTTACTTACGCTTCTCACAGCTGCGACATTATCTTCACTTTATTGTTATTAAGTTTTCAGATTGCTCTTACATAAGTCTGGAAAGTTAAACTGGCATTAAAATACCCACAAACTTCCTCTTGAGAAATTCTGGAACCATAATGAGTAAAGTGATTAAAATTGTCTCGAAACCGGTTCACCGTTTATTATGTTGAAATAAGGTATTTAAAGACCAGAAAACGCTCAAATATATTACCATAAATTTACGAAAAAATAAACAGAACTCAGATCGAAAATCAATTTGTTTATTATCGTGTAAAAATACTCTATTTTTCAAGCAAACAAATTTGAGGCGTATCATAACAGCAAAAAATATGGGTGTTGAAATTATGATTTTTTTTTGGATAGTCCATTTATCAACATAAAATACGTCACCCCTTTTTATGTGCCGCTTCAATAACTCTTCCAGTTGACATTATCACTCTCGGGTCTACGTTGAATAACAACTCGAGATTTATCATCGCCCAAGTCAGCTCAAGACACTTTATATTTCCTTCATCATTTTACATCCTCTTTCATCATGTGCTCCTGGTATTTGAAGTAATCACGAACCAAATGTAAATTATTTCGCATAAACGGCTCAATATAATCTGTTAAAGTGCTCGTATATACCATATTATACTTTCATATTGATTAGATGGTTTATCTATGTATTCATACATTTTAATATAAGTGTTCAAAAACAGGAAGACATGTAAACATTATGCAGTACTAGATACGACATGAATGGAAATTTTCTACATTTTCGACCTCGTTTTATCAAGATGTGCGTTTACTATACGTAGAGGATGTCAATGAACTAACATTGACAATTCGATTTCTCAACCTGATCATTTATATTCCGTGATATTGATTACATTACATTCAACTGATGTCACAACTGCCAATAGTACTTCAGAACGATCCTCAGTACACACATCTGGCCACATTATAATCTGCGATGTTTTACGACATATATTCACAACATTATTTATACATATTAGAGAATTTAATTATATAATTTGTGTTTATTTCGGTATAACACTATTTTCACTAATAAAACTCATCTCTTCGATAAATCATTTCAACCTCTACCGTCCTTACGATAATAGATCGACATCTTGGGTTTTCGAACTTGTACGAAATGACGTGTTCTCTCTGGTGGGAGTATCATTAGAGACTTATCTGTCTTTCATTACTCATACCCTTGGCTCTTTTGCTCTCCGGTCTCTCGGCTAAACTCAAATGACAAATTACTTGCCGATGAAGTGAAACCCCTCACTCTCCAAAGGTGGGACATATTGGAGGTGTAGAGCGAACAAGTTCATTTATTTCATTTTTTCTCGTCCATTGTGGAGGACACCGCTTTTGTAAAAACGAGAACAAAACCTATGTTCAGATTTTTATTTCAAGTTCAGACATTGTTTTAATTTCATTTAAGTCTCCTGCAAAGAGAAATTAATTCCGTTCGGCTATCGAGACAGTTTATTTAATCTGAATATCGTTTAAGGAGTCTTAAAGCTTACCGGGGAATAATCCTCTTATCTGAGTATTTATCCCTTCTATCGAGCGAATCCTTGCTCCTCCACTCAACGATCAAAGATACTTCGGTGATTTACATAACAAATTCATGCCAGATGGTTGATGCATAGCGAGGCTCCCATCCTATTGGCGTATTCCTCGCAAAGGTCAACAAAAGCAAAATTTACATTCTATCACAAAACGCCCAATCCGTACAAAACGAGTTCACTGTCTGAATACATAATTTTTCTGCTATTATTTTCTTGTTTCGCCATCCACCCCGCCAATTATACTTCTATTTTTATTTCTTTCTAAATATCGATGCACCTCCTCCCATGGAAGCCTTTTCACAATACTTTACCGAAGGACGGATCCGACTTCTGATTACAATTCTAAGCCGCAGCGCGGTATTCACAATATTGAATTCCATCTGTGTAAAAGAACGCAAATAGCGCCTGGAACGAAGTATGAATGGAAAGCACCTGATATCCCCTTTATTTTACGGCTTATATCGCTCTGCAGTACCTACTCGCTCCCGACTTATTGTTGTAAGAGAATTTCATACACTGATATTTCATACGCGAATAATCATTTGACTATCTTCTTATAATAAAATGTTAATGATTATAAACATTTTATATCCTTCTCCTGGTGATAAATGTGTACAACTTTCTAAACATGCCAAGAAAAATAAACTCAAATGTGGAAAAAGTGTTCTAAACCAAAAAAAAAAAATTAAATCGTCCTTATGAAACTCTACAGTGAACTAACGCCTTAAATTTATCAAAACATATCTGTAATATTATTCATATCTTACTTTTAAAGCACAGTTTTTGTGATGTAATCACCTCGAGGACTATAAATCTAAAAATCGCCATCAGTTAGAAAATTATAATAAATAGAACAAGTATAGAAAATAAGTTTTAATTTGGACATTAAATACGAAAAATATATATTTTTTAGCTTAGATCTGAAATCCGTCGGATCATTTATGCACCTAAGATAAGAAGGGAGATTGTTCTAAGCTGATGGGCCCGACAACTGCAAAGACTTGATCCCTGAAATTTGTACTAGGGAAACGCTTTGGCTCAACTAATCTAGCTATTGCAGAGAAGCTTGCTGCGCAAAATGTTGATTTGCTTGAATTTAGGCTGTCCGTTATACATACTATAATACGAGTGTAACTTTGTGCCATTGCATTAAACGCTTTAAAGACTTTCCAATAGAGTTAATACTGGATTTTTTCTGGACTTTAAATCATTGAAGATCTGCTTCGATAATACAATTAGAAGTATTACTCAAATAATATGCAAAATAACATATTTATGTAACTCATAAAGTGGGTGATAGACGGGCGAGCAAGTACGCGTACTTATGGCTCGACGACCTTTTTCGCTCGTGTGTCACCGTAAGTACGCGTACTTTAAAACCGCCGAGTAAGTTCGTCGGCGATCCAACCGGTTTGAAATCTTACTCGTAGCTCGTCTTGGCTCGCGAGCCGCCATTTTGTAAGATATAATTCCTAAATACGATATAATTATAATACGATATAATTATAATACGATATAAATACGATCCTAAATACGATATAATTATAATACGATATAATAAATACGATATAATTCCTAAATAACACAAAGCTTCTTCAGTGGACGACATCGCGATACGGTATGAGTAAGTTGGCGCGTGTATCGCCGACGTCGAGTCAAGTAAGTTCGCGATCTTAAAAACCGCAGACTTTAAGTTCGTACGTCTATCACCACCTTAAGACTGAGTGAGTTTGGCGATCCCAAAATTAATTAACCGTATAAACTGTGTTCGGAAGTAGGATGGTATTGTTTACGATTTAAAATTCTTCCAGCGATCCGTATTTTCTCTTCGCTAATCATATTTCTCCTCATTACCGGCATTATGTGTGCATCTTCACAAAGGAATATATACTCACGTTATTTGCTGACACTTTCGAAAGCCATTTAACAAAGGGAAAATTATCATTCGGTCGCATACATTACCGGCGTGGAATTATTGTAAATTTCATACACGCACTCAGCAATGACACCGCGTTCGCTATGGCAAAGTGAAAATTTTGAAGATTCGAGGTAATATGACTTGTTTTTATGCTAACACAGTTATCACCAGCATAATAGATCAACTAGTTGATGTTTGTACACTTTTTTTCTTTATCGCGATAAAAAGTTACACACGCAACGGTACTGTGCAATCACTACACATTTCAAAGATATTCAAAAATTGTTAAAAATGTAATGTTCATAGCCAATAGTTTCAATAAACTACAGTTTAAATCAAAATTAATCATATTTAAAATCTAATTTCTAAAAAGCATGAAAAACTACCTGCAAACTCTTATAGCCGTTTGAAAAACCGTCTAATAAAATAAACGAATTCTGCGCGCAAGACAGAACACGACATAAAATTTGTCATTTTCGCACTCGTCAAAATAGAAGTAGCGAAAGCGAGTCATTTTACGTTTTTCATTTTTCACACTTTACACTTCAATACGTGACAATTAAACCAATGTTCTATTAAATATCTATCTTAGATTATTTTAATCAATGCGTAAATGTATAAACGAGTAACTCCAATAATTTTAACCGTGTATTTATTATATTTATAGCCATATTCAAGTTATTATAAGCAATGTGACCTAAGCACACAGGGTAGATTTTCTTCTTCTTCTTCATGCCAATAGCAAATTAGTTAGAGAAGGCCTTGAAAATGGCCTTATCTCTCCTATTGCCACTATGGTGGAAGGTTTTGTCGACTGCGTTTTCAGAGGCGCCGGGTGTAACTTATATGGCAAAAGTGGAGCATATACACCCAAGTGGAGGCATCTTCCTTGCGCAGATAAGGCCACAGCATAGATAAGAGAAGGCAATAATATTCTACGCGAAGTATTTTATAAAAACTATTCTTAATTTATTACAACGATACTGGCTGAAGTAAACAGGTCCAAAGTGTTTTTATATATAAAAAAATGAGCACAATGTTAATGATAAATTGTTTGTTCCACAATAGTTAAATACTATATTTTCTACTCCCACATATACAAACAAGTAAACAACGATTATTTTACTAGATCGATTTCCGTGGGTTGTGTGAACATTCAATCTTGACTAGATTATACAGGATGGCTTAAGAAAAATCGCCTAGAAATTGAATTTTATTCGAATCTAGATTCTAGTGGTACGGCAAAACGCTGCAGTTCAATACTAAAACAATGTAATCCCAATATGTTGAACAGTTCGTTGAGCGAATAGATAATATACATTTGTCTGATCTAACCCTAAGAACCGCCCCTATAGTCAGGTTAAAAGAATGATGCAGTGCCGGTTCGAAGTTTATTTTTCATATTATTTTTTCTTGAGGTATTAGTTTTGTAAAACTCCATTATTAATTTATAATAGTAAACACGATTGTTAAGTGGTTTTACTTTGATTTAATTTATATAAATTATATAAATACTGACAAATTAGTTTTCCCTTGCGAGGGCATTCTCAAACTGACTTTTGACTGAACAGTTTGGGAATGCCCTCGCAAGGCGAAACAAATTTGTCACTATTTATATAATTTATATAAATTAAATCGAAGTAAAACCACTAAACAATCGTGTTTACTATTGTAAGTTTATGTTTCAATTCAAATAAAAATATAAGTTATCCGCTGTTTTTACCGTTACACTACGATACTTCAGTAATATTAATTATTTCATTTGGCTACTGCTACTGTTGTAGAACAATTTATTTATTTAATTATATGAAATTCTTGCGACAGCTGTTTCGCCAATCTGTGTTGTATCATCAGTTGTTATAGACAACATTTGTGTGTAACACCTGATGATACCAACTTAGGTAAGCGAAGCAGACGTCGCGACAATTCCATATAAATTTAAAATAATAAATTATTATATTAGAACAGTTTTTCGAAATAAATAGTTACACGATAAGTATTTTTTAACTTGCATAAATCAATACAGGTTATACATAATTCAGAGGATTGTTTCATATTTAAAATGTTAGGTATATGTCATTATGTATTTTCATATGAATAACATGTCGCCTTGCTAAGATTTTATCAAAGGTGAAACACGTAATTTCATTAAAGTATAATAACACTGATATAAAACTGACGTTTTCACTTTTATTAATAATTCAATAAAGAGTTTTGCATCATTGATTAAGAAACAATAAATAAAACGCGATTATGTTGAACGCGTTTGTTAAAAATAAATAAATGATAAACGTTCCATCAATACAAAAAGATGTAAATAAAGTATATCAGTTTTTGTAATTTAAAATTCTCTAAGATCGCCACTGGGGTCCAGGATCTTCCATTTCTAGGATAGTGTTTTCCTTTTTCTATCCCAAAGGACCTTCTACTGACTTGCTAACTTGCAATTTTATTCTCTTACACGGCGATTGGAGGTCCGCTAGCTTTGTAAAATTCAACACGTTTTGTTTCACCGTTTGAAAGGATTTTTTCTCTTATTGAACGAAATGTCTGAGAAAAATCTAACCCCAGGGGTTGGTAATGACGCACAGCATACAAAGTGATGATCGAATATACAATTGATATATAGAACCAAATTCACAGTTATATACATATATTTGTTTTTTCGGTTTTAGCTCCATTCACATCATAAAAGTATACTTTCTTCATTAATTCTCTCCATTCAAAATCATATAACTTCCTGATGAATTTTTCGTTATCCAAATCAGAGTTTATTTATTTTTTTTTTTTACGTATACAACAGGTCGCTTGAACCCAATTACAGTATACAATTTGTTTAAGCTGATATATTGATTCTCGTGACATGTGACAGGTAGCCAATCTATCGCCATTTTATTGTCACGAGAATACTACGCCAGACCAAAGACAGTGTGACAATCACACTGCCATCGCCGGGAATCGAACCCAGAACCTTCGGAATGGGAATCAGAGCTCTTACCACTCTGCCACGAAGGTCGTCGAGTTACTTTATTTACATGATTTATTTTCTTTATATTTTGGTATTGTGCAGGGGACTAGAGGCTTTTGAGATGTGGTCCTATAGAAGACTATTAGGAATTTCCTGGAGAGACCACATTTTAAATGAGGAGGTTCTCCAAAGAATCGAAGGAGGAAGGCACCTGCTCAGGACCTTGTCCGAAAGGCGTGCAAGATGGACCTGCGAATATGGCAAGAAGGCCTCTTGCATGTCATAATGGAGAGTATGACCGAGGGGACAAACTCTAGGGGACGCCCATACCGAGAGTACCTGAAGGACCTGTTAGTGAACGTGCGATGCTCATCATATGCAGATTTCAAAAGAGCCGCACAAGACAGAGAAGAATAGAAGAGAAGAATAGAGGAAAATGCTGCAAACCAATCCCAGGATTGAAACCAGAGAGAGAGATTGTGTAGGATATCAAGACATAATAATCTGAGAGCGAGTAAAATACAAATTGTGTTTACGGTGTTTAAGGCTCGACACCAGAGATCGCCAGTGTAAATTTCGAACCTCTGCGTGACAACCATGCTAACGAAAAGGCAACGTTCACTCTGATCAGTGGAGACTAATGCGAACAACATTGCGAGTCAATAAAGCAAATTTCTACGATCATGCTTTCACCGTTGTAGATCAGTTGACGTGAAATAGCCTCCATATTTAGTATGATAAGAGTATGAGGATAGTGACAATGATATTTGAGAGACTATTAAATACTGGATTTTTCAGTCAATCTTTTTCTAGTGCGCCCTTGGAGTAATTGATAATACAATTTTATTTTATTTTTACAAGTTTTCATACTACTTTATTTTTATCATAACCAACAGGTTTCGTTCCCACCAGAGTTTCGTCAGTGTTACAAAATACAATATATAGTTTATTTCTTATTTATACGCCATACTTTGTGTTGTTATGATTAAATAAATTAAATTTAAAGTTAAATTTTATATTGAATCATAATATTTGTTATAACATAAGCATATACGTTCCAAAATAAATCTTTATAACATTTGTCAGATCATGTAAACAACAACAATCTTAAAATATTTTTGAAAATGTATTTTTACTGAAGAAAGACTGTTTGTCCGAAACATGTATATTTAATTTAATTTTTTTAATATAGGTGTTGTTTATACAAAGTGTATAAGAAAGAAAAATATAAATAGTTTATGTTTATTTTGTAACTCTGATGAAGCTCCGATAGGAGCGATACTCTTTGGTTTTGACAAAAATAAAGTGGTGTAAAAACTAGTAAAAGTGTTTTTTTTTAATAATGCCACACCACAAACTGAATGCTTCATACCAACATATTTATAATAATAATAATAATAATATCCGATTTAATCAAGTGGTAAAAAATTGTATAAGTATAAAATTCAAATAAAATATTTAATGAATTTAGCCATATTACACAATGGTCTAGTACCGTTGCGCGCTTATCCATACAGCTAATCCGTCTACCATATGTTTAACAGTGAACCCAACACACGATTCACTCGTTTGGTACTTTGATATAATCAGGCCAAGGTGATATTCAAATATAATGTTTGTATCCAAGCTGTTAGATACTTTTAATTTTACGAACACAAAAGAGCCAACAGTAAAATTTACGCGCATTCAAAACTAATTAAAGTTATGTAAATTTTTGCGAAATAACACCATTCGAGATAAAACTTAATATGCGAATTTTGTTTTTTTACGATTGCACACATGATAAATTTTGGTAATTCAGATAACACGTTTTGATTGAAGGAAGCAATAAAGTTATATGGTGCTGTGGTAAATGTTTAGTCCTTCCGTTAAAAAAAATGGTTTTAGTGTTTGTTCTTTGAGACCACAATAACAAACATTTATTGTTCAATAAAGATATTTAAATTTTTAAGAGGATAATTTATCAAATCAATGTGTGTGCCCTTTGTTTTATATCCAGTGTGTTTTTACACTGTTCAAGGTAATGTTGCCCTTAATCAAAATACGGAAATCACGAAAAGGGCGTTGTATACAGCATCCTAAATCATTTGTTTATATAATTAAATAATTTGTACCAGTCAGTACGTGGAACATATTTTTTTATTTATGTGTTATAATATTTATATTAACATAAGACCGATAAATCTTACTTTTTTTATAAAAAATTGAGTGTTGATCAAAGTAATAAGTTATTAAAATATAAAACGCTGTTCATGGTATCACATTTATTTATTTATTTATATTTGTTTGTAAAATTGTCAATAGATTTCGCGTACTTAATTTTAACTATAACTAATCACACTAATGACTTGTTTGCCCTATAAATAGTAACTTACCATTGATTCAATCAATTAAAATATGGTACCTAACTCAACTCCAGCAAAAACTTCAAAATGCTATCAAAGAAATTATTCTTATTTACATTGGAACAAACGCACATGCACATAAATGCACAAAACAAACAAATGCACATAAATGCACGAAAAATCACGAAAAATTATTTTAATCAGTTGAAAAAATTATTCTAAATCTGTTGATGTCAACATGGGTTGACTAAATAGCTGTTGCGAAAAATAAAAAAAATCTGATAAAAAAAAGCGTTTTATATGTTTCAGCCAAAACAATGGACTATTTAAAATAATAAGTGACAAAATCTCAGAGATATTTTCGATGTAAGTTTATCAAGTCGTTTTTTATTCTGTTAAAATGTTTAGTAAATAAAAGTTCAAAAAACAGTGTTATTAATTCTCCAAATTAAAACAGAATTTCACAATGTTATCGCCTTAACTTGCAATAAAATCATTGCTAGAGCATTAGATTGTTCATGTCACTCCCAAATAATAATATGAAATTACTTGAAAAAAAAAGATTTTTTTATCAACGTGAATGACTTAATATAATTAAGTTTTACAACATTGATTCAAGAAGCAATAAATAATTACAAAAAATGTATGTGTCATGTTGCATTCTATAATACATTGAGCGCTTAATTTTATAATTATTCGGCTCGTGCAACTTGGATCTGCGGAGGTCGCAATAAATCTCCTCCAGCACTTGGGTGAGATTTCCTTTTAAAATAACCCAAGTCAAACAATAGATACCGCAATTAAAAACTCAAATCGTAAAATGTTTTATTAAGTCCCATTTATTTGAAGGAAGTAATCTGAATAATTCAAGATGGAAAATTTCGAAAAAAATTCAAGGCCAAACTGGCAAAACAATATTATTGCTATACTAGCGTACCTACGCATTTCGATACAAGAAACAGAATAACACTAACCGCTCTTCAAACATCGCACTTATGTTTCATCTCGCTTTAAATTGATCAATGCTTCAAGTTTTAATTTAAGTAATAAGATATCAATCACCTGTTAAATATTTCTAGCTTAACCTTTCCCTTACGGTGCCAAAATAAAAACGCGCGTTCCTTATTGGTAGGTCAGTACCTAATAAAAAATTAACGATTTTTAATCGGAAAAATAAGAATATTCATAGCTAATCCCCTTGATTAATTATAATTGAAGTAAAAAATTATAATAATTGAGATTTATTTGCTAAAAACATTTTTTTTAAATCTGGCAACGCTTACGGGACGGGCGTATAGGTCCACTCTGGTTGCAAACCCGAGAGCTACTGCCAGCGGCAGTGAGAACATTGAGATCCTCGCGCTTCCACTTTGTTTCCAATGTTCACAAAATACCTCCGATGTACCCGACAAATTTGTTTTATTATAAATATTATTTTTTAAATAAATGCGTAAATATACAATATTATGGAGGAATACCTAAAATCTTAACCTTGTATTTATTATATTTATAGAGATATTGATGGTTATTAGAAGCAACGTGTAGAAGATACCCATCACAGGGAAGGGAGGGTTAAAAGCTTGCTTTAGGAGGTTAATTGTGTGTTTATTTTTCAATGATTAATTTATGCAGATTAATTTGTTTTAACTGTTAAAAAAACAGCTGAAATATTGATATTTAAAAATTGATGTCAAGTCTTGCGAATTTGCATATATTAACAATTAAAGAACTCGTATTTGTTTAAATTAGCGCTACACGCTGGCACGTGGAAATCAAATAGCAATTCCGTTTTTTTTTTTATACTAGTATATTATATTTTATGCATAAACTTATGAATATTAATATTTTTTTTATTAAATTCTACAGAAACTATAGTATACATTTTACGATCGGTTTCGGAAGTATTATAACTACAGCCAGTTTCTAGTTATCGGCCAAAATATGGATATTTTTAAACAAATATAATAATTTTACCAATTTATGGTCATAAGTTATCTATTTAAAATTATGAATTCATTTATTGACAGCCCTGAATGTTTGATTTCATCTTGTAATTGTGACAACTCATATACGGTACCACAATTGAATACTCCCGTTTACCGTATTTAGATTTTGGGGAATTATAATTATTATTATTATTATTATGATGATTTGTATTTTAAGTGCGCCGTTTTGTAAAATCAATTACTCCAAGGGCGCACTAGGAAATGACTGACCGAACAGTGCAGTCTTCAGATGTTTCTTAAATTTAACGTCACTATCCTCATACTTAATACTAACATGGAGGCTATTCCACGCCAACGGACCCGCAACGCTGAAAGCACGATCATAGAAACATGCTTTATTGGCTCTGACTGGAATCGCTATGTTGTTTGCACTTGTTTCTACTGATCGGAGTGAATAATAAATATGTCGTCGAGATATATAAACACATCAATACCGAATTCTAAAACCTTCAAAATATGTCAAGAAAAATTAAGTCACAGTTGGAAAAAACAGTGTTTTAATTCATAAAAAAAACATTATTACATAATTCTGTACTATTAAACCATTAAGTTCAAAAATCGAAATATAAATATATGTTTATATCTTGTTTTTGGACAAGAAGAACAACTTATGTAATTGAATATACTGAATATTTTAAGCTTTTTCTTTGCCTACTTTTCCTCATATACGTGTACTAATTTTTTAATGCTTTTTATTATCAAACTTTTTGATTGAATGTTACTCATATTGCTGAACTATGTACTGTTTACATCTTGGCGCTCTGTATTAATAAAGTTGTTTAATGTATTGAAGCTCAATTTTGTGAGAAACTAAATAAACAATATCATCATTAATGAACGTTCATGGGTTTTGAATACTTGATATCAATCTACAACTGGATTAGGTAGCCTAAGATAAATTATGCAATATTTCAGGGTGCTGCTTTCTTTCCTTTTATATTTGCCCAAAATAAAGCAATTTTCGTACTGTATAAATATGTAGAAAATATAAAATTACACGCGCGTATACACATGTCGATTTTTATGAATTAGAACAGAGTTTTTTCCACATACGAGTTTAGAAGGTTTTACACCTTCATCATTGGGACTACTAAGAACATTGGAAATTAAGGTCCTAAGATCAATTACTGGAAAAACTCTCCGAGATCGTGTCCGCAATGTAATCATAAGAAAAATTTGCGAAATAGAGGATATCGTTCAGTGGAGTAGATCCAGAAGAAGATACTGGAGGGATGTAGCCCGAATGGATGGTGACAGACTTTCATATACAGCCGCTTATGAAATCCCCTCCGGACACCGCTTACCTGGAAGACCGCCTAAGAGATGGAAGGACAGCTAGACCACATCATCCGACGAGACGTGATTTCTGTGTCACAGATCTATTAAAAGAAGAATATCATTGAGAGAGTGAAAACCTGAAAATCGTTTATATCGTTCTCCCGATTATAATGATATAAAACTTCTAATCATGTCGAGAAAAATAAACTTAATACAGGAAGGTGTTTTAATTCATTAAATAATCATTATTCGCCAAAATTTAAATGTTTGAACTGTGTAGGTGTACATATGTGATTGTTTTCAATTAGAATTTGGAATCAGCTGATCAGGTGTGCGAAACCAATCAATAATCTCATCAGACAAAATAAAATAAATCCCTCGCCCTTTGAGCGTTGAACATTGTATACACGCTCATACATTGCGTATCTATTCCCGCTATTGGTGAAAGTACAGTAATATTTCCCTTCCCTTGTATTCCCTCGACTGTAATGTTTGCCTACAAACGGCGGTAAGTAGACTTTAGCTGGCTGATGATGATAATGGTTGTTATGCCCGCTGTGGGCTATGCTCCGCGATTACTTTAATTCCCGCTTCCTTTCTCCAATTTGCTCTCTATCTCCGGACATTCTGCTCCGCCAGCGGACTGGAGAAAAATGCCAAAGCAAAAAAGCGACTAGACGACTTTTTTCATTCGTTTTCAGATGAACACAAATGGAATAATGCTCTCAGTGTAACGTTTCTATATATCCTATATCTATTACTTATGCACAAGGAGTTGCTAAATTATTAATTTACTAAGTCGTTAAGTTGATTTAAAAAAGATATATTTTTCAAGCGAATATCGCAAGAATTACGTAGTAGATGTGTTAGCATTTTTGTATTCCATATTAAAATTATTATCATAATTTAACAAACTTCAGATTTTCTCCCGCGGAGCAAAAAGAGAAGGATGGAGTGCCGCATCAGTAAAAGTGTGACAGTCCATTCTTTCTGCCTACCCTTTCGGGGAGTTAGTTAGTTAGTTAGTAACAAACTTCAGAATTTTCTTCACAAAAAAAACAATAATAACAACCTTAACTAGAATCTATGTTGGATCCTAATATATGTTTTCTTTCGTTTTTTTAAATTTGTTTAGATTGCGTAGAATTATAAATATGACAAATATGTTATTTTTAATCAATGGTTGGGGTCATATGACTCTACACTATTATCACTTATTAATTAAAAAAACATTGTATATTTACTATGATTGGTTAACTAACTAACTAAGTAACCATTATGTCGTTTAACTGGAAGGGTGGGTACAGAGAATGGACCACCACAGTGCTCTATCCTAATATATCTTTCGATATTCCTCTGTATTCATATATCATAACATGCATGCTCGTCGATTTTTCTGACATTAAAATGTGGGCTTTTTGGTAAATAATTAATTTGTTACACCATATTTTCCTTAGCCGTCCTTCCTTAGCTTTTGTTCCATTCACACTGCTTGTACGAGTGTATAACTTTTTACCTTCCCTATAATTGATTATTTTTATTTATAACAAATTTCAACTAATTTAATTCCAACATTTTTAGTATAAATAGTTATTTTCAATACATTTTATCTAACAATTGTTTTAAATGCCACCTTACATTAGAATTTAAATAAATATTGGAATTAATGTATTTAAAAACAATTCATCATAAGATTAAGAATCCTTCTCCCATGAAAATTTCAACACATATTTTCCGTAATGTAATATAGATAATTGATTTGTTATAACATTTTAAATCATGATTGTAAAAAAATATATATAGTGTACTGAATGTGCTGTAAGCAATAAGCAAAGACCTAAATCGTGCTAAGCATAGAACACACGATCCCATAATTAGAAGACGAGACTTTTTCTATTACGCCACGACCCGGATATAATTTTGTAGATCGAATATTACATCAAGAGTGAACGTCGTATGTATCGTATGTATTTATAATAAATCGTAAATAATATTATAGAAAATAACAATATACTCCCAAACTAATCAAATTACCTTACTTTGATCGATAAATCAAATCTTTCGTAGTGCTGCTACGATAGCGAATAATATATATCACGTCATTAAGAAGATATCTAGTTTGATTTCCTGTAAGTAACTTTAGCAATTTCTTAGTTAACTTTTCTATCAAGCGCCACTATTGTGTCTGCTGGACCAGTATGACGGCGTATGGTCTGTTTGTCAGTCTTTGGCTTACTGAACCGAAGTAACCCCATTACTCTCGCTCATTGTTTGGCTCGAGTGTTTATTTGTTCTCATAAGCCTTACAAAATTGTAAACATTTGTCTTATTTACCATAGTTAATAAACCTAATGCTAACAGCGAAAGCACGACCTTTATAACAGAAGTCAGAATTATCTTGTTAACTTCATAACCAAATCATTTATAAATAAATTATAAATGCACTTTTTAGAAATATATATTATATTATATAATTGTGGAATTGTCAAATGTCGCTATAGGGCTCAAATGAAAACAAAAATTTATAATTATTTTAAAGACAAAATATGTCACTCACGTATAATATAATATAATAAAACACCTGGAAAACATACGTTTTCAGAAAGTTCTATTATATTATATAATCATGGCATTGTCTGGCTCTGAAACTTTATTCAAAGTAACTACTGATATTTATCGAAATAATTCATTTACGTACCATATAAAATTGTATTCTTAAAAAAAAACACTCAGAAAACGTACGTTATTATTTTAAATGTATTATATATAAAAGCAGGAATAAAAATATGTCATTCTATTTTCATATCTTGGAAAACATTTCTACCCGTATATATTTGATGATTTTAAAGAACCCAATAAATTTAAGATTTTTGTTTTGTCTTATTGTTAGTCAATATTTAATAAAAAACAAACAAATTAATGCTTGATGAATAAATACGCTAAGTACCCAAAATAAAACTAAGTAAGGTGGTTTATTCTATATGGCATATAGAACGAAACAACCAACTTATTTTATTTTTTTGATTCTCAGTGCCTATTTTACTTCAACCATTCAAATGCTGTGATCGTGTCAACAACGAATTTAAAATTATTTACCTATGTTAAATGTCAACTAATCAATACTCAATGCATTTTTTTTTCTTGCCAGTTTAGTAATTTATTCGTTAAAATCAGTCAAAGCTCGGCAAAATATTTTTATACGTGACAAGAAATAAACACGAAACTTTTTGTGTGACAACACATCAGGGTCCCAGGCGAAAATAAAACACGGGGGGTAAAGGAATAAAACAATGCCAGCTTACATGCATATGTACTTTAGAAAGAATACGATCGTTCTTTTAGTATCAGAAGTACTTATACGGGAGTGTGTGAGACTCGCAGCTGACTCTTGTCTTTCCTAAGTAACGATTCCTGTTCTCTCCACTCTCCGCTCGCGATACATCTCTAACAACTTCATTCGGCTGGTTGGACAGAGGGAAACTTTCCGCAGACAATCTTAAAAAGTTTACTTCAGTATCTGAATGTTTAATTTAAATCGAACTTACAAATGTCTCACTTCTAAGAGCAATTCTTCATAGACAATTAAAACCATCAACTAATTTAAAAGAATGAAAACATGACAGGTCATTCCCGCACAATGACATCGGGTGGTGGTCTAGGGGATAGAACGTTTGGCTCCTGATCCAGGAGACATGGGTTCATTCAAGATTCCTTTTTCATAATAATGAGCTATTTTAAGCTCATATTAAAGATTATAAAATAAATTATATTGATTGTAATCCTATGGTGTTAATTTTAGATAAACTTTAGACGTTAACACTAAGGAATTCCATAATAACGAATTTTTATGAATTAAAACACTGTTTTTTCCACTTTTAAGTTTATTTTTCTCGACACATTTTGAAGGCTTACACCTTTATCATTGGGAGAACGATATAAACTAACCAAAATTATTACAAACCTTAGAGCAATAAAACACCCTCAACTCGATTCTTCCATCTAAAAAATCCTTTCAAAATTTAACCCATTGATATATCTATTGTTATCTCCCTAGTACTAGCCAAGTTAACAAACACATGTTATATATAATTCTAGGTTCTTGCACTCAGTTTGTAATAATTTTGGTTAGTTTATTTCGTTCTCCCGATGATGAAGGTGTAAGCCTTCGAAACATGTCGAGAAAAATAAACTCAAAAGTGGAATAAACAGTGTTTATTCATAAAAATTCACTTATGGTTGTAAGTCTTCAAAACAAATCTGTATTATATATTTTTTTCGAATAAAAGGTATCTCCACGTGTGGAGTAACTATAACTGTAGCACCCGGCGTACCTTGGACGACGCAATGTCGGCCAAACCTTCCACCACAATGGCAAGAGAAGATAAGAGATATTGTCCTTTTTAATATGGAGTTTTACACCATTGTTGAAGAAAGATTAAATAGGCTAGTTAACAAGGACTACCAAGGGTTAACTTGGCCTTGGTTAACAAGGTATCATATCTAAGAAAGCATTTGAAAAATATCTTATCTATTTTATTCAATATTTTTAGCGATAGTTTTAAATAGATATAAACAGTTTGTGATTTATAAACATGTCATGTCTCTCGTCCGTGACCTCTGATTATTTTTTTACGTCTCCCGTGCGTTTGACACGTTACACAGAAACTCAATTTAGATCTATTGGTTTTTCTAGAAACTTTTTCACACTGAATCAGAAACTGACAAACACGAGACGTACACGTGTCACCAACTAGGTAATTGTGGCTACTTTAGACAAACTTTTTTCATTTAAGTTTTCGCAATCAATTTATTATTTCGGTTTATTTCAAACACATCGTAGAGCGTCAACTCGATTTTGTATTAAGCGCGCATAATCTGTTATGAATGTTACACATATATTTGTATAATCTTCATACAGTGGATTACGTAGAATCCTGAAAAAAAACAAAGAACACTTAATTCTCGTTGACTACTATGATTTATTGCCCATTAACCATTTTTCAAGAGTCTCTCGTACGGTTTCCATGGCAACAAACTCCCTTGAACTCCCAATGATTTATAGCAGTATTTAAACAAATCCATCGCATACATGTATGTTCCACAATTTTTCCACTTAAATGCTTTTTACCTTATATGGAATCAGAACCTCATTTAAACCGAATTAGGTATTCTCATATATCATGGTTTGTGAATAATCTTTGCGTAAATATTGAAATCAGAAAATAAATTATGCTTCTAAGTTAATTGACTCATTTCAAATGTTATTTATAACACAAAACCTTTAAAAATTTCGCTAATTTAGTTGAACCAAAAACAATTTTAAAACCTTTTAGAAATTTTTATCTTGTAAAAAAATGACGTTAATTAAATAATATGACTTAAATTAAATAATATAATTAAATAAAATGACGTTAATTAAAAGTTTTATTATATTTTATGGACGTGACAGGTTTAACTTTTCGAAGGCTTCATTAAGTGCAGCGAGAATCAAACGAATTTATGTTTACATATACTTAATATCCAAGCTGTTATTGATTTCAAATATTTAAAATAAATAATTGTTTTTGAGTATTTCAGAACATTCTTATGCAATCCCAAGAATTATTACTGCGTTCCTGCGAAGCTCCTAAAATGAAATAAAGCTTCTAGAAAACAGAAGTTTTATTCGTATTCATTAATTATTTAATATGAAGCTCTACATCATAGTTCAATAAATAATTAATCATTCATTTACCATCTAAATATGATGATTTTATATGCAAAAATGATGCATTTACTATATAAATGATGCATTTAATATACAAATATGATGCATATACAATGAAGATCCATTAAAGGTGTGAAAACAAGAAGTTCTATTTATTTACATTTTGAATTTTAAGCAACATTCCACCAATAGAGAAACACATTTACTGAAACAAGTGAAAAAAGTCGAGTGCTGACTACAAATCGGTGGCTTTTCAAATAAGCGGTGTGGAATTATCTGGCATTACTTTTAAACTTTACAACACTCGCCTAGCAGAGAGCAGAGTAAAATGCTCCAGACGTAATGGAGTAGGTATGAATGTTTTAAAGAAGTACTTGTTTAGGTTTTTAGGTTTAGAATTTCCATTACCTTAACTAGAGCTCTCATTTTTCCTTTAGCTCTTTTGTTTAACACCCTGAGATTAAATGTAAAACCACGGCTTACCGCGCTTAACTTTCTGACAGTAAAAATAGATTAACATTAGATTTCTAAATAATGAAAAAAAAACGCATACATTTAAAATGGTTAATACTTGTACAAATGAAAACGTATGTTTTCTGAAAGTTTTATAAAACATTATTAAATATTACATACTCGTATGATAATGCCTTAGGCAAGTATAAATATCATTCACATAAAATATTTTAAAATAAAACAGTTATTTCATTCAAGTTATTTAATATGGAGTTTTACATCATTGTTTAAGACAATAAATTAAAAATAGTTTTATACTATGTATTCCATTTATTTTCATGTACTTAATTTATTTTATAATTCTATATTTAAAAGGATAGTCCCGTAATATGTATGTATGTATGTATACGTTTTCTCTGATTGTTTTTTTACTTAGCCTCTGTACTTTCAATAAGACTTTATAGGTTTCGCTAAGTAGAATTTTCCCGAGAGAAGCAGAGTGGTCAAAACAAACAAATTTCTTTCTTCCGCCGTTCTTAATTTTTATTTGCTCTTTTCAATTCGCTCCGCGCTCTCTTCTTTGTCATCTCCTTCCTCTCCTCTCCGGCTTTATCACTCCATCCTCTCGAGCTCCAATCTCTCCGGATCTCACCGCATCTGCAGTATGAGAATTGAATACAGCTGAAATCGTGATTGCTCACGTGCCCTCGCGTTTAGCTGACTCCCGCAGACAGACATGGAATTGGAAATGAACTATTGTTGGGTGAGATGCGCCCTTCCACCCGCTATTATGGAAATTTGTCTTTTTACTACAGAAATACCTGCTCTTACTCTAATGCTTACAAAACGTTTGCGTAGTCATTTTCATCACTTTTGTTTAAACTAGCGTATTAAATTTTGTTGATTTATTTTATGAACTAAAGATATTAACATTGTGAAATCCCAGAATGACTTTTTCCTTATTATTGAAAACACAGTTTTTTTTCCCATTTATGATTTTTTTCTTTTGGCATCTTTCGAATGTTTAATACCTTCATTTAAATTGATATCATTCTACTGATTATCCAGTTATTAAACCTTCAAAATATGATGCGTAAATATGCTATAAAATATTGTTTATTGATTTTAATACTATTTTTGTTTTTTTCTAAATATAATTATTATAATATGAAAGTAGGAATTATAAATATAATGAAATTTTGAGTTTATGTGGCTTATGACTTAAATGACTTTTTTTTTTGATAAATGTAAGGCGTTAACACTGAGGAATTTCAAAATAATAATAACGAATTAAAATATTGTTTTTTTTTTTCCAATTTTGAATCTATTTTTCTCGACATGTTTCGAAGACTTAACACCTTCATCATCGGGAAAATAATATAAACTATTGTATAATTCATAAAAAAATCTTCTAATATTTTATTTTATGCTCAATGTTAACGAGTTATTTTCGTGTTTTTTATGGAATTAAAGAATTTAAAATACTTTCGCAAGAGCCGAGGACGAAATACCCGCAAATAAATACGAATTTAAATCAGAGACTGATTCGTCAGTCAAATTTGCATTCAGACACACATCGCTTCTCATTAATCCGATGGGGTGAACGTTAAGAGTATGTACGATTTTTTTAGACCGCCAGCCGTTGGCCGGCTACCCTTCCGTTGCCATGGTTAAGGGATGTTGAAACTCCGCCATTGGCCGGACCGACCCTTTGGGGGGATGGACCGAGGACTAAGGGTGAACAATTTAATTTTGTTTTAATGATGCCACGCCCACCGGACAACAATACAGGCACTGGACGCGTATAATTAATATCCCCTTGCCGCGCACTCGGACGCCATGTTTAGAAAATTCACGGATTACTCTCGATCATTCAAACTTGACAACTCTTCAATCATGAATTCTCTCGACTTTTTTTTGGAACATATGCTATCAGATTTCTGTTATATAGGTATATAAATTCCAACACATGATAAATCATAGGAAGGTTCTTTCATTAGTAAAATCTCATGAATCACTTAATTTGTTGTGCGGAATTAATAAAAATAATTTAAAACATTTTAATAATTATTTATTTCACTTTGAATAATAACACCAATTTATTTACTTTTAAGAAACCAACCAGTTTTGCTCCCATCGAAACTTCGTCAAAATCACTCCATTATACAAACTGTTTTGTATCCCTGTTAATAAACACGAGTTCTTACAGAATTATATTTTAATTAATTTATAACGATTTGTCATTGATCCGTTATTATAAATCCGGTTTGTAATGGAGAATCAACATTGAATTCCACGAATAGGATTACAATTGTTCCAATGTTCCAATTACCACTAAACCACAATCCGGATCACGTGACATCAACGTATATTTTACTAATGTCTGTCTTTTCCCAAAATACACAAAGTATTAACGAACGAATCTAAAATTTTAACAGTTATGGAAAGTATTACACTGACACAGACATTTAAACACAAATCGACAGAATTTTTAACATTCAACGATCCACAAGCCACACAAATCAAGCCCCCGCATATACCGATTACCCAAGATATCACCTTTCCAATAATGTTCCCAAACGTAAGAGGAATAGCCACAAGAGCTGAACCTCTGCGAGAGAGATCCAAGTCCAAGTCCAAGTCTCAATTCCATATGCCGTTTTAGGTCGAACACAGGTTTAGCATATTCGCATTTTACTCTGAAAATGCTAGAGCAATTGAATGGACTGCCACACTTTTCTTTCCTGACATATTTCTCTCGCTTCCTCAACATTCATACATCGTGTCATTCATTCATTTCTCTGACTCCTCACATGGCCGACATTCAATATTTGATTTATTTGATCGTGCCACGTTTTCCTCGGTCTTCCTCTATTTCTGGTTCCATTTACATCATTAACATATAATTTTTTTACCATTCTTTCTTCATTCATTCTTTCCATATGTCCAAACCATCTTAATGATCCTTTCATTATTTTGTTCATGACACCATCATTCGCACCGCATTCACTTCTTATATTTTCATTCGGCACTCTATCATACACAGAGTATCCATACATTCTTCTAAGAGATCTCATTTCAACTGCATTTATTCTACTTTCATCCTTCTTTTGCCAGTTCCATGCTTCGCTTCCATACATAAGGGTCGGTAGAATAACACCATTGTGCACTGCCATTCTAGCTTTTTTTGATAGGTTTTTGTTTGCGATGACAACTTTAAGTGCACCATTCACTTTTTTCCCTGCCCCAACCCTTCTTTCAATATCCCTCTCTACTCGCCCATCTCTTGTAAATATACTACCTAAATACACGAACCCAACTACTTGCTCCAAATTTTCACCATTCACGCTAACGTTGCAGACTGTCGTGATTTCTTCCTTTTTAAAAATCATTAACTTGGACTTATTAACATTCATCATCAGATCATTTCGCATGCATACCTCATACATACAATTCACCAGGATTTGTAGTTCATGCTCGTTGTCTGCAAGAAGGACAGCGTCATCCGCATACAAGAGGCAGCTGACTGACACTCCGCTCATTTTTTATAATAATTACTATATTCTATATTTGAAAATTAAATTTATGCGTTGAAAATAAACATTACAAAATGTTTGTAGTTTCATATTTAAAAATTAAATGTACTAGTAAGCGTTTTAATATTTTTAAAAAAGGCATAGTGATAATAGTTTCATGCAGATCGGTAATAAACTTCAAAGTCATGCACTCGCATTGTTACTTATTGTATATTAGTACTTCGATACTTGAATTAGAATGCAATAATCATCCGCATAATTTATGTTACATTATAAATATAGCCCTTCAAGACTGGGTATTACAATACCTTATGTTATAGTGTCAATCAACTTTACAACACAATGAATTCAAATCAATTACATGCCATAAATGTCCACATTTAAGTATTGGCAAAATGCTAGATACAGAGAGATTAATATGGCATCTAATAGTACCTGTTTTAATATATTATAATATATTGACGGCGATGCTATTTCTGTGAGCCACCTACAAATGGATAAATATTCAAAAGCATTTTAATCTCAACAATTAACATTCAATATATTTGATATTATATTGAAAATAAAAGCTCTTCATCAAATGGCGTGTACATTAATTTTATTTTTTATTTCATTAATTGTCGGAAAATTGTGAAAGATCTCTCAATGTCGGTGCTCTACTATTTATTACATAAATAATTATATTTTAAACAATTCTTTAAAACCCGTAACATATGCCAATTTTAAATATTATATTTCTTTTATATACGTGGCACGATCAAATCAATCAAATATTGAATGTCGGTCACGTGAGGAGTCGGAAAAATCGACGTGCGTGCATGACAAGATGTATGAATGGCAGAACAGAACAGTGTGGCGTTCCATTCTTTCTGCCTACCCCTCCGGGGAGACGCCGTGATGGTAAGTTAGTTAGTTTTTTTTATATACGACATACTTTGTGTTGTTATGATGCTTTATTTATCTTTTTTTTTCCTTTTTTATATACTTTGTATACAATTAATTATTATTAACCAATTTAAAAAAATATAATTACATAGACATGTTTCGGATAACCAGTCCTTCTTCAGCGATACATTAAATTTTATAATATTTTTTAAAAAATGTATCTTTATATGAATCAATGAAGAAGGACTGGTTGTCCGAAACATGTCTATGTAATTTAATTTTTTTAATATAAGTGTTGTATATACAAAGTATTTAAAAAATATAAAAAAGAGAAATTAAATATTATAACTTACGTTTTATCCATATAATACTATTAATTATTATACAGAGCTTTCTAGAAATCGTGTAACTTTTGGCTTTAACTTATTTACTAGTCCAATAAACTTATCGTTATGTTTTCGATGGTGGAACAACATAAACATTTATATTAAAAAGATTTATTTTATGCTTTTCTTGGATTTAAAAATGATATTCGACTTTATTGCAATATTCAAGTGCGTAATATCAAACTTTAACCCCGTATCATAGATTCAATATTTAAGTTACTTCATACTACCGTGTCCGTGTGAGTTGGTTTCAATTTAATATTTTTCACCCGTTTGTAACTTTCTTACATGTTTGCTGACCTTAAAAACGATAGTATTAGTACAGATCTATTAAATAAATATTATTGAAGTAATATTTTTTTCTGCAAGCCGTGTTTTCGTATTTACAAATGGTCCTTCTTAGTTGCTATTGAATGTTATCTATGTGAATGCAGCTTATATAAGATAAGGGAGCATTGTTAATTTATGCGTTTCGCTGATAAAACTTTATACCAACTTATCGCACGGAAATGTATTGCAATAAAGTTTTGACCTTACGATAAAAATATTGTTTTTTTTTTTAAATCAACATTGTCCTCTTGATAAAGGTTTTCACGAGAGTCTGCAAACAACATTATTATTTATTTATTGTTTTGTGAACAGTGATTTAAAGCTCTATATTGAATTATTAATATTAGTGAAAACGCCCGTTTACTAGAAGCTTTTATTTATTGTTTTTATCGTACTGATAATTTCAAGACATGTTGCCCAAACAGATAAAATAACTAACCATAATGTTATAATATATTCAAGGAGCTAGACAGAGAAGATTGAACGTCAGACATATTCTCTATCATGTAAAGATATAATGTAATGTATCACCAATTATTATACCATCATCATCAAGCCTCCTCTAACTCCTTACATTCTGTCGATCCTGGGCAACACGCATCCATATCGACTTTCTCTTTAATGTCGATCATCCATCGAAGTTGGGGACGTCCATGGTTTTCGAGTTTCAGTTCTAGTACACCAGCAAAGGAGGCGTTATATCCATATATCGCCAGAGCTGCAAGCGACATAGTCAGCCAATCCCTATTTTAACCCTGCCACTCTTCCGATGATGTCCGACATTATAATAATGTACCCATACCTCCGGACGTCCACAACTTCGATGGAGGTACGACATTAAAGAGACTGCTGGTACGACATGGATGCGTGTTTCCCAGAATTAATAGACATAGAAGCAGATGGAGGAGGCCTACGTCCAGCAATGGACGGATATGGACTAATGATGAAGGCAGATGATTGTATTATCAGTAAAATAAAAATATATCTCTGAGGTGGATTGGACATTTGAAACGAATGGACGATAGAAGAATGGTTAAAATGTTATATACCATACAAGCAGTATGAGTGGAAAGAAAAGGCATGAAAGACAAGGTTAAGCATGGCAAGACCAAATTAATCAAATACTAAAAGGCGGCCATGAGAAAATCGACGAGCGTGCATGTTACGATATATGAATGTAGGGAAACTAGACGGTATGTCAGGACTGAGCAGTATGGTGGGCGATTTTCATCCTATCTGTCTACCTCTAAACGGCGTGATGGTTAGTTAGTTGGTTAGCAATAAAAGCAGGCGTTATAAGGTCGAACCTCATTCAATCGTTGAGACTTCGACTCCCAGTGTTTAATCGGCGGTGCCGAACTTTTTTTTATTGCCTTTGGCATTGTTTCGACATTTGCATCACTAAGCATAGCCCACATAAGTAAAAACGAGCGCTGGAGCCATCCGTCATACGCTCGCGCGGTCGTGAGTTGTGACCCAGTTAACCGAATTATTTTGTACGGCTGGCAACAGCGTTGTTATACCCACCTTGAGAGCGGGCAATGAACCCCGCGATTGCATTGCATCGCATCGGTGTAACTACTCCTCACAGGGCCCGGGGGAAGAGTGATTCGCTATCGTATTGCGAGAGATTACGTCTTATCAGCGGCGAAATGATAAATCTGATAGACGCCACACTTTAAAATACAACACGAAAATATCCGTTACATTAAAAACCTTTAATTGCGTAGATTTTCACGGTTGGTAGCAACATATTTTGTGGGATCTTGGGCAAATCCGTATAAATCGTTTTTTCTTAACAATGCAACGATCTCCGAAACGTCGCTCTAGAAAAACACAAACTAAAAACAAGTTCCCAAATGACATACATATTAAAGCCTTTCTTTAAATTTCTTACAAATGCTACGATAAAGTTAAAATACTCGTTTCATACTGATAAAATCGCCCATTTTATAAATTATATTACATTTACGCAAATAAAGTACCAACAAGAAATCGCCCTGCAGGAAGACCACCTAAAAAATGGCGAGACAGTTGGACATCTGCATCCCAAGAACAGGCTCCGAGAAATAACATTTAATTTTATTGAGTTTTTGTTTGTGTTATTATTCTGATTCTCATGACATGTGATAGGCGGCTAATCTATTGCATATTTATTATCACGTGAATTCTACACCATACTAAAAACAGTGTCACAATTACACTGCCATCGCCGGGAATGGAACCCGGAACCTTCAGTGTCGCAGTCATTGTAATTGCCACTATGCCACGAAGTCATCCATTACCTGGGTAGTGCATTATCAAAATTTGATAATAACAGAGCAAATAACTCCGATATAAAATAATAAACCATCTAGAACACGTGGTGATGATAAACAACGAAATACTACCATAAAACAGCGGAACATGATTTTGTCCACCTAGCATGTTTTAGGCAAAATACTGTGTTTTAATCAGCAGATCATGCAATAAAGACCCGCTGTTCTGACTGGCGTTTTTCACCCAAAACACGTTAATTTCTGCTATTTCTGCTAAAATTACTTATCAATCAGTGTCGGCCCGCGTCTCTACAGCGCAGCGTACGTCATGATAGGTCGCACGCATGTTTTATAAATTCTGATCTTTCTGTCGATACGCACGTGCTTGTTCTTCCAGACCAGACTCTTCAGAATCCTGACACGGCAGAGGCTTTTCTGACTTGTTATCGTACTTCGGTATAAAGGTCATTTTGACTGCAGACTCCCAAATATCTGAAACTCATTACTTGCTCCACAGGTATATCATCAACAGTCAGCTTACATCTTGTAGATTACCTAGATATCTTCTTCTCCGGTCTCAATCTAATGATTGATCAGCAGCAAGGCGACGCATCTCATCTTCTACTCCGCTCGGTCCTCGGCAACTCTCTTCAACTCCGCATAAGAGGTGCCCAGATCTCGGCAAATCTGGTCTAGGTACTCCTAGCGAGGTCGATTGATCCCTCGACCATTCCCTCCAACACATAATGCAGGAAACATTTGTGTCGCAACACATCACCAATCCATCTTGCGCGCCTCTCCGCTATGGTGTTCAACATGTGCCTACTCTCTTCAACTCTGCTGAGAACCTTTTCATTTGTAATGTGGTCCTTCCATGAAACATGGGCAACTCGTCGGTAGGTCCACATCTCAAATGCCTCCAACCTTTTGCGCTTTCTTTCGCCCATGCAAGTCTCGCAGCCGTACAGTAAAACACTCCACACCAATGTTTGGTACCAAGATATAGTGAGACTTTTAGTTTTGTTGACTGATATAGCCATATTTAGCCTTTGTGATACTGTGTGGAATTTGTACAACATCTTTGCAAGTCATCTTCAGACTCAGCTATTAATGCGGCATCGTCTGCATAGCAAATGACGTTCGCAGTTTTACTTATAATTTTTATATTTTTTTAAATTTCTTAGATAGTGCGCCCTACTTATGTCGTATTAATTGTTATTTCAGTGATTAGCAAGCCCACGTAAGATGATTGTTGGATCGGGTATCCGACCGGTCTTCGCTCGCGCCCGCTCACGATCACCAATGCTTATCGCGTCGCCAATGTGCTTACTTATTAACGCCGCTGCAATTGTGGCAAGTACATCTCGGCCGTAATGTTGCGGGGCTCATCGACACCTAGAATAAACAGAGTCAAGGCGAGGCGGAGCGCCGACCCATTGCGGGTTATTTGTGCCCGAGTCGAGTATCCCTCATTCAGACGTGGCCAGGATGAGTCACGAGACATGCCCGCCAGAACCTATGGACCAGATACCGTATAGTGGGCGCTGGACACTCGGTTATCTAAAATTAATCCGTTAATCTCTGGTTGAATTAATGTGTTGATATTTGTAGATCGGCATGAGAAATTTACATGAAACCAGATCAAAGAGTGTATGGTAAAACGATGTACGACAGAGGTTTAAACGCTGATATTACGAAATAATGTAGAGAGAAAGAAAGAATTATGAACAAAATTATGAAAGGATCACTGCGCTGGTTTGGTCAAATAAAACGCATAGCTTAAAAAATAATGGTTATACAAGTACATGTCAACGATGTGAATCGAATTGGTATGACCATATCAATCAAATTTTCAAGGTCGGTCGTGCTAGAAGTCTGAAATGAAGAGATGGATGTGGAGGAAGCTAAAGAAGTTTGTCAGGTAAGAGTAATGTGGCGATTCATTCTCTCTGCCTACCCTTTCGGAAAAAGCGCGTGATGGTTTTATTATTTATTATTGTAGTTGTATTATAGAGCTTCCAGTTACTTGTTTTCTTCTATTGACATGACATATTTTTAAGGTATATTTTTCTATAATCAATATACAAACGACGCTTTTGTCTCATTTACAATTTTGTTCGTTATTTTTTCTATCTCTCCTGCCCCAAACTTTTTTGTTAATTAAAGTTGCTAAGTCCAGCTTTCAAGAAAACAAATGTAACCCAATGAACTTTTATATAAATCAAGTTTTTATTCTGAAAAATACATAGAATTAAAAAGGCTTAAAGTTGTATACACTTAAAATATTGATACTCTCATTTTTATTGTAATTATTTTATAAGCTTTGAATCATTTTAGAGGTTTATCTTATCTCAATGACAATTTAAAACGTCATATTTTAAATATAATATTTTGTATATGTCTGTATTATGGTAAGAACAATGTTTTCAATATTTGATTTGGGGCATAATCAAAAGAACTTTCCTCGTTAGCAGCTGTTTACTACATGGATTTCAACGTTAACTATTTAAAGGTTATTTTCAACGTTTTTCTTTCTAAAATAACCGCCGCGCGTTGGCTTCAACTCACACAAAAGTAGAAAGTCATATCTATTCAGATCTGCGCGTTCTCAAACGTTTTCTTCGTAAACGCAGTTTCTAATTAATTCGTTTATCTAAAATAATTGAAAAAATGTTATATAAAGTCAATTAACCTCATAATGGTGAACTGGTACAGTTATTCACCGTCGGCAGACGCAGCCGTAACCGGCGTTTTATAGCTCAACAAAATGCATTTCCAATGCAGTTTTTCTCATTACCGCGGCACTTTGTAATAACTCAATTGAATTGAATCAAATAACCGCTATTTCAATTCCTTCCAAGAGTATAATCAAACTGTAATCGGCTATGCTGCCTACGTATAAAACGTAAAACGCTCCTCCATCCCACTCGTTTAGCCAAGCAATACTAACGCCAGGCATTAAATGCAAATTTCACAAACGACTATACTCGCCAAGAAAAGCTAATTAGAGTTGAAATATACCTCTTTTACCTCCTGATCCCCGGATACAATCTATTAAAGGAGAATAAGATAAAATAAGTGGATCATTTACATTGATGATTAATAATCTTGTATTTATCGCTAAAGGCAATTGTTTACATTGATAAGGTTTCAACAAGATTAATTCAATTTTTCTATGACAGCACTTTATAATCATGTATTTAATAATTACGAAAATAAATTTTTACCTTTATTGAAAACCTGTGGAAATATAATATATTGTATATTTAAGAAACTACTTGCTTTAAGATACTACTGGCAAAAGAAGGATGAAAGTAAAATAAATGCAGTAGAAATGATATCTCTAAGACGAATGTGAGGCAAATCTGTATTTAATAGAGTGTCAAATGCAGTGCGAATGAAAGTGTTATGAACAAAATAATGAAAGGGTCATTCAGATGGTTTGGACACATGGAAAGAATGAGTGAAGACATAATGGTGAAGAAGGAAATGTAAACGACGTGAACGGAGCTAGAAATAGAGGAAGGCCGAGTAAAACGTGGCACGATCAAATCAATCAAATATTCACCTGAGGAGTCGGAGAAATCGACGTGCGTGCATGGCAAGATGTGTGAATGTAGAGGAATCGAGAGAAGTATGTCAGGACAGAACAGTGTGGTGTTCCATTATTTCTGCCTACCCCTTCGGGGAGATGTCGTGATGGTTAGTAAGTTAGTTAGTTAAGAAACTACTTAAGACTACACTGTTCATAGAATGCTTTTGGGAAAAATGATTTTACAAAACGGCGCACTAACAACCTTCGTGGCCGAGTGTATTAACTGCCACCCCGAAGGTTCCGGGTTCGATTCCCGGTGAGGGCAGTGTGATTGTCACACTGTCTTTGGTTTGGTGTAGAATTCACGTGACAATAAAATGGCCATAGATAAGCTACCTATCACATGTCACAAAAATCAGTATGATAGCTATAAATACCCTTTACATCGATTTGGCTCATGCTGTCATGATGTAAAGAGCGATTCAACAAAAAAATAAAAATAAAAATAACTTAAGAAAATAAATCAACACAAATAATAATAATAATAGCACAATACAATAAAATTTTAGTATACTCGTATATGTAAATATACAGATAAAAAAAGTTCTATTATCGTCTTAAGTTTATTTTGGGATTTCAAATGAGAATACAGTACAATCTTAAACAACAATATTTTAATTAAGGGGTTAGGGGCAGTCAGAGATATGAAAAAACAAATATTTTCAATATTAAAAAAAGCTTCGATCAGGCACTAGATTAACTTTTTTTTTCTTTTTGAATGATTTTAGAAAAACCTGTAAGAAGTTATAATAGTCACCGCAAAGCACCACTTATGGAACAGGGTCCAATTAATATGGCGATAACTTAATATACATATTTATAATTTTCAAATTTGGGTTAAATCAAGTTAAAACATAATATCATAATTGAATATTGTTGGTTTTATAAATTAAATTTAATTACTGACAAATACAATAATTGAACTACTGGGTTTTTTCATGCCCCTAATCCCTTAAAAACCATAATAATTTAAGGGTGGCTAGGACATGCGAAAATAATCGTAAAATTAAGTCATTTAGTTTTTCTATGTAAGAACCGAGTTATTAATATTCAAAGATTACACTTGTTTTAAATTATCACAGTCAAACCATTGCAATTATGCAAGCTAAGAACCTCGAAGGCCGCAACGTTACATACTAGTCATTTTCATAAATTAATAAAATTTCGAAATGGCTTTCTGCAACGAAATAATATACACGAGTAATTTATTGATTGGTGCATATTCTAATTGATATTAACACCGTTTATTTTGCATTTAAACAACGCATCCTTATTCATGAGTTGCATGATTGAATCCAAGGATCTATTAAATTCGTTTGCATTCGATGCTCGCTTCCGATTAGCGGAACTGTATCTTAACACGTTTCAAATTTATTTGAGAAATTTTGCAAGCGAGTCGCGTTCAGATAAAATAAATGAAACGAGACAACAGTCAACCAAATGGATACTACAAAAAGCAAATTGATTGTTGATCAACTATTTGTGTTGTTGCGGGCACACTTAGACGACATCCACTGGTGGAACGATAATTTTTGTCCCATTCATCAGCGACCCTAAAATGATTATATTTAATTACAACAGATTTTATTTAAAAATAAATATTAGATTTTTAATATCCCTTTTTTCTATTTTATAAGATAAGCGTAAAATATGTTATTTCAATAATGTTTCATCATCATCATCATCAGCCAATATCGTCCACTCCTGGACGATATTGGCCTGCACCATCTGCTTGTTTGTTGATCTATGGCATCACGCATCCGTGTCATAATGTTTATGTACTCGTATTTATATAAAATAAAGCTGAGACGGAACTCAGCATTTATCGCTTTAGACCCACTAGATTGCAGGTAGAAAGACCTAGAGTCATCTAGAGAAGAACGCTGCAGGATGAGGTTAAGGCGGAAAACCTCACTTGGAATTGTGCTAAGCATCAGGTGTGCAATATAGTCGGATTTAAAAAGATCCTTGGGCCATATGCACCACGGAAGTGTGTCGACTTTCGTAACAGAGTGGTAGATCTGACTGCCATACTGAAAGTCTCGTATTCGATTCCCGGCGATTGCAGTGTAATTGTCACACTCTCTTTTGTTCTAGGGTAGAATTCACATGAAAATAAAATGGCGATAGATAGGCTACCTATCACATGTCAATATCAAATCAAATCAAATCAGTTTATTTACTCAAAAGACATTACAAACAGCATAAATGTTTAAGGCATCTATTGAGTATATGTCAAATATTATATACATACATACAACATAATACCAGGAACGCATTAGTGATGGTTCGACATTAGGAAGACAATATATTTTCTAAATTCAAGAGTATTTGTCCCCTGAACGTACTCTCAATAATATGAAAGACGTATCTTATCTAAAAAGTTATATCACATAAACAATTAATAGCTTAAAAATTGTATAAAATAATTAGGTTCAAACAACCTGTTGTATAAAAAATACTTTGAAAGGAAAACAAGCACATGTGCTAAGACATTTCACCATATTTTTTTATGTTAATGTAATCATGCGATGGAAACGTATTTTTTTCACATTTATGTTTAAAAATATGAGTTCTCGCTATAAGGTAGGTACCGCTCTGGTTCGTCCATTGTTTATCTTGTATGAGCAATGACACTTATATAGACATGACTTCAGCAAACACAAGTTACATCCCACATGTTTAAATATTTGTATGCACTTGTTATGTCGGAATGTACCATTATGATGATGATAATGAACGCTACCCGCGGTGTATTTTTGTCATGTTTATAAAAATATATCGCTTCGTCTTGAAACGACCAAATTCGATAAGGTATTGTTAAAAAAAAGTGTTTGCTCAGTGATAAGAGAAATTTTCGATAAGAATAAAAATGTAAAAAAACAAATAGTAATAACTTTGAGAGATGTACAAAAGCGACAGGGTGATTAATAACATGAGTTAAAATGATTTTGTATATCGAATTTTTTTGTTCGTGTATCGGTACTTATTTGGCAAAAGGTCCCAGATGCGTTTTTTTTGTGAAATTGAGTTAAATATACCATTAGTATTATTTTTGCACACTTTATGTTTTGGCAAAACGTTAGAGCTGTACTTTTTTTATTACATTTTTTATGTTTTTTTTTATGTACAGTTGCATTCAACCCCTATTTTTTTAAATATATAAATATTTTATTTGAATTTAGTTCGGATATATCTTGTCGATAGATAATGTTATGCTACGTAAATTGACATTTGAAATAAACAATTTGGAACAAAATAACATTTTTATAAATAATCAAAATAATGTAAAAAATCTTATTTTTGCTCTCCTGTAAAATTCACAAAAAGGAGCAAAAGCATAAAAAAGCCTTTTGCCAAATAGGTACCGGTATATATTATAGAAAATAAATTATATGAAAACTCGAATTGAGATTAACATAACTATTATAATATGCGAAAATACTTGAAGATTTTTATACATTTATGAAAAGTTTTTATTTATTTTTTCAATAAAAAGTTTCATTTAATAACTGCCCATCAGCGTGTGCCGTGACGCCAAAGATTTATCAATTTTAATAAACTTAAATGGTATATCACTTTTAAAATGTTATAGTTTTTTCACTCATGAGTTGATTTATGTCAACGTGTTTTAAAGGTTTTGTACCTTCACCATCAGGAGAATGTTATTAACTAAAAAAAACATGCTGAGAAAAATAAACCCTAATGTGAAAAAAAAACACTGTTTAATTCATAAAAAAATCACAATTAAATAATCTGATAATGCTAACGCCTTAAGTTTAAAAAAATAATATATTACTAACAGAAAAATGCCGTCAAAAACAAATATGTCAAATATTATTTTATGAACAATACAATACATAACAGTTTATTTATTGCATTTTAATGTTTTTTTATCCATTCAACAATTTAAATACTCGCCAATGACTCAATATAAATTTTACAATAAAAATGCACCAACATGACTATCTAAAAAGTAATTCACTTAGTCTTAAATGCACTTTAATGCATTAATCAACATTATTGCTTTTCAGACTTGATATGTAAGCGACCTGAATACGAAATGTATTTGTTTTATTTCACACAATTTAGCGCAGTTTTAATGTTTAATTCATACTGAAAATAAAAGTGCATTTGTGACGTCATTGGCTCCTTATCACGTTGTTTTTTTTTCTCTAAATAGGTCGAGTGAATTGCTTTTTATTTATGCAATTTTTATTGCAGGCAATTTGATATATTGTCGCCATATTCGTATTTTCTCCATCCGCCTAGATCAGGAGGGCGAAACCTTTTCTATTCGGAAGGCCGTATTTATTTTTCTGGAATAATAATAAAAATTAGTAAAATTGTGCAACATACTATTTCTTCTATTTTCATAATCACTTTAAGTTGCAACATACTATTTCTTCTATTTTCATAATCACTTTTCACACTATTAATTACTATTATTAATATTTGAAACGTGTAAATTTAATTTATGTGTTAAATGTAGTGTGTCTACTTTTTGGAGCAAATGAATATCTGGTTACAACGTAGAACTTCACAATAGATACAATAACCTGGTGTTAGTCTAAGGAAGAGAACGTTTGACTCCTGCTTTAGGGAACTTGGTTTTGATCCTGGATCACTCGGTTTCTTCGTCAATATAATGTAGTTTTATTTCTACTTAACTAGGGATTATATAAATATTATAAAAGAATCTAATGTGGCCATGAAAAACAAAGTTAAAAACTGTATATTTTTTCGGTATAAACTAAAGAGGCCGTGTAATGACAATTGCATGTTATTTATCATATTCGACGATATTTGTGACCTAGTGACAAGTACTAACTCCCGGGTTTGATTCCCGGCGATGGCAGCATGATTGTTACACTGTCTTTGGTCTGGTGTAGAATTAACATGACAAAAAATGGCGATAGATTATCTACCTATCACATTTCATGATAATCAATATGATAGCTGTATCATTTACATCGATTTAAAAAATGATAATAATTTGAAATGCAAGAGAATATAAAATAAATTTATAAATTATACTATTCTTCTTTGCACCAATCACATGATAGCTTTCGTAGGGATAGCCTTAAAAAAGACCTTACTCTTCTTCTATCGTATCATTGTGAAGATTTCCACAGGCTTCTTAACTGACAGTTATAGTTACACTACACGTAGACTATCTTAATTAAATAATCATTTATAAATATATATTTGTTTGTGATTTTTCATTCTGTAAAAAAAAACACAGGTTCTCCATCCCTTGCCTAGACCCAGACGGCCGCTCTGGCGTGTTAGTGGAATTGGATACTGGAGAATTATTTAAATAAGTATTATCATACATATTTCTCTGCTATGTTTTGGCATTTGCACACATGAATGGGAATGGGTTTGGAATTGCCTCATTTCAAGATTCATTCAAATAATTCGCAAGCCAATCTGATGTTACTGGACGCACGACAGAGTATCTATTTTAGATAAGCATTTAGTGGGAATATTAATCGCAGTCTATTAACTCGCTTTATACATTTATATTCATAAGCCATATAACTATTATTAAAATATTTTTTTCTAATTTAATTTAATTAAGCTAGATACTTAAAAAATGTGAATGTATTGTACAACACAATATCAAAATAAATATCATGGACAGAAAAAAGTCACGAAGAACCATAAAGCAAAGGAAACATGAATACCACGGGCACGTTTTAAGAAACGAAAAATATGAAGTGATACAATTATTTATAATATAAAGGTAAAATTTAAGGAAAACGAAGTGTCATAGAAGAAGAAAATCCTGTCCGAAAAACCTTTATTTAGAGCTGCTGCATCAATATAAATATAGCCATGGTGTAATGCAACCTCCGAAAGTATAGTTCCGTTGAAGCAAACCACCATTGTTTAGAGCTACTGCATCAATGAAAATATAGCCATGGTGTAATCCAACCTCCGAAAATACGTTTCCGTTGTAGCACACCGTCATTGTTTAGAGCTACTGCATCAATTTAAATATAGCCATGGTGTAATCCAAACTCCGAAAGAAGAGGAAAAAATAAGTAATTAAATAATCACAATTGCTATAGATATGAGTTTTCTCAAACAATTGTGTAATAGCTTATTTTTAAATATGATGATAAAATTCTTTATCAGACAGAGCGAGGCAGAAAATCGTCATCAACAGAATAATTAAAATGTCTCAAATGTGCATTGAATACGTAGGAAGTATTCATTACTATATAATTATGATTGAAACATAAGTTAATGATTTAATAGAAATTGAATGTATGAAACACACAGGAAAATATGTCACGTTAGGAAAAGTTAAATCGACGTGCGAACACCACTTGGTGTATGAATGAAGAAGATACGATACATAAATCAGAATAGAAGTTTTGTGAAACTCTGTCTAAGAGTTAATTATAATAGTTAGTTAATTAATGTGAATGAAAACGTCTATTCTCTAGAAGTTTTATTATATTTAATGTGAATGATATGTTTCAAGTCTGCCTAAGTTATTATCAAATGTCATTTGATAATGCCTTAGACAGGGGAAACAAATCATTCACATAAAATATAATAAAACTTCTAGAAAAGAGACGTAACTAACTAACTAACCATCACGCCGTCTCCTCTGAGGGGTAGGCAGAAATAATGGAACGCCACACTGGTATGTCCTGACATACTTCTCTCGATTCCTCTACATTCATACATCTTGTCATTCACGCACGTCAATTTCTCCGACTCCTCGCGTGACCGAATTTTATATTTGATTGATTTGATCGTGCCTTGTTTTCCTCGGTCTTCCTCGAATTCTAGCTCCGTTCACGTCGTTTACATATACCTTCTTCACCCATCTGTCTTCACTCATTCTTTCCATGTGTCCAAACGATCTTAGCGACCCATTCATTATTTTGTTCATAACACTTTCATTCGCACCGCATTCACTTACTTGCATTTGACACTCTATCATATACAGTTTTTACAAACATTCGTCTTAGCGATCTCATTTCTACTGCATTTATTCTACTTTCATCGAGTTTTATATCATTGTTCATGAAACAATAAATTAAATAGTCAGCTTCAAGTAAAGAGACTTATAAACTTTATTTGGAAAAAAAAAACTTTATTAAGGCTGCCGAGAATTGAAGGATTGCTTAAAAATTACATTGGAAAATTCTTTGCTAGTTAAGGTACGAATAGAAATCTGATGACAAATCCCAACATCACCAAAGTGTGATTATTAGAAATAATGATTATTTACTCTGGAGAAATCTTATGCTTTCTAGGTATAGTGTTAGGCTGAGTGCCCATTAGGCGTTTACGAAACAAGCAAGCACACGCGTCGCGTCGCAGACAAACTTGGGATAATTTACACATTTGTCGCCAAACATACGCATCGCCTCGAAGCAAGCACGCGATAGGTCTTGGTTTTACTTAAGAAGTAAATTTTAGTTCAGTCTTCAGTCTTCTAATACAATGTACAGCCATTACAATTGCAGACCCATTTGTCGTGCGTCAGTTGGGTGCATCTTAAATTCAAAGCAAGCTTAAACAATGGGTTTCTGTACACACCTTTATGTGTGGGTGAGAATAGACATTAAATACTTACTGTGTATACACGATTGGCTGATAACTATAAAGGTCCAAGTATGAGTGTTGTGAAATTGTCGATTTTATCAAACAAAACAAGGTTTTTATCACTTTTAATTATAAAATATTACATTCAGAAACTAACTAACTAACCATCACGCCTTCTCCTCGAAGGAGTAGGCAGAAAGAATGGACCGTCACGCTGTTATGTCCTGACATCTTTCGCTCTACGCTGATACATGATTAATTCATAAAAATGGCGCTCCATAAATCATCCAATTTATTAATATTATTATTCTTAGTTACTCCTCACGTGACTGACATTTAATATTTTGTTGATTTAATCGTGCCAAGTTATCCTCGACCTTCCTTTATTTCTAGCTCCAACTAAAATAATGATAATTTCTATGATATTAGCTTTATTTAATAGATAATCTTATGCCATTATTGTTTAAATATGATTTTGGGCATATGAGCGCACCGGATAGCTCTAATGAAGCGCAATCATGAAGTCCAATTTTCGACAAATTTATCGAGCAACTGGGTAAAATGGCAAAATGTATTGACTACAAACTAATTGTCAACTGTCAAATTGACAGTCTGTAAAAACAATGTTGCCAGTTTAAAAACCAAACCTCTAATAAAAACACCCTATACATTCTTCACCATTCTGTCTTCACTCATTCTTTCCATGTGTCCAAACTATCTTAACGACCCTTTCATTATTTCGTTCATAACACTTTCATTCACACTGCATTCACTTCTTATATTTGCACTAGCTGACCCGGCAACGCTTCGCTATTGCTATATTAGAGTATATAAATACACCCAATATATATTAAAGAAATACAATTAAAGTTCAATATCAATGATTTTATTGGATAAAATGACATGTGTATAGGTGTAAGAATGTGTGTATCCTAATTCAGTTCATATCTTTAAAACATTTGTTTAATCCAAGCAAACTTGCTGTGAACTTGAATAATACTAATGTGAATTGAACAATTGAAGGCTGGGCATTACCAAGGTGGCAAGTTTACAAAAAGTCTGAAATGAGTTTTTGATGCCAATTGGTCTTAAACATAGCTGTGCAAAAGCGCGTTATGATTTAATAATATAGTGTAGTTAAAACGTTACCCTAAAGATGCCACCCAAAAAAAAGTTAATATTTATCTTTTTCAGCTTTATTTTTAAACCATTTTTGTAACGTCCAGTCTTAATTTTTTCCTTAATATTTTAAGTGAAATTAAAAAACAAATAAATATACTATATCACATTTGCATAAAACATTCATACATATACCATTCAAGGTCATAATAATGCTCTTAGAAATACAATGTTTAGAGAAACAAAACTCTTGATTTTGATGTCCATTAGATGAAGCTAATAATGCACATTCACTTAACCAATGACGAAATTTGTAAATTTGTGTGATGTCTGGAAATATACATTGAATCAATTCTCCTTTGGAGTGTGATTCTACAGAAATCAGTTGATAATTTAAAGCATTCATTCCATACAATGAACTTTCATTGTTGCAGAATTTTACCCATTCCAGAAATATTTAAAATGTTGAATGTAGGTGTTTCAATGTTTTGTATCATCATCATCATGAGTCTATATCCGTTCACTCCTGGGCGTAGGCCTCCTCCATCTGATTCAATGTCTGTCGATCCTGGGCAACACGCATCCAATGTCGTCCCTCCATCGAAGTTGAGGACGTCCTGGGTTTCGGGTTACAGTACATCTATCATCAGGGCTGCGAGCGGCATGCCATTTTAGCGCTGCCACTCTTCCGATGATGTCCGACACTCCTGTTCTGCCTCTAATAGTGGAATTAAACCAATTAATCCAACCTGTACATACCATTTCAAAATTAGTTCATAAATATAACAATCTGTCTTGCACATATCAAGGTGTGGGATCCATACATGCCAGTATCTTAGTATCTTGCGTTGCGTGCCCCATCTCACGACATCTTCCACCTTGGAGATATCGTGGATAGCCGTGTTCCTCACCCTATCTCAAAGAGTCTTTCCTGGTATCATCCTTAGCGTCGGCATCTCTGCAAAAATCAAATAATTATATTAAAATGAGCAGTATATTAAAAAAAAAACACTGGCGTGGGAACGTCAGAACATTTGGAAATGTTATATTACTGGATTTTTCCAACTGAGGCAGCTAATGCTGTATGTAAGGATATGTTTACCTATCACAGCATTTTTTTTTTCAGAGAAAAACTAAAACAGCTGAAGTAAATTGTCTAATCCAAAAGATATAGGTTATCGCCCTGCCAGAACAATTTTACATTAAAATAACATTATTAAAATAGATTATACCAATTCATAGAATTGTGAGGTGTGGGATCCATACATGCCAGTATCTTGCGTTGCGTGCCCCATCTCACGACATCTTCCACCTTGGAGATATCGTGGATAGCCGTGTTCCTCACCCTATCTCAAAGAGTCTTTCCTGGTATCATCCTTAGCGTCGGCATCTCTGCAAAAATCAAATAATTATATTAAAATGAGCAGTATATTAAAAAAAAACACTGGCGTGGGAACGTCAGAACATTTGGAAATGTTATATTACTGGATTTTTCCAACTGAGGCAGCTAATGCTGTACGTAAGAATATGTTTACCTATCACAGCATAACAGAGAAAAACTAAAACAGCTGAAGTAAATCGTCTAATCCAAAAGATATTATAGGTTATCGCCCTGCCAGAACAATTTTACATTAAAATAACATTATTAAAATAGATTATACCAATTCATAGAATTGTGAGGTGTGGGATCCATACATGCCAGTATCTTGCGTTGCGTGCCCCATCTCACGACATCTTCCACCTTGGAGATATCGTGGATAGCCGTGTTCCTCACCCTATCTCAAAGAGTCTTTCCTGGTATCATCCTTAGCGTCGGCATCTCTGCAAAAATCAAATAATTATATTAAAATGAGCAGTATATTAAAAAAAAACACTGGCGTGGGAACGTCAGACCATTTGGAAATGTTATATTACTGGATTTTTCCAACTGAGGCAGCTAATGCTGTATGTAAGAATATGTTTACCTATCACAGCATAACAGAGAAAAACTAAAACAGCTGAAGTAAATCGTCTAATCCAAAAGATATAGGTTATCGCCCTGCCAGAACAATTTTACATTAAAATAACATTATTAAAATAGATTATACCAATTCATAGAATTGTGAGGTGTGGGATCCATACATGCCAGTATCTTGCGTTGCGTGCCCCATCTCACGACATCTTCCACCTTGGAGATATCGTGGATAGCCGTGTTCCTCACCCTATCTCAAAGAGTCTTTCCTGGTATCATCCTTAGCGTCGGCATCTCTGCAAAAATCAAATAATTATATTAAAATGAGCAGTATATTAAAAAAAAAACACTGGCGTGGGAACGTCAGAACATTTTGAAATGTTATATTACTGGATTTTTCCAACTGAGGCAGCTAATGCTGTACGTAAGAATATGTTTACCTATCACAGCATAACAGAGAAAAACTAAAACAGCTGAAGTAAATCGTCTAATCCAAAAGATATTATAGGTTATCGCCCTGCCAGAACAATTTTACATAAAAATAACATTATTAAAATAGATTATACCAATTCATAGAATTGTTACTTAGAACTTAACGTTTTTCCATGTAGATTCATAACATAACCTAAAATAATACGTAAGTAAAACGATATGTAACTTCATTTCTATTCGATATACCTAATTTAGAACTAAAACTTTGAAACATGTAATGCGGAAATATAATCTGTATTCATTTCAACGGCAAAATAGAATAAACTGAAGATATATATGAATTAGAAATATAAATATTTTACTTACGAAACTAACACGCAATTCAAATTTGACATTTCAGAGATAGGGATGGGCAATCCGCTCACGAGTCGACTCAAAGATTCGAATCTTTTTGGTGAGCGGGTGAGCGATGATCCATAAAAAAAGAGCGGCAGCTCAATGATCCGCTAGGTCAGGGGGGTCGGCAAAATTATTAGCCAAAGAGCCAAATGCGTACTTTACAACGATTTAAAAAAAAAATTGAGAGCCAAATATGTTTATTGATTTAGATAACCTTTATTATAATTTTTGCACTTCATTCAATTACGGGTACACTGAATAAAACATTATTTCATACTTCTTCCTGTGATGAAGGCGACCAGCCTTCTCTCCATCTCTTTGGTGGTCATCCTGGTGGTCGACGGCCCTCTGGAGTCTCTTGTATCACGATATTAGGAATTCTTGCTGGATCCATTCTCTCGATGTCTCTGCCTACTCCATCTCACTATGTCTTCAATGTTGCAGGATTTGCGAATTTATTCGTTGGGTATCCTATCTCTAACGGTTCTCCCCACAATAGGTCGCAGTCTGGTTCTGACAGTGTCTGCTCTTGCTTTGATTCCGTATGTTATTATGGACCTGATGCATGTTTGTTTGTTGTTATTCTTAATTTTAGGCACAATTCCATGTTCTCATCAATAAGACGACTTCGTAGTTTACTCTTGTTAAAATTCATGCTTGAATAAAATTGTCCGCATGAATATGTAGAAGCGAAAAGCGAAAGATCAGCAAGAGTCAGTAATACTATTTCAGGCGTTGAAGATGATGACTAAAAATCTTTGAATTGGCGATGATGATTAAGAGTTTTAGCTAAACCGGAATTGATAATCGTAATCACCAATTCCATAACTTTACAAATTTCTTCTGGAAATGTCTGCGGACAGAGCGTTCTTGATGAATGATGCGATGGTAAGCAAGTATCTCGCGATTATTTTTCCTTTCAACAAACCCCTTCGGCTCCGGAGCCGCATTTTGCCGACCTCTGCGCTAGGTGAATCATATATTATTGCAAAAGAGTCGACGAACGGTTCCGCTCAGTAAAGTGAGCCGATTCTTCTTGATAATTATCGAGCGGCTCCGGAGCCGCATTTTGCCGACCTCTGCGCTCGGTGAATCGTATATTATTGCAAAAGAGTCGACTATTTTTAGTGATCTCTTTAAGGGATCTGAGCTGAATGGTTCCGCTCAGTAAAGTGAGCCGATTCTTCTTGATAATTATCGAGTCGTTTGTCAAAAAAGTTGTTTGTCGTTGTGAATTTTTTTTTTAGCTCATCGACAAAAAATTTATCCTGGTGAATTTTTTTTTTTTACCGGAATCAACTTTTTTGGTCGAGGAGCAAAAAAAAAAGGTCACTAAAATAATTTCAAACTTTGAACGACTCAAAATGGTGAACCGTGGATCGTTAAAAAGAGTCGGCTCACTTTGCTGAGCGGAACCGTTCAGATCAGATCCCTGAGATGAGTCGTTTTGCCCATCCCTAAACGTGCGTATATTTTTCAGTTCAAAGGAGCGACTAATTTCATATCTGACCACGCAAAGAGTCAAAAAAGCCACTAATTTGCATCTTATCACGCCAAGCGAATATAGACTCTAAAGATCGATACTCAGGTGATACGAACATGAAGGTCTATACTCGCTCGCACTACGAAAATTTATAAATTTCCAAAGTTAATTAGAGCTCGATTAATAACAAAAATATGCCTATGCCCACCTATGTCTATCTATTAAGGAAGTGTATCAATATGAAAACGATCTGCTTAGGAATAACCCCGGAATTAGTCCGCACACACCGGAAGCTGGCCTTTTATTTATATAGATTTGACACTCTATAATATACAGATTACATTCAGTATTTAAATCAAATAAAACATTGAAATACCTGATTATCGACGATTTTTTTTGTTAATTTTTTCCAGAAATAAAATTTTATTAATTTTTTATTGATTATATTGCCATATTATCACGACGAGTCCAAAGTATAATTGAAATAATTCACTCCTTTCCAACCAATTTCGCTTAGCTGTTGACCGAGCTTTTTTACAAAAATGAATAGCTCCCAACTTAAAACTGATCGTTTTATTGCTCTGATTTAGCGCAGCTACGTTGATTAATAGATAAATGAAATATATTTTTTGCCTTATTTAAATTTTGTTTTGTTGTGAAATATTATTTGAACCATTATATTGATCAGCCCGTCATACGTATGTAAGTTCACTCCTATACATCATAAATAAATTCCGTCTACGCTAACAGGTATCCATGTCTATTACTTAATCGTAAACAATCGATTCTATTATATGGTGATTATCAATATAGCTTACTAACTACATACTTATCAATATAGCTTACTAACTACATGGTTATCAATATAGCTTACTAACTACATGGTTATTATATATCCGTGCGACTAGAGACTTCATTATCTTTTTATTCTTAATCCAATATAAATTTTTACAACCTTTAAATTTAATATTGAAATCATTTAATCACTAAAGCAATGATAAGGGTACAATGATGCAATACGAGTATACTATCTTTGAGAGAACTGCCTAGATCTGGTATTATCATTTATACTACTTATGCTGCATATACTCGTACATATTTCTTTACTCTTCTATTAAATGCCATTGATTTCATTAATCTCTTCTGTATTCGTTCATTGAAACATCGCGTTTTGTCAATAAATATGTTGTTTTCATCATAGAAATTAAACTTTTCTTGACATTTCGGTAAAAATATTCATAATCAATATTCATCAGATTTTTTTTGTTTAATAACACTACTATAAATGATGTTAAAAAATGTATAAAGGTTATTTAATTTATTGCTTATCGCGTGTTTCTCAAACGACATTTTTTTATATACATTTAAGAATTACATGTTAAAAAGAAATCGTTTTAAAGTAAACATGTATATTTAATCATTGAATTAAATGCTAATACAATAATATTTTTTAGTATGGAAAAAAAATATTTCCGTGTATGTATTAAGTATAATATGTTATACAAAGTACTCCCAATTTATTAATTGTTTCTTGAACATTGATGTAAAACTCCATATTGAATAATTAATATTAATGAAAACGCCTGTTTTCTAGGAATTATATTATATTATAGATGGAATGACATGTTTCGCCCTTCTAAGGCATTATCAAATGTAATCATTGACATTTGATAATGACTCAGAAGGGCGAAACATGTCATTCCATCTAAAATATAATAAAACTCCTAGAATTCATATTAATTACTTCCAATTTGTATGAAAGCGTTTTTAAAACATTCATCGTTATTTATTGTTTCTTGAACGATAATGTAAAATTCCATATTAATTAATTGTAACATGTTTCGCCCTTCTAAGGCATTATCAAATGTCAATCAAATGACATTTGATAATGCTTTAGAAGGGCGAAACATGTCATTCCCATAAAATATAATAAAACTTCTAGAAAACTGACGTTTTCATTCGTAATAATTTTTTAACATCGTTGTTGTATTCTCCCAGTTCATACTCGTACATACTGCGCTCGTAATGTTCGGTCTACGCCCAGCACCGTGTGTGTCTGACAAATTTGCATAGTATTATGTCCCCGGTGAATGCAATGACATACATAATAATACGAACCTCCAGGCTGATGTGCGTGTGCGTGACTGGACACGTTACCAACACACGCTCGTGTGTCGTTAATACTATAAATTAACGTATTCAATGCATACATGCCCCTCGCTACTGATTGTGCATGACTCCAGTTAGAACCTGCACACATACATACACGTATGTATCGTCGAAAGTTTTTTTGAATGTTCCATATTTAAATTTTTCTATTTTTATTTCAATTTAATAGCTTTTTATATATCATAAAAAATGTATGGAAGCGAAGCATGAAACTGACAAAAGAAGGATGAAAGTAGAATACATGTAGAAGAAATGAGATCTCTTAGACGAATGTGTGGATACTCTGTGATAGTGTGTGTCGAAAGAAAATATAAGAAGTGAATGCGGTGCCAATGACGGTGTTATGAACAAAATAATGAAAGGATCATTAAGATGGTTTGGACACATGGAAAAAATGAATGAAGAAAGGATGGTAAAAAAGTATATGTTACCGATGTAAATGGAACTAGAAATAGAGGAAGACCGAGGAAAACGTGAAACGATCATTTAATCAAATATTGAACGTCGGCCACGTGAGGAGTCAGAGAAATCGAAGCGCATGCATGATACGATTATGAATGTTGAGGGGCGAGAGAAATATGTGAAAAAAGAAATGTACGGCAGTTCATTCATTCTGCCTGCCCCTTTGGAGATACGGCGTTATGGTTAGTTAGTTAGTTAGTTAACTCACAAGTTACAAAAATACTTTCATCACCGAATTATTATTATTATTATTTAACTATAGAATATTGATGACAAATCTTATTTTCCTAGTTTTTCTTTTTTTTAATATTATATTATAGGACTTGTGTATTTTAATTTGCGGGGAGAATATTAAATATCGAATTAGATGATGCCCTAGAAATGAAAAACATTTCTCTCCTATAATAAAACGATATTGAGTTCTATCTAATAAAATTATTAGATATATGTATATCTAATGTTTTTATTAACTAACTAACTAACTAACCATCACGCCGTTTCCCCGAAAGGGTAGACAGAAAGAATGAACTGCAACACTTTAATCGATGCTGCACTCCATTCTTCTCTTTTCGCCAACGCGAGAGACGCGGTGTGATGGTATTGTAAAAAATGTGAAACTCTGTTTTTATGTATCACAATTTTATTTTTCTTGAAACAGGAACAAATCCACATAAAGTTTGGAAGAAACACAAAAAAAAACAATTGGTATATTATTATTACACCTGATGATATCAACATAGGTTGACGGAAAAGTGGTCACGAAAAATAAAAATAAAATTGTGATACATGAAAACAGAGTTTTATAATTTAACAGTTTTTAATGTTGGAGTATCATAGTGTTTGGCCAAAACAATGGAATATTTATATTATAATTAACTTCTTACTTAATTTTTATACCTCGTTTTTATAAAATAATTTAAACTTAATTTTATTTTAAGTTTTACTAATATATTACAAATTAAATAATTTTTACGAAAATCCATGAATTTAATTCATTTTGTGACCGGTATTTTTGAGGAATTATATATTATTTATCTGCTATTACAAGTTGGTCTTCGTATTGATCAATGTGGTGAAGTTTCAAAAGACTTAAAGTATTTTGTATGAATATCCAGTTAAATTCGCTGATGTAAGAAAACCGGGTGGAGTTAGTTGTATGAATATGTGGACGAATTCCCAATCTTGGCAAATAGACTAGAGATTATTCTGTGATGCCGCATTACATATACTCGTGATATTGTATTTTAATTAATATTTCAAAATGGGCTCCAATATAGAAATTAAATTGAAAACTTTTTATTGGTAGTCACATTGTGTCAAATCGAAAGTATATTTTTTTAACAAATTAATTGAAATTCGTTTACACTTAATAATTGTTATTACATTAATACATTTTTATACGTATATGTAGGTTGATGCCTTTATTTAACCTTTGCTATAAATGAATTGAAATAATATGTTATGCAAGTCTGTTTATTTCACATACAATTTGTACAAGTCACCTTGTACGCGAACACTTAATACCAGGCGAGCAGAATCACTCCAACGGTGTCGCTATTCGTGCTGGTTCACAATCACTCGAGCACATTAGCTGTTAACTCGTTCGACACCCATTCGCAAGCGAGTCCTTTATCTTTCGAGTGCGCCGAACAACTCCTCGTACATTTGTGCTCATTCACTTCCCTTGAAGCTGGCATTCGAGCAAATCGGACATTGTGAATCAGACATTCTTGCAATCACTCGATTGGCATTGCCTCGTTTGCAACACGGCCAACGTTTGCTCAAGTATTTGAACCTTCGTAAAAGTGGATACAGAAACACAGCGTTTAATTATTTAATTGAGTAATTCAATTGTGTCTTTTTTATTAGAACGCATTTTTTACAGATGCATTTTGTTTCACAAGAATGGCTTTAACATGGAGATCGCTAACTGGGCTCTTCGGTCGTTGACTGCGATCGACTAACTTCAGGGTTACAATAATTACAATTTTATTGCACGAGTTGAAATGTATTCAGTAAGTGTGCACTTTGTTGCATTGTCAATGGGATTGTGTCAAAATACAGGGGTCACCAGGCGTGACGTCACGCTGCCTGCACTGGATCCATTAAAAATACAAAAAGGGCTTTGTACTTCAAAAACTACATAAAACGGTATTAAAATATAAATTTAAAATTTGTGGTAATTTCGTGTGAACTTAACAGATGAAATTCCCTTAGGTAATGCAAACGGCATATGAACGACATCATATTAGAAATAATTGACGGCTTTTGGTAGCATTTACCACTTTGAAACAATGCTTTTGTATTAAAAATCTGGTTTAAAAAAAGTATTCATAATACTAAAAATTATAAACAAGAACAATTTTGAATATAATTTTTTTAGGCAAAAAATTATATTTATAAAAAATATTTCAATTATTATTGAAGAAAAAAAATATGATGACGACGATAGTAATTTTATATAGCGGCAATTTATTGAGAACTTCCTTCAAGGTTTTTTTTTTCTTAAATCAACTTTAAAAAAAAAAAAAAAATCAATGTAATTATATTGTAAGAAATGTTTCCTGAATAAAGATTTATAACAACATATTAAATAAATTTACGAATAAAAAGGTCTGTTTTCTAGAAGATTTGTTATATTTTATAGTAATGACATATATCGCCTTTCTAATGCATTCTTTTCGCCTTAGACTTCTAGAAAACAGACGTTTAAATTCGTATTAATTATGTGATTATATTATTCTTAAATAACTATACAATATTTCACTTTATGAAAGTGTAACTCAAAACTCTGGCTAAGATCAAAAGCTTCTCCGTAAATATTAAAATTTCTAGAATATACTGCTTGTAATTAAATTGTATCAATTACATTACATTTAAGCTACAGATTTATTTACACGTTCATCGTGATTCTATAGAGTAAATGCAAGATTTTCCTATTATCAAGTATGTAACAGTAGATACATTTGAATTAAATATGATACTATCAGGACATTAATTCATTTTATCTCCAGTAAATATTATTCATACATTATTAAACTTGTGGTATAATGTAATAATATAGAGTAATGAATATTCTAGTCAAGGTTTTAGAAGCAAGAAAGCATTACAAATAAATCATATTAATATGACAGTTCATAAATTAAGCTCTCCAACATACAAGCTTTATTCATATGCTGGAATTTCAATGATGCTGTATTGTTGTTTGCGTTAAATTTTGAAGGTTACACGATCTTTTGTAAAGAATTCGGAGTGTCCTAAGCGATGACTAACCTTCCAGCATCGCATTTATAATACTTGAATATTTCGTCAAAATACTAGTTCACCAAACAAAATAACATATAACCTAAGTAAAAAAGGGCGGCTTGAATGAAGTATAATTTTTTTAAATAAGTTAATAGTTTAAACAGTTTTTAAAAAGTGCTATAATATATTATTTAAGACAATTAATTTTAAATTTTACCCTTTAAGATATGTGTTGTTCCCCTTGTTCATTAATTGTTTCTCTAAATTTGTAATTTATATATTGAAATTATATAGAGTGCTAGGAATGCCTCCCTAGAACGGGTTACCCCAGTTGGGAGGTATTTAAACCATGTACTTGGTAAATGATCAATAAATAAATAAATTTAATGTTCATGGTCCACATTGAGTAAAACACAACTTATACTAAGCCACTTCTATCAGGTGTGTAGACCTCAATTCAGTAAAGACCGCCTTAAATTTCCCACCACGGGCACTTTTATGATTTATACTAGAAAATCACGTATACCTGACGAAGTGTTAAGAGACCACGTTTTATATAACTGGATGGATCGATGGAAATCTAAGAATTCTCTATATTGAAAACTAGAAAACTATGCTCAGAGTAGAGAAGTGAGTGAGGATGTTGAGTACACACAGGACCCACCCTGAGGCTAGTGGTGTAATGAACACATACGTTTTTGTTTGAACAATAACGTTAAACGTTCATTTTCTTATATTCAAAGAAATGCTTTTTTTATGTTTTTAACATTTCAACTTTATTAACATTATGCCCGTTTTACAAATGTATTAAAAGGTAAAAAAATAAGAAGCAAAATGCAATTCCGTTTATTTTCACTACACAGTGGAAAATGCACATTTGATATTGTATGTAGATTGGCGGAACGTAACACTATCTTAATAATAATAATAATAATATGCTAACTTTTAAAGCGTCGTTTTTGTGATGTAATCTCCTCAAGGGCGCATTATGACGTCTTTTAAATCTAAAAATCTAAATGTGAACACTGCATCTGATTTTCGCGATCGGTAGAAAGTATAGTAGAACAAAATATAAATGTTAAAATATATATCTTAATTTATTATTAACATTCCAAAAAACATTCAATTTAAACTTAAATTCGGGTATCATCGTTTCGTTCTATTGAAAAATCATTTGATTCGTGCGTAGTAAAATTAAAGCTTGCCGAATCAGTCGTTATTTTGACATGAGAATAAATGATTGAGTTTTTTTTTATATACGCGATATGCGAGAAGTTGATTAATATGTTGGACAACTCTATTGAAGAACATTTATAATATTTGTTCAGAAAGCATACTTGCAGAATGGACTATGAATCACTTCCTGAATAGATGGTTCGGGCTGCGGTCGAGTCGGCACCTAAAGAAAACAATACCCCATACTGTATGCGCGGTGCATTCTCTCAGCCGTCATTTACTTATCGGTCATACAATGCGATATAAAACGCATATATTAAGTCATAACTCTTCACTAGCGCTATGAGCACAAGTTTTCTCTTGCATTCATTGCGAAGTGGAATGAACCCACTCGTATTCTATAGTACGTCTAGTATTTCTTTTATTTTACAATATTGATTATTGTTCTACTTCTTCTTCTTGTCCTGTCACACCTCCGTGGTGCATAGGGCCTCAAGGAACCTTCTCCACCCGACTCTATCGCATGCATGATGCCTAATATCATCCCAAGTGAGGCCTGCTGCTTTAACCTCATCCTGCAGGGCTCTTCTCCAGGTGGATCTAGGTCTGCCTCGCTTCCCCTGTGCACCCTAAGCGATGCAAGCTGGGTTCCGTCTCAGAGTGTTACCGATCCACAGCCATTTGCGTCTGACGACTTGTTTTCTAATTGGCTTTTCGTCTGCTATGGTCCAGAGAAAGGCATTTGACACTGTTTAGGACCAATAGATCTGGAAGTACTGCACCTGCAGTTTTCCAATAACGTCCGCGGTAGATTTTCAAGTCTCACATCTGTACAGCAGTACACTTTTAACGCTACTGCTGAATATTTAATAATTGTTAAACACTTATTTATGAAAATAATATTAACACACTTTTATTAGTTTTTACATCACTTAATTTTTTTGTTAAAGCTAACCGGAGTTTGGTGGTGTCCATTCTTTGGAAATGATCGTACTAGTATTTCCTTCGAAGTAGAATATCCAACATACTATGTAAATAAATTCTCGCATTGGCCTCACCGATGCCAAGCAAACTGTTTTTATTTAAAAACGAAAAGTATCAATAACTTCTTCTGAAATTCCAAAAGACGATTTTCTAATTATTGACCCCTCGATTACAAAAGTTATTTAACTATGTTAACGGATTTTTATAAAGAAGAGTTAAGCTTTTAATTATAATGATCTTAACATATAAAAATACTAAACGTGTTTACCAAATTACACATAAAGCTTATTATTCACTCGTGTATTACGTAAAGCTTTGAGTAGTTACCGCACAGTTACCTTCAATGCCATTATGTGAGTCGTTTTCCCAGGGGCACATGTTCGTGGGAGGATAATGCGCCTCCCAGATATGACAGCACGAAGATTTATACAAAAGTGTCTCACTCCAGTTCTCTCGTATGATCAGTTCGTCTCATTTCACGCAAAACTTTTTCCCTCCTTTTTGTTTCCCTTTTGGCGGTAAACAGAAAAGTTTGCTCCGGCTTCGCTGAAAAGAATTTCCCGGGCGTGTGTTTATTTCCCCCGTCTATGGAAATGTTTCCGCTTCCAATGTATCCCCTCTTATTTATTGTGTGCGAAAAATCTAAACAGTCCACAAAGCTTATTGGTTATTCTGTCGGGCCGTTCTGCGGCAGAGACGTCCGTCGGCTCCAGAGAAGCAACATGGACCGTTTCCTGTTCTGTCTCCTCTCTCTAGGATGCCTCATAAATTTTAATGCATCCATCATGTTTTTCCGCAAAAAATGCGAAAATTTGGAAAGAAAAAGAAAAAATGTTCCTCACATTCTCACTATTAGTAGGTTTGAATAATACATCAATTTTTTCCGACGCTATTTATAAAGAACCAAATTTATGATTTCTGATATACTTCGAACGTAACCATTTTATTATTAACGTATTATTAACATATAGAGATTGCAATACATATATAAAAACACACAGAAACAATAAAATGTGGCCAATAACATGCTATAAAAATAAAAATAATTAGAAGAATTAACAGTACATACTAATAAATCGAAATCGAAGTTAGACTAATTCAAACAACATTATAGTTTCATTAATGCCGAAAAGTTGTTCAGTCCTTTTTTTAAATTACGCTCGTTCAGATGAAAAACTTCGATATTACTAAAATACGAGTACTTACTGTAGCTGTCGCTATTGTAGTGCGTTAATATAAGCCAAGGCAAAGTCCAATAAGTTTATAAAATTTAGAGTTTTAAGATTAATATAAATTTTAATTCTAAATGTGAAAACATATTTCTTTTGCAGCTATAATTAACATAAAGTTCTGATAAAAAGAACAAACATCCGTAGGTCGTTTGTAACGTAAGTGAATTATATGTTTCATTAATACAAGAGCGAGATACAATCACCCACGAAGCGAGCTAGAAGCTCGGTCTTGCAATGAAGCTAATTCGTATGCCACCCACGGTCGATAAAAGCTACTCTTATTTAGAAATTTTCCTCCGAAGCTATTTAGAAAATGCCCAAAAACAATGTTCGGTGGCATTTTCCCACGGTCGGGCAGTTTTTCACCCATTTCCATTATACGAGAGCTTGTTATGTCCTAATATACAAAGCTTATATCCTAATTAAATGTGTTGGTCGTGAGCATTCGGCGACATTCAACCAGCCTTTACAGCCAGAGAGGCGGCTTGCGACGGCACAAGTTAATATAATGTCTCGTTCCAAATAAAAGAGTTGCTTTTTTATTCCTGCGAAAATATTCAAAAATAAAAATTTGAGACTGCTTCACTTAGGATTGGAACACAAAAAGCCTTCATTATTTAAAAACACATTCAACCTCAGTTGTATGAATTAACACGACTATAATTAACAGGTTTTCTTCCCTGGTGTAATACCATATATACTCTTATATGTTTGAATGTTTTCTATTTAATTTAATTTTAACAATGAGTTAGGATACATAAATATTTTTGTTCTATTATTGTTTATTAAATGCTAACTTATGTGCACTTGAACTAATAACATTAAATTATATACCATATGTGAATACATACCATAGCACAGCGCTACAGAACATTCGCCCGGAAGGTGAAGAGGTCGCAAATTCTTATATTACTGATAGTATGACGACTATTCTTAAAGGTTTCTGAAATAAATATTTTTTTATAAATTCTAACAATATTATTAACACTGTTAAAAAGTCTTGACTCACTCAACAAAAGATCTGTTTGAATGTTTTGTAATGAAAAGTTCAATTTATCATGTTTTCATTATTCTTATATTTTCTCATAACATTATACAATAGCATTATTCATATAGTTTTCTATTTACAACCATTGTTTTTAAATAGTGATTAAAAACGCATTTAAAGTGTCTCTATTCTAACCAAAATCAATTCAATTTAGCATCAAATATGTTCAAATTATTCAAGAATTCAGATTTCTTTCCAACTGTTTGAACAAGCTATTTAAAAATGGTCTCATGAGACCCTTCATTTCCACTGTCACAATAAAGCTACCTGCTATCTCAGACTATTCATTGCCAGAGAAATAAATGTCAACACCCGCATAAGCTTTGAATTAAAAAGAAAACGAAATTTTCTTTGTTTCCACTATTTACACTTTGAAATTCAAAACAACAAATTCGCTTTAAGAGCGAAATCTTTAATTCCTTAAGTGTTGTATTTACACGCGATAAAAGCTTTATCTGGAATTTTGATCCCTTTTTATTACTTGCAACCCGCTGTTGCGAGCAAAACATTAAATCGCTGACTACAAATACCTTCTTTGTTAATGTCTATAAAATATACATTAAATGATCACACAAACACATTATTTCTTTCTTTATGAATAATTAACCCCTTCATCAAGCAATTGACCAAAGATACATAAAGTACACAATTTTTAATAAATACTTGCCAACAAAATGAAGAAGCAATTTATGAACTTTTTTCATTTTCTCTTGGCAAAAACAATGCAGTTTTAATTAAACCTGATATCGTAGGTTCAATCAAATATTTTGTTTGAGACAGACAAAACGTTATATTAATATAATTAAATACAACTTTTTATAAGGTTTAAACTGAAATTCTTTCATAAAAATGTGGACTTTTAAACTGACGTGGGAAGTTAACTGTTGAATTTACAACACTGTTATAATATTTAAACAAATATTATATATTTTTTTAGAATGTCGCGACAGCTGTTCCGCCAACCGATGTTTGCATCATCAGGCATTACTAACAACTAGTTAATAGTGCTTTTTATAGTTGTTTGTTACACCTGATGATGCCAACATCGGTTGGCGAAACTGCCGTCGCGACATTCTCAAAAAGTGTATAATAAAAAATGGGATATTATAACAGTGTTGTAAATTTGACTTTTAATAATGTTGAAGTATCATAGTGTTTCGCCCAAAACAATGGACTATTGACTTAAGAAAATATGATTGAACGTCAATTTCTATGTATTAATGTTTTTCTTTTTGCTAAATTTAAGCTTTTGATCAACAGTGTTTTCTGTTTTGAATATCGTTAAAACACGATTTTGCAACAAACCTCGACGAAATGAATGTAATGAATAAAAAATAGAAAAGTTGCATTTACAAAGAACTGATATTTATCAAAAATATTATATATCACAAAAAGCTTTCATGTCATTATTTCTCTATTTTTTCAGTGCAGTAAAAGTGTCTCAGAAGCTCTAAAATTTTCAAATAAATTATTTGCCTTCAAAATCATATTTCGCCATTTTCTCAAACTCTGCTAATGCTTTGTGCGTGAATAATACAGAAGAATTCGTTTCATATCTTAGTGCCGTTAAAATATGGTGATGGCTCACATTTTATATAGGTATATTTTATTACAAATTCAGACGATAAGAATAGAATCATGATATTCAAATAGAAAGTCTGGACAACGTTTATAGTACGTTATCCTTCATTTTTGTATTGTAGTTTTCTAGAAGTTATTAGAAGATTATGTATCTGTTGAAAAAAACAGTTCCAAAAACAGATTTAATGCATCTTTAAATATAGGCCCTAGAATTAATTGATATCATTTTGGAGAAGTATATATTGTATTGTCGGACTATTAAAATGTCCGCTTGAACAAATTTATTATTGATTTAATCATAAAAAATGGTTAAGTTTTGCACTGTAATTTTATCAAATATCATAAAAACACTAATTATCATTAGATAAACAACTGTTTTTTACTAAATTTAACTACGTGAATACACAAAAAATACTAACATTCTCAACAGCCACTCATATACGTAATCACCGTGCGGTGTCTAGGGAAAAAATATTTTTTGTTGCTAACTTAAAATTAGAATGATTTTATGTCATCGAATCTAAAAAGCAGAGGCTTTTAGGGCCACTCTAATAAATTGTAATAATAAGTCTCCATTTTATTAACGTCAGGTGAAAGAAGAGTCTGCAGTATTTCATAAATCCTCTACATTTACCTCAGCTTTGAATTTTCAGCAATTTGCGGTTTGCCTTAAGCGTACCTTTGGGACAAATATTTTCCCGTCACATTATTAAAACACACCTTAAATATACGACTTTACAACACCAACATTCACTTTGTGTTTCATACACCTGTAGAGCGCCATTTTCAGCCCATTTCAGACCCGTGAATCACTTCAAATTGAATTTGCAAAGCAAAGTGCTAAACATTTTTTTTACCTCTAATGCCGATGATTCAAAAATTAAATATCATACCTGACCTCCGCTTCACAATTAAAAAGTTTTTGATAATAAATGCTGAGGTACAGTCAAAACCTAAGGAATTTAAATGATTCCTCTTCATTTACAATAATATTGACGAACACTTACGTTTTATAGAATCTTTAGAACAGTTAATGTGATTAAACTGTTTTCACTAGCTAAGATAATTAACATTTGACAATATATTTGAGAAATAATCCCCTTAGCGTAGGTTTTTCTGTACTGTGCTAGTCAAAAATATTCCCCCGCCGCGCCGTCTGTATTCCGGTCCACTTTCATCATGTTATTAAATTATGAGAGGATCAATGCGTTCGTTTGGATATGTGGAACGCAAGGAGGAAGAAAGAATGATTCAGAAAATGAACGTTAACAATGTGAATTTTTTGAAGAAATGACATGCATGGATGTATGTCTCGGCGTAATGGTTTTTTGTTGTTGGTGTTCTATGTAATTAAAGAATATTTATATGCTATTTATTATTGTAATAAGGGCTGCACTGATTTTTATATAACTTTATATCAATTAATGAATTAAAGTAATATTAAAATAAAATTGAAATAAATAAGGTTTTTAACGAATAGTGAACTAGTGTTTTAAACGAATATTACAAACTTTCGGTAGAAATTTTCTGCTTCGCTCTGTTTGTAACAACATTTCACATTGAATTTAATTTTCTAAAACACGAGCTTCTCGTTAGCATCATCAAAGACTCTACAAATCAAATGTTAACATTCGACTTAAAGCTTATTGGGGGAGGAGGTAGTTGCTGGAACACCCTTTTATGTACATTGTGCATGTACATTACCTGTCTGGTGCAACTGAACAGGCAAATTTACATAAAATCCGCGGAAAACATTTACTCTGGCCCGCTGTTAGAGTGATTGAACCAAGGGTGTGGGGGTGTCTGCATTTGATGTTTAACATCCCTCGATGTGGGCTTTATGTGTCTTTATTTTAAACCTTTGCTCTTTTCGTATCTAGTAATGTGAAAACCTTGGAGTTTTCATTCATACGTGTCTGATGTATCGTATTTTATGATAAACTAAAAAAATCAATTTCATTATATATTTTTTCTTCTTTTAACTTTATATGCATAATTTCCGCAAATAACGTACTCCTCCAAACGATAATTAAATGCAGTTATTAGAGTCAACACAAAAAATACCCCCGCATATGGAACTATTTAAAAAGTCATAAATTTTACTTTTTTTTTCATATCATCATTTTTTATTTTATGTTAACTGAAACTTCTTGGTAGAAATCCATTGTAAATAATGAAAATGGAATTAAAAATAAGTACCTGATTCCCTTTTAATATATACTCGTATTTAGTTAAATCCACTTGATTTTATGTCTTGGACCGCTTTCGTCAGATTGCTGCCATTTTCTGGTGATGGGAGTGAGTTGCCGAAATCGGTCAATCCATAAAATCAAGTAAAATTAAAATAAATATTATATTTATTATAAATGTGTATTATGTAAAATCAAAATATCTTTTATTTTTATCTAGTGTAATTTCTAACTTAGAAAAACATGGAATTTGTAAGGCATTTATCATTCAAATGACTATGTGCATGTAATAATAAAATTCCAAGGGTTGCACGCGATCATATAAGGGTGGATCATTGCAACCACCCGATTAGCAACTTGTGCGACGACAAGAATAGTTAGCGGTTCCTTATATCTCACAATCACGTCAGATTTTATTTCACGCTAGTATTGTTTCGCTAACACGAACAAATCACATTAAATATTTTGAACTAAAAGAAACCATCTAATCCCAGCACTATAAAAATACGATTGACTTGAAAGAAAGGAAACAATTTTTCAAAAAAAATATTTAATGTCATTTAAATACTTACTTACGTTCTCGTTCTCGTTGCGGATAGTGCGGACGAATTACAAGTCGTGGTGTCGAGAATATATGAGGTATGCAAATCCAACGATTTAATGATGAATGTCGGAAAGTCAAAGGTGTTAGTTTTTGAAAGGAAGAGCAAATGACAGTTTGCAATATAAGTGTAAATAAAGAGAACTTGGAACAGGTGAGGGAATTTGTGTATTTAGGTAGCATGTTCACAGCGGATAGCCGAACGGACGGTGATGTTGAAAGAAGGGTTGGTGCGGGTAACAAAGTGAATGGAGTTTTGAAAAAAAAAACTGGAAACAAGAATTTATCAATGAAAGCGAAAATGGCCGTTCACAATGGAGTTCTGGTCCCAACCCTTATGTATGGAAGCGAGTGATGGAACTGGCAGAAGAAAGATGAGAACAGAATAAATGCGGTAGAGATGAGGTCCCTAAGACGTATGTGTGTTAGAACGATGTACGACAGAATCTCAAATGCTGATATAAGAAAGAAATGTAGAGCGAAAGAGGGTATTATGAACAAAATTATGAAAGGATCGCTGCGTTGGTTAGGATATATGGAGCGCATGGGTGAAGAAATAATAGTTAAAAAAAGTATACTTTAACGATGTAAATGGAGTACGGAGTCGAGGTAGGCCGAAGAAAACATGGCATGACCAAATTAATCCAATTTTAACAGTTGGTCATGTCAGAAGCCGGAAAATTCGACATGCGTGTATGACTCGATGTATGAATGTGGAGGAAGCTAGGGAGGTATGTCAGAATAGAGTAGTATGGCGGTCCATTCTCTCTGCCTACCCCTGCGGGGAAATGGCGTGATGGTTTGTTTGTATGTTTGTTTGTTTGTACTTAAATATACATGAAATTTCATGAATAAGTAGTGATTTTAAAAACTTACGAGTAATATCCAAAGAATTTAGAATTTTTCAAATGAAGATTTACTATTAGCATTTATTAAATTTAAGTTTTCAGAAAAGCACCTAAAGATATTATTTTTTTAAACGATGAACTTTTAGTTTTTATTTTCGCCGTAAGCAAACCTTTTTGTTGAAATTATGCGAAGTGGCTGCTTGAAGTTGGCGTCAGTATAATATTATACTTTATCCGAGAGGTTTTTCTCAAAAGCAAACATACTTAATGTTTGTTCTTAAACGGTTTCTCCGTAAAAAAGCGAACTTTACTTACAGATATTTTTATCTTGTGCGTTCTCTTATTGACATTCATATTTACCTTAAATATTACTTAAAAAATAATTATTTGGACGAAAAAAAAGTTTATGTTTCGCGCATAGTATTATTTTATTTTTTTCTCTTCTTCTTCCTCAGTCTATTCACGTCCACTCCTGGACAAAGGCCTCCTCCATTCGCTTTCATGTCACTTTGTCCTGTACAGACGGCATCCAAGTTATTCCGACGTGTCTGTTCAGATCATCCTTCCACCGTAGTTGCGGTCGCCCTGCACTTCTCTTTGCCGTCCACGGTCTCCAAGTCAGCAGTCTTCTTGTCCACTTTTCATCTGAGCTTCTGGTTACGTGACCTGCCCATTGCCATTTTAGAGTCGCCACCCGGTGGATGATGTCAGTGACCTTTGTTTTTTTCTCTCACCATATCGTTTCTGACTTTGTCTCTTAGGCTAATTCCTAACATGGCTCTTTGGGTCACTCGTAGTTTCTCGGCACTTTGTTTATTTCAAGACCAACTGGCAGAATGCATTCTTCATAGACTTTTCGTTTCAGGTTAATCGGTATTTTTCGGTTTTTAAGGATAAAACTCATGTTTCCGAAAGCTGCCCAGCTTAGTTCAATTCTTATTTTTAGCTCTACGGTTTGGTTATCTCTTGTTCCCATATATTTTATAAATTATAAATACAGTATGGAACATTATTATAATGTAACCAGACAGTTTATATTCTATAGATCCATTTCATAAATGTTTAACTACAGATGTTCATTTGGCGACATCTATCAGTAAATTAATATATTTCTTTGAATCTTTTTTGAAAATGAATTATTACCATGTTATATTATTTAAGTGACTGAAATGTTTATATTAAATTTAATCTCTTTCATTTCCGACAGTACTAAGATATTCTGCATTTTATGTATACTTATAAGTAAAGGTAAAGTTCCTAAATGTGTGACATTCCTTGTTTATTTTTTTTTAAAGTTTCCTTATGAATAAACATCAAGATATATACGAGTACATACATATTTATCTGAAGGAAAATTTACTAAAAGCTTAAAATTTGGATTCGTTCGTTTATTTTTTCACAAGAATAGGTAGATATCTTTATAGCTTTTATGTCTAAGCAACAGAAATCCATTGCACTCCTCGTAAAATATAAAGTAGGTACCGTGCACTAAAATATCCCCGGCTGGGTTCAAAGAGTTGATCTCGATACCGGCCACGTTCTCATATATTTTTCACGGAAATCTATAATAAAGTGACCACGAAAGAGCTCATTGCACAAGTGGCGGCCATATTTATTTATTAATTCATCTACTCTCCGCTAGGGGAGCCATACAATAACCCTTTCGAGACCCCAACGGTGCGATTCAATTTTACGTGCGCGCCGATGGGACAGGCAGCCGACACCGCGGGCTGAACGTGTTAGCGAAAGTGTTTTTAGAGAGATATGGCGGAAGTAAATAGTGGATTATTCTAGATGCAGACTTAGACCCATCTAAAATTGATGGGGACAACATTTATATTACATCGCATGATACTAGGAGAATGCTCTGAAACATATAGCAAATATCATCAAAACTACAAATAAAAAAATACGTGCGTTAAGTCCATTATACATCTGTATTTCTTCTTATAAATAATGATGCATTATTCAATTAGAGTTTACACCTGCTTAAAACCTGTAAAATTAACAAATATGTTTTTGTTTTATCTGACTATTTTTAGATTAAAAATTTATTTTCTTCACTCTACGTTCTTTACAAATATTTCGGAACAATAAAGTCAACAGATAAAGGAGTACAGGTCATCCATGATTTATTTGTCAGGAGAGCAAAATTAAGTTTTGCAACACTTCTACTATTTCTTATTATAGGATTTAATCAGTTTATATTTTTTTTAAACATTAACATTCACGCAACATTAGCGTGAATGGTGAAAACTTGGAGCAAGTAGTTGAGTTTGTGTATTTAGGTAGTATGTTTACAAGAGATGGGAGAGTGGAGAGGGATATTGAAAGAAGGGTTGGGGCAGGCAACAAAGTGAATGGTGCACTTAAAGTTGTCATCGCAAACAAAAACCTATCCAAAAAAGCTAGAATGGCAGTGCACAATGGTGTTCTTCTACCGACCCTTATGTATGGAAGCGAAGCATGGAACTGGCAAAGGAAGGATGAAAGTAGAATAAATGCAGTAGAAATGAGATCTCTTAGACGAATGTGTGGATATTCTGTGTATGATAGAGTGTCGAATGAAAATATAAGAAGTGAATGCGGTGCGAATGATGGTGTCATGAACAAAATAATGAAAGGATCATTAAGATGGTTTGGACATATGGAAAGAATGAATGAAGAAAGAATGGTAAAAAAATTATATGTTAATGATGTAAATGGTACCAGAAATAGAGGAAGACCAAGGAAAACGTGGCACGATCAAATAAATCAAATATTGAATGTCGGCCATGTGAGGAGTCAGAGAAATCGACGCGCGTGCATGACACGATGTATGAATGTTGAGGAAGCGAGAGAAATATGTCAGGAAAGAAAGGTGTGGCAGTCCATTCTTTCTGCCTACCCCTTCGGGGAGACGGCGTGATGGTTAGTTAGTTAGTTAGTTTTTTAAATACATACGAAATTTTTTCTCTTTATCAAACCTTAATATGGCACGTTAAGGCAAATCTTCATACTTCTTTATACATACTATCTAACCGATCGGGAATATCAGATTTTTTAGATTTAAAACACGCCGAGAAGAGATTACATCATAAAAATGGCGCTTTAAAAAAATCATATTATTATTATTTCTTTTTCTTTTTTTCATACAATCCTCTTCACCAAAATATGACAGATTTGTTCCCATATATTCATGATACATCTGAAAAAACATAATTTACATAACTACACTTTTTAAAATAAGTTTCATAAATACATTATCCATAAATGATATTGAACGTTTGAAACACAACTAATATATTACCCGAACGCCCCCTTGCGCTGACCACTGCTGTCGCTTTTTTCGATATTCGAAAATTGAATATTTATCGGTTGACGTGACGGACACGAAGGAGCAATATTTGTCATCGTAAAAGCTCTAGGATGAATAAATAACGTAAAATACTGATAGACTTGTTGATACTATTTATATTATTATATTTAATAAAAATAAATAAAGAACGTTTACATCTAACAAAAAAACGTATTTAAAGAGATGAAGAAAATACAAATATTATATTTTTTACAGTTGGATATGTTTGTTATCTCAATCCCTCTATATTGGTTTCGAGTTGCGTTTTTTTTTTTTATTCTGTACTGTACCTAATTTCTACTTTCCAATTGCTGGAGGGCTACTTTTTACTTCGTTGCTCGGGTGAAGGGGAAGTTTAGCGCTAATTAAAAAAAATCCGTAGCAACGAGTATGAAAGGAATAAAGTAAACAGATTGTTTATCAGAACAAACCATTGTTTCGTAGCTCATTCAGGTTTTTATGAAAAGCGCAGTCAGAGGCAACTGAGATTAATTTCTTTCATTATTGTCAATTTGTAAGGGTAAATTTTTGATGAACAAGATTACTTTACTTGCTAAATGAACCTATTCACGAAAACAAATAAGAAGAAGTGAAATACAAATTAAAGAGTAGGGAGCTCTTGTATAGGGTTGATTTTTTTATAACCTCTGTTGTTTTCATGTTGCTTTGATTTTGCGACGTAGTAAAGATTTTTTTGTTGTGAATGTAATTCTGTTATGACGTATTACGTCAGTATATTTTATATATTTCGGTAGAAGATAATGTCAGTGCACGTACTAAATCCCGTGATTGTATCGGCGTTCCTCGCTTTTGTTTCGAGCCACACCAGGAGAACATTTTAAGTAAGACGTTGATTTAGTTCCCAGGTAAGCGAGCACTTAACGAAGTTTACGGTGACACAGACAATAAGCCGGGCCATAAAGCGTCTGTGTCTGTGAGACACCTCCTAGGAGCGCAGACAAAGGGGGTTAAGCCTCAGCCCGGGTGAGAGCTAACCTTCCCTGGAAGCAGCTGATAATCACAAGAGAGTATCTTGAAATGACACCTCCTCTCACCTTATGGCGGCCTTGACTTTAAGAACCCGCCATTTAACATCTATACCGTCTGAGACAAACGGCTGTAAACGTAGTTATAAAAAATGTGTCTGCCTGAATGAAGATAAAAATGATAAAAGGTATTAAAATTCAAGTAATTCAACATTTATACCAAAAATAAGAAATAAATAAAACAAATTTGTGTTTTATGAAAATTAATACAATATAATCAATTACCAAATGATATTATAAACAGCTTAAATACACATTATTTTATGTTGGGGGTTAGATAAATATGATTTAATAAAAATTATAATCTCCTTTCATTAGTACGAAATGCTTTGCAAAATACTGCTTTGTTAATGAAACTCATCTATCAACGACCGTTTACCTAGCACTTAAAAAGCTTAAAATAACGACTGTTTTTCGAGTCCTTTTAACTTAACCCGTCATATCACGTAACAAATTGAAATAAACCCCAGAAGTTATCACGCAATTAAAGCGGAATAAATTGTACAATAAGTCAGGGAGCTTTTACTCTTACCCCCGAGAACTTCTTTCAGCTACGCGAGGAGAGAACATCTTCACAGCTTTCGAAGTATGTGCATTCGTTCCCTAATGGTATAACTTGCCGGATTTACTACCGAATTCCCTCCACTAAATTACTCGTTTAGCATTTTAGAGTTTAAGAAAGACGCCAGCCGTCCTCCTGCGGGTGTTTAAACCCTATTCAATTTATCTCGGGTATTCTTTATGCGTTCAACGCATTAAACCTTTTCTGCAATTATAAAACGAACGCGTGATTCGGAAAGATACGAGGAGACAGTAATTTTGCATCGCCTTAAAGCCCCGCAGCGCTAAACCTCAAGTAGTGAGATTCTAAGCTGTTAAGTTTGCTTTATTGTTATGTCTGAATGTTTGGTTTACCAAAGTGTTACAATTTAATTACATACGAAATTGTATGACGTATACATTAGAGTACATTTCTCTGAAAACAAATTCAAAGCGAGTCAATTATACGAGCGAAGTTGCAATTATTATTGTGTTTTTTTTTATACACACATAGATTAGAAACGTTACGTTTTTTTTAGAATCAGATTAAATTAGATATCTTTGTATATAATATTTAGATTAATTACTTAAGAGTGACATCATCTTAGAAATTACAGTGTTCTTATAATAGCGTATTATTTTCTCATCAGCCGTCTGTCATCCACTGCTGAACGTAGGCCTCTCCCAAAGCACGCCACCGCCCCCTATCCATTGCCGCTCCCATCCATCCATGTCCAGCAATCCTCTTCAGATCGTTGGTTCAGCGGGCAGGGGGACGTCCAACTCTGCGGAATCCAGTACGCGGTCTCCACTCCAGAACCCGTCTCCCCCATCGGCCGTCAGTCCTCCGATAGATATGGTCAGCCTATCGCCACTTCAGTCACCTCTCAGTCACCTTGTCAGTCACCTCAGTCACCTTGGTTTGTTGTCCAATAAATTCGTTTCTAAATCTGTCCCTCAAGGCTATTCCAAGCATGGCTCTTTCCATGGCGCGTTGGGAAATTTGACGCGTCTACACCTAAAATCTGTAGACTTGACATTTTGTCAGTGTCCACGTCTCGGCTCCGTACGTCATGACTGGCAAGACGCATTGGTTGAAGACTTTAGCCTTGAGACATGGAGCGTATTATTAGAAATTTTATATTAATATGTTCCAATTTTAAATATCAAATTATAGAGGTATCTACATATCAGACTTTAGTATTGATTAATTTAATTAATTTCAAATGCATTTCTTTGTCTCAGAATATAGACAAAGAAATGTCTCAGAATATACAACGGAATAGTATAATATCTAAATGAACTAGCTTTCTTCAGATCTAAATGTAATTTTTCATGTTAATACTATCATTCATTTCGAAATGCCAACTCCTTCCCTTCAAGAAGAGTTAATCTCGTTTCACTAATGACGTGAGAGATCTCTCGCGAGTGATTTGAAGAATAAACACGGTTCGAGAAATCTCCGGTATAAAACTTCAAATTGAATTACACCTGAGACGTGAACGACCCCTTGTTTTTCTCCGATCTCCTGGTAACAAATTCTTACAGCGGGAGCGTTCCGGCCGTTACATCGCGGCTGCCCCTCCGATTGTAAAACTAACATTTTCTACAGCGAGCGGAATTAAAACGATTACATTTTGTAAAAAGTTTTCCTAGTCGCTGTCTAACTTCAATACTACACGTGTATTCGTGGTCGCCTCGCGTGTTCCACGTGTCCGATTGTGGTTAGACTATCGTGCAATGTTTTGGGTAATTCAGTTGTGTCTAAATATAATACCATACACATTCTCGTACACCGTATGATTACTCTTATTAATTAAATAGTCCATTGTTTTGGCCGAAACACTATGATACTTTAACATTATAAAATTGCCAAATTAAAAAACTTTGTTTTATGTATCACAATTGTATTTTTATTTTACGCGACAGCTGTTTCGTCAACCTATGTTTACATCATCAGGTGTTACAATAATATATCAAATGTCAAATTTTCGTGATTTTTCGAACTTTTATGTGTACCTGTTTGTTCCTATGTCAATTAGAATAATTTCTTTGATATAATTTTAAAGTTCTTGTTAGAGTTGAGATAGGTACCTCATTATTTTAATTAAAAGAACGGTTAGTTACTAAAGGTGTAAAATATAATAATAATATGATGTCAACATAGGTTGACGAAACAGCTGTCGCGTAAAATAAAAATTCAAGTGTGATACATAAAATAAAGTTTTTAAATTTAACAAGTTTACTCTTTTTTTATTTCCTCCGTCAACCTGCAGAAATAGATTAATATAAAGATTATGTCATCGCCACCTTTTCATTTATCTCTAATGAAATTAACTTAAAAATTATAATGACATAACATGTTTCAGAACAGACCTCTTCCATCCTCTATATATAATAAATAAACTTAAAAACAGCTTAACTAAAACCAAAGAAAGACTTGTAATGACTTATCCTTAAAAATAAGAATTATAATTGGAAAAAAACATACCATCCTTCTAGAATTATTTTGCCTAGATACTAATAATCTATTCATGCATAGTTAAATATTATTTTTGAGTATGGGAGCTTGCGAGATGAAATGTTTAACGGGTATTTAATAAAAAAGAACTAAATGGAGGAATCTGATTATTGATTATATTCTCTCCCAATTTCACTACATCAAATCAAATCAAATCAGCTTATTTTCTCAAAAAATATTATAAACAGTTTTTATAGTTTAAGACATCTATTGAGAACAGGTAAAATATAACAAATATATAATACCAGGAACGCATGAGAGATGGTTCGACATTAGGAATACAAGATACTCTCCAAAGACAAGAACTTGCATGCATGCAGCTCCCCATGAATCCTTAACCATCACCATATGATTAAATTTTTAATTTGATTTGATTTAAAATTATTTGCTATGAATGTTGCAAATTACGTTTACATAAATATGGTAACTGTAAAAACTAAGCTTACTGTTCAAAAATGCGTATTTTTGGTATAGCATTAGAAAAGGAATAACAAAAGTGTCTCCCCGGGCAGACACCCGCGACCGCCCGATGCCTCTTTTGTTCGAAACTTTGACGATAATATGCAAATTTTGTGTGTAATTGCATTCTGCGCGCAGTATTGTTACAGTTCAGCGGTAAAACTACCCCCTTATCCTGGCTTAACCCCGGATAATAAAAGCCCGGTGCCTAGGAATCCAGCTTGTGCAAGAACAGATATAATTTTTCTAGGAATTTTAAAAATAAAAACTCTAATTACCCTGTTTTCCCGATCTCCACGCTTGAATTTAATTATTTCGAGACTCGCGCAAATGTGCTTGTAAGTAGTATATCTCTTTAAACCGTACGTAGAGCTGTCTGCGGTCTGCCGAAATTATCCTCTGAATGTCTAAATGTTCGCGACTTACTAGTTAGGTTTGCACTAAGGCCAGAAAGTTTGTCTAACTTAAGTGAATTTAGTTTAATTATTTCCTTTGAGGAAAACGATATAAAACAAGTTTAATTTAATTATTTAAAAAAATAACTCTTTATTTAAATATTATCTCCTTTCTATCGTAACTCATTTATTAACATACTGGGGACCAATAATTTTCAGTAGAGTAGCGATTGTTTCACGTTTCCATTTCTTCAGACTTATTGAAGAATTCCTCGAGAACTACATCTTAAAGAATTTCTATATTTGTTCCGGATGGGTATTTTAATCAGTATCAACATAATTATAGTGATTAATATCCCATGAAAAATAACTAATCTGCCTCTGGTTATACTTTTGCGGAGAACAAGCAAATGGTTAAAATTGATCAATAAAATTTTTCGAAAAATACTACATAAATGATAAATTATTTTGTCTCTCTTAACATAAATATGTATTGTTAAGACGAGAACAAATCATTTTTTGTTTTGTTATTAATGCATTGTTTCCAGGTACAGTAATTATTTGAGTGCAGAGCTGAAGAAACTTCCACCACTTTACCAGGAGAACATAATAACAAGGTGGTGGTTCATCCGCGCAAATGTTCCGACAAATGAATCGGTTGGCAGCGAATTCGGCACGTTTGTGTTAACGCCAAAACCACTCCACTCACTTCAGCATCTAATGATCTCATTAACAGTTTACGCCTGACGAAAGCCCGAGTTTTCCGTCTCGAATGTGATTCGTGTATTAATAAAACTTTTCCTCTCCAAAGGAGACATTATGTGTTGGGAATAATTTCCGCGGTGCGTCTATTCCGTGCTCCCTCGCTAACCGCAGCGCCTCGACAATCTATTGAGCCCGAGGTCCTAATGATGTGTTCGTCTTTTGAAAGCGAGCCGCGTCTTGCGATCCGCGAAGTGTTCACAGCAAGAGGGCTTTTTTTAAATCATTTATCAAGGAGAGTATCTGGATTTACGCTAAGCTAAGAATATATAAGTACTCGCAGCTATGTCGTTATCTGCATCAAGTTCAAATGAGACTACTCTTTCTTTGAATTTCAGTTTGACTCGGGGAAGTTTCCTTACGTCTGATGTGGCAGCATTACTTATTCAGTCTCCAGACTAGGGATAGAGCGATCTCGAGAATACGTGTTGATTTTTGTTTATTGCATTCCTCTTTAAATTCTATTTGCCTTTTATCTCTGGAAGATTCTTTCTGCTAAGTTTGAAGATGAATATCTGAATTAATTTAGGATGTGAAATTTGATAACATCTTCACACTCGCATTAGAGGGGTGCATTTTTAATGGCTTATTTTCCCAAAATCTTTCAACCCCGCGCTTAAAAAAAGCGACGAACGTGTAAGATGTTTGATTAAAAATAACAAGTAGATTCATGAATTTTAAAATTAATTTTCAAATTCTTTAGAATCCTTATGTTTATAAATTGGCTTTTAGAGACTACGGTAGGTGAGAGCTTTCACCACTCTCACCACCCTGTGGGGAAATGGAGGGATGAGAAACGAATTAAAATCCCGCGAATGGGGTGTGATTGGAAACGAGATGACTGGGCGTGGCTCGCTGGGGATGCTACTTAATATTTTTTGTATTCATTTTGCTCCCTTGATTAATTTGTGTACCTTGAATGCCAAGCTATCGGTGATTATTACGAAGGATTTAATTTTGTTCGTGAAAAACAATTCTTCAAACAACAAATTAAAATTGTGGATTATTTTTTCAATTAGGCTTAGTATAAAATGTAAAAAAGAAATATTTCACTCTGAATGGTTGTATATAATAAATCATATTTATAATCCTTAACACATATCGCGTGCTTAATAGAACACTGGCTTAACTCAAAAACCAAGTTTTGCTCAATCTGACGTAAGTCGGTGTTTTAATAAAAACAGTCGAAAAACACGTACGAATGAAAAAAACCGATATAGTGTAATGGAGGTCAATTGGAGGAATTTGGACTTAATTTTAATTTGGAAACGATGGATTGCGTTAACACAAGCCTCTGTCTAATGTTAACTCAATTATGACCTAAACCATAATCGGACAGTTTACTATTAAGCGTGCGATATGTATTGATTCATTTTAAGTTTACAAAACAAACTTGCCTTAAGTGACTCCAACGGGATGGTTATTAGTGTTAAATATAATTGCTTCTGGCACATACATTTTTCTTAATTTTTTTTATATCATTCAAGCACATAGCCAAGATGTAAATACTCTCAGAGAATTGTGCATTCTTAATATCAGATCAACTTTTTTTGCTTCTGATATACGAGTAGTGTTTTTTAACTAGACAAAAATATTTCACAATTAAAATATCAATATGTATAAATTATGCATGGATTTTTTTTTGTACCGTATTTTATGAAGGAATTTTTTTGATGCCTTAAGGCCGTGCCACACTGTTTGAATCAAACTTTCCACAGGGGTGACCTTGGTGGAGAGCTGTGGAGCCCACGGTTGGTGTAGCGTCCACACACTGTTGTAAACAAGCTCTCCTCAGTGGAATGCGTGTTTAAACGCGCGTCCGTCCACAAAGTTTGTTTAAGGCCAAACGAAGTTTGGTTTCAAACAAGTGTCTACACAGTTTTAAACCGCCGGCGTCGGTGGAGACCGATGTGGAGAGCTTGTTTAAAACAGTGTGGCCCGCCTTTTAGTTTATATATTCCGAATCATGTTCTCGTGACAACAGTTTACTGCAGAATCGTAAATATTTTTGAACTGTTACATCAGTCGAGATTATGAAAGAAAAACAAATTTAAATAAAACTCTTGGTACTCATAAACGGAAGATGCACAAAGATACCACGTTTTTATTTCGTTAAGCCACAAAGCTTACGAGATAAGAACTGCAGTCGCCGTGTAGAGTTGTTTATGGGAGTGCCCTCGGAATACGTCCTGAAAAATTTACATCAAACTTTCTCGAGATGGTTTGCTGTAAGCAGGTATATTAAATCTCGGGAACAAGAGATAATTTTACAATTAAATTTGAATGCAAAATGAACAAAACATAACCGTTTTTTTATTTTCTTTGCGCCGTGTGGTATTTTTTTTTTGTTATACGCGAAATAACAAAGAAGGGTACCCACCGCTTACCGGAGGCTGTTATAGAACGCAGCGGCGCCCTTTCGTCAGCCTCTCTCATTCCCATCCTTGGCTGGTCCCCCGTCCATCCGGCACTGACATTAACGTTTTATTTTACTTTATCACAGGAGACACCAGGACACATTTGCTACTCCATTTTTCCTTCTATACTCAGCACACACATGATATTATTTATAACAACAATGAAATATAATCTCGAAATTCCTATTTTAAAAATTTACATAAAATAATGATTGTATGTTTGCTGCATGATACTCGTATATAATATGATATATGTATACCTAATAAAATAGATAGGTTCATATAAATAGAGAAAAGTAACTAACAGTATTACTCCAAAATGACAAATAATTTCTCCGCGGTGGAATTAGAACCCGTAAACCACAGTGCAATATAAAGTTTTGTTCTGTTACATAAGAAGAGTTGTTTTAGTGAAATAAATTAATTGACCAATAATCTAAATGATATAATTTAATAATTTAAAATAATTAGATTTATTTAATACATTTGAAGAAAGAAGGTCAGTTATCATTTCATTTCATATTCAGTAACAAAAAGAGGTTGCTTTGCTTATACTTTTAAAGACACATATTCTTCAAAAGGGCAGATATGCTGTGTTCGTACGGTCGTAGATTCATCATACTGCCATATTTTTGTCGAAACCGGGCGAGAAAAATATACCTCTTCATACGACTTGCGAAAAAATTGGTTAATATTAGTAGTTAATTAAATTTAAACAGTTAACATACAAAATTTTGTTATTTTTACAGGATAGATACATACAATATAAGTGATGTTAATTTAAAAATATATAAAACCTGAGAAATTAGCTAATTTATTTACGTTATTGTTGTGATATTTATATACATTTTGCAATAAAACATGATTCAATGAAAATGTTAAACTCACATTCAAATGTCGTTCTTAACGCCCACGTATAAAGACGCTTGTGTACTCGTAGTTCAGGTCACGTTGAGATTTAGCTGTAAATACCGCCGCATGCCCTAAGCACCCACTTTTATTATTTGAATACCCACCTTTGACAGAAGCTTTTCACGAAAGCTGTTGAGCTCTTCTTGAAAGTATACGAGGATAGTAGTTTACTTTAATTTTGCATAAATTCTCCTTCTGGCGAAACACGAGGGCCTCGTCTGCAATTCAGTTTGAATTAAGTTTTATTTTAAGCCATTCGCTTAAGGGCATGAAATTTCTTTAAAAAATTCTGCTCCCTTTAAAACAAAGTGGTTTTTATTAAAACAACAGCACTTTAAGATCACTTCTTTAATGTCAATTATCTATAATAATACATATTTTTTGTATTGAAAGGTTTACTGCAGATTAAATCAAAACAAATAATCTAACAATTCAATTAAAAATTCCGTCATGTTGAAATATGAATTTCCCAAGTTGTGAATTTTAGTTGACTTCTAATAATTTTAATTTGAAAAGGTCCTTCTAAGGGTATCTTTATATATTTTCGTTTCGCGTATATTAGAGGGAATTAATGATACAAATAAAACTGTAAAACCATTTAACTGTCTTAATAACTTTCGTTTTTGTAGAAATAAAATTATTTCTTGGGCATGTTCTTATGTCAAAAAAAAAAACTTGAGTGTGGTTTTACAGGAATTCGATTAACAAAATTTTATGGTAGGCCAAGATGGTGGTTTGCCTAACTGTTGTATCCTGACATAACTAACGCGCCTCCTCCACATTCAAAACTCCATAATAAATAATGATTACGAATGAAAACGTCTCTTCCCTAAGAGTTTTATTACAATTTATGAGAATGATATCCAATGCACAAAAAACGTTTAATACATCTTTCAAGGAGTATCGATAATTTTGCATCAAATTCCGATTTCTGAAATACAGCATCCGAAACATCGCCAGCGGATACACTATGAAGATGAGCCGATGCGCGCTTACAGCTTTTCTCAAAGATTCGATTTATTGCGCCATCAAAATAGTCGTGAAGAGGTTTTATTGTTAAGCATCGTAAACTTTTCATATTCTGTAATGAGAAATTGAATTGCAGATTTCTCCTGGCGGCTGCAAAATCAGACAGCAATCATAAATATGTTGTCATACACTTCTGAAACGATGTTTATGTGACAGAAAAGCGTATTATAAAAATCTTTGTATAGGTGGACATTAAAACTGTTTTATACGAATCAGATTCTGCTCGCTTGTGGGTTTGAATACGATTCATACGTTTATTACCTCAGTTAATAAATTCAATAAGAGAAAAACCTGAATATCATAACATAACTCTGACATGTCCCGTATTTTACTTATGATACTTGATACGTAAATCCTCTTCATTGATATCACTTCAGTTAATCTGATACTAAGTAGATACTTGAAGAAACTGAGTATATTTCTCTTGAATGATATATCTTTTATTAATACAAGCAATTCGTTGATTAGACCACGAAGTAAAAGAAAGAAGATAAAAAGTTTATCAAAGCAAAAACAAGAAAACTTATCATAATGATGAAGGTTTTATATTCTCGAAATAAATCAACCCAAATCAGTTGGGTTGGGCGGCCTTTGGGAAATTACGTCATGTTTTCACTTCCGAAATACCACAATGCCTCAAGACTAAAGTCTTCAACCAGTGCGTTTTGCCATTCATGACGTACGGAGCCGAGACGTGGACATTGACAAAAGGTCTAGTCTACAGATTCAAGGTAGCCCAGCGCGCCATGGAAAGAGCCATGCTTGGAATAACCTTGAGGGACAGATTTAGAAACGAATTTATTCGACAACAAACCAAGGTGACTGAGGTGGCTCTACGGATAGGCGGGCTGAAGTGACGGTGGGCTGGCCATATTTGTCGGAGAACCGACAGCCGATGGGGAAGACGGGTTCTGGAGTGGAGACCGCATACAGACCGACGATCTGAAGAGGATTGCTGGACATGGATGGATAGGAGCGGCAATTGATAGGGGGCGGTGGCGGGCTTTCATATATTATTATATATGAAATATATTCAGCAGTGGATGACAGACGGCTGATGATGATGATAATGAAATTAGTTAAACAAACAGTGTTTTGATTCCTAGAAAAAATACAGTTTAATATTTGATTTTATCCCTCTATTTCTAGTAAAATACATTTTCTAAATGAAATATTCCTTGAGTTTAAGTAGAAAAGGCACTAACCATCATCACCTTTCCTGTTGTTTTTTACCTTTTACTAGTTGATTATTTTGGTCATGCCAAGGGTCTAGTCCATTTGTTCTATTTATATCCCTTAAAATTCCATTTGCCTTGCAAGCAGCTGTTCACAAACACACAAACGCCGTTCAACATCTCTCGGCTTCAACTCGTACGGCACCCAATTTCCTTGTTTCTGAATCATTCCCATGACTTTCAGGCGTTTTGAAATGGCTGGTTGCGTCACTCCCAATGATCCTGCCAATTTTTGTTGCGTTTGACACGAGTCTTGATCAAGTAATGCCTCCAATTCTGCATCTTCGAAAACCTTCTCTCTTCCACCGCCATGCTGGTCTTCGACGTTAAAATCACCGTTCTTGAAGCGTTAAAACCACTCTCGGCACGTTCTTTCACTAATAGCGGCCTCACCATAGGTATTTGAGAGCATTCGATGAGCCTCAGTCGCAGATTTCTTCATATTAAAGCATAAAATTAAAACCTCCCGCAAATGACGAGAATTTGGCTCGTAAGCTGACATGTTTAATCGGGAATAACTTTATGATGCAGACACAAATCGACTAATATTTCGATGGCGTTATGTTTACAAATACTTAAGCTTATTGTATGACATCTATGATCTATTTATTCCAACTACCACTTACCGCTACTGCCATCTATTGCAAAACGGCGGAAGCAAAGTTATACACCTAATACTATTTTTGAGTTTTTCTTACAATGAAACATAAAATTCTTCATCTTTTTCAAATGCCATGTGAGGTCCCCTCGAGATCGGCTGTCACCCAGGCGTAGGCTTCTCTATCCTAAACACCTAAATACAGCTTAAATTCAAGGAAATCCACACTTTGCTCAGCGAACTCCTCTGCAATAGGAAGATTAGTTGAGCCGAAGCGTTGCCCTAGTACAGATTTCGGGGATCGGGCAGTAAGATCAGCTTGGAACAATATCCCTTCATACATTAGATGAATAAATAATTCGACAGATTGCAGATCTAAACTGAATACCTTTTTTTCAAAATTTATTCTCGAATTAAAACCCAACTTGTACATTTTGTTTAATTTTTTATCTAACCGATAGTGAATATCAGATGCAGCGCTCGTATTTAGATTTTTAAATTTAAAACACGTCGTAATGCGCCCTTGAGGTGATTACAACACAAGTTTTAAAAGTTAGCATAATATTATTATTATTTCCATTAATATTATTATTTTTATTTTTATTATTATATTATTATGTGTTAGCCGGAACAACTCCGCCATCTTCTGGACTCCGAACATATAAACATTCATTAATTACATAGTGAACATTTTTGATTCATTGCTTGTATTATAAAGATTTCTTTTTTGTTCTGCAGATAGAGGACGAGGGTAATCATGGCAACGATGAAACCCGCTGCTTCATCCTGTCCACCCTGGCGGGGCAGCACAAGTCCACGGTGACGTGCGCGCTGTGCGACGAGACGATGCACGTGTTTGACCGCTACCCGCTGGTGGACGGGACGTTCTTCCTGAGCCCGAGACAGCACACCAAGGATGCTGTGGAGGTTAGTAAAACAAAAATATACACAATTTAATCTTCCTTTATTGGTTCTGTGTACCTAGTACACATCGCTTCTAAAGTGTTTAATATCAGAAGGAAACCAACAGACATATTATATAAAATGACAACGAACGTCAACACACGCAACAAACATAACCATGTTGGACCAAAAACTAAAACTTCTTATGCACAAAGACATATCAACTATCTCAGACCCAAACTTATTCTTCTTCCTTATTGTTGACCTATGTGGTCTGTTCTCCAGAGTGTCGTTCCTCCTGTGAGGTAGATTCCCAGCTGTCCTCCCATATTTTAGGAGGTCTTCAATGCAATTGTCTGGTGGTGTCCATTCTTTAAACATAACCGTACCAGTCCCTTTTTCGCTGTCTGCTCCATCTTATAATATCCTCAACCTCACATATCTCTCTTATCCTGGCATTCCTCACGCGATCCCTCAGTGTCTTGCCAGCTATCGTGTGTCTGCCCTTGCTTCGACGCCATATGTTATTATTGGTCTAGACCCAAACTATGCAAAATAATTAACAAAACTATAATGCACAATTACAAGGAAACGTGTTTCTTTAGAGACATTATAAAAAGGCCAGCTCGAATAAAAATAAGTAATGACTTTTAAAATAGTGTTAAATTAATGTTATAATATGTATTCTACAAGACAATTCATTTAAAATTACACTATTTATTACACTATAAGGTGTGTTTCCGTCCCCTCATTCATTAATTGTTCCCTAAATTTGTATTTTATATATTGAGATTATATGTATAGAGGGCGAAGAATGCCTCCCTAGAACGGGTCACACCAGTTGGGTATTAAATCTATGTGCTTGGTAAATTATCAATAAATAAATGAAAAAATATCGGTGATATTCATTGTGTTCACTTTAAAGGTCCAGGTATCTACTCCTTGTGGCAATATGGACCAAGTATAATATAACACTTGACCATTCTGCATCAATTTGATAATTATTTAGTGTAATATAAGTATGAACACTTTAAGTTTAATGCATTGAAATAAAAATGAACATATGCCACATATTTCGCAGTACTACAAAGGATAAAAGTTTAACATCTTTAGGAGATAAAGCACCATAACTGCGTTTATCCTGTGGCACAGAAGGGATGTATAAATTTTAAATGCAGTGAAGATCCGTAATTTAACTAAGTGTGCGCCCGTAAAACGTACGCTGGAACGTGTAGCGAATTTAAAAATGTGATTTATGTTGATAGAAACCATAAAGTGAAAGAGTTTTTATGAGCTTTAATGTCAAGCATCGTAAGTTACTTCATTCAGGGAGCTTAATTCGTATAACCATTTCTGTTAAAGTACTTATTTAATTACGGGTAATGTCTTGGAGGTACATTTATTAGAGGATACACCAGTGTTTAAGATTATTTTTATGCCCAATTTGAAATACTTCGCTGCTCCGAAACGTACGCGACTGAAAATATGTTCCAAATTTAATTTACAATCGTGAAATCATTAAATTCGTGTCTTAAAGGGTTTTATGAAGACATTTGGAAGAATTGCATATGTTTTAGATGGTATTTTGAACGATTGTACATCCTTTTTATGATCATTTTGAATAATTATATACCATTTTATATGACATTATGAAAAATCTTATACTTTCAAGATGACACTTCAAACAATGTTATGCAATTTTAACGTACTCTTTAGAATGAACGAATTATATATTTATTATACATAAACTACCCTGAAGAAGAACACTTAGTGTTCGAAACTAGTAGTAGTGGTGTCTCATAATAAAAGTGTTGTTATACAAAATAAAAATAAAAGTTATTTTTTAAAAAACATTATTTAAATGTCAACACATAGTAATCTTCAAGAAGAATTATTCTTCATTAATATAATTATATATTGTTAATAAATTGAATTTTCGAACAAATCTCTGCATGTATTGTTTAAATATTCACTCATTATCAGTAGTGTATCTGTTTTAATTAAAATCTCCAGTAAAGCGAGAAATTACCAATTTAATAGAATTTTTATTGTGCTATTTTTTTTTTAATTATTGCGCCAATAAAACTATATTTCCGTAACCTTTTCACTTGTATAGCGGTAACCACCTTCGTATTTCTTATATAATACTCGGGTAGACACCTTTCGGTAGAACGGTACAGATGGAGCATAATGTTCCAATTTTGAACTTTGTGTCAGGTCTCCCGCCAACCAGTTTCCCGCGCATTTTAACTGTTATCCTCGGAAACTCGTTTCGTACTTTAGCAATTATCCGAGTCAGTTCCTGGAACATGCCGAACGCTGTCCGCGTCTGCGTCATAATTCGCTCTGGAGAAGCTTGCTAGAAATCCAATTTCATCTTATTAGGATCGCAGAGAAAAGATAACACTAAATATAATAAGAAGATAAAAAAAGATAAAAAATTATATTCTGAATTAAATTTCATATTTATGAAAAAAAAACAGGACATGAAAGAGTGCATTTAGAAATAAAATATTCATACGAATCAGTTTTTTAGTTATTATTTTCAATATCCTTGTCCATTCGATGAAAGGTATTTTTTTTAGTAAATAATTGAGTTTGGACACAAAGTAACGAAAAAGTTTAAAAAATGACTTTTTGATCCCAATTGGTGTTAAACGTAAAGGTCAATAATTGTACAAAGGTGCAAAGTGATTTTGAGTGAGTTCAAATGTAACCCTAAATATGCCACCCGTGGTACATGACAAATGTAATCATAAACAGTTTTTATTTATCTCTTATTCTTTGCGTTATATTTAAACCACTTAGCACTTTTGTAATAACCAGCATTGAGAATTGCTTTTTAAAATCTTAAAAGGGCGTTAACACTGTGGAATTAATAATCCAAAATGGCGTTTTTTTATAAATTAAAACATTTTTTTCCACTTTTGAGTTTATTTTTCTCGACATGTTTCGAAGGTTTAACACCTTCATCATCGGAAGAACGATATAAACTTTATGTTTATATCATTCTCCCGATGATGAAGGTAAAAAAACTTTAGAAAATAAATAAAAACTCGAAAGTGGAATAAACAGTGTTTTAATTCATAAAAAAAATTCAGCATTTTTTCTTTACATTCTTATATTAAATTCCCGTAAAACTGTAACGTACTTCAAAAAAAACTACCGATATCTTTGTGTACTCATTCACACAAATGCCATCCTTCTCCGGTCTCAATCTAACGATTGGTCTGCAGCAAGGCGACGCATCTTCTCTTCCACTCCCCTCGGTCCTCGGCAACTCTCTTCAACTCCGCATAAGAGGTGCAGCCCATATCTCGGTAAATCTGGTATAGGTTCTCTTGGCGAGGTCGTCCTCTGCCAATCGATCCCTCGACCATTCTCTCCAACACATTATGCAGGAAACATTTGCCATAGAAACATTAATTTATATTTTTTTAAATTTTAATTGTATCTCAATAGAGACGAAGACGTAAACTGGAAACTGAACATGGATGATCAAGGTGTTTACAGGACTTATGACCTGTCATTGGTTGGGTTAAGCGCACGCTTTATGTAATTACAACATTCCCCATTCCACCTTTGTTATTTGTGATCATGCATGACAAATTTTGGAAGATGTACGAGTATATAAACTTCAAAATCCATATTTATCTTCACGTGGCAGTTTCAGTCAGCCATCTATGTAGATTTGGTTGCACTAGTGAATTTTTTCAAGAATTAACCTATACAACCGACCCACTAACGCCATCTATGGAGAATGATTTTCGGCATTTAGCAAACTACCTTATTAACACAATGTGAAGGCTGTCGACCAACATATTGTTAGAAGCCGCTAGGAGTATTATTCCATTCTATATGCCAAAGAATTAATTTATATTCGGATCGATTTTTGAAAATGGTTCTTATTTATAGGTGAAGGTGGAGGGCCGTACGCAGTACTTGACCTGCGTGTGCATGAATTGCCTGGAGCGCCAGCCTCCCGAGCGTGCCATCCACTGCCGCTTCTGCACTCAGAAGTGGGATGGCTCCTCACTGGTGCTGGGCACCATGTACTCCTACGACATCTTCATGGCCACTCCGTGTTGCACCGAAAGACTCAAGGTAACTATCCTTTAAAGTTTTTGAATTCTTAATCATTGCACATGTTAGTTATGATTTGTAATATTACCATTGAAGCACTAAATTTTTAGTATGACATTATTAAAAACATTATTTCAAAAAGAAAAAGAGAAATAAAGTATCATAACAACACAAAGTATGGCGAATATAGAAGACATTCTTTCAATTTAACAATATTTACTTTCGTAAAGTATTTAAACACATTTTTTGCAACACTTTATTTTATTTTATCTGCCGGAGCTTCGTCAGTATTACAAAAACAAACTTAATCTACACAAAGAAATACATAACAATTGGATAAAGAATTTAGTAGGAAAATTATCCATTCGTTTTTTCGCTTCCTTATACATTAAGCCACACCCTCTCCCCCATTACAAATGTTAATATATTATTTGTTTCATTGTGTATTATTAAGATTATTTTTGTAACCCTAACGAAGCTTAGGCGGGAGCAAAACCGGTTGGTTCAATAAAAAAAATAAAGTGGTTTAAAAATAAAATATGATTTTTTTTTAACTGAATTTTTCGTTTTCTTTTTTTATACTTTGTGTACATTACTAACAATTTTTTTTTAAATTAAATATCAGACATGTTTCGGACAACCCAGTCCTTCTTCAGTAATATTATAAAGATATTTAAAATATTATAAAATTGTTTACAAATAATATTAGTTTTGACAGATGTTTGACAGATATGTCAAAACAGATCATATTTGAAAACAATTTTCTAATATTTTGAATATCTTTATAATAATACTAAGGAAAGACCGGGTTGTCCGAAACATGTATAATATTTAATAAAAAAAAAATTTTAGTTAGTGTTTTATACCAAGTATATAAAAAAGAAAAAGAAAAAATCTTACACGAAAACACGAAATATGGTGAACAAAAAAGAAATAAATTGAATTGTTTCAGTGCAACAGCTGCTTCAAGCCTCTGCTGCATCCTCAGCAGCGCCTGAACTTCTACTCGGACTACAGCCACGCCGTGGCCTGCCCGCACTGCCGCGTCATGGACACGCACTTCGTGAAGCCGCTGACTTACTGCTTCACCAAGCAGCCCTTCCCGTTTTACCAGCAGTGGCCATAACATGCGGCCCGCCAGGTGGAGCTCGCGCTCCGCCCGGCCCCCACGCCCTCCCCCCAGTCCTCAGCCACTTCGCCCAGCAGCCTCGAGAGCATCGGTCAGTTCGGGCCGCGCGCCTCCCCGCCGCGCGCCCTGCGCCCCGTCGTCAACACCTCCATGGCGCTCAAGACTCGAAGCATGTTCGACTTTGCGAAGCCCGAAAAGCCCACGATCTCAAACCTCGAAAACAGGCCTGCCAAAACTCCGACTCCCGCATCGATCGCCGATTCTTTCTCTCTATTGAACCTCAACTGCAACGACAAGTTTTCTCTCAGCTCCATTTGGTCCAAAACCTCGGAGAAGTACTTCGGGCAGGGCGAGTCGCTGCTCAAGGTAGGCTGGGACGAGCCTCGCGTGACGCTGCCCGCGCGCTCCCTGCCAGCCAACCCCAACCCGGGATCCTGCATGCAGCTCTTTTCTAATGAGTTCATCCACTATCTGAACCAGATTGCTTAAGAACGTGAAGTTTCTTTTCAGATACGCCGTCTTCAACGCCCACACCCTGATTTGAATACTTTTGGATTAACCAACCGGAAAACATTAAATAATTATGCTGTAAATATATTGCTTCCTATGTGAATTGATATTGAATCCTTTATTGTATCGAATTTATGTCTTTTATCAAACTGTTTGAATATTTAATTGTTGGTGTGTTACATAAATATTACAATTTTCATCGAGAAATATTTTCATTGTTATTTAAGATAATTCGGTTACATTCGAAAAACAGTTATTTAGTTTGAATCTTTAGACAAAGTACACTAAATTTGCATTTCTTTTAAAATAGAAAATTTACGCGGAGGCGTTTTATTCCAGATTAAATGTTAGCATTTGTGTAAAATTATTTATAATAAAAAAAAAACATTTTAATCATTTTAGTCAAATCTATGGAAAATGTAAAAATGTTACATTTTGTTTGTTTTCGTTATTATTCTTTAATTAAATATTTGTAAATTATATCTGTTCTTTATGAGAAATATCTCGCAGTGAAATAATTTTCATTCTGTTATACTTTATATCATATTATGTACTGTTGTGTGGTTTTAGAATAAGTTACTCTTAAGTCTCGTGGTAGTTGGGGAACCGAAACATGTTAATTAGTTCAATTTTGTTTAAGCGCACGTATCCTGGTCATACACACATCTTTCTTCGGTGATTTGGTGATATTATCGATGGACAAATCGTTTCGAGTAGAAGTCTCGACATTTGGTTGTTTTGAACATTTCGTTTTCCCCATTCAATTAATAACTAGCTGTACGGTGATAATAAGTAATATTAGTGATCAGAAGCAGGCACGACCCGGCCCGTCCGGGATTCGGGGAAAGATTAGTGCAGAAGTCAGCGTTAGTAGTTTAGATTTTTAAAACTTTGGAAAATATTCGGATTACATAACTCGCAGTTACTTTTTATATGAACATAAGATTAAGGTTTAAAATTGTAAGTTTTTGTATTGATCTTAAAATTTAAGAATCCTCTTTAAGGTTTTTTTATAATATTATATTGTGGAGTAATCTTTAGCTGCAGTGTGATTTCAAGTGATATGAAACGTAATATTAATGTGTCGAGGATAATGTCGAATTATTATTGTACGGGTGGGGAGAGAAGTATGCGGAGACAGGGAATGCCAAATAAAAATTTATGTCCTAAATAGTCTCGTACTTTTAATATTATAACTTTTATACCGTACTTTATACGAAATTTTGTATTTTCTGTCAAAATTAACAATCATAATGTCTAGGATTAGGGGAAAATCGAGATTCGAGAATTTTCGAGATACAAAGTAAAGCGAGTCTTCGTCTTCGCGTACATGAGTGCGTAAATATACACTTTTCGGAACTTTTCCAGCTCCGCTTTTCGTTGTGTAGGTTTCACTTCGATTTTCGGAGTTTTTCACTATCACATTTTATATCACCCAATTCAGCATACTGCCCAATGTAAATAGGTGCAAAAACATCAACCCGATTTAGAATCAAATTACCCGGCGCGTGAGCAATTTTCTTGGACGTGAAGGCTCACGTATATTACCGAATAAAAATTCATCTTAGTTACGACAGAAAAACAAAAGAACGCATTTTCGGAGAGTGAATAAATAAACGTGCGTCTGGCGTAAGAACAATATAAGATGTATTTACTTGTGTATACATTTTACTTCCTCTTTGTATCGTTGGTGGTTTCTTTACCTAGAACTTTCCCGATGTTTGTGTATGGTTTTGAATGATAGGTACCTATATATTATCTTTGATCTCAAGTGTTGAGTGAGTGTGTTCCGAGTTCAGCCACCCTCGCGGCTCTCGAGCATTATCCAGTGTGTGAACATGACTTTATTTTCTCATCACAGTATGCAGTACGTCAGCCCTCCACATGCTTTCAAATTTTATTTCCTTTTCTTTTGACACAGATATTTAAATCTTATTGTTCGTTCGTATATTATAAGCTGTTATAAATTACATATAATTCTATTTATCGAAAATAGAAGTATATAAATGTTTAGTATATAAAATTACATTTAAATGTTGATATTTTAAAAGAAATTTAAAAACAGAGAACATCTGATGAAGGAATCGTACAAATTAAATGTTTCTATTTTTATGTGGAGGGTCTGATTTTTTATGAAACTTTTCTTTAGGAGTTCAAAAGAACGGCATATCATCCTAATTATTTAGTCCTGTTTGCGTAGAGTTCGTTCGGTCACAATTATTCGTCACCAGTCTGCCGCGACCGGTTGCCATCGCCCTAGAGAATCCCTGTAAATAATAATACTTATTATTATATTAATTATATAGTCTAATATCCCTTTATATAAAAGCTAATAGACAAACCCTTGCGAATATTAAAATAAATAAATACCTGCATTTACCTCAAATAAATAACATTATAAATATGCACTAAAGTGAATGAAAGAAACAATTAAGCGAAGGTGGCGCCACTCGCCGACGGCGGCGTCCGGCGTCCGCCACCGTCGTGCCCCAAGACGCAGCGGGCGGCGTCGAAGTCTTTCTCCGGTTTGGTGTTTTCCAAAAAAATTCTTCCATACAAATCCATTAGATATTATATTATGTAACTATCGAAATTTTATGTCCAAAAGTATCATATTTATAAAAATCTACAATTTATTATTAACCATACATAATATGCACTTTTAATCAATAACACTTACAAAGTTTACCCTCAGAATATTGTACTATAGATTTTTAACAAAGTAACAGTAACTCTTTCTTGTTTTCGGCGGTTAAATCGGATTCCTTGTACTTAAGATGTCTCGTTTGTTCTGTTTGGATTATATATTACACTTCAACCAACTTTCTATCCGGTTTCAGAATGAATTGACAAAAACAAGAAAGAGTCAGAGATTTTAATAGTGTACTCATATTTACAAAGAAATAAATCATTAATAGAAAAATAAATTATAAAGTTTCATAACAAAACGCCTTCGAAATTTGCAATCCAATGTACAAAAATTGAACATCATACTAAACAGAAAATACATACAAAGAGCGGTGAATATAAGTTTTTATGTATTTTTTAATCCTTAACTTTTCCATTTGATATAATTTATCAGGATTTCCATTTTCTTTCGGATTTAATATTTTATTAAATGGTCATTTCGTGGTATAGACAATTTTTCTTATTATGACTTTTAAATAATTTATTTCTTATTTACCAATGATTCATCGTTAGTAAAGTTTATTAGTAATTTTTGTTTTAGTCAAATTTAAATAATGTTAAAACAATATTATATTATGTAAATTATTTTGCACATTTGTTATATCTTTATATTTACTAATTTATCGTCAAGATTTTATTTCCTAACCGTTAAAGAGGTGTAGTTTAGTAAATCGCTTAAAGTACAAAGAAAAATTAGTTACTTTTGCAAATTCTATCAAATAAATAACAAATAAAATATCAATACCTATTACGATTGTTGAAGAGAGATTAAATAGGTACTTATCCAATGTGTTATAATATATTCAATTATTACAAATATTTCCAATTCAAGTTTTTCGTAGGGCGAAATATTAAATATCTTACCTAAATGCTTTTACTCTAATAATAATTATTAATCGACATCCTCTTTTTATACGTTTGTATATCAAAGTCGTTTTGTTAAATCACGAAATCATTTTTAAGAAAGTTTTGGAAAACTACGCTTCCAATACAATCTTTAAAATAACCTACTTCGTCGGTTTATCGTTTAAATTTATTTAAATTCATAAGGAAATAATTAAACCGTTGATATTTATAATAAAAAAATACAACGTTTGTTTCTCATCATATAATTGTAATATATCTAGGATATAACTTCTCAACTCATTCCCAGAAGCTTTTCCACAAAATGTATGAACGTGTCGTATGCATGGAAACTATCGTTTCTAAGATATAATGCACCTTTGAATTTAAGAAATCAAAACTAAAAACAAATTCCATCATCTAAAAAAACCGTTTGATTGTATTATTTCCTTATCTGCGTACTTACATCTTGTAATACCTATTATATAATAATATATAACATTCGACCGAAAGTTTGAATTTCGAACTATTGTATAAAATGTGGGAAATATCATAATGTGTATATTCTCATATCATACCAACTATGGAGATAAGAATTCGTGTTTTTTAACTTGTATTTTGTAAAATACTAAGTGTGTTTTTGTGGTATATTAATTTTAATTGTGTCTTTGTTTGACGTAGTCGACTCAATGGAACTACCTGAAGGTAGAAGAAATGGCTGGTTTGAGGAACAATGCAAAATTCGAAAAGATAAAAACATCAATGCTGTCTTCCGGTTGTAAGAACTTGCCGCGATTGTTTTTTGCCAACATCGGACTAGTACCAAGTATCTCGAAATCAAAAATGCTTAAACTTTGGAACTTAGAATCTATTTTAGTATACGGAAATTCGTCTTAGAATAGTGTCTGAATCATTGTTCTATAATATATATTTTGATACGCGATTTTCTCAAAGTTTTCCAGTAGAACGTTAAGGGGGAGGCGAGGCGAGTGAGCAGCGTTCTTGTGTAACAAAGGGAGCTGCGGCTTGATGTGCCTTCAATTTGATTTGACTCTCGCACCAAACTATACGTATTCTTCAATAAGCAACAATGTCGATTACCTTACCCGTTTAAAGAACGTGCTTAGAAACGCGTCCCGAAATATGAAATCACAACGAATACATTAAAGCTCATTCCGTGTAGCGTATTCCGTATAAAATGTGTAAAGCACGACGTATAATGACTTTGTGCGTGCATAGAGATGATCCCAAAGAGTAGCCTTATCCGTGGCTCGAGCGCGCCGACCCCCGAGCTTTCCGTAGTTTTAACGATTGGCCTTTTCGATTAACGACGGATCGTTGATAAATGTTCGTGAATATTATTAACTAAGCAATCAACTTTTTCAATACCTTAAAAATAAACTTAAAGTTATCGATTCGTCATAAGTCATTTTGTACTCGACTAAGGTTTTTTACGTAATGAATAAAGGAAAAAAATTGATCAAAATTAATAAATTTTCAAGGCTGTTTATATTGCATAAGATTGTAAATGTAAACTTTTGTATCGATTGTGGGGTAACTTCAAAATACGAAGAGTGAACTGGCAACGTCTGTGTTAAATGCGAATTTTCATCTTTAAATGTCCGTTTCCCGCCTGCAAGAGGTGAGTGTTCTACTGCGTTGGACGAAATGGTCATCGGACATTTAAAGGGGGAATATATTTTTTCAAACTTGGCAATTGTAAATGATTGCGGCCACTGAAATCAAATGTGATTTAACTGATAAATGGAAACATAATCTTAAAAGTAATTTTGTACGAAAACGCGGGGTTCATCAGGGTAAGATTGTCGAGTAGAGTACTTTTATACAGTAGCTGTATGATTATTCATTCATTTCATTTGTATTGATTAACTATGAATAAGATTGATTTCCTAAATCTAAGTAGGTGTCCATTTTTATCTTCTGGTGTAAATTTAATCTTTTCGGCAACAACTAAGATGGTGTATCCCAAAGCGATAATTAGTTATTAGTGACGTAGTTTTACATTCTCAACTTAACTGTTATAAAATAATCACTTTTGTATTAATTTGTATTATTAGGAGTTTAAGAAACTTCTTTGCCTGTATTTTTGGCAACTTCTGCAGAATTCTTCATTAAACAATGTTTCCAAAGAAATTTCCCAAAAAATGGAATTTAACACTATCAAAAATATGTGTTATTACAATGATTGGTCACACTTTATACAAAAAAAAACCTGTCGCACCTAACTGTTCTATTATACTATACTTTCGAGTAAAAGAGAGTGTGATATTGTATCTGCTCTTCGTTTCATATTATTACGTATGTATCTAATCTAATCTTAAGAATCGTCTAAATAATTGTCTTCAAGATTTGTTTAAATATAAATGTGTTGTGTGAATGTTTTGTTTCGTAAACTATCTGTAGTTTTTTCTATATTGAAATGTTATTAATCCTAGGATAAAGATAATTTGGCATTCAGATCGCAATTTAATTGGAACTTTAAAGTCTCACACATTTGTTAACAGAATTATACTGTATGTGATCCATACAAATATTAAAGTCATTGATAACATTATACATCGATTCCTCTACAGGAACATTTGATTATTTACTCGGTCATATATATTTCAAAATTATTGATCTGAATCTCATATTCATGCATAACAACTTAATCGTCTAACAAGTTATCTTACTTACTTTATATTATATATGTGTCTAAGAATATTCATATGTCATCGTATTCGTGTATTTGATTAAAGTAATCTTTTTTGGAAAGTGAAAATTGGAATGCAATGAAGAAAAATATCTTTCCAATTAATGTTCGCAAGCGAATTGTAAAAAAACTGTTGTAATTAAGTGACGGCAAAGAAAAGAAATATGGGTCCGTTGTTGCATCAATTGAAATTTGTTTATTGTTTTCACAAGGATTGTGTGTTGTAAATAAGTGTATATGGTCGGTGGCTTGTGAAGAGTGAGTGTAAAGCTGCTAGCCAAGAAAGCGCTTACACTATCGTTTGATCTTATAAGCATACATCCTGCCCAAACCGCACAAATCACAAGTCACCCGGAAGAGTCCTCGTGAGCGCAAAGTTCTTGGACTAAGGCGAAGGAATCGTTTGTATGTATTTCTAACTAGTGATTACCGATAATTTATTGATAAATATATTTTTCTATTGATGTCAATGCAAATGGAATTGTATGTTATGATACTCGGTTACGAAACTGTTAAGAGAGCCTATTTTTGAAAGCTGGATTCGGAAAGATTATGATAGTGTTGGATATTTGAACAATGGCAATACACGTTGGCTTACCTTTCGTGAACATTGATATTTTTCTTCGCTACGCGAAATGTTGCGGGTCGTGGGGTTTAAAGCGTTATATTTTATTGGCGGATTTGTTATTTCATAATGGTAAGTCTGGAAGTAGAACATAAGAAGCTAAAGTAAGAATGTTTCGAAATTTTGATTACGGAAATTTAGATTCGACTAACGCGAGGGAATTAGTAAGTAAGTTCACTCTTAAAAAGAGTTTTCGCAGATAGTTTAGGCTTAATGTTTTTTATACCAGCTTGGTGTTGTGACATACTAATTAAAGGAACCTAAGTAAGATTTAAACGCGTTTTTTATACGATTACTATTGCAGCGATACAAGTAAATCAAACTGTGTAGTGGGTAAACTCGCCCCTCTCTGGGAAGTCCGCACTAGTCTGACGCCCGCGACTGGCTCGGGTTCCGATGGTCTCCAAGAACCTTCCTAGTTCTTAGGAACTCTTGAATAAGTAATAGCTCTCCAGGCCGAGTTGCTGTCATTTGACGCGGACTCTCCCCTGATCATGTTTCGTGTTATTTTAGTTTAAAGTCGATGTAAGAGAAACACTTTGGTTTTCTCCTTATTTTATTCCTTACATATTTTTTAATGGAACAATCGAATACAAATCCCTGTACAATGATAAACTTCTAAGTTCAAATGAAAATCCACATCAGTAAATAAAGTACGGCCATCATACCGGTTATTTAAAAGAAATCGTTGATACACTGAAATATTTCTATAAACTTATAATATGGGCCATATTGTATAATAAGTTATTCCTCCTCCGTTTTACCCAGGTCATTGGAAAGGAATATAAAATGGAAAACTAGTCCCATCATTTTTATACATCTCCTAAAGTACAAATGAATTATTCTTGTTATTTAGTCCAATTTCGTTTTTTTTGTTTGATCTTGTTGATAAGTGAATGAGACGCATAATACCTTACACTTTGCGACAAGGAATCACAAATTGTTTTATTGGTTTTGGCGCCCCTGCTCGCTCACTGTACCGTCGGACGCAGGGGCGCCGGGAACACTGTTGAGTAGCTAATTCTGTATAAAGCCGCTGCGTGACTCCAGGCAGCTTTTTTTGAAAAAGAAAAATACCAAAAGGAAATGCACCAAGAGCGGAGATAGCTCGAAGAACACGTTTTTTTTTATTTATTTTTATGATCAGACTTTGAAGTCGATTTTGTTTTAATTCTTCATAAGTGTTCTAACGTTTTCAAGAAAAGCTGACTGATTTTCATTAATTGCTTATTTGTTTTTAAGTAAAAAAATCTTTTGAATATCTTATTGTTGAGTCTGCGTTCTTTAAAAAAAACACATTTGAATAAGCGTACCGATTGCATTTATTACTATACGATCGTCTTTCAAAATACATTATTAACGCGAATCAAAATAAAATGTTTAGTTTAGGTTAAGAATTTTTTAAATATTTAACACCAAAGGTTTTTTTTTACAACAAAATATTAAGATTAACTCGTACTTAAATAAATACAAAAAAACTATTTTATTAAATGCGTTTTTGAAAACAAACAACGGTTGACATTAAAAATTAATACTTTGCTTTATTTTTTGTATTTAAGTTAAATATATATTATGTTCCGACTTATTTAGAAGTGTTTTAATACAAAGAACGCAGAATTGTATATTAATTCATTATTTTCTTAATTTGTAATGTACATTTTTATTTTATTGTAATTAATTAAATGTAAAACAATTAGTAATATTATTTCCTTTAATCTAATGCAAGATAAGCTGCTTCGTTCTTTTCGTGTGACAACCCAGGTTTTGGTTTCATTGAAGCAGAAACTACAGACCCGGTCACTGGCCTAACTAAAAACTTCAGAAAAGTTTATTATAATTGCACATTTTGACTTTTGTTTATTCTAATTTATTTTATGAGTATTACGTTTGATATTCGAAGATGATTCGATTGTTTTTTTTTAAGATTTTTGTTTTCTTCGATAAAAGTTAGCAAACATTTGTCGCCATTTAAAGGCAAACAAAGTGTTATACATTTGTTGTTTATTTATTTTCGTTAATTTAAATCAATTTTACAAGTGTTCCGAATACACGTTTTGAAATAGATTTTGAAATCTATAATTATTTTACGGCTTGACAAGTGTTGACACCTTTTGTCGGTAGAGTATTTTTGAACATTCTGCTTTCAGCGCGTTTAACCATTTATTATATTTTAGCTTGAATTATTATTAACATACACAATTGTTGAAAAATTTATGAAATGGTAAACAACACCTTTACCTGCTACACAAAGGAAACTTTTCTGTAAACCATAATTACGATCATGTGTAATTAACTTTTGAAAAATAAATATTACTATTACCTTTATTATATATGGATAATATAATTTCACCATTTGAGAAATAATGGAAATAAATTATTAAAAAATACCAATGTTATTTTATTTTAAAACCTACTTTCCCTATGCTTATACCACCAATATTTAAAAAATAAAACCTTATCAAAATTATCCTAAATATAACAGATAACACATTAAGATACCACAATACATACGAGTTTGAAACAATCTCGTTCACAAAAAAAACAGTACAGAATCTCCCGAGTAACCCAGCCGGCAATGGAGAGGAGAATGTTGAACATCAGTTTGCGAGGGAGAAAACGAAATGAATGGATCAAACAAAGGACAAATAGCTTCATTAAAGTGGAATTGGGCTGGCCTTATAGTGAGGACAACGGACGATCGGCGGACCAGACGCACACTGGAGAGGCGACCGAGAATCGCCCTCAGATACCCGAGTACACCCCAAGCAAGATGGTCTGATGACATAAAAAGTTGCAGGAGGTTAAAGGTACAGAGTGGTGAGGAAGTAGCGAAGGGGGCCTATTTCCAACATTGGACGACTAATGGCTGATGATGATCTTCTTCTTCTTCTTTTAATAGATCTGACGAACTGTGACACAGAAATCATGTCTCGTTGGATGATGAGGTCCAGCTGTCCTTTCATATTTTAGGCGGTCTTCCAGATGGGCGACGTCCGGAGGGGATTTCACGAGCGGCTGTATATGCAAGTCTGTCACCATCCATTTGGGCTACATGGTCCCTCTAGTATCTTCTTCTGGATCAACTCCACTGAACGATATCCTCTATTTCGCAAGTTTTTCTTATGTCTGCGTTGCGGACACGAACTCAGAGAGTTTTTCCAGTAATTGATCTTAGGACTTTCATTTCCGATGTTCTTAGTAGTCCCTTGGTTCGTACAGTGTCGGCCCGCGTCTCTATAGCGTACGTCATGATAGCTTGTGATGATGATGATATAAATTTGTATTTCTACTTTCATGAGTATATTTATCTCAATATTTATTGTGAGAACGAATTTTAGATTTTTTTTAAATATTTTGAACGATTTTTATAAATTGTATCGTTCTCTGATGATGGTGGATACCTTTGATATAAAAAGAGATAAATAAACTAATATAAAACTTGGATTGATCGGCTTCCTAACCGAAAAAGCTTGCTGGGGGACCTCGATGTTAAGAGAATGAACAAGACAGACAGTGTTACATAGACAATTTGTTGACTTATCTGCACGGATTTGGGGGAAGGGAAGTTATGGAAATACAATACATTGGATCTTGGAAGACTTGAGAAGATTTGATGGCTAGAAGTTAAAATATGGTCATCTGTATCTAATTATTTTATTTTACTCTAGGGCACAGATCCCCTAATATCTGATATAGGGGATTTGGGTTCAAGTCTGGACACGACCCTATTCCTTAGTGAGTTATTTTCTGATTATATTATTGTATATAAATATAATAAAAATCTAATACCATTGATATAAAATCAGAATTTAAATCTCGGAACTCCCTTATATACAAGGCTCGTAAAATGTATGGAGATCTTCTGGAGGAAGTCAGAAGTGAGTAGAACATGAACAAATTTGGAAAAGAAATAAACAAATCTGTTACCAAAATGTAGCCTTATATTGATTATTTTTTATTGTATAAAGTTTTTTATTTTGTTATTAGAACATGTGTTTATTTACATGTGTACGTATTTTCATGTACAACGAATCGTCATGGACATCCTCGTTTGGGTGATGTTGTGTGGGTCTATGACGGTTTAGCCTCTCTCGGGATGATTAGAGGTCGAATCATTTATTATTGACACTGATACACTTTGACACTTTGAAATTTTTTCCTCGTCTCGTATATTCAAAGTTTTCTATAGGCTTTCTGAGATGTTCTGGCGATTCTAAGAAAAGAGAGGGCCACATAAAGACTACAGATAAAAAGGTACGCTGCCCTTGCATAAGTGTGCTGTGAACAAAATACTTACAGCCGATATGCATATATCTTAAAGGAATTTGGATATCAGAAAAAGTCGTGGTTCAATGTTGAAAAAATAAGCCATCCGCGATTTCCGAGACCTAAAATATACCAAAGTACATTACAGTATATTGAAAATTTCATATGATGGTTAGATGCTTATTTTTGTTTCTTGAACATTGATGGAAAACTCTAATATGAAATTAAATTACTAATATGAATGAAAACGTATTTTATCTGGAAATTTTATTATGTTTTACTTATCTAAAACAGAGTACATGTGATACCCGAACTCGACTATGTAAAGTACCTAGAACTAACAATGGACAAACAACTAAAAAGGACAAAACACTTAGACAACCTAACAAACAAGCTAGCATCACTATACTCCCTCTTCTACAAAATACAAAATTACATACCAAGAAAAGAAAAAGTTATGATGTACGAAGCGTATGCTAAAAGCCGGCTAACATACTCGTATATGATTCCCTTCTGGGGGACAGGAAATCAAAAGGACATCTCCAGACTCCAAAGACAGCAAAATAAAATAATAAAATAATCCTTCATATAAAGCACTCACTTTGTGGATAGACATTTTAAATAATTATATAAATAAAATAACTTTGTATTTAACCAAAAACTTAACTTTGTATTTAATCAAAAAGGCCATAAATAATAAACAAAATATCATTAATAACCAAATTAATTTATCGTTCAGCCCATTACTAAAATTATTTCCAGCAAAGTTAAGTAATTCTTTATAAATTGGTATTCCCTTATTTTTGTTGTGTTCATTGTTATCCACGTATACCTCATAGACCTTATAATGTTAATGTATATTTCCGACTAATTTGCTATTTTCGAACATTTTTAATTACTTATTCATTTATCTATTGTTCCCCTCCTAATTTGCATTTCTTAGAATATTGCTATTTCAAAGGTAAACATTTGTTCCAATTATCCCTTTCCTTCTCGCACCCCCTACTCTGATTTCACTGTTTGTTATTATATATACACCTAAGAATTTTATGTTTGTTTAGTTATTATACTGCCCTGATGAAGCTTGGGTCCAAGCGAAACTAGTTGGCATCAATATAATAACCCTACCGTGGTTAAATACAAAGTTATTTTATTTATATAATTAATTAATAAAATAATCTTATAACTTTAACTATCTTATCCCAACAAGGAAGAGACAACAGACAGCAGCTACAAATTAACTAAAAATTCAGACATACACAGACACTGGACCAGGAACTGTGACAGATATCACTTACCGAATGCACGAACTAAGACAGGACAATCAAGTATATTGAACAATGGACTGAAATTTTACAATGAACTACCAAAAGACACAAGGAGTCTCAGTACAAATTAATTTAAAAAAAGCCTGAAACATTATATAAATACAAGTTAAATCTAAAAATGTATCCATATAACCCAATTGGGTTTTTAAAAAAATAAAATAAAATAAACATTTTCATAGTATTAATTACGTCGGATGCACTTAAAGCTAGAAGGGGAGATGGACAGGCGAGTGCGAGCAGCCTTGATCTCTAAATAATGGGTGCATAATACTGTTATCCATCATACATCGGGCTCAAAGCAAGGGGCTGGCTGTACGCGCTATGTGCATGTGTACATACTCGTACCTGCATGGGGCGGAGCGTTGCAATGTGTAGGCTATTTCAATTTCCTTTGAGGGCAGTACGTTTACTGATTGCAGATTCTAATTAACTCGCATACGGCAGTGTGCGTGTACAATCCTTTGAAATACAACCTCTAACTATAATGAAAGCGGAAAATCGTCTTCTTTGTTTTGTATTTTTTATATATATTATATATTTAATATATCCTGAAATTCTAGTCAAAGATATGTCTTTCTTATTAACGGAAGTACGTTCAGAAGACAAAAACTACTCTCGACTTTAGAGAGTATATTGCCTTCCTAAAATCGAACTATATCTCATGCGTTTCTTGTATTAATACCATAGATTTCCTAAGCATTAATTTTGTTTTTAATATATTTTAAGTAAATAAAGATATTTTATTGGATTTGATGATATAAACTCCCTTTTTATTAAAAACCAATATTTAAACTTCTTTTTTTTTGCTTCCTCTTAATTTAGGTCGTGTGACCTGTTTGGGATGGTGGGATGTCCTGAGATGCTGATGTCCAGCCATCTCTCCATCTCTTCGGCGGCCTTCCTGGTATTCTCTTGCTGCTTGGGTTTTCATCTTTAACAATTTTTGCAATTCTTGTATTCTCCATGCGGTCCACGTGGTCTCTCCAAAAGCGCCTTTTGCTTCTTCCCCATCTCACTATGTCTTTAACACCACAGACAGACCTTATCGTTTCATTTCTGATCCGAGGGTTTTGTCTGCGATAAAGCGTAGGGTTCGCATTTCTGCTACTCTAAGAAGGTTCTTAGTTCTATTGGTATCGGCTCTGACCTCTATTACATACGTCACGATGGGGCGAACGCATGCCTTGTATATCTAGACTTTAATTTCGGTTAGCATGTGTATGTTCCTCCATATGGTGTCGCGCAAGCAGCCAGCCACGGCTGTCGCTTTGTTGGTTTGTGCTCGCACCTCGTCGTATAAGTTAATGTTTTTTTTCATATTTATACAATAACTTACGATATCACCTTATTAAACTTTTATCAAAGCAAATATTTTTTACACATTTCAAAAATGCGAATTTCAAAAATCATTTTTTTTTAATATAGAAAAGAAAGATTGCAGTCCATTTATTTAAAAGTCATATTTTCGTTGATCACTCATATTGTTTACATTTGTATGCACTGTAGTAGTAGTTGTCTTTTTTAGCTTGCATTTTAATAATATTTATTATTATGTTTTTGTATTAATCTAATTTCTTACTTCATATATAATGTTGTTTTTTTTTGCATAAAGAAAAATATTTCTTGAATAAATTATCAATTTTGGGATAAAGTCAAATTATTGTAAGATCATATAATTTGGCATTGTGCGAATAAAGATATGATAATTCAGCAAATCAAACTAGTTTCATTATTAAATCTAAGAAAACATTTTTTTCTCATAAAACAGCAAAATTTCAAAATGCTTTGATATTCGTCACCTGTAGTTTAGTTTTTAGTTGGCTTCCGTAAATTGATTTATTTGCTCCCTTACTTAATTCTCAGGTCCCAGATATTACGTAATACTTTTGCCCCCTAGACACACATTCTCCCCCTGAATGTGGCACGTTTTTCGATTTTATTTCAAGGTTATTCAGCATCTTGTCCTGTTTGCCCTTCGGAACCCCATGTACCTTGGGCTCCCCCTTTTTAATACCGGGTACCTACCCCGGCTGGATTAACCCTTCATGTTCCGGCACCATCAATCGAATGTTGAATAAAATATATTCGAATCGTTGCACTTTTATAGCAACTATAATAGATCCATGGTTCTTACAACGTTAAAATTATTACAAATGTATTTTGTTTCATTGTATTTCCATGAGTTAATAAATCATTATGTTTCAAATTTGAAAAGAGAATACTGTACAAATGGTTAAAGTTAAAACAAAGAAATTTTCATTTTAAAAATTCCGAACGGCTATAATAATTGTTTGAATTTATAACTCGAGACTTTATTACTCTGCCTCTTTGACTTATGTTAATATTCCTTTTGTTATTTTTGTTTTTATTTTAAATCTATAGTTTCGTTGCTATTTTAAATCTATAGTTTCGTTGCTATTTTAAATCTATAAAAACTCTAATGAAAATCTCGAAATATTCTATATATTTAGGTGAAAAGATTGTTATTTTATATTGTATAATAATAAATATTGATCATGAAGCAAGAATTATTTCACGCCTTGCTGATGTTAAAATACGGTTAAAAAATAATTAATAATGTTAATCATTTTTTAACGCAAGGCGCATGCGTCTTGCCTGATATGACCTATGGAGCCGACACGTGGACGCTGATAATGGATCTGGTTTAGCAGTTCCAGATGGTCCAGAGTGCCATGAAATGACTCATACTTGGAATAACCTTAAGGGACAGAATTCAAAAGAATTTATTCGAACACATAAAGGTGACCGAAGTGGCTCTGAGGATAGGTGGAGTGAAGTGGCTGTGGGCTGGCCATATTTGTCGGAGGACTGACGGCCGATGAGGGGACGGGTTCTGGAGTGGAGACTTTGTAGAGTTGGACGTCTCCCTGCCCGATGGACCGACGATGTTATAAGGATTGCTGGACCTAGATGGATAAGAGTGGCGATGGATAGGGTGCAGTGGCGTCTTTTGGAGGAGGCCTACGTTCAACAGTGGACGATAAACCGCTGATAACAACAATAACAGCAACAACATTATTAGACGTCAGTTTATTTAAAATATTTTCTTTATCCCAAAAACGTTGCTCCGACCGTAATCTCAGCCATCCCCTATTCTCCATTATGGATGCAAAAGCTGGACATTCAAATTTGATATTAAGAACCGAGTCGATGCTCTGATGATATAACATATCTACACAGACAAATTCTAAGCACCTCCTAATAAGAGAGTCATACTAAGAACTTAAAGATGATGATATGTTATATAATTAAGATTTATCGTGCAAGGAGGTCAACTTGAGATTTTTCGCATTAAAATAGAAAAAAAAGTTTAGTCGGATAATGTCCAAACTTCTGATTAAGGAACTACTAACAGGATGAGGAAAAGCGCTTGACAGCTCTTTAAACCAGTTATTTCCTGAACTGCAGCCTGAATGCCAATCTTTACTCCAAGACAGCGAAAAATCTGTTCACATTTTAAATATTCTCATGTCAAATTGCTTGTGTTAAAATTTTCTTCATATGGTTTAATTCTTAGAGAGAATCTAAGACCATTTTTAGTATTTTCATTGATATGCGATAAAAAAAATAATTTTTTAATTTCATTTTTATTTTTTCTTAAACAATTATGTAAAACTACATATAAAAAAAATTCGAATAAAAACTTCTGTTTTCTAGAAGTTTCATAATATTTAATGGGAATGATATTTTTCGCTTTACAAAGACTTAATCAAATGCATTACACATATAATACATTTAATAATGCCTTAAGAGGCGAAACATGTCAGAACCATAAAAAATGATAAAACTTCTATAAAATAAACTTTTTCATTCGTATTAATAAATAATAAGTACATTTGTAATAATTTAAATGTTCAAGGTCAAATATGAAAATCTTCTCTGAAAGTGTTGCTTGGTAAAGCACTACATACCTGCAGTGCATATATATCATCGGCGGTCTGCATGGCAACAAGCCCCCCTACTGTACGCCCCTCGTCCCGCGCACCCCGGAACAACCCTCGCTTTCACCCCTCTGTCCTTGAAACTGATTAACCATCCCCAAAGGGCGAGGGTAGTCGCCAAGGGCCGGCGCAAGAACCGCCGAAATTATCCAATTTCTGAATTAATCGGGCAGACACGATGACCAATTTGAATATTTGTGTCTTTACTTGGTTGAAACTCAAAAGAACAATAGTATCCCTAAGACGAGTATTTGATTAAGAAATGTCTGATGAGGAATCTAATTCCGAATGATATGAAAATGTATAATTTATAAAACGACCAATATGAAACTGGTTCCAACACTTGTATTCTCCATATTCCTTTATGGTTACTCTTGGATGATGCGAGCATCAGAGAGTTCCAAAATTGATGTGGTGCTGGCGACGAGATGTGGTGCTGGCGACGAATGCTGCGCATACCCTGGATGGCGAGAAGAACGAACCAGTCGATCCTTGATCAGCTGGGTATAAGGGTACCATTTTCAGGGGTTTGCTTTCTGAGAGTGTTAAAATATTTTGGTCACATAGTCCGGAAAGATCAGGACAACCTTCAAAACCTCATTATTATGGGCAAAGTACACTGAGCCGATGGTAAAATCAAATCAGGGCGCTGACTGGCCTCTCAATATCTGCAGTCTGGAGGCTGACAATATCTACAGAAGAAGATGAGAATTAAGATAATCAAAATTTGACGAAAAAAGCAGTGAAATTTATCGTTAATTAATTTAATCGTGATCAAATCAAACGAATTCAGAAGTAATATTCTCAGTCATGTTAGAATATGTCACATCAAAATTATGTTCAAAACAAGATACGAGTAAGAATTTGATGTTGAATGTAGAAGAATAGAAAAATGTGTCAGCTGTCTTTTTTGGTTATAAATCGAAAGAAAAATCATGATAAGTTTACTAATTTGCTTAAATAATGCTTTTGAAAGATGAAAAATGCCATTCCAATGAAACAAAACTAATCTTCTAAGAAACTGATTTTATAATTGTATACTTCTTCTTCTTCTTCGATGGCCCTACAGCCCATATCGAGCCTTAGCCTCCAGTATTCTTCGCCTCCAACTCCTCCTGTCCTCCGCTTCGACCCTCCAATCTGACACTCTTAACAATCTTGTTCCATCTCTCCCAACTTCATCCTCCCATCGCAGCCTTGGTCGTCCAATTGGTCTTCTACCACCTGGGTGCCACTCCAGCAATCTTTTTGGGGTTCGCGATGACGGCATCCTCTGTACGTGACCGGCCCATCTCAGTCTATTCAGTCTGACCTGTGTGGAGATTGTATAAGCTGTTTTAATTATTCTAAATGGAGTTTAACATTATTTTTAAAGAAATGCTAAATATTACTATAAAAAGTTTTAATTTGAAAAGATACATTTAGCGAAAATTCTTAATACATATGTTTTGCTAATAATATGCCGAATTTTACATGTTAGTGTTGTGTTATTCAAATTATTTCAATCGAAGACAACACATGTTTGTTTTATAAATAAATATGTCTACTAAGAGATCGGCTCATAGATGCAACATGTATTATTTATCTCATATTTCAGATTATTTTAAAATATGATATAAAACAAAGAAGTAAGTATATATTTTTGTATTAACGAGCAAAAAATTTTCGTACATTTTTTTATTTATTTATTGAAATGAAATATTTCAACTCTTCTACAGCATAGTGAATCAGATGGAAGGCATAAGTGAAAAAAATGTATAATTTATTATTTTTATACCAGCCGTTGTAGTAAAGGCGTCCCGACGCGGCGTCTGGAACGAAAGCTCCGAGAGAAACTTTTTACTCGGCCAGCCTTAGTAACGCAGTACACCGTTGGCATCGCAGAGTTTTTTTCAATTTATTTATAAAAGTTCAATCCGATTTTTTTATTCACAAAAAAAACTAATATACTTATTAATTTAAATATGACGTCACTCCTTGGAACACAATTTTCTTTGAAATACGAATGAAACATGTTTTCTGGGTATGAGGTTGAAACGTGATTTTTTTACATGTATTCCTAAAAATCTCAGTACCTTTTTCAGCCACAAAAAAGCAATATAAAAATTCGTTTATCCTTAACCAAAATCGTCTTCCTGTCTTAATTATGTACTACTTATTATTTTTAACCGTGTTTTCAGTGCTTTACCCACATAATATGTTAAATCCATTGATAACATGACAAATTGATGATTTATAATTGAAATTTTCGTTTAATCAAACACAAATAACTAACTAACCATCACGCCGTTTCGCCGAAGGGGTAGGCAGAAAGAATGGACTGCCACACTTTTATTTCCTGACATATTTCTCTCGCTTCCTCAACATGCATACATCGTGTCATGCACGCGCGTCGATTTCTCTAACTCGCTCTTCCTCTATTGCTAGTTTCATTTAAATCGTTAAAATATATTTTTTTTACCATAATTCTTCATTCCTTCTTTACATATGTCCAAACGATCTTAATGATCCTTTCATTATTTCGTAACACCATCATTCGCACCGCATTCACTTCTTATATTTTCATTCGACACTATCATACACAGAGTATCCACACATTCGTCCAAGAGATCTCATTTATTATGCATCAAACACAATGTTTCTGAAATATCCAAATGAATACTTACATTGTTGTTGTTCATTATCGCCATTTTTTCTGTTTTCATTTTCATTTAGTGCTATGGAAACATGATTGAATCTCTAATTTTAAAGTTATTTTCACAATATTGTATTACACTATCATTACAAATGTGTTTTGAATGAAGGATAATAACCATTTGAAACATTTCTCCGAAGTGAATTATAAATGATTTTGTATCACATTCTTCTATATTTACCTTCACTTTTTGTTGTGAATTGGCATTTGAATAAATAGAATAAAATTTTATATTTTTATATTATGTGAATTTTAAATGTTTAAAAGTAAAAAGTTTTGTAGGAGTGAAAAATGTGTGCATCTAAGAAAGTTTAGTCAAAACCGAAACATGTCTGCAAAACGAAAAATGAAGTGTTGTGAAAATACAAAGTGGTATTCTTTTTTTGATGATTTTTTGGTATACTTGTTCAGATTTCGAATCATTTTACTGTTTATATTTCAATACTGCGAAATTTAATTTTAAATTTAAATTTTCCCTAAATTTGTAATTCAAAAGACAATTAATTTTAAATGTATATTTTCCTTAAATTTGTAATTTATATTTTGAGATTATATACAGTGCGAAAAATGCCTCCCTAGAACGAGTTACCACAGATGGGGGGTCTTAAATCTATGCTGGTAAATGATCGATAAATAATATGAATACGAGTTTTTTTATTATAATATTATTTAAATCCTTATTCTTTGTCTAATTTTATGTTTGTGTTAATTTCTTACTCATTTTATCTCTATCATATTTTAGATACCTACGTGATGTAAAAATTCAAATAACACAGAATAGAATAGCTACTTGGTAAACTGCCTTGTTGGAAGCGACTGCAGTAAATGGTATCTAAAATTATTCCAGAAAAAAGACCCCGCGGCATTCTGGATTGGCGCCAAACTAGCGTAATCCTTGGAACCTATCGGATTTACTGCCGGTGTAAAGATAAATGTCCGGCAGTTACAATAAATTCTTAAACAAATATTACCAAATCCGTCCCGTCGAATATTTCATCCTTGTGTTTGAACAAGATGAAAGTTTCCCATCCTTTCAATAGACGTGAAATATCGTTTTGCAGGATACTCCTTCATATTTCTCAAAATGTCTTATATGCATGCTTGAAACAGAAGAATAACTAAATAATTCATATATTTTTGCTTATAAAATTAGTTTGTCTCCATATAAATTATTTAAATTACGGATAACGTGGGTTTTCTGAAAGTTTTAAAGAACCACAAATGAGTATACTGTTGCAAGCTTAATATATGTATTAATTCTTGAACAATCTTTCAAAACTACATACTTAATTTTGAATATGGTTAAACCTAATTTATTGTTTCTTGAACAATGATGTAATACTCCGTGTTAAATAATTATTACGAAAGAAAAAATCTGTTTTCCAGAAGTTTAGTTATATTTTTAAAACCTTATTTTTCTAAAACTCTTATTATAATAGGAGTGACTTGTTTCGCTTAACTAGAGCATAATCACATTTGATAATAAATACCCTAGAAAACCGATAGTGAATCTCCTATAAATGTACTTTTAATCAAAATTTAATTATATTCATAAAGGTTTAACATAGCTATTCTTTCAGTATATTCGTCTTCATTATCTCTATTATTGTATGCTACAAATGCTTTAATTCGTTTTTTTAATTAAATCAATGCACCCAGTTTTTAATAACACACATTTTTTTTAGTTATATTTTATTGACGAAATCGTCCGACTTATAATATTATATGAGAGTGGCATGTTTTGCATTGCTAGAGCACTTTCAAATGTTAAATATTTTCTACTGAAACATGCTGCATCATTCCAAATGGTTGTTTTCATTATTGAATTCAAATAACAATTTATATTTTTTAACTGTGAATTGTTCATATTACCGCACATTACTGAAAGTAGTATAAATATTTTTAAAAATGACTCATATTCCTTTTTCGAACCGTTTTATAAATGCTCAACTCTTTCAATAATGCGCAGGCCTGTTCTGCACTCTAAAATGAAATTATAATTGTGAGTTTTCAAGGGCATTCGATTTCCACCGGGTGGGTTGGGCAAGTAAGTACCTACCCCCAATTTATATGCCTCTGAATTCATTTCACTCCCCTCTTTATTAGATACACGTACACAGGTACACCCTGTACACTACAGAGCACCGTTAAATCCGGACGTATACATTCTAAAGTATACATTCTGGTTATGTATTGAATGTATTGTGTGCCCATATCAAGGATGAAAATCTGCCTTTTATAAAAACATAAAATATACAAAACATATGTTTTTTTAATGTATCCAAATACTTGTAGACAAATACTGGATTTTACCCATTGCAGATAATTCATTTTTAAGGACAAATTGTTACAAATAATCTTAATAGATGTCGCTAGTGTAGATTGACCTAAAAAATGTGAAGTTATTTAACATAGTAGCATATATACAAGATTCAAAGAGTGGTGGTCGTAAGAAGGGCGGAATAGGGATTGTTGTTAACATAAAGTGATCGCTTAACCCAACCAATGACAGGTCATAAGTCCTGTAAACACCTAGACTGTTTTCTGTTTTCTGTTTTCAAAAAAAAATTTACATCTTCGTCTCTGTTGAGATACAATTAATCCTTAAAAATATATGTAGATAAATGAAGTATTATACTTAAAGTCCCTCATAGTGAAGCCAGCTTAGTTGTATATATAGTATTCAACATAGTTTTAGTCATATATGTGATGTTAATATTTTTTGTATAATTTGTGCAATCTGTAAATATGTATTTTTAAAGCAGGTGGAACACATGTATCAATATTATACAATATTTTTCATGTTTAACCTTAATCGCTGGCCATCACGATATATGGGATAGCATGCAGGGCGAATTCTACAATTAAAAACAAAACGCATTTTTTTCAAAAACGACAGAAGAAAATATTTTTAATATTCTTGAGTGCTGATGGCACATTGAATTCATTTACCACAAATAAGTTTCCTTGAAAAACCAGCAAACCTTTCACTTAAAAATTGGTTCATTTCGAAATTATAATATTACTATGTAGCGAATCCCTGAGAAAAGTTCGTCACTATGGCAACTGAGAGGTATGTTTCCTCTGTGTTAGCATGTACATAGTACATATATTAGTTGTCTATGTGTTTTTGTACAATCATGTACTTAATGTATTTGTGTGGGTGATTCTGTCCCTGTACCATTTACTAGGGGGGTTTTGCTCAAGGGCAAAAGGGCTTAATTTTTTCATCAATGTGCAAAAAGATAATTACAACAGGCAGTATGAAAAATCAACACTACACTTTATTTTATGTATACATAAAAATAAATATTCAAATAGGTGGGAATTGGTTGGAACTACTAAATCTACTGTCTTATAATTTTGAGAATCCAAAAATATTTTCCCTACGACTGCATATTTACATGTTTTAACTATTAACAATATAAATAAATATGGATTTTTATTTATTTAATTTGTTCATTAAAACCCCATTTGGTTTTTATGGATACATTTTACGATCTTATTTCTAACTATATTATGTTTCAGGTATATTCAAAATTGGTTTCTAGTAAAACTCTTTTGTGACTTTTGGTAGGTCATTGAAAAGTTTCAGTCCATTGTTCAATATCCTCGATTGTCCTGTCTTTGTTCGTGCATTCGGTGAGTGATATCTGTCACAGTTCCTGGTCCAATGTTTGTGTACGCCTGAGTTTTTGAATAATTTATAGCTGCTGTCTCTTCCATGATCACTCTGTGTACAATTTTCATGGTCTTGAATTTTTTCAGGTCTGATATGTCCATTTGTTTTGTTTGTCTGTATACTTTTATGGTTGGAGTAATATATTTAATGTCATACCTTTAGATTTCCTGTCTCCCAGAAGGGAATCATATATGTCAGTCGGTTTTCAATATATGCTTCGTGGATCATAACTTTTTGTTTTCTTGGTATGTAATTGTTTATTTTGTAGAAGAGGGAGTAAAGTGATGCTAATTTGTTTATTTGGTTGTCTATGTGTTTTGTCCATTTTAGTTGTTTGTCCATTGTTAGTCCTAGGTACTTTAGACAGTCGAGTTCGGTTATTGTGTCATTTTTTATTTTTATGCACATATTATGGGTCTTTTTGTGTGTTTCAAAATGTATGATGTTAAATTTCTTACGTTTAAGGTCGGGTAGTTGTTGCTTGTCCAGTTGGTTAGTATCTTTATATCTTTGTCAATTTGTTTACAGGTCTCATTGTCATTGTCATTTTTGTAGAATATAGCAAGGTCGTCTGCATACATAATTATTTTCCCTATGATGTTGTATTTTATTATATCATTAATGTACAGTATACTCGTATAAAGCAGTGCGTGGGTGGGTATATATAATTAGTTTTGTGTTTATGCCATATTACACACATATTATTTATCAAATCAGTTCATTAACTCAACAGACATTACAAACAGAATAAATTTTTAATGCATATATTGAGTACAGGTAAAATAATATATATATACAACGTAATACCAGGAACGCATGAGAGATGGTTCGACATTAGGAAAACAAGATACTTTCTAAAGTCAAGAATATTTGTCTTCTAAAAGTTCTTTCAGTAATATGAAAGACGTCAACTCCGAGGAGACCGCGTTCAGCAGACTAATTGCTCTTCCCACTGGTGTCACCAGAGGTAGATTGATTCTTATTTTTTATTGTACTTAGTTCTCGTGCTGAGAATGTATAAGGTATGCAAGGCAAACGTTTAAATGATGAATGTCGGAAAGTCAAAGGTAGTAATAGAAGGAAAGGGGAAAATACAGTTTTTAACAGAGTGTTTAAAAGGTGAACTTAGAGCAGGTTACTAAATTTTACTCGTATATGTATGTAACATGTTCACAATGGATGGCCGAACAGACAGTGACAGTAAAATGGTGACCAAACGGATAGTGAAATTTTCATCAATATACCTCTGTTAAGTGCTCCATTCATATATTTAATGTATTTTTTTTTACCTTTTTTAAATATTTATTTCAAAACTTTCTTTACTCATTCTTCATTCGCATTGCATTCACTTCTTATATCTGGATTTGACACTTAATAGTATAAAGTTTTACTCCACATTCATCTAAAATATTTCATTTCTACTACATTCATTATTCTTTCATCCTTATTTAGCCAGTTCCATGCTTCACTTTTATCAATAATTTGAGTATAGATATGTTTTTTTTTTGGTTTTGTTTTTTTTTAACATTACAAGTTTTTTGATAAACAGTGGAACGTAATTGTTGGTTAAAATTTAATTCAAAATACTTAGAGATAGGAATGTTACCGGAACCCCCCAGAATACGGCGCTAATTTTCTTCGCCACTCCACCAATAAATGTCCCTTATCGCGCATCCTCCTACATTAGGAGAGCAGTGAGGATTAGGACACGCGATATCCCCGATCCCCCCATTAGCCTTATCACCGGGGGAGTTTAACCCGTTACCGATTCTCTTATCCTGGTACGCCGTTGGCTATATATCCAAAATTGACTACAAACTTAAAAGCATTCATAAAAAAAAAACAGTGGTCATTTATTTAGACATATTTTATTGAGTACCTATTCATGAATCAAAAAGCAGATTTTTTTTAAATAATTATCTTTACTGAAAAAATTATTTTGTTACAATATTTGAAATTTCGTTCATTGTAAATGAATGAAGAAAGAATGGTAAAAAAAAGTATATGTTAACGATGTAAATGGAACCAGAAATAGAGGAAGACCGAGGAAAACGTGGCACTATCAAATAAATCAAATATTGAAATTCGGCCATGTGAGGAGTCGGAGAAATCCACGCGCGTGCATGACACGATGTATGAATGTTGAGGATGCGAGAGAAATATTTCAGGAAATAAAAGTGTGGCAGTCCATTCTTTCTGCCCACCACTTCTGGGAGACTGCGTGATGATTAGTAAGTTAGTTAGTTATGACTAAATAATTTAAATATTTTTAACGATTTCAATCACTGATCGTTTAAACTAATAAGGAACAGTTTCGATACAATCGGCGAAGTTATTATTGGTATCGAAACCGATCAGTAATAAAAAGATTTGAAAGAAGTTGAAGCAGCAAAAAATATTTACCACGATAGTTATCGAAAACCTTTGTTTATTTGTTCTTAAAATCAAACGAGACAAAAATCTATTAATGCATTTAAAAGACAATATGACAAAAAGTAAACAAACTTGTGTACATTTTCATGCTGTAGTATGGATATTTTTTTATTCCTTTCTTTTATGTCCCTTTATTTTTTCTATTACTCGTGGGAACATTGTCTTAACCATAAAATTGGCATCATTTTTTTTTCAATTTGTTACAGCGTGTATTTTGCGAAATAAAAAAGGAGTTTAGTTTTATGTAAGAGAAAAAGTTCAAGATATGAGGAGATCATGACAGGTGAAGAGGTGATCTAACATAGGTAAACAATCCCATAAAACTTTATGTCCATCTCGTACCGGAGATATATTGTGGCTGTTATGCTGTACATTTGCAATGAAATTTCGTAAGGGTAAACATGATGATCCATAAAACTACTGCGTCGTCGGACGGATGTGTGCGGCTCGCCGCGGGTCAATCCGCTCCATCTGTATGGACGTTTTATTACTATTAAGAACGACAGTGCATAACCGGGAAAGGAGTCCCTCTGGGATTTCTGCTATCCTGTTAGATCAACGATTTCGATATTATAGATTTGATAGATTTTAATTTTATTTTGTTATCCCCAGGCATCACAAATTCGTCAATTTAACAACCTCGCAAAGGAAAATCATATGATGAAAAAAAACATTGTTATAAATTAATTTTTAAGAATGACAGTGCATAACCGGGAAAGGAGTCCCTCTGGGATTTCTGCTGTCCTGGTATACATATGATTCCGATATAGATTTGATGGATTTTAATTTCATATTTTGACCCCAGGCATCAGAAATTTGTCAATTTAACAACCTCGCAATCGACAAATGATAAAATGAAATAAATTAATTATAAATTACAACAATAACAACAAACCATCACGCCGTTTCCCCGTAGGGGTAGGCAGAGAGAATAGACCGCCACACTACTCTATCCTGGCACACCTCTCGATCATCCTCCACATTCATACAGCGAATCATACACGCACGTTGATTCTTCCGACTTCTAACATGACCAACCTTTAGAATTTAATTAATTTGGTCATCCCATATTTTCCTCGGTCTACCTCGACTCCGTACTCCATTTACATCATTAACGTATACTTTCTTAACCATTCTTTTTCCATCCATGCGCTCCATATGTCCGAACAAACGCAGCGATCCTTTAATAATTTTGTTCAAAATACATTATTCCACTCTACATTCCTTTCTTATATCATTATGAAGTTTTAATACGAATATGACACTAAAATATATATAGTTGTACATGGGATAATCGTATATATTGGACCCATAAAATTAAAAGTTGTTACCGAAAACAAAAGACGATCAAAAAGGTAAGTTAAAAAATCACAACCATCAATACATCAAGAAGTAAGTATGTTTAAGAAAGAACAATTTGACGGTTCATCCTCTTTACTTATTCCTCCATCTAAGTCTCCATCCTGTCCTGTATATGACTGCCAGTTTTCCGTTTTGCTGTCCTGGAGCCCAACAGTCTGCTACGACACCATTTTACCATCGCAGTCTCGATCTGCGAACATTTCTTTGTCCTAATGATTTGTTAAACAACATTTGTTGGGTCTCAAGATCCCCCTTGCAGTGCAAAATCCCTACCCAAACAATCTGTTTATTTTGATAAACTTGACTTCACTGACATCCTGTTATAGATCGTAGAGTTTTGCAATGAATCATTTTCCCCAAGTCTGACCAACATCATTGGCTATTCTTTACGTAGTATGTATATATAATAGCATAATATCGTTTCATCACATTGGGTAAGTGATATCTGAACATCCATTTAAACTGGTCTAATCAGTGTTTTAAATAAAATAAAATGTTTTTTTCTGAATAGTAGACGTAACTATAATTAATGCTTTAATGAGGCCAAAACTTCTGACTGCCGCAAATATCCTATTTCGATCTCTTCGGTGGTATCAATTTTTTGCTGGCTTTTTTTTTTTTAATGAAGTTATTATGAAGAAGGAATCTGATCGTGTCCAGGCTTAAACCCATGCCCCTTGGATCAGGAGCCAAGCGTTCTATCCCCTGGACCAGTGCTCCGCAACCGGTGTGCCGCGGCACACTTGTGTGCCGTGAGCCGGATGAAGGTGTGCCGCGACCAAATACATAATGAAAAAATATTTAGTTATAGTCGGAACTCGCGAATTACGAAAGAATCGACTCGTTCGTAAATCAGTTCAGGATATATTGGTCACTTTTTTTGTTTATTTTAAGTCAATCGTGAAAAATCAGTCGCCGCTGATTTCTACTGGCTGTAAGTTGCTGGCGACCTCAATTTTTTAACACAACAGCGACTTCCGGCTAGTAGAATTCGCGAAAATTCGGTCCTTCGATCTTTCGGGAGGAGCAAAAAAACCGTCGCTGCTGATTTCTACTAGCCGGAAGTCGCCGATGAGCTAAAAAAAACTTGACGACCTTCGTGGCAGAGTGGTAAGAGCTCTGATTCCCATTCCGAAGGTTCTGGGTTCGATTCCCGGCGACGGCAGTGTGATTGTCACATTGTCTTTGGTCTGGCGTAGTATTCACGTGACAATAACATGGCGATAGATTGGCTACCTGTCACATGTCACGAGAATCAATATATCAGCTTAAAAAAAAAAAAAAAAAAAACGTCTCCTGAGCTGAATGACGCCCACGTCCAGACCGAATTTAAACTATTAGTGTGCCGCAGAATTCTAGGAAGAACTTAGGTGTGCCGTGGGTGGGAAAATATTGCCCTAGACCACCACCCGGTTACAACTTAGTTATGTATGTTTATAAGTTAGTTTTGTAAACAAATATTGATTTTTTTTTAACAAATATTTTTAACTACAAACGTTATGTAGGTATCTCATTGTGTTAAGTATGTAAGTATGTATCAAATCTTAATAATACTTTCATACTTACTCATGAATCGTTCTATGAGTCATGGAATAAATTAAGTATTGAAAGTGAGTGTATCTTGTTGTGTGGACAAACGATTTAAAGAGACTGTACAAAAGAGCTTATTCGATCAAATATTTATGCGATTTACGACACGAATGAAAAGCAAAAGTCGTAAACTGCAAACACTTTTACAGCTAATAAAATTAGAATAAATAAGGAAATAAACTCCAAGTACCAACGCTGCTGCGATACGACCTAAGGTCCCATCTCATAAGATTGCGATCAACGGAAGCGGCAATGATAGCTTGACAAAATTCCTTCAACCTTATACATAAAACACAAACAATCTTTATAATAACGCTCATGATTAAAGAGTTTTCTGCACGTCGACCCTACCGCCCAAGGAAATCGCGTTGTAAGAGGTGTTTTACAAACCCCCTCATTTTTAACTGCTCACATTGGTCTTTCGCGCGGTTTACGGATCTCATTCTCTAGGCGAAGAAGACAGATGCTGTGTTCAGTGTTCACGTACGATCTGCACGATATAATATAGTTCTAGGAAAATAAAAGTGGCGGTGTTTAACGGATTACGAGCTCCATTGATGCAGAACACGCCACGTCCAATGCTGCTAAGAGTTTCTGGAGAGATAAAACAACAATAAATTATACTATTGGCGTTGAAATTTAAATTAAAGATCATTTTCATTTAATAAAGATATTGGCATCGAAATTTTGCAAGTTAATAATAGAAATATAACATTGAGCAATCTCGAAATTTTAGAAATTAAAAAAGCTATTAAAAATAAAGAAAACATTATAAATAATCAAATTTATTAAACTTCAAGTCCAATCTTTAAATTATTTTTGTTGTTGTAAGTAATTACCTGAACCCCAATAAGAATTTCAAATTTTATATTAAAATTTTAATTTAATCATAATATTTGTTATAACAAAAGCATAAACGTTACAAACTAAATCTTTATAACATCTTTCAGATCATATAAACAACAACAATTTTATAATATTTTTAAAAATATGTATCTTTACTGAAGAAAGAGTGTTTGCCCGAAACATGTATATATAATTTTATTTTTAATAAAAGTGTTGTATTTACAAAGTGTATAAAAAAGAAAAATATAAATTAACCATCATAACAACACAAAGTATGGCGTATATAGAAGAAACTTTCTAGATTTTTAAAAAATTAAAACAATGCTTTTTTCACTTTTGAATTTATTTTTCTAGACAAGTTTCGAAGGCTTACACCTTCATCATTTGGAGAACGATATAAACTAACTAAAATTATTACAAACTGAGTGCAAGAACCTAGAATTATATATAACTTGGCTAGTCCTAGGGAGATAACATTAGACATATCAATGGGTTAAATTTTGAAAGGATTTTTAGATGGAAATTTTGAGTTGAGTAGTGTTTTATTGGTCTGCTTAAGTAATGGGACTGTCTATATTTTAAGACAAAACAAATGGACATTGACACAAGTTGGAAAAATAATACTTTTGCAAAGGAGAATTTTTAACAAAAGATTCATCATTAAAAATTCGTCATTATGGAATTCCGCAGTGTTAACGCCTTAAGTTTATCTAACTTTCTAGAACATTATATTCTAGGAAATCTCAAAATTTCACTATTTGAAAATATAATTAAACTTTTTGAAATGTTTCCTCAATACTAATATTGCATTAGAAAAGATTTTTTTTTTAATTAATACAAATTAATTAAAATCATGATTTTTTCAAACTTATATTTACTCCAATGTCCATTTGAATTATTTCTTCGATAACATTTTGAAGTTCTTGCTGGATTGTTTGAAGTGCCCAATTACAGTTAATTAAAAGAACGGTGGATACGTGGAATATAAATTAAAAAAACATAAATGTCCGTCCAGCTGACATGTGCACCATAAAAATAACATTATTTGTTATAATTGCTCTTCCCACCGGTGCCACCAGAGGCAGATTGGTTTTGGCGTCCGGTAGGTAAAACAATCGGTAGGGGACAAAAAGACCAACATCCTCCAGTACGGCCGAGTTCTCGAAGAATCCCCTGATTAATCTAAAGAAATAGGTTATTAGATGTCCATCTCTTCGAAGCTGTAGATAATTGGTTCCGAGCATTCCCAAAAGAAATGCCGTGGGATAGAGCCACGGATAACTACCATACTCCCTCATACAGTTTAATTACGTTACAAATGAAAACGTCGCTGTTCTTAAAGTTTAATTATAATTTATGTGAATGACATGTTTTCCCTTTCTAAGGCATTATCAAATGTCCTTTAATTATTTATTTTTCCCTATAGAATTGGCCATAATCAATATTTTTAATTTGATTAATAACCTCAAAACCAATTAGTAGTAATTACTTTCGCGGAAATGCATCGTCTTCAAAGAGAAATGTGTGTGATGAGAGAGTATCTGCGTTAAGATTAATGGTCGGTAACTCACCATTCGAAGAGGAATCTCATGTCTAGCATGAGGAGTATTTTGGACTTGTAACGGTGCCAAAAAATGCGCCTGTCATGCAGTTTGAAGAGCTCATCCACGAATCTTTTCTCAAATAGAAGAAATCATTTTAAATTTAGAAACTTACAATTTTAAACAACTTTCAATTATATTAACGAGTAAATTTGATGCGAATTCTTGGTAAATTTACAAATTGCGAACTTTACTACTTTTTTTTCTAAATATCAAGAAAAAACTTTCTCCTCACAGAATAAAATTTTCTAATTTTAAATAATATAATACGTTAAAAATAAAATAAAAACGTATTTTTTTCCAAGAAAGTTATTTCATTAAGCTGTTTCCAAATGTGCTCAATAATGACACTTTAACTACGCACGAACTTGAACTTGGGTATAAAAAAAATTTATTTGATGATAATATGGTAACTATCGAAATTGGTTTATAGATTTTTGCAAGATATTTCAGAATGCTTGATGAAAATGACAAAATTAGACAATTATATTTAACAATGTTTACTTCTTTATCAACAACACGTAATTAATAAAATAATATTTAACAAAAACATATTTCGGACACAGAAGCCCTTCATCAGGGTAATAAATTATTATATTATAAATACAAAATAAATATTAAAACTTTTTTTTAATTTTGTATTTACAAATATTAAATATACTGATGATGGGCTTTTGTGTCCGAAACATGTTTGTATGGGATAAATGAAAAAATTGCTAAAAAAAAACTATTTTTCCGGAAATTTGATCATATTTTATAGGAGAGACATTTACATCACTTTGATTGAATATTATCAAATTTGATAATGCGTTAGCAAGGCAAAAAATTCTAGAAAACAGACGTTTTCATCATAATTTATTATAGAGTTTTCTTCAAGAAACAATAAATACACAAATGAATTATTCAAGTAAAATAGGCAATAAGTACAAAAAACTAAGTATGCATTGTCATTCTATATGACTTATATAGAAAAAAACTTCATACATGCTTTTTTTTGTTCTTAATATCTATTTAACTTCAACCATTCAGCTGTATATTTAATAGGAAATTGGTTTAAATCGCTCATTAAATGTAATTCAAACAATCAAAAATTTGGCTGATTTACTCTGAAGTTTTCTCCCGAGAAACCGAAACTCCCACCCCCCCGCGGAGGTTAGAAGGTATTGGGGGTGTTTAATTATGAGTTTGTTAACAACTCCCGGATTACTTCCACGAAATTGTTTGATTTCAGCGAAAAACAATTCCTGAGCTGTCAGCGAATTTTGTGAGAAACAAGTAATGCGAACTAATTTTTTTACATATCGAGCGAGGTTATACCACCGTGACCATGAATAGTAAATAAAGCATTTATTGCTTTACAATAATTTGTAATATTTGTTAATATTATATAATTTAATGATGAATTTCATTTGAAATAATAATGAAACAAAACGAAGTTGTTTAATAACTAAAATACTTCCACTTTGTCTTTATATCGACAACGATCGGTTTCGCTAGACTGGCTGGCATCAACAGGCTGGACCTGCCTGCAGGTGCCAGCGATGGTAGTGTGATTACTACGCGATCTTTGGTCTGGTGTTGAATTCACGTGACAATGAAATTGCGATAGATTAGCTACCTATCACATGTCATGAGAATCAATAGCTAAAAACAAATAGTGTACAGTAATTGGGTTAAAATTACCTGTTGTATACAAAATAATAATAAGAGTATAATAAAAGTATAAAAAAATACACTTATTAAAAATAAAATAAAAATATGTTATTATTTCATTTTTCACATTATTTTCATATTTAAAATTAACTTGTACCAAAAAAATACCATACCTACATTTTTTGTCAATGATTTTGTGTAGGTATATGTTACAAGTATAGGAGTAAAAAACAATGAAGGAAATTGGGGGTTAAAGGCCGTGCCACACTGTTTGAAACAAACTCTCTACATGGGTGAACTTGGTGGAGAGCTGTGGAGCCCACGGTTAGTGTAGCGTCCACACTTGGTTTAAAACAAAAAAAAATCGCCTTTGTGGAGCCCACCGTTGGTGTGGCATCCACAGTAGACACTATTTTCGTATACGTCCGCACTCCACCGATGCACAGTGTTTCAGGGTGCGATATTACGAGCTACTTTTGGTAAAAACCCAATGACATGGAAATGGCTAATTATAAGTGTTTAGGGAAGAGTATTAGTCATCCAGTTCACACAATAAATTTGAGGCCGATTTGTTGAAATTTCGTCCCCTAAATTACCTACCTAATTGCATGCAACAACAAAACCGGTTCTGTCGTATTGTTTTGCCGCTAATCGATTGATATATACCTATGAATTTAATATTCAAAATTAAAAAAATACTTATATTTCTATCTTTATATATTAAAAAAAATCTTACGAAATATGTTATTCAAATACCTACTTTATGTAAAGACAGAGAGGTTAACAGACAGATATATGTGTTTCTATCGTAGAAGTCAACAGACATATAAATTTTATAAGAATAAAAATTTCAAAATAATAATTTTACAGAATAATGAAAAGTAGCTCCTAATATTAAGATTTGAAACACTGTGCGACGCCGCTATGCAACTGACCTTGACTGGTGGAATCCGCAGCCAAAAATGTGGAATGCATGTAATGCTGTAAAACTAATATAAAAAGTATAACCTAAACATGTTTTACGCTTGATCTAAAAAAATACCTACATTTTTACGTATTATATTATTTTTTAAGTAATTGGGCTCATTGTTATAAAATACGATTATTCATTTTCTTAAGAATTCTTTTTTTTGTTTTAATAAAACATTTTTTTATTAAATAGTGTAGAATCAAGTATGCACGCCCTTTTAGTAAATAATATTCACCGCACGCCACTGCGATTCGATGATTTTTATCTGTCATGGCAACACACGCCAACAGGCGACCGGCGCTGGAGGGGAGACAAAATGGAGACAGTGCCAAACTTTCTGCCTAATCGTCCTAAAATGGCCGCTCGTTAATAAACCAAATTTATAATATGAAATTCCCGGCGGAGAAACATCTGCTGTGTCGAAGCTAAGGTGAATTCCGCGTTGTTCTGAAGGAAGCTAAACAATATTGTTCATTTAGTTTAATGTCTATTGAATGTTATTTTAATGAATAATAAAAAATAATAAAACACAGTTCATACAAAGTTTGACATTTCACTATTTCACCATCAAGAAATGTATGCGTGCGAAAGTTATTTTATACAAATCATTTTCAACTCATATCTGTAGAAGATAACGATATAATCTGCTAATTTGCATTATTATCTACTACAGATGCGTTCAACCAACATAAGGTAAGAAAGATTTTTTCTTCAATAATATATTCGCCATATATTTTATGTTGCGGATTCATTGCACAATGTTTATAGCTTAGTAAACAACACTAACTTCATTTTTTTTTAAATAAATCAAATACAAATATGTTTCGGACACAGAAGCCCTTCATTAGTTTTTTTTTGTATATTGTATATTTGTATATAATAAAAACATATATATTTAAACATTTTTTTTCATTAATGTGGTCAGTTTTGACAAATATTAAAATTATTTTTTTCGAATGTTTATGCTTTTGTTAAATCAAATATTTTGAATAAATCTAAAATATATTTTTGTTTCCAAAAAAAATAAAACATTTTATACTATATTCAGTATTACTTTAATACGTACTGTTTGAACGATTTGAAATTAACGTTTTCTGGAAATTTTATGAAATAGATATAACAAAACCTTTAAAAACCGGACGTTTTCATAAATATTAAAGAAACAAAAAAATAGGTATTAGAATTTTTATTCAATCTAAATGTGAGTAGAAATACAAACTAATTTTTATAAAAATAAAAAAAACTTGGTCGTGGCCAGGATGGAACCTTAGTCTAATCATTCTGAAAAAAATTATCTTCAAGGACTGAACGTCAATCAAGCATTTTGTCTCCTAGACCACTACTGTTTAAATCATATTTCTATTTACAAGTGGACTATTAAATTATTAAAATTGCTGCATTTATAAAAGGGGTCTGTGGCCCAAAACATGTTTATGAAGACTGCAAAAAAGAATTATTTTGATTTTGGAATAAAATTTATTCCAATATCAAAATTGTATTAAGATTTTATGATATTAGGCAAAGCGATGCACATATAATGAATGCTTTCTAGGACTACGCCCTTAATTAATTGCGAAGCATTTCAAAAACTAAGTCTCTACTGTAGCCGAACTTTCAATCTCTGATAATCTTTCCGCAGACTATAGATGTCTCTTCCATCGTTTCCTCACTTCTGAGGATTGTGATCCACGAAGCTATCAGTGATTGAGACAATACGCTTCCAATCCTATCTGTTTTTTGCAGCCCGCACCGCCTAGTAAAGGTCCCAGCCATTCCCTATTTTGGTCGCGCGCAGGAGATCTGCCTCTACTTCTTTTTCTTGAACATTTCCCATGACAATATTTTTTTCAGGTTGTCCAGCTCGCTCAGAAAACTCAAAACTCACCGACTGGATATTACAAACAGTCTTTCCGTTGTTTTGAGTTCACTACGGGCCGAGTCATTCGTCCTTTATACAGTCCACGGGATCCTCAGCAAGCGATGACAACACCATATTTTAAAGGCGTCAATCCTGATGCAGACACGGAATTTCATTTTCCAATAATACGAGAAAAAGAGGGTGCGTATAATTTTAATTTCAATAAACATTTAAGATATTTTTTTTTTAACAAACATCACTTGCAACCCTTTTATTTCATTACATTAAAACAGACCTTGGAGAGTAGTTTATTATGTTTATTGCATGGATGATTTTGTATGAATTACAACACTGTTTTTTTTTTCATTTTTAAAATGTATTCTTCTCGACATCTTTCGAAGGTTTTATTCATTTGTCATCAGAAAAACGTTAAAAACTTTCGAATCGTTATGTGTGGTAAGAGTGGAAAAAACTGTTATTTAAATTGACGATTTTCTATGAATTAATGCATTTATTTCCACTTAAAACACAAAAAAAAATCAGAGCAAAATCCATTATTATGGGATTCCACGGCGTAAATGCCTTAAGTTTATAGTAAATATATTATTATAATAAATCTAAATAAGTCATTTTAAAAAATCTGTCAGTAAAAACATGTCATTAATTTTCAACACTCGACAAATTCTACAACATTATATTGGTTTATAAATTTTGAGTTGATTTAACTCGACCTATTTCTATCATTCTCTTGATGATGAATATATAATTCTTTCTATACTTTTCGATTTGTTATGAACATTCAATATATCATACTATAAACTATTTATTAATATACATTATTTCTTATGAAGCACTTAAATTGTGCTTTGACATTAAAAAAAATATTTAACAACATATAAGTATTTAGTTTTTACACTAACAAATATCGTTTCTTAAACTATTGACCATATTTGCTCCATGCGGAGCTTCATAAGGGTATCAAAACAATCTAAAGGATAAACAGGGTATATTATCATATAATCAGAGTATCCGCTGTAATAATGTAGTATTAAAACATAATGTCTAATTATTTTCATTAATTTCCTTAATATGTAATATTGATCTGTGTGATTAAAAAGCTATAGTTTGTATAAAACTATTTTCATTTTAGATTTTGAAATATTTGTGTAACTGACAGCATCTTCATTTAAAATTGGAAGCAAATAAATGGCACCATGACGAGGTTTAAAATACTACTCGCAATAATAAAAGGCTACAGTCGGATCCCTATTCTTAGATTTATCATCGCTGACATTTCAATTAAAAAGCGAAAAAGTACCTACCGCCATTAATATGTCGCAGAAAAAAGGATTGTTCACGGGATCTCTGCTGGCGACGGTTGGTAATAAACATTTGCCGCGCCATTTTGTTGGTGGTTGGTACCTCTGCTCCTTTCCCGCCATAATCTAGTGTCATTAGTCATTTTGGCCATTGTAACGGCCATCCAGCTAGGTATCTGCTGTACTTTATTGCGCTCTGAAACTCTGTTCGTCCGAAATTCATATGAATGTTTTATTGCTCCTGTTCATAACGGGAAAGCTAATTTTAACATTTAATTAATGTAACATGTTCCATTACCGCGATAACTACTGAATTATTTCCAACAATAGTTTCCACCGGTATTGCCATGTGTGAATCGCATCGAATCACATATTTATAGAAATCTATAAAAAATAATAAGAATTTGTTTTGCAAAAACATGTAATATTATTTACTTTTTCAAATTCTCACGAACTAACTAATCATCAACTGCCATACTTCTCTTTCCTGATATATTTCCCTCGCTTCCTCAACATTCATACATCGTGTCATGAACTGATTTCTCTGACTCCTCACATGGCCGACATTCAATATTTGATTTATTTGATCGTGCCATGTTTTCCTCGGTCTTCCTCTATTTCTGGTTCCATTTACATCGTTAACATATATATTTTTTACCATTCTTTCTTCATTCATTCTTCTTATATGTCCAAACCACCTTAATGATCCTTTCATTATTTTGTTCATAACACCATCATTCGCACCGCATTCACTTCTTATATTTTCATTCGACACTCTATCATACACAGAGTATCCACACATTTGTCTCAGAGATCTCATTTCTACTGCATTTATTCTACTTTCATCCTTCTTTTGCCAGCTCCATGCTTCGCTTCCATACATAAGGGTCACTAGAAGAACATCATTGTAATTAAGAATTTGTTTTAAACTGTTAATGAATTAATTTTGTTTTTTGTATCACAATTGATTTTATTTTACGCGACAGCTGTTTCATCAACCAATGTTAACATCATCAGGTATTACAATAATATATCAAATGTCAAATTTTCGTGATTTTTCTAATCTTTATGTGTATTTGTTCCTATGTCAATTTGAATTATTTCTTTGATTAAATTTTGAACTTCTTGCTGAAATTGAGTTAGGTACCTAAATATTTTAATCAAAAGAACGGTTAGTTACTATTTATAGGAAAAAATCTTAAAGGTGGAAAATATAATATTATTAAAACAGTAATTAGAAGGAACAATTACACATAGTATAGAGTCAAAAACGATGAAACAATAAATTAAAAACGATAAACAATAACAGGAAGTACATAGATTACATTAATAGGAAAGGTGACAAAAGTTGAAGGTAGTATTATTATTTTTTAGATTGATTAGACAGGGGAAAAGTTTTTAATGTACTGTATACTAATGGGGAATAAGAAGGAATTTGGTTATTCATAACATTTAGTTTACATTTTTTGGCCATTAAAATTTCTAAATTAGAATTTGTTTTGTAAAAACATGCCTTTTTTTACTTTTTTCAAATTCCAACTAACTAACTAATCATTACGCCGTCTCCCCGAAGGGATAGGTAGAAAGAACGGAGTGCCACACTTTTCTTTCCTGACATACTTATCTCGCTTCCTCAGCATTGTGTCAAGCACGCACGTCGATTTCTCCGACTCTTCACGTGGCAGATATTCAATTTTTGATTTATCGTGCCACATATTATTCGATCTTTCCCTATTTCTAGTTCCATTTACATCTTTAACATATACTTTTTTACCTACATTCTTCATTACTTCCATGTGTCTAAATCATCTTAATGTTCCTTTCATTATTTTGTTCATAACACTTTCAAACTAACTAACTCAATAACCATCACGTCGTCTCTTCGAAAGGGTATTTCGTAATAATAGTTTCGTCACTGACCGATGGCCGTCCGGACCGCTGTTCGTCATGGACGTCTGTGCGCCCTCCTTTGAATTCTTTGCACCACTTGCGCACCATTTGAACACTCATGCACGTTTCTCCATACCCTTGTGTCAGTTGAGAATGAATTTCCGTCGCCGAATGGCCTTTGGCACACAAAAAACGAATCACAGAGCCGTACTTCACACCTCGTGGGCGATGCGATCGGGAGCTCCATTATTTACGGCTGCCAAACCGTCAGCGAGTTTCCCTGGGTAGGGATGTGGAGGGGGAAGACCAAGTGTTGCCGGTTTGCATGTAACAGCGATCCACGCGCCCGTGGCAAACAGGGAAATTTATTTTACGGACAACCCTCGTACAATTAAAGTATTATAATAAGTTAATTTTTACATGTTATATTTGTTTACAACTAATACAATTTACAACTAGTATCGTAACAAGTATATTCTGGTGTAATACAATCCAGAATTCATTTCCCAATCCCGAGTGAGTGTCAGTGAAGGTAAACGAGCGGTGCTTGTATGGAACTACCAAAGTTTCGCCATTGTGTAAATTACCGTATCAATTTCAACTTCAGAGCAGCATAAACATTCCGAGTTTTCTGAATTTTGGTTCAATATCCGAGCTTGTTAAGTTCAAATAAATAACACCGTTTGTTCGGCCCAGTGTATTGCCTGATGCCTGTATACGAGCGTGTCGTCATAAGATGAAACGTCTGGTAACTTTCCGACTATTTTTCGATCGGCTTCTCCCGATACATGCGTATTGATCCAATTTGTTGATATAAATTTGAATTTTGAATAACGTGAAAGAGTTTCCTTTGTTTTTTGTATTTAATATGAATTGAATTATTTAATAGGCATTATCAAATGTCTTAGAAGGGTGAAACATGTCATTCCCATAAAATATAATAAAACTTCTAAAATATTGACGTTTTCATTCGTATTAATTATTTAATATGGAGTTTTATTGTTCAAGAAAGAATAAATAGGCTTGTATTATATTTTGTGCTGTATATAGTGTCTCTCAATCAGCCAGCCATAAGTGTTGCTTGGGCCGTGCTTAACTATATAATTACAATGTGTTAATTAAATTCCTATTATGAACTTTTAGAACCCAAATGAGTTATTTAAACAAATGGGAATGCAATAATTTGTATTGTTTGTGTTGATAAAGTAATAAATCAAATTTACACGGGTATAAGAAAATATAACATTGATAAATAGTTTTATAAAGCGATTAGAATCGAAGTCAGTTAGTCCGGAGTCGGTATTCATGATGTAATCACTATGCTATCATCGAGGCCGACAAAGCTTGCTTGTCGTTTTTGTGTACATATAAATATGCTATTAACTCCACAGCGGAGCTCACCAATATTAATCATGCTTCCAGCATAGCAGTGCACAAGACAGCAATTAAAATCAAGAGGTTCTGCAAAGCACTTTCACGTACAATTTCACGCTCTCCTCAGACAACTTAGTATGGAAGGAAGGTATTTATAATATTTTCATTAACATCTAAGGTACAAGCTGTATGCAAACAAAGCTCCGCGCTGAATAATGTGAATTGATTCGACGGTAAAAGCTCCCGCAGCAGAAGCTTGTCCGGGGTGAAAGCTCGTTGTCAGAGCAGCAGACGGTACCAACCACCCTGTACTCGGCAGAGCTTTTACACTTTCAAATTGAACAAAAATAAATAATGCCCTGGAAGCATTTTATAGACTTTTAATTAAAACTCCACGGAGTTATTTTTTTCTTATTGTTATCTAGGTTGCTCTGGTAAATGGATTTGAAAAATGATAAAAGAGAAATACAAAAGTTAAGATACTAATTATAAGATAATTTTATATTACAGTTTCTAAAGAAAATCTAAGTAAATAATTATGTTAAATATAATTATTTCTTCCATGTTCGCCATAACTTTGTGTTGTAGATGTTCAATGTTTCTTTTTTTATGTACTATGTATACAACATTTACTTAAAAAAAATGTATATATCAAACATGTTTTTAAACAACCAGCCTTTCATCAGTGATATTACGAGTATATAAATATTTAAAATATTATTAAATTGTTTACAAATATGGCTAGTTTTGACAAATGTTATAATGACGTTTATGCTTATGTTATAACAAATATTATGAATAAATTAAAAATAATAGTTTAAAGTTCTTATTAATCTTTGATTTATTTCCTTTGTTGTAAGTTAATACCTGAACCCCAATAAGAATTTTAAATTCATATTTTTAAATGATTAATAATATTTGTTTTCATTAATTTAATTTTAATTGATTTATTAATAATAACCAGCTGGCTGCGGAATACACAAGAATGGACAGAAATTACAAGAGTTCAGAACCTGTTTCAAACGACGCAGAACAGAGATGTCTTTGCTGCAGTGATCGCCAACGTCGGGGGGGACCTGACACGGCACCGAATGAAGAAGATCACGTATTCATGCACCCTTGAGATGATAACATCACGAAAACGGCGCTTTTAAAGTAAGTATTATATATTATTATAATAATTATTTACGAAACTGTTATTAATTGTGTTATTTTGTATTGTCTACCTCTGGAATACCCAAACGATACAAACGTAAAGCTTTTCAGTACCAGGAGCACAGGGTGAGGTAAAGGTTTAAATTTCCAATCATAACAATAATGAATATCGTAGAGCTATGTCTGGCAAAATCCATCATTTGCCTTGTTAAATAAACGCCTCCTGTACCCGTGTTCCACCGCACATGTAATAACGTTATTAAAAAGGATGAAATTTTAAACAGACTGACCCTGCCTCTCTATAACGACCTTTTCAATATTGATCACCCTATTCGTCTTCATTAGAACAAAAGAACTCGTTTTTTTTTATTCATGAATATATTTCACATGATGAATTTACCTTGTTTTACCTCTCTTAATATTTTGGAAGCTTACGAAATCGAAAACATGAAAATGATTGTTAAAACGAAATGTTTTTACAGTATATTTTAAAGATTTTTTATGTGCGAGTTAATATATAATATTAAAATAATAACATGTTAAATATTTCTATAAAACTTGTACTTAGTAATTAGTGTCTGCGCAAATTTTAATTTTGACGAAACATAATGTTTTGGGAAGTTTTTACTTTTGTTGAAAAAAAAATTAAATATTCAAATTGTTTTTTAAAATCGCATGACTCCCTGTAATTATAGTTGGATAGCGTTAACCAAAATTTTGAAAGCCGTTGTATTGAACACGCCAGGCATTCGGAATCTTATTGCGATTTCCTTACTTTTTTATATAACTAAATGTTCTAACTACATTTTGCGCGAGTTAAACGTCCTATGTTTTTTGCATTTAAAGACCCATTTGTCCTATTAAAAGTAAAATAATAAATAAATAACGAACCATCACGCTGATTCTCCTTAAACGGGTAGGCAGAGAAGATGGACCGCCACACTGTTTTTGTTGCATTGTATTCTTACATATACCTCTAGAGTTTCTTCTACAATATTAGTATCTTAGACTTCAAAAATTAGTGATAAAATATTAATGTTGTTATTTAAAATTTCTAGGTTGAATTTATATTATATATTTCATGTTTACACCATAATTGGTATTTTATTTGTTGATTACGACTATATTATTGCAAATATTGTCATCATCAGCTAATAACATTAGCGCCATCTAAAAGAAAATTATATGTTATATTATTTTGTTATTTTATTTTATATTATTATATTTTATTGTTTGGTATAGATTTATTTTGTGGACGTTGGACGATCGAAGTGTGCGCGGGAAATTCTTATTGATGGCGATGAGGTTCGCAACCCATCAAACCGCTCTCCCGCGGGGGCGAAAAAAGAAGGATGGAGTGACGCATCGGTTAAAGTGTGGTAGTCCATTTTTTATGCCCTTCGGAGAGACAGCGTGATGGTTAGTTAGTTAGTTAGTTCATTGTATAATTATTAATGAAAATAAATAAAAACATAAAACAAATCTTTAAAGAATATATTTAGTAAAATTCCACTTATGTTTATGGCTTCGGACGATTTCGGCAGCTCGCTCGCCATCTACGGGTGAGTAGGCCGTAAGTGGAATTAAACTAAATATAATATATGTTATAAAGTATTTTTTATATTCATTATAAGTGATAAAAAATGTAAATTGTTGTAATATTATTTGTTTGACTTATACAGGTATCAAGGAAAAAAAAATTTGAAGGAAAGAAATCAGTCTTATGAAATCGAAATTCCCGGTTTACTGGATCTGCATCGATAAATCGACTGCATTGGAAACATGACGCTAATGTAAGTAAATTATGAATATTTTTATTTTTATTTCACACGTTAATAAAAAAAAACTAATTAAAAATATCTATTATAAATGACCAATTAAATTTACTTTTATTCTCATGTTCTAAATGTTACAGTTAACCCCCCCCCCCCTGCCCCTTAATCTTGTTAGTTAAAATATACTCCCACTCTGAGACATAATTCCAACCTTTTTTAGTAAAGAAGTGATGATTCTGTTTCAATTTATTGTTAAAATTTGTAAGCTTGTAAATCGAGAAATACAATGTTGTGAAAATTCGAAATTCGAAATGAAGTGTTATTCTATTAATGATATTAATGTACATAATGAAAATTGTTATTAAAAAATCAAACTTTTAAAGTGCGAGAAAGATGGGATTTACTTTTAATTACGGTTAATGAACTTCTAACCACAAAGTGAGTACTTCTTACGATTTTGTTTTCATTCTAACAATATCACACACTCATATTCTGATCTTTAAATTAATTGACGCAAACAATTTGAGAATTTGAAACAATAATTCATGCTTATTCATAGTTTCTTGAACAATGAAGTAAAAGTCCATATAAAATATAGTAATTAATACGTGAAAAAACGAAATGACATGTTTCACCTGTCTTGTAATCAAACGTTTGAACATTTGATAATACCTTAGACAAGCGAAACATCTCATTTCCATAAATTATAATAAAACTTCTAGAAAACAGACGTTTTAATTCGCCTTAATTAAATAATTCATGCGTTAATAAATAAAAGAACCACACGTTTCATAATGTTTAAAAGTATCAATTTGTCCAATGAATTAAAAAAAAAAATTATATGCACCGTATAAGTACCAACAGTTCTCTGAACTCTTCTGTATTATACAACAGCTGTGATACTTAAGCCAGTTTCATGGGGTTGAAAGCTTTATTAAAACTGAAAGGGAAGCGTTGCAAAATGAATACAAATAAATAACGTATGAGTATACATTTGTTCGTACGTTCCTCCAACAAATAGACATACACGTGTTTCACTTTTTTCCCTCTCCCTGCTCACTTTGCAGTCATTTCTTCTGTCTGCTCTCAGACTGTTCCGAACAAATGTGATGTTTGTTGCTTCTACCTGTTACCTGTTACATTTCATTCTTCATTACACTCTCACGAACACAGCGGAGAGAAATATGAAAGGAAACTGAGAGGCTAAAATATTTTGTATTGCAGTTCACGAATTCAAGAAATTATTTTTACAGAAATAATAATTTACGTATTTTTATAAATATTTCTAAAAAAACTTATTATGTATATACTCCTATTAATTTCTTTGCTTTGAGAAAACGTATATTCCTTTTTCATATAATTACCAACTTATTAACTTATCACGTCGTCTCCCCGGAGGGGTATACAGAAATAATGGACCGCCAAATACTTCTGTTTTGATATATTTCACTCACTGCCTCTATATGTCGATTTCTTCGACTCCTCATTTGGCCGATATTTAATATTTGATTTATTTGATTGTGCCACGTTTTCCTGGGTCTTTCTCTATTTCTAGTATCGTTCACGTTGTTAACATATACTTTCTTTACCATTCTTACTTTATTCGTTCATTCCTTGTGTCCAAACCAACTTAATGCATTCATTTCTTTATTGACTGGTGACAGAAGTACGTGGCAAGCCGTGGTAAATAGTTTACAGGATGGACACGACCATCAGTCATGAGGAATATGAATAAAGAAGAAAAAGATAAAATCGTCAAAAACCGTCTAATCTATGTTCTATATCAGTGATCCCCAAAGTGGGCTTTATAAACCCACAGGGGTTTACGACAATTGTAAAACATATTGGGGGTCCGTGTAATGTAAACGGGGGTCCATGAGATGGTTCATCTAATGTGAAGCCGATTAGTGAAACGCAAAACGCAAACAATTCGTTGGGGACCTTTTTTTAGCTCATTCGGCAAAGATCGGACATTCAATTTCCCGAAATGAGCTAAAAAAAGGTCGATAACGAAAATCCGAATTTTTTGTTTCAGATTTTTTTTTGCCTTAAAAAGTCTACTTTAGGAAAGCAGGAGGTCAACACAAAAAATAAAAAATCGGCAAGGGGTCTGCGGGACAAAAGTTTGGGAACCTCTGTACTATATGATACCTACATATAATTATTTTTAAAAATTACATTCAATGTAAAATAAAATAGGAATATAACATCATTAAATTTGACGTTTTTCCATCTTTCGGGGTAACTTAATACCATTTTTATACAACACAATGTACAATATGAGATCCGGAGGGAAAATGTACAAAACACGTCCCTTACTGTGGATCTCATTTCGACGTTAATTGGGTTCTTTAGAATATGAACCCGATGACGTTCAAACAAACCATCAACGTCATAATCAAAATGTGTTTGACTCGATGAATTATAAATGGAAATTCTCCGAATTTAAGTTTCCATGGAATAATCTAGCTTTCGTTTGCTTATTTATAATCAAGTGTACACATTCGGAATACGCTGAGTCAATTAATCTCGTATTATTGATCAGAGCGTCAAATGTTTATTCAAATGTCTGGAGCTAATATCTTTATCCCCACATACGTATCAATTAGCTTTGAATTAAGGTAAAATAATTTAATATCATTAAGAAAATTGGCGAAGTGAGACTGAATTATAAGTAAATGTTTAAACCAAATTTAAAATAAACTGATGAATGGTTTTCATACATTCAAATACAATTGAGGGCATAATGGTGTTCATGTGCCGACCCTTTTGTATGGAAGTGAAGCATGTAACTGGCAAAAGAAGGAAGAATGTCGAATAAATGCAGTAGAAATGAGATCTCTTAGACGAATGTGTAGCAAATCTGTATATGATAGAGTGACAAATGCAAGTATAAGAAGTGAATGTGGTGCGAATGAAAGTGTTATGAACAAAATAAGGAAAGGGTCATTAAGATGGTTTGGACACATGAAAAGAATGAGTGAAGACAGAATGGTAAAGAAGGTATATGTAAACGGCGTGAACGGAGCTAGAAATAGAGGAAGGCTGAGGAAAACGTGGCACGATCAAAATCACTCAAATATTGAATGTCGGTCACGTGAGAAGTCGGAGAAATCGACGTGCGTGCATGACAAGATGTATGAATGTAGAGGAAGTATGTCAAGACAGAACAGTGTGGCGTTATATTCTTTCTGCTTACGTGAAACGGCGTGATGGTTAGTTAGTTAGTTAGTTAAATACAATTGAATCATAATGAGGCAAGGTAGGTGCCACGACGTGTAGTGTTAGTTCAACGATATGATCCGGCGCTCCTAGAAACGTCACAAAGTCGGTGAAACCTTCCACCACAATGGCAAGAGAAATGTGACCAATAAAAAATATTGTCATTTTTAGGACCATCCCTACAGAACTAGTTTACTATTTAGACGACAGGGAAGAAAATTTTAATATTCATTGTCATTGATTAATTGTTCTTATTGAAAGCATAAAATTGTCAAAAATGATATATGTAGAATATTTTCTTATGTTTCAGATAACAATCATCGTTATTTTATACCATTTCATATTTTTTTCTTTTTTTGAGTCCATTTAAAATAATGAAGATATATAAAAATATAGTCATTATTGAGCCTAGTTCCACGTTCTTCTTCTTTGGGGGTTTCGGTCCAAGGGATAGATTTGCAGCAGAGTGTAACATTATTTGATAGTTTTTTGGGATGCCATTTGGGCCTTTTAAGGTGGCAGTTTTCCAAGTTTTTCAATAAATTATGCTATTAATTCTCATGACATGTGATAGGTAGCCATTTTATTGTCATATGAACATACACCAGACCAAACGCAGCGTGACAATCAAATTGCCATCGCCGGAAATCGAACCCGATACATTCTGTGTTGTAATCAAATGAAACCAAATCAGTTTATTTACTCAAAAGATATTAAAAACAGAATAAATGTTTAAGGCATCTATTGAGTGCAGGTCAAATATTATATACATACAATATAATACCAGGAACGCGTTAGTGATGGTTCGACATTAGGAAGACAAAATACTTTCTAAAGTCAAGAGTATTTGTCCCCTGAACATACTATTACTAATATGAAAGACGTCGATCTCCGAGGAGACCGCGTTCAGCAGACTAATTGCTCTTCCCACTGGTGTCACCAGAGGCAGATTGGTATTAGATAATCATAAATTTTGCCACTCTGACAATAAAATGCTTACACATTAGCTACCTATCACATGTCATAAAAATCAGTAGCTATAAATTAAGAGGGTTCAAATAGCTTGCTGTATTCAAATGTAGAAAGCAAAGGGAAACTACCACATTAAAGGACCAAGTGGCATCTCACGAATCAACAAAAATGTTACACTTTGCTGCAAAACCAATCCCTGGGACTGAAACTGGCGCAAAATACTAATGTTATGTTATTCATAGAATTCAAATATATATATTTTTTAAATAGAGCAGTAGACTTGGGCAAACTATCATTTAATTATAAATAATAATAATTAGATTGTGATGGTAATTACCGTTTTTATGGGCAATTCATTCAAAATATATATTTCATATTCAGTTCTGGTTAAATGTTCATGCATTTATGAAACATGTTTTTTTTTTGTAAAAGTAAGCTGGGTTATTTTATTTTATTGCAAAAGCCATAAACCATTTGCTTTTCTACATAAGTGTAACATGAGATGCATTAATTTATACGATGTTAAACCGTACACGAGTTTTAATTAACACTTCAATGCTTGCATCTCCCTCACAGTAGACACCCCATAAATAAAGACCGCGAGGTGTTATATGTGAAAATATGTAATTTATTCAAATACTGTACACCTATATACAACAGCACTCTAATAATACAATATTTAAAATTTGACCCAAATGCATATATTTATTTCTACTAACTTAGCTTCTCAATTTCGTAAAGAAATAATTATGAAAAAACATGTTCATTTAATTATGGTTTAAGCATTGAAATAAAAACAAGCTACTGAAATTTGTAATATGCATATTAAATTGAAATCGTTGAATTATTACAAAGTTTAATTCTTCTTTATTTCTATATTCGCCTTCACATTGTATTGTGGATTCATATTTGAATAAATATAACTACACTTAGTATTTTTACAACACTTTTTGACAGTATTTTTAATGTACAATTTTAACATTCAAAACATTGTACAGTGAAAAAGGTTGGATCACAACCGAAACATGTATGTGAAAAGTGTAATAAAGTGTTGTAAAAATACGAAGGTTACATGTTTTCAAATTTATTTCTTTTCTTCGGTTGTTTCAATCTAAGAGATTGGTTTGCAGCAAAGTAAAACATATTTGCTGGTTCTTGGGATGCCACTGGGGTTTTTAATGTGGTAGTTTCCCGTTGCTTTCTACATTTGTATACAGAAGATTATTTGAACCCAATTAATGTATACAACTTTTAAGCTATTGATTCTCATGACATATGATAGGTAGCGAATCTTTCGCCATTTTACTGTCACGAGAAAGAATGCCCGTTTGAATAATTGCGTAGCTATTTATTAATGGTTATGGGAAAAAATTCAGCATGCCCAGCTTAAATGTTTACGAGATTTTTCTAGTAAGATTTTTTTTTTAGATTTACCTAACTAACGAACTAACTAACCATCACGCCGTCTCTCCAGAGAGGTAGGCAGAAAAAATGGACCGCCACACTGTCCTGACATACTTCTCTCGCTTCCTCTACATTCATACATCATGTTATGCACGCGCATTGATTTTTCCGACTCCTCACGTGACCGACATTTAATATTTGATTGATCATCCAACGTTTTCCTCAGCCTTCCTTTTTTTATAGCTCCGTTCACGTTCACATATACTTTCTTCAGCATTATGTATTCATTCATTATTTCCTTATGTGCAAACCATATTAACGACCCTTTCACTATTTTGTTGATAACAATTTCATTCACACCGCATTCCTTTCATATATTTGCATTTGACACTCATTTAAACATATGTATATATAAAAATCGTTTTTTACAGGCAACTTTTTTTTTATGTATCGGGAAAAAAATTCTTACATAATGTATAAGCATATTGTATCCAATTTTAACCAACAAATGTGATTCTGTTCTAAAATGAAAAATTTTCACAAGAATATTTTTTTATTTGCATTTTTATTAATCACACTCTTTAACACTCTTATCACACAGATTTACAACATATTCGTGAAGGAGATCTCATTTTTCGTACATTTATTCTTCTTTCGTCATTATTTTATCAGTTCCTTTCTTCACTTCCATATATAAGGGTTAAAAGTTTAAAAAAATTAATAGTTTTCCTTTTTATGTGTGGTCTTGTAAGTCTGTTTACAGAAATGAGAAGATAGTAATGATTCTGTGCTTGGTTAAGTTTTCAATTCACCCCTTTCTAAAATATTGGAAAATTGATAAAGTAACCCAACATATTTGTGCCTTATTACGTGATTCAGAAAATCGGATAGGTTATAATAAGTGTATGAAAAGTTATACTGTAAAATTCGAACGGAAATGAAATAAGTAATCTACAATCTAATAACCCTCGCATAATAATCATCACCGATGTTCGTCACGCCATGAGAACTTATCAGAACATTTAATTGCATCGTTTAATTCACATAAAAGAGCCATCAAATTATTCCGACCGCAGAACGAAAATGCAACCCTTTCCCATTCTCCTTCCCCCTTATTCCTTCATCTTGCATAGGTCATTCCCTCCTGCCAGCTGAACCGCGTAGGCAGATTTCTTAATCCACCATAATTTTGAATTGCACTTCTGTACATATTTTTGGAAGTAATTTGAAAGGGTGCGCTGTTTAGTGTCTTCTTGTTTTAAGCCCAGAATTAAAATTTGATTACAAAACGTTTTATTGATATTGCGTTTTTGCTTTTCCTTACAATACCTTCATTATAACTGTTTTTTTATCAGATTCTTTCGTAAAAAAAATTGTAGAAAGACGGGCGTCTTTTTATTTATATCGTTTCATATTTATGTTGCCATTGTAATTTATCGCCAAATGTTTTAATATTATTTTTAAATAAGATGTTCTATAATATTATAATATTTTAACTTTTTTTTAATGCGAATTTCAAAACAAAAACTTGGGAGTTTCACAATATAAGAAACGTGCTATTAATATTACTTTAAAGGAAGAAAAGCCTATTAAGGAGTTAGTCAATTTAATTTTATTATTAATTACAATCTTTACATAGTTCTGAAAAAAAATCAAAAGCAATAAAAAATTTGCAATACTAATATTCGCTTAGATATAATACGAATTTCGCCATGTGTAACAAAATATATTTAAAAATTTCGATATGTCAAAAAAAAACGATCGTGTTAACATGTCGACTTGTAGAAGCTTATTAAAATTAACGACTTATTTATTAACTTATTGAACGCTAAGGCATTAACACTGTGAAATTCCATTTTAATATACTAGGGAAATTGAAAATAAATTTATTAATCCACTAATTATTAAAAAAAAATATTAAAAAACACGACATGTTTCGGAGGATACCTCCATCTTCAAGTATAAAAATAAAAATATAAAGTATAACTTCTTTATTATTGAGTTTTACATATTTTTTCAAGAAACAATCAACTAATTGAAATACTTGTGAAATCGTATTCTTCTTTTTCCTCTGCTTTATATAGGGCTGTATCCTGTTATTTCTCGGAACCCGTTCCTGGAATGTAAATGTCAGATGTTTGGGTGGTCTTCCTGGAGGTCGATTTCCTGTTGGTACTTTATTTGCCGCTATTTTTATCACTCTTTCAGAACATACTCTCTCCACTTGATCTCTCCAGCAGCGTCTACTCATTCATCCCCATCGCACGACATCTTCCACATTGCAGATCTTTCTTATTTCAGAATTTCCTACTCTATCTCAGAGTGTTGTTCCCGCAACGGATCGAAGAGCCTTCATTCCTGTGGTTTTTAGGAGACTTTTTGTTTTGATGGTGTCAGCTCTCGTTTCTATTTCATATGTCATTACAGGACGTACGCATGTCTTGTATCAACAAAATACGTATCTCCGTATTTTGCTCTCCTTAATAAAATACGAATCAGTGATTCCTTTAGCAAAATACGAATCATAAAATGTAGCAGGACTGTCATTAATTAACAAATCAAATAGCTACACATTGCTTTTTTTAACATGTACACTTTATTTTCATGAAAGGGTAACTGCATCTATATACTTTCACACAGTTTGTAATGGATGTTTATAAATGTAAAAAAAATATGTTTATTATTTCGCGTATCAATTATCAGTGCAGGAAACAAATTAACTTATTATGGTAAAATTGTATTGCACTCCGAAAGTTTTCATGTTTCACAAACGATTCTGCAATACAGAAGAGCCATTTCGGTTGCAGAAAACCATTGTTGTAAGCATTTATCAGAAACAAAGATGATGAATCCCCTCCCCCACCCCTGGCCGGCTAAGGGTGGGCGGGTTATAACAAATGAATTCCAAAAACAATGCGGTTCACCGAAGCGTCTCCAATTCAGCAATTTCTAAAATGCACTGTTTAAAATTCTGCGATTCCATGCTTTTCTGTGAAATCGCGAGTTATTTAACAAGCAACAACAAAATGTGTATTTGTGGTAATGAAAAATATCTGCAATAGTTTACTTATTTTTATTACTGAAGGGTTTTCTAATATATAGCGGATTTTTTTATAATAAATTAAATTTAAAAATTGGTTTTTAAATGTTCCATATACGAGTATTCCGTTAAAATCCACTAATGTATGTGTCTACGACCGGTTTCGGCGGCTTGATGTCATCTTCTGCAATATTCAATATTCAAGTTTCATAGTGTTTCGGTCAAAACAATGGACTATTTAAATATACATTTTAAATTAATTGTTACAACAACAAAAAAATATTTTCATTTTATATAATACAATGAACTTCTGCCATAGAATTTCAAATAACAAAATTGATATTTTTTTTAAACTGAAACCATCATACTAATTTTCTTATAATCTTATTTTTATTCTTCAACTTCTTGTAGACTTGAAATTCTGTTATGTTACTACAGGATTATCGTCTTGTGATGCTGATCGTTTCATCCTTTTAGAGGTCTCCTAATAGACGCTGTCTATCTGGTATTCCATGCAGAGCCATGGAATATTTGAGGGTTTCATTCTCTAGACATGTTGGTACCAGTACCAACGACGTTGTCGCCCCCATCTGATCGCATCTTGAACCTAGCGAACCTCTGTTTTATCATTTACGAATTTCAGTAAAGTAACAATTATTTTAACCATTTTACCATGTTGATTAAGTGCACTGTCACCCGGTCCAAAATACGAATTAAGAGTATAATTTATTACAAATTTTACGATCCGAAAAGAAATTCATTTTGCAACTAGAAAAACTCTCGCTGGAGACAAAAATTAATTAAAAAGAATAAGCAACCCCTTAACGCGGGGCGCATTATGCTCTTTCCAGTAGAGGAATAAAAAACCTGTTTTATTACTTTCTTTCAATTAAGGTAAGCTGCATAACACCTTTTAATTTCTCTACAACCTATCGTGAGCGAAATTCACTCATTCAGAGTTATTTAATTGTTTTTTTAATCACCTAAAAGATGCAATTTGTATTTTGTTAAATTATCACAGAAAAGAGAGAAACAATTTCATTAAGTTTAACTTTATAGCAATTATATGTGTCCAACTTGTAAGTATGTAATTAAATGAATATTTTTAACAAGTTCGAATTTTGAAATATTCAAAACATAACTAATAAACGATCATTATACCGTTTCTTTCAAAGCCTTTTGTATTACGTAAACTTTCTTTTGTTTTTTTTTTACGTTAACAAAATTCAAATGATATTATTGAACAATGTTTATTTATTTGTAAACAGCACAAGAAATATTTTGTCAAAACATACCAAATTCATGAAAAATGTGTTTAAATATTTTTTAAAGATTATTTGAGGATTTTCAGTGCCCCGGCATCGTTGCCGTTGTCGTCAATTCGGCAAAGATATTTACGTATATACGCACGTTTCTTTAACACAACTGATGGCTTATTTTGGAAAAAAATATCACAATATCGGGGCAACGTTTTGGTATGTAGTGTTCCATGGTAAAAAAAAATACTCAAATAACGCTTCCAATGTGCGCTATCATAAGTCGATTAATCAACAGCAGCCATTTTTATAGGAGTTTTACATCGGTTACCACGAAAAAAATCACCCCATATATAAGGGAGTAACGTGTTTCATAATAATAATACTTATGCCATAGATATTATATCACTAAGTAGATTTTTCAAATACAATGTATAATAGCACGGTACGAAAAATGACGGAGACATAACGGATTAGACAGATTTCTGGTCCTCGTTAAATTAATAAAGGGTTAATCAAATGGATAAGAGATATGAAACGGATGGAAGAGCTAAAAATGATTATATACCAGCAGTGTAAATAGAAAAAGTACATTGCATGACCAAATTAATCAAATACCAACAGATTATTTTAATTAATTTTAATTTTAATTTGGTTATTAAAATATTCAATTTCACGGAACTAACAGTACTATACTTGGACTTTAACTTGGACTTGAATCTTCTGGCTTAGAGAGGTTCAGCTATTCCTCTTATGGTACGTCTGATGGTAACATTGTTGGAAGGTAATTTGGTGGGTTATTAGTTTATGCGGGGGCATGGTTTTGTGTGGCCCGGAGTGTTCCTCTGAAGGAGGATTGATTTTGGGCGCTTGTGGCGGCTAGAGGTGTCTGGGTCATAATTTGAGAGGTCTTTTATTGTGGGGTTAGGATGTGAATGGAGTACTTTGTAAAAATGTTTAGCAAGTTTCAGAATGAATTCATCTATCATCGGGAAGTAACTATATAAAAGAACTGAAGATGAAAAAAAATTATATGAAGTTTTTTTTAACGTACATAATATTTACAAGGGAGTTATTATTTTTTTTTTAACATGCATGACTTTATCGTTGACTAAAATTTCAATTTAAAATAATAGATTCAAATATTTATCAAGTGATTTGTTCTTTTTTAAACTGACATTTTGTAAAGTTTTTAGATATACTGAAATAATAGGTTTATGATTCTTGTCCAAATGGATGTAAGGCAGATGACTGCATCATGGATAAAATTAAAAAAGGATCCCTGAGATGGTTTGGACATTTGGAATGAATGGATGAGAGAAGAATGGTTGAAAAGTTGTACACGAGCAGCGTGAGTGGAAAAAGAAGCCGAGGCCAACCGAGGAAAACAAACATGGCATGAACAAATCAATAAATTACTAAAAGGCGGCCACATTTGAAGTTTGAATAATCGACGTGCGTGCATGGTACGATGTATGAATGTAAAGAAATCCAGAGAGGTATGCCAGGACAGAGCATTGTGGCGGTCCATCCTCTCTGTCTACCCGTCCGTGGAAATGGCGTGATGGTTAGTTAGTTAGTTAGTTAGTCCAAATATGGGTATGAATTTCTTGTAATTTTCATTTGAGCGAATGAAATTGACATAGAAAATATAATAAGTTTACTGTCAAAACTAAAGAGAAATACAATAGCAAACAATCTTACAGATATCACATTAATTTTAAGTAATTGCACAATAAATTGGTCCGAAAGATCGAAGTCCATATTTGTCTAGTCACGCAGAAGATAACAAGATATTCCGAAGACCGAAAATATCAGAGTCACTTAATTACGGTTTATCTCAATTTATTGCTAGAATAAGTTTTATCCGCTGGAGGTTTATCCAAGTATTATGACTTGGCAAATAACACACCGTCTCTTGGCGAACACCTTAATTATAGACAGAATCTGAAACTCGGGTGCTTTAATCAAGACCGAACTGGTAGCGGTAATTCTGCAAATAAATCTGTTTTTTTCTGCTCACGGCTTATGTGGGCGTAATTATTATAAGTGGTGAATTAGTGCATAAAAAATATAATAATCACATTTTAGTATAGAGAATTCAGTGAATTTGTAGCTTATATATAATAAAAGCAATTAAAGCCAATTGCATATTTTTATTACAAAAGAGCACTTCAATTTGAATTAAAGTTGTGTTAAGGATTTCTATGAATTAAAACGCAACGAGCGGCATTTTGCTTTATAAAGAATTATAATTACAGAATTCCTGCGTTATTGTGTATATGCCTTCTTCTTCTTCTTCTTCTCTCTGACTCTGTAGTCCTAGACGGTCTTCGACCACCTCAAAACAGTTTCTCCATACGACTCTATCCTAAGCCATAGGTTTTGTATAAATTTAAATAATTAAAAACAAAGCATTATATTTAGTTTCGTTTATATCGTTTACATAATATGTAAACGATATAAACAAAACTAGAAATATAGACGGATCGGGAAAAAGGCGGCACGATCAAATCAATCAAATAGATATCAAATGTCGACCATGTGAGGAGTCGGAGAAATCAACGTGCATGCATGATACGATGTATGGATATTGAGGAAGCGAGTATGTATATTATACATTCTATACCATTATGTCTTTATTAATTCATTCCATGCATCAAAACCATCTCAATGACCCTTTCATTATTTTGTTCACACTTTAATTAGCCCTGCATAGATTATATTTGAATTTGATACCCATCTACTCACTACTATCGTATTCCGGTTTAATAAACAGTTATCTAAGAGATCTCATTTTTAATACATTACTCTCATTTCACCCTTCTTTTTCCATTTCCATAATTCACTTCTATATATGAGGGTTGATATAATAACTTCTTCTTCTTAGTCGTATTCCTTGTGATTGAGGGTCGTGTCCATCGTGTAAACTATTGACCATGGGGCGCCATGCGCTCTGTCACCCGTCAGTGTCCAGGTTGCAGCTAATAAAAGACCAGTCAGATCCCTGATTTGATCGAACCAACAGCTCGGAGGTTGTTGCAACCCTTGTTGTCCCCTTTCCTCCACTTTGCCCATGATGATGAGCTTCTCAAGGTTGCCCTGATCTCTCCGGGCTATGTGTCCAAAATATTTCAAGAAAGAGTCTTGCCTTGATACCCAGCTGGTCAATGATTGACTGTTTTTTTCTTCTTGCTGTCCTGGGTATACGCAGCATTCGTTGCTAACACTTCTCGAAACCGTCAATTTTTGGTTCTCTCCGATGTTATATAAAGGAATATGGAGAAACAAGGGTTTGAACCAATGTCCAATAACAATTTAGTTTATTTATGGACTTTTGTTTTCTTAAAATTTATATGGTAATATAACTTAATACTAGATGATACTCGTGGTCAAGTGGTAAGTGCTACCACATTCCACATTCACACTACCACTGCCACATTCCCGGCGATGGCAATGTGATTGCCACACTCTCTTTGGTCTGGTGTAGAATTCACTTGATAATAAAATGACGATATATTAGCTACTAATCTCATGTCACGAGAATCAATATGATGGTTATAGCCTTTACATCGATATGGCTTGCGCTGTAATTAGGTAAACAGCGATTCAACGAAATAATTATAATAGCATTACGTGAGAGATTTTCTTTGAATTCTCACAATAAAACTTACATTCAATTACACCATAGTGTGTATAAAATGATTTAAAATCTGTTCCTTCGTTACAAGCACTTGAAAGTTTTAATTATGCATATCCTTTAGAGCAACCGCGTGGTAAATAATTTATTGAAGAAAACGCCGAAACACAAAGACAAGGTTTCCATGACAAGCAAACTCAACATGCACCATTCACGAGCAAGGGAGGAAAAATTAAATTCGTATTCTTGAAAGGAAAAGCCGAGTGAATGAATTCGTACGTACCCTCGAGCTAACAACATAAAGAAGTTTAATACAAAAAAAATCTCAATTTTCCCCAACAATAGCATGTAAACATCACATCCCCAGTCGCGCGGAACAATGGCCTTTCTGATAGTCTTATGATTTATTTTTAAATTCATATTTAATTCACCCCCTCCCTGCGCCAATCTTAAATGCGCACAATATGAATCTGTTCGAGTAGCGCTTTTGTCTGTCAAAGACGTTATTAAAAAATCATGAACTCAAAAGGTTAGAAATTCAATACAAAGTCGGCTTCAATAACTCGAAGAATTCTTGATGAATTTTTCGTACTCGTATAATGCAGGTATAATAAATTTATGAATACTTAGAAAATCTGTTCACCCTTAAGGCGAAAATCAGATTGTTTATGAATATCAGAGATTTTTAGTGGGTAGAATTAATAAACTACTAGACAATATGAACAATATTATTTTATTTGTGAATTTGATGTTTCTCTCAATCGGGTGGTGGTCTAGGGGATAGAACGCTTGGCTCCTGATCCAGGGGACATGGGTTCGAGCCTGGACACGACCAGATTCCTTCTTCATAATAATGAGCTATTTTCTGCTCACATTGAAGATTGTAAAATAAATTCTAATATCATTGATGTAAATCCTTGATATTAGTCTTTTTTAAAAAAAAAAAAAAAAAAAAAAATACATATTTTGCTTTTTATATACTATGTATAAATCAATGTTTAAACACAATTTTATTTTATTATTAAATCTATATTTCGTTTCTTTAGTCTGGTGTAAAATTCACGCAAAAATAGCATGTCGATAAATTTAGGTACCTATCACATGTCATGAGAATCTAGCTAAAATATTGTATACCGTAATTGGATTCAAATCTGCTAAATACAAATGTAGAAAGCAACGGGAAACTACCACATTAAAAAGGCCCTAGTGGAAGCAGGAAAGATGTTTTGTAATCTGTTTATCGTCTTAAATAAAACATAATTTACTTACTAAGCTCAGAATATTTTTACAGACGTATTCAATACTGTTAATTATTATTTCCATATATAATTTATTTATTAACATATTACATTATGTACGTATACGAGTATGTGCCGTTCTGATCCATTTGCAAAAGACATGCAAATCCGCTCAACGAAACTAATTTAAAATGTTCGTATGGTATCGGGAGAACAGAATACGTCTGGAGGTGATTTAATACCAAGATGTATATAGAAAGCCTATGATATAGTCCGAAGGAAAACTGTATCATGGTATCCTGTCTGTAAAACTTAGCGGAAACGAAGTAGATTAGAAAACCATTTGGTTGTTATTAGAAATTTAATTAAGTATCAAAAAACCATTAAAATGTTTTGAAATATTGAATAAAAATAATTTAAAAATAAATTAATATGATTAACTCTAAGATGTACTCAATTGAACAAACAAACCATCACGCCGTTTCCCGGTAGGGGTGGGCAGAGAGAATGGACCGCATCACTACTCTATACTGGCACACCTCTCTAGTTTCTTCCACATTCATACAACAAGTCATACACACACGCCGATTCTTCCGATGTCTTACATGACCAACCTTTAATATTTTTGATTAATTTGGTCATACCATGTTTTCCTCGGTCTACCTCGACTCCGTACTCCATTTACATCATTAATGTCTACTTTTTTAACCATGTTTCTCCATCCATGCGCTCTATATGTCCGAACCAACGCAGCGATCCTTTCATAATTTTGTTCATGATACCTTCTTCCGATCTACATTCCTTTCTTATATCAGCATTTGAGATTCTGTCGTATATCGTTCTACCACACATACGTCTTAGGGACCTCACCTCTGCCGCATTGATTCTGTTCTCATTCTGACTTCATTTCAGATGATTACTGAACAAAATATATAAATATGTTATAAAACTAATATGAAAAATAATTAAATGGAATTTACACACTCACTTTGAGATGTTTTTTTTTTATTTACTTTCTGAAAACATTGTATTTTCACAACACTTTTTTGCACCTTTCACAAACTTTTTTTTTTCAATTGTCCACATATTATTGTTGAAGTGATTTCATGTAATCATTATGTTGCTTAAAACCATTATTTTTAAATAAACATAGCATATTTTATTTACTCTTGTTCACCTTCAGTCGACTTTAATGCAATCGACTTGCAACATACTTTTTTTTATATATACAGCAGGTCGTTTAGGCCCAATTACTACATACAATTTGTTTATAGATGTTATATCGATTCTCACGACATGTGATAGGTAGTTAATCTATCCTCATTTTGCGGGAAGATATACAAGCCAAAGTAAACAAGGCAGCTGTAATCTCTGGCTCTCTAAAATCCACAATATGGAAAAACAAAGAAATAGCCATTAAGAGTAAGATGAAAATCTATAAAGCATGCGTAAGACCAATAATAACATATGGCGTCGAAGCAAGGGCAGACACAGTAAGGACCATACAACGACCAGACACTGAGAAATCGCGTGTAGAACTCCAGGATATGTGAGGTTGAAGATATTATAAGATGGATCAGAGCAATCAGGGAAAAAGGGCTGGTACGGACATGTTCAAAGAATGGACACCACCAGACTCCCCTATATTGCGTTGCATAATCAGTCTCATGGGACTCGTCCTCGAGGAAGACCTCCTAAAAGATGAAAGGACAGCTGGGAGTCTACCTCACAGGAGAACACTCTGGAGGACAGACCACATAGGTCTACAACAAGGAATAGGAAGAAGAATAAGATTTTATTATCACGTGAATTATATATCAGACCAAAGACATTGTGACAATCACACTGCCATCGCCGGAAATCGATCCCAGGACCTTCAGTGTGGCAGTTATAGCTCTTGCCACTCTCCCACGAAGGTCGCTTTTTTCTTATCCATGTGAATGGGAAACTAGTTTTATAGGGATGGTTTTCAAAATGGCCTTATATGTCGTATTCTCTTGGTATTGTGGTAGAAGGTCTGTCACTTTGTGTCATTTCCAGAGGCGCCGAATGTTACACACGTGGAGGCATCTTCCTTGCCCCCATTGAAAATTACTGGTGAAGGCTATCAACTGAAAATTGAAATATTCATGTGACATACCGATACACGTAAAGGAAAAAATATATACGCTTATATCACTAATGAGCGTAGAATATCACACAAATTACCGGAAAGTACTGTGGCTTCCTCTATGTTTACTGATAATGTAATGATATTTCATGAAAGAGAATTTAAAGTACATTATACACGCTGTATATGAAACTCATGCAATGGGTACGATAAAGAATACTTAGTGATAAGTAGGTTCATTATATAGAATTCAAAATTGTTGTTTAAAAATAGAATACATTGTTTACTGTCAGTTGAACCCATTCCTCCATTTATTGGCCAAACCAGTCCTAGTTACCCAGGCTATACATATGTTCTTTCATCAAAAAATCAAAAATCATTTTTCTTTTTTAATCTTAAGACTTCATCACTTTAAAATTTTATAACTACGATATTTTTAAATAAATATAAACAATGTTTTCTCTACATGTTTCAAAGGTTTCATAATTTTAACATCGGAAGAACGTTATAAACAAAGTCTTGACTCGATGTCAAGATATAAAAATAGACTCAAAAGTGAAAATAAATCTCTTCTTCTCAATCGTATTCCTCGTGATTGAGGGTCGTATCCATCATGTAAACTATTGACCATGGCACGCCATGCGCTCCTGTCACCCGTCAGTCTCCAGGCTACAGCTAATGAGAGTCCAGTCAGATCCCTGATTTGATCGGACCAGCGGCTCGGTGGTCGTCCTTGTGGTCGCCTTCCCTCCACTGTGCCCGTGATGATGAGCTTTTCAAGATTGTTCTGATCTCTCCGGGATATGTGTCCAAAATATTTCAGCACTCTCTGAGAGCACATTCGCGAGAGTCTTGCCTTGATACCCAGCTGGTCAATAATTGACTGGTTTGTTATTCTAGCTGTCCAGGGTATACGCAGCATTCGTCGCTAGCAACACATCTCAAAAGCATCAATTTTGAACCTATCTGATGTTCGCATCGTCCAAGACTCGTAACCATAAAGTAATATGGATAAAACATGGATTTGAACCAGTCTCATCTTAGTCTTGCCATACCTTGGTTAGTTTTAGCAATTTGATTTCTGCATCGAATCTCCCTATCGTACCCCCTCTGGTCAGTTATCAGCAGTTTAAAATAATAACAGTGTTTTAATTCATATAAATTCATATAAGTTCTAGTGCCAACCCTCGTGCAATAATTAAAGCTTCGAGCTGGCAGAAGAAGGATAAATCAAACTATTAGACGCCTGTCAAACAATTACTAAACAACATAGCATCTTCAAACTTCAAACATAAGCTTTATAAGATTCGTACTATCACTAAATTCGTCAGGTCTGGAATTTCTGAGACAGCCTTTGTAATTGAATCATGTGACCAACCCAAATTACAATCAAGCCTTTGAACTGTTTTAAAATGTTTTTAATGGTTTTTATCAACAAGTAATAAATACGTGTGTCAATACATCAAAGACACAATACAAATAGAGATAAACATATTGATGTTCTTTGATGCAAGCACATTTCACGTTTACTATCAAACATCGTCTAGTTTCTAGAAGTCCAAATCACAGGTAAGGAGGCGCATTACACACCTCATTCCACGCGGTATACCACACGCTTCCTTTATTCATCTCTCTCGCATCCTCCCCAACAACCAAATGCACTAGACAATAATATAACAGACGTCTGGGTCTGTCGAGATTGCTGGAAATGGCAGACGAAAGATCCCTTGTTCAAATGCGACCCTATTGTAATTCGGAATTCGTGGGAAAATTATATCTCACTTTAATAACTTACTCAGTTAATGTTTTATATATAAAAAATCATGAAAATATAATTGAACAATATTTATTTTATAACATTTTATTTAAAATAGCTATAAAATTTAAAAAAATAAACACAGAAGCCATTATCAGTATAGTTAAATATTATATTATATGTACAAATGCCGTCAGTTTTGATAGATGTTAAAATGTTTTTTTTTCGAACGTTTTATGCATTTGTTGTAACAAATATTTTGATTATATAAAAAACTTATTCTAAGTTCTTATTGGGGTCCAAGTTAATACCTTGATGCAATGGATATATAAAAATATAGTAAATAAATCATGGTTTAATTTTTTTTAATACAAACATAAAAATGTCTGCAATTTTTTTAAATGTGTCGAGAAAAATAAACGTGAAAGTGGAAAAAACAGTATTTAAAAAAAAATAACTCCAAGGATTTGAATCAATGGCGTTAGATTTTATTTAACAAGCTTCAATGTGAAAAAAAACAGCTCATTATTATGAAGAAGGAATCTGGTTGTACAGGCTTTAACTCAAGTCCTCTGGATCAAAGGTCAAACTTTCTGTCCACTAGATACTACCCGAGTTAAGTAATAATAATTCGTCATTATTTTTCAAGGCTCATTTCATTATTTTGTCGGAAACAGTTTCATACTTGAGTATTATGGAATTTTAAATTTAAACTAAACAATTTAAATTTAAACACTGTTACGTCACAAATAACACATTATTTTTTTATAAAAATGTCACCGATGTTGGCATCTAAAATTAATTTGATTGTAACACCTGATGATGTTTCAAGTAAAACAGTTAAAAATTTGTAATATATTTATTGTTTCTTGTTAATAAATTAAATATATTGTTTCTTGAACAATGATATAAAACTCCATATTAAATAATTAATACGAATAAAAACGTGAGTTTTTTTTAAGTTTTATTATATTTTATGGGAATGACATGTTTCGCCCTTCTAGGGCATTATCAAACATTTGATAATGCTTTAGAAAGGCGAAACATGTCATTCCCATAAAATATAATAAAACTTCTAGAAAACTAACGTTTTTATTCGTATTAGTTATCATAATGTATTATACTTATTTTATCCAACCGAACATATTTCACAAAACTACATACCATTCGATGAAAAATAACAAAGTTTATTTGACTTTTAGAGAAACCTACAAAATAATTAAAACGAATATAAAAAATTATTTTAATCGTTATTCTGAATTGTTTACAATCATTAATTTATTTCTTCAAGGATCTACGATACATGGCAAGACCGAATCAAAATGTAAAAGTCGACCATAATAGAAGTCGGAATAATCGGCGTATTTAAAATAGCTATAAAATTTTAAAAAATAAACACAGAAGCCATTATCAGTATAGTTAAATATTATATTATATGTACAAATGCGGTCAGTTTTTATAGATGTTAAAATGTTTTTTTTTCGAACGTTTTATGCATTTGTTGTAACAAATATTTTGATTATATAAAAAACTTATTCTAAGTTCTTATTGGGGTCCAAGTTAATACCTTGATGCAATGGATATATAAAAATATAGTAAATAAATCATGGTTTAATTTTTTTTAATACAAACATAAAAATGTCTGCAATTTTTTTAAATGTGTCGAGAAAAATAAACGTGAAAGTGGAAAAAACAGTATTTAAAAAAAAATAACTCCAAGGATTTGAATCAATGGCGTTAGAATTTATTTAACAAGCTTCAATGTGAAAAAAAACAGCTCATTATTATGAAGAAGGAATCTGGTTGTATAGGCTTTAACTCAAGTCCTCTGAATCAAAGGTCAAACTTTCTGTCCACTAGATACTACCCGAGTTAAGTAATAATAATTCGTCATTATTTTTCAAGGCTCATTTCATTATTTTGTCGGAAACAGTTTCATACTTGAGTATTATGGAATTTTAAATTTAAACTAAACAATTTAAATTTAAACACTGTTACGTCACAAATAACACATTATTTTTTTATAAAAATGTCACCGATGTTGGCATCTAAAATTAATTTGATTGTAACACCTGATGATGTTTCAAGTAAAACAGTTAAAAATTTGTAATATATTTATTGTTTCTTGTTAATAAATTAAATATATTGTTTCTTGAACAATGATATAAAACTCCATATTAAATAATTAATACGAATAAAAACGTGAGTTTTTTTTAAGTTTTATTATATTTTATGGGAATGACATGTTTCGCCCTTCTAAGGCATTATCAAACATTTGATAATGCTTTAGAAAGGCGAAACATGTCATTCCCATAAAATATAATAAAACTTCTAGAAAACTAACGTTTTTATTCGTATTAGTTATCATAATGTATTATACTTATTTTATCCAACCGAACATATTTCACAAAACTACATACCATTCGATGAAAAATAACAAAGTTTATTTGACTTTTAGAGAAACCTACAAAATAATTAAAACGAATATGAAAAATTATTTTAATCGTTATTCTGAATTGTGTACAATCATTAATTTATTTCTTCAAGGATCTACGATACATGGCAAGACCGAATCAAAATGTAAAAGTCGACCATAATAGAAGTCGGAATAATCGGCGTGCATGTATGAATGTAGAGGAAGTAGAGAAGTGTGTCAGGATAGGGTAATGTAGCGGTCGATTCCTACCGAGTAAACAATGTGATGGATTGTTTGTTTGATTTTCAACATTTTTTTCATACCCTAATGTATTATTGATGACACCTATTTGTTAATATTTTGATACATGAACCCTATTTAAATATTATATATTATACATAAAACGAAGTATTACTTAGTTTTCAATTCTTTGAAAATATCAAATGAAATCAAATCAGTTTATTTTCTGAAAAGATATAACAAACAAAAATCAAAGTTTAAGGTATTTATTGAGAACAGGTAAAATATAATATACTATATAATACCAATATAGCATGAGAGATGGTTCAACTTTAGGAATACAAGATACTCTTTAAAGTCAAGAGCATTTGTCTTCTGAACGTACTTTCACTATGGCGAAAGATGACGATCTCCAAAGCGATCATGTTCAGCAGTTTGATTGCTTTCCCCACCGGCATCGCCAGTATATCAAGTACGTATGCGAGGTTCAAATAGATTGCGTACACAGATCTGAAATAGGACTATCATGGGAAAATAACAATTTTAAAGTATAATATGGGATCAGTCAACATTTTGACGAACGGTTTTACAAAGAAGTAAACTTTCAGTATAACAAAAACAGTGAAGAATCATATTCGACAACATTTTGAATGTGTACAAATACTTGTAGACGAATACTGGATTTTACACATTGCGGGTTATCGTTTCAAGGATTAATTTCAATTTCAAGGATTAATTTCAATCCAATCTTCATAGATGGTGCTCGTGTGTAGATTGAAATAGAACATGTGAAGTGTGGTGTTACATAGTAGCATATATACAATTTCCAAAAATTTGTCAGACATGGTGGTCATAAGAAGGGTGGAATGCGGAATATTGTATTACATAAAGCGTGCGCTTAACCCAAACAATGACAATTCATAAGTCCTGTAAGCACCTCGATGACCATGTTCTGTTTCCAATTTGTATATTCGTCTCAATTGAGATACAATTAATAATATTCGAGTTCTACTAAGTGTGGTGCCTATTGTTCAATAGTTTCACAACAAGTGTATTAGTTACTACTTTGAATCAATTGAATAAATCAAGTATAATTATTAGAAATACAACTATGATATGTATTTAGACGTATGATAAAAATATGAATGTTTATATCATTTAGGATATCAAAACTCGGTGCATTGCAACGCCTTCTAAAAAATGTATTATATTTCAGTGTCAATGAACTGAACGAAACGTACCAAATATTCTGCAAAACGAGATTTGCATCAACAAGACTTTACCTGTTCCCACACCTCCAAGTTCTTCTCTATGGAGCCTGGAGATTTGCACAATACCTTCACACCTATGGAGGCACATTCATTTGGTTATAACTATCAGAGGCCACCCGTGATTTTGTTTTAAAACAGCCCTTAAAATACAAAAAAAGGAAATTGATATTCTTTGTTTGAAATCGTAGATTTCTCTATAATCCCATGTGATTTTAAAATGTTTTTTGATTAATTTGTTATGTTGCTATGCAATAAAATATATTAAACTGACTTATTACTAAATAATTAACAATAATATTAGTACATATCAAAACCTAACATCACGGCATCTCTCCAAAGGGGTAGGCAGAAAGAATGGACTGCCCATTTTAACCGATGCGGAACTCCACCCTTCTCTTTGAGCCCCGCGGGAGACGCGGTGTGATGGGTTGCGAACCTCATCGCCACCAATATGCATCTCCCACGCACATTTCGATCATTCAACGTCCACAAAATAAATCTAAAACAAAAAATATTAAATACAATGATATAAAAGAAAATAACAAAATAAAAATAATATAACACATAATGTTCTTTTCATCATATCAAAACTTGACGTTGATTTTTCTATTGACAGTATGCATTTAAAACTCCTATTTATATTTGATAGCATCGATTTTCATAACAAAGAAGGTCGATCTCAATATCATAAAGATTCTGAATCATGTTTGTCCTTTATGCAAGCGAAACATGATATCTCTTAGTATAAAATAAAACTTCTAAGAAACAGAAAATTTTCTTTTATAATAAAATAATATTTACTTTACTTTCTCTCACACTGCTTGTATACAACATTTTTAACCATTTTTCTTTCGTTCATTCGTTCCATATGTCCAAACCATCTCAGCGATCCTTTTTTAATTTAACTTATGATGCAGTCATCTGTCTTACATTTCTTCCTTATTTCGTCGCTCGTTATTCTATCATATAACGTTTTCCCACACATTTTTCTTAGTGATCATATTTCTAAAGGATTTCTCCTACATTCATCATTTTTTGCAAAACTCCAAGCTTCCCTTCCATACTTAAGTTTTGGCACTAGAACTCCTTTATGTACTGCCATCTTTGCTTTGATAATATTAGATAATTTAGATTTTACATTTTTATCCTTGAACAAATTATAAAAAAGTTTTTTTTTTGAAAAGATATAATTTTCTAAAAGGTTCTCAAAATAATGTGTCCGCCACTGGAATCTCTTCCATCTTCCAGAAAGTTCTCGGTAGTTCTAGCCAACGCCTACCCTGTCAGAAGTAGCAGATTTTATTATGAATTTCATTTGGGAGAGCTCACTCCTCTCGAGTCTGGAAGTTGCTGTCAAATATTACAGGCGTCTGTGCCGTTCCCGTATACTGCGAGGTGTCACGTATTCTGTATCATATTAAATGTCTCTTTCGAATAGTCAGCGTTTTTTGACGAATCTTCAAATATAATTCATCTTTTTAATGGTGTTTAACCTGACCTCGGCTGAACTAAAATGTCTAGTAAATTTGAAATGCATAAACATAAATACATATCTTTAAAACATTGCATAATCGTCAAATATTTACAGCTATTAAACCGTTGTCTCCATCTCTGACATCATCAGGCAATCATCGACGCCATCAATCAATAGAAATATCAACTTTTCTTATGATAAAATTAGTCTGCCTTCAAAACGTGTCACGACAAACAAACTTTTTTAAAAACTAATAAAATTGTTTTTTTTGTTTCTTGAACAATGATGTAAAACTCCATAGTAAATTGTTAGAAAATTTTTTAACGAGTTCCAAGAAACACTTTCCAATATTTCTGGACTTACTCAAATAATTATGTGTTAAAAATGTAAAAAGTCACATCAATTTTCGTTAATTACGATATTCTGCTCCATTTACTAGTGTATATAAACTGCAACGAGTTGAAGTTTCGTCACATTTGATAATGCCTTAGAAGGGCGAAACATGTAAATCCCATAAAATATAATAAAACTTCTAGAAAACTGACGTTTTCATTCGTATTAATTGTTTTTATTTGTTTCATAACCTTGAAAATGAAAGCATTGGTGTTTTTGTTCCACTTCAATTTATAATATTAAATATCTTTATTTGATTAAATTATTAACCACGACATCTTTCGGAGGTGACCTCCATTCTCAGGTAGAATGGAGATCTTTTAAATAGAAGAAATAAATATACTCTTAATAAAGAAAAACTCATTATACCATATATATTATAGATCAAATATTATCAACCAAGGTTATTACAATCGAATCTCACAGTAACGCAACCTTCAATAATGTCATATTTTTCACATTATTACCCACAAGTATGTAAAAAAGGGTTAATACTAATGAAAATGTCTGTTTTTTTACGGATATTTCTACATTTAGATGTTTTATGTGAATGTCATGTTTCACCTCTCTAAGGCATTACCAAATATTTGATAATACCTTTGAAAATTGACGTTTGACAGGTAAAACATGCCTACTCAGGTCATAAGATTCGTCATTAGATACCTATGTCTACTCAGGTCATAAGATTCGTCATTATGTCTACTCGGGTCATAGGGTTCGAATCGATATCAACATCTACTTGGATCAAAAGATTCTGAATCGATGTAAACCTATGTCTAGTCAGATCATTAGATTCGGTCATTCGATACCTGTCTACTTAAGTCATAAGATTTATAATTTGATACCTATATCTAATTTGGTTATAAGATTCCGATTCCATAGACATACCTACGTGGATCATGATACTAGAATTTGATATCTACATCCCCTCAGGTCATAAGATTCAGATTCCATATAAATATTTTTATGCCGCGTGGGTCATAATATTAAGATTCGATAAGTACTTAGGTCTTCCTAGTAAACAAGTTTCCGATTCGATATTTATGTCCAATGTTATATTGAACGAATATTGTATTGAATAAAACTTCTAGATTTTAGAGAGACAGACCTTTTCATTCATATTAATTAATTAATATGAAGTTTTACATCGTTGTTTAAGAAACAATAAACATGTTTAGGTTATTTTTTAAGGATTAATTGTATCTCAATAGAGACGAATTTGTAAATTATATGGAAACAGAATATGGTAGTCGAGGCGTTTACAGGACTTATGACCTGTCATTGGTTGAGTTGAGCGATCGCTTTATGTTTAACAACATTCCTCATTCCGCCCTTCTTGTGACCATCTTCGTCTTATCATCATCATCATCATCATCATTTATCATCATCTTTATCTTCGTCTCTATTGAGATACAATTAATCCTTAAAAAATGATTAACCCGCAATGGGTAAAAATCCAGTTTTGTGTACAAGTATTTGTATACAAAAAAAAACAATGTTTAAGTTACTTTACATTTCATATTCGCCTGTTAAAACGAATAAGAAATTGGCCATAACACGTCATAAACGGGTCTGGAAATGAAATTGTCGCATTCCTCGCTATAGAGATGGCGCTAGAGATTCACTCCCTTACGAGTAACTTAAATTCATCAGCCATCATATCTGATCCAGACGTAAAATTTTCCGATGCATTTGCGCCATTGGATGGCCTCTGACGGCCGCCGATCTTCCCAGCAAACACTTTACTTTAACGACTCCTTCACGCCTCGGAATAATATCTTAGAATCGAATAAAAGTGATCTATGCCACGAATTGCTTTGTCAATGTGCTGTGAACTTGATATTGAAATGAGACACGGTCGTTTTGGGGAAAATGTGTTTACATCGTCATTTTTCTTTTAGAAAGGGAAAGTCTATTGAGTTCATTCGGATGATGGATATTTCCCGTACCTTTTTAAATAACCATATTTTTCGTAATACAATTGTTAAATTAGTTTTCTAATAGCCAATCCTGATAGTTACCACTTAATGAAATCAAAAATGTGAAATGTTTAATACTCGTATCTCTTATTTTAAATAATCTAATGATCTATGTATCTCTTGATGAAAGTTGACTAATTAATTATCATATTAAACAGAACGATGTTTTCATAACTACTTCCACTTTTGTCTCTATTTCGACAGCGACTGACTTTCACAGGATATTTAACATCGACAGACCGGGCTGTCAGGCTTCGCCAGGAATGCCAGCATTCCTGGCGAAACCTGTCGCTGTTGAAACAAATACAAAATTGGAAGTAGTAATTTAAAAAAATCGTTTTATTTAATTATTATTTTTAATATCTCTGTTATATAAGTTGATATGAGTACTACCGAGTTGTTTTCAACAGAGGGCACCTTTTTAAAATAAATAATTTGATGAGCTCTTTTGGTCTAGAACTAATTCTTGTATTTAAAATTTAACTATTAGATGCTTTTAAATCTAACAAATGAAATAACACTAAAAATCACATCGTTTTTTTAATGATCCTAAATACTAGTAAATAATGTATAATATATAGTCACATATTCGTATGTTATAATCAAACATTATATATTCTATCATGTTCTTTGTCTTTAAACAGAAATAAATTAATTGTATTTTCCTAGAACGATTAACCACATACAGTCTGGCTACTATCCAGAAACCATGGGTTTGAACCTAGGCTTGTCTTCATTATAATGATATATATGTTTAGCTCACATTGAATATTGCAAAATAATTTGTATGTAAACAGTTGAGTTAATACTCTTTTACATAATAAGGTTCCCAGAGATACCTTCTTATTTATCTTGATCAAATAGCACTTTCTTATGAAACGAAATCTGTTATATGATTTTCGGTTATGTCATTTTAATGTTTATTAGAATGTTCACTTGTCTTGTATTTGTTTTATTCGAAATACTATAGTCATTAGTTTATGGAAATACATGATAAGGATAAATTCACTAAAACAATGTGATACGTATACGTGCCGTGAGACAAGACCGTAAACGTACACCGTAAGATAAAAATAATTTGATCGCACAGTGAAGGGATCTGTCGGCATTCTAACGCTGTAATAAGACTGCACTTGATGCAATAATCGTTGCTTTTTACGGCGTTTCCATTCAGGAGATACGCCACGCTTTTTATTTCTTGGGCCATTGATTTCACTTTGCTCCTCCATTAGCTGCAGCTATCTGCTCCCAAGGAACCTTCAATCCTCCCAGGGAATTTCAGCTTTAAGACAACAGAATCCGACATTAATCGATGATTAATAATTGATTATTACATATATGCTTTATTCACTATCAATTTATGTATAATACAATATTCAATCATAATTATTTAAATTTCCTATTAATGTAATCTATCCACTTCCTGTTATTGTTTATCGTTTTAAATTTATTATGTTTCATCGTTTTTGACTCGATACTATGTGTAATTGTTCCTTGTAATTATTGTTTTATCATTATTATTATTTTATTATTATATTTTCCACCTTTAAGATGTTCTCCTATAAACAGTAACTAACCGTCCTTTTAATTAAAATATTTAGGTACCTAACTCAATTTCAGCAAGAACTTCAAAATTTTATCAAAGAAATTATTCAAATTGACATAGGAACAAATACACATAAAGATTCTAAAAATCACGAAAATTTCACATTTGATATATTATTGTAACACCTGATGCTGTCAACATTGGTTGATGAAACAGCTGTCGTAAAATATAATACAATTGTGATACAAAAACAAAGTTTTTCATTAACAGTTTTAATTATTTTATTCTTTCACATGAAGCAATTCATTTGTGATGTGATATTAATAAATATAATATTAATATACTTGTAAATATGTATTTAAACTAATATATTATACACAACAACCAACCGATTTCGCTCCCGCCGAAGCTTTGTCAGGGTTTGAAAAGACACTGAGACTAAATACACTCTAAGTGTCTTTTGTAATCCTGACGAAGCTCCGATTTACAATTGTATTAATATGATATTTAATAAATATTTTACTCGAATTAACTATTAAGATCTATTTGGTTGCCACTCCATAGTATAAACCCTTTAGTTTGCTATAATATTTTTCAAAACATCATACCCGCCTTCAATAATATTATATAAAAATTTAATAACAAAAAAAAAACTTGTATATACTCGTACAATATTATCGGTACGTGGATATGCCCTATCTCATTATATCGTCTGTTAGTAAGAACATGCTAGGGAGATCTTTCACTATTTTTCGTACCGAAACTACATTTTATTTTATTTAATGCTCAAATGAGTAACTTTTAGGTAACCGCAATCATTGGTATATTTATCGGTGGTTTTACAAATAACAATATACCGTTGTATTCAGTAAGTTCAGTGGTAATATGTTTTTTTTGAAGATACGCAATAATGTGAAATTCTATAAGGGCAAACGTTTTTTCATTTTGTAAATTTATTCGTGAAGATTAAATCAATTTACATATTTCTTCCACTAACTGTTACAGTAATGTTGAAGACTTCATATTAGAAAAGCCCTAATACTAGCAGAATATACGATACAGTTCGGCGCATTCACTAAAGCGGGATCTTAATTCTGTACTTATAAAAACATCGGAGGGGGAATATAGATAAACGTCGGGAATAATCCTTAATTATGTAACTACTAGATCACTTAAAGTAATGGTAGAAATAAGCTCCGTAATAAGGAACATATTGCTATTCCGCCGAGGAAAATGCGTTAAAAATAATGTGTTTGTTCAGATGTGCTCGGAAAATTAAAAGAGTGAACGGGAAACTTTTGACGTTAAATGAAATTTGTAAACAGAACGCCGAATTCTCGCATGGACATTGGAATCTTATTAACGTAAATTATCGTCGAAACGTGAAGATATACATATATTGGTATATATTTCCTTTTCTAAATACGCAAAAAGTTTCGTATAATTTAGTATTGAGCTGTAAATAAATACATTAATGTCGTTTCGAAAAAAATATTCACGTATCATTTTCTTAGTCTAAATGACAAATCATCATCTTTGACCAGCTGAGTTTCACGGCAAGACTCTCGCGAATCTGCTGTCAGAGAGTGCTGAAATATTTTGGACACATAGCCCGGAGACGTCAGGACACCCTTGAAAAGTTCATCATCATGGGCAAAGTGGAGGGAAGGCGACCACAAGGACGACCACCGAGCCGCTGGTCCGATCAAATCAGGGATCTGACTGGTCTGTCATTAGCTGCAGCCTGGAAACTGACGGGTGACAGGAGCGCATGGCGTGCCATGGTCAATGATTTACAGGATGAGCTCGACCCTCAATCATGAGGAACACGACTGAGAAGAAGAAAGAAGAAATGACAAGTGTTAAGTGACCTAACTCTTAAACCGTGATCTAGGGTTATCATTATCGTATTTTATTTAAGCGATCTTTTGATTTCGTTAAATAAAATGTCAACCTTCAAACGAAGGTTTAATGGTGTCGCTTCGACCTATGTTTCCTAAGTTATTTCGAATTATCGCCATCTATCGGAAAAACGCCACATTATTAATGTTGTTATTTGAAATTTCTAGGTAGTAATTTTAGTTCATTGTAAATAAATAAATAAAAGCATCGTATTGTAAACTAGATTTGAGTTAAGTTGTTTCTCTAGTTTCAACCGGTTTCGACTCATATTAAGAAGATGGCAGCGAGTTGCCGAAACCCGAACTTATCAATGAAAGCAAAATGGGTGTTCACAATAGAGTTCTGATTCTATTCCTTATACTCGTATATGGAAGCAAATCACGGTTCTGGCAGAAGCAAGATAAATGCGGCAGACATAAGATAAGGTTAGTTAGTTAGTTGAAAACTTGAACTTACAATAATCTCAGCTTAACATAATATGTTAAGCTGAGATTAATTATTCTTCTGAATCCTCGAGTTCAATATATCTAATTTTATAAAGAGTTTATGGTCATTGTTCATACAACATTGAATTGAATTGAATCAATGAATTAATTTTCGTTTGTAAAATGAAAACTTTGTTAAATTTCACAGTAATTTGCTTTCATGAACTGCTATTATAGTCTCCTGCAAAGAAGAGGTTTTTTTTCATAGCGATTATAAGGCGCCAAAGCTGCTCGTTCACAAGTGCCAATTTGATTGATGAGTTAGTCGTGAAAGTTAATATTCCGTTAATACAAACTAATTAACAATTTGCTCCAAAGAAAATGTTAGCAATGAGGATGATAATCATTAATATAAAAACATTTATGTACATTTTTTTCTACATTTATATAAAATACAGAGATTCATTAAGATTAGGTGTAAGCTAGGTTTATGGATGGCGCTAGTGTAGATTGAACTCAAAAATGTGAAGTGTTTCTCAACATGGTGGCATATATACATCTTCCAAAAAATTGTCAGACGTGGTGGTCGTAAGAAGGTCGGAATGGGGAATGTTGTTAACATAAAGCGATCGCTTAACCCAACCAATGACAGGTCATAAGTCCTGTAAACGCCTCGACCACCATATTCTGTTTCCAAAAAACAATTTACATTTTCGTCTCTATTGAGATACAATTAACCCTTAAAAATGACTTACCCGCAACGGGTTAAATCCATTATTTGTCTACAAGTATTTGTATACATTCAAAATGTTGTATACTTGACTTTACTGTAAGCCGATCCCAAAGTTTCAAGCATAAAATTTTTTTAATAAAAATAAATAAATTTCATTCAGTATATCGCAATGCTTTAAGCCAATTAAGCTACAAGTGTTATTACTCTGATTAAGCGTACTTTTTACGACAGGCATTTTAATTTCTCATTAATTTTTACAGCGAATATAAATTCTTAGTTTGAATGTTCACTTATACCTGTTTCAGCTCATTAATAGTGTTAAATCGCTGCTATCAAGTTGGGGCGCGCTACGGGTACTCGATAATTGGACTACGACTTCAGTCAATACAACACACGACCCGAGTGTGGTGCGATGGGAGGTACTTATATATTTGCCATAGACTTTCCATTTTAAGGAATATTCTACTGCTCGTACCTCCAGCGTGCTTATTATCTCCATTATATCCTTGAAACGTCCCAGCATCTACGAACTCGAGTACGGTAAATATTTAAACACACGTTTCTCGGTATTAGCTCTAAATTTCGAACACTAATGCAAATGGATTTCGTACTCCAAGTTTCCATCGAGTATCATTCTATATTCAAATAAAGGCAATGAATATCGCCACAGTAAAATAAAAAAAACACGGATATTTTTAATTTAGAATTTGCTGATTTACATTTGATGAAAATACATACCTGATATCAGATTTATTAAATAGTAATAATGGACAATGACAGCGAAATCCGCAGAGCGCCTGGATACTTTTGAGAGAAGGGTACTGCGCAGAATTCTGGGACCTGTGAATGATGGTGAAGACTGGAGAGTACGGCATAATGACGAGCTGTACCATATTTACAATGCTCTTAGTCTCTCCACACAGGTCAGACTGAATAGATTGAGATAGGCCGGTCACGTGCAGAGGATGCCATCATCGCAAAACCCAAAAAGATTGCTGGGGTAGCACCCAGGTGGTAGAAGACCAATTGGACGACCAAGGCGGCGATGGAAGGATGAAGTTGGGAGAGATGGGGCAAGATTGTTACGAGTGTCAGATTGGAGGGTCGAAGCGGAGGACAGGAGGAGTTGGAGGCGAAGAATACTGGAGGCTAAGGCTCGATATGGGCTGTATGGCAATCGAAGAAGAAGAAGTATATAAATGTAAATATAATAATTATATAAAATAAGATGAGAATCTATAAAGCATGCGTAAGACCAATAATAACATATAGCGTCGAAGCAAGGGCAGACACAGTAAGGACCAAACAAGTTTTGAGGATTATTTTCTTATTATCCGATGTTTTTGTACCATTGTCACCAAATCTTTCACTTATGTCCCCAAATGAGTTACTTTAACCATGGGAATAAATTTCCATTTATTTGTATTTTATATATGGTAAATTATATTTATATTTAATACTAATAACAAATGAACGTGTTATGTTGCCAGACTGGGAGACCAAAGATGGACCAGAAGGATAGTGAAATGAAGACCTCGCGAATACAGAAGAAGAAGACGGAGACCCCTCACACGATGGTCTGATGTAAAGAAAATTTCTGGTGACTGGATGCAGAAGGTACAAGATGTTTGCGGAGGGGAAGGCCTACATCCATTACAAGAAGACATCGGCTGAATATAAAAGTAAGTCAGTTAAATTTCACTTATATTCAATTTAATTCCATATTCGGTTTTATTCCACTTATATTCCGTTATATTCAGTTTCATTCCACCTACTCGTATATTTAGTTTTATTTCACATTCAGGCGGGCTGTCGGAATCGTTCAAAACCTAAAGAACCAGGGGAATAAAAATGTACATGTTGTATGAATATTCTTATTTTGATTATAAGCAGTAAACTTCTACCAAGAAATTTCGATAAACAACAATCATCCTTTGATAGTAACGACAACAAAATACATTTTGGTATTTTTTTATGATGGATGAAAATGACCGCTTTCTTGCAGTTTATTTTATGCGAGTGACAAGTTTCAACTGACTAGGGCCACATCACATATTGCGAGAATAACACGTGCATCTCTTGTAATAAATTGTAATAACTTTTGAAATACATTATATTTTCAAAATACAGCTTCACTTTTTAATTCTAAATTTGGGCTTTTTTCTTGTTGTTGAAGAAACCATAAACAAAAACTAAGACTTAAAAATTGTAAATATCATAATAAAGTTACGCTAACGATTTGACATTGTGAACAAATGAAGTTTTTCAGCAGATGAACTGCATTTGTCCACATTATAAATTGCGCAAAGCTCATGTAAATTATAATTTAATTTATGCTTGTACCGCACTGGTTTTCGTCATTAGAGATTTCATTTAAAAAAGGGCGTTACACGGTCTGTTCAAGGGTTGTTTTTATTTATATTCCTTTTTAATATATTTTCCGAATCCGCTTACTCGAGACCCAGGTATCTGCCCGTGACATTATTACGTCTTGTATCGCCAACTGATTTTTTTCCAATTTCACCTAATAGATTGCGTCTGGCGGGGTCGCTGAACCTACGTCCGTCCCTGTCTATCCCACTGGCTCCCGGCCACCCCCGTACACCGGTCCCGCTCCCACCCAGACTGTTGTCTCTCGAACTATTTGGTTAAGAGCTCTATTGATACCTGCCAGTACTTGCTTCCGGACCGGGGACATGTGTTTTGATAGCGATCGAATTTGATAGACAACCTTACCCCAACTCAAGGTCAACGTAATAGAAAATTTGAAAATTAAATCTTAATTTTCTGTTAAGACTAAAAATTTTTAAGAAGCAACATTTTTTAAGAATAAATCATCTCAAGGGCACTGTAGAAAATGATTCAACCTCATTATAATAATAATAATAATAATATGCTAACATTTTTGTGATGTAATCACCTCAAGGGCGCATTAAAACGTGTTTTTAATCTAAATGTGAACGCTGCATCTGATTCGCGATCGATTAGAAAGTATAATAGAACAAATATGCAAGTTTTAAATTGGGTATGAAATATGAGAAAGATGGGTTTTCAGCTTAGATCTGAAGTCTGTCGGATCATTTATGCATCTGAGGTGTGTAGGAATATTTTTCCAAGCTGATGGACCGGCTACCGCAAACGCTCGACCCCCGAAATGTATACTAAGGCAACGTTTTGGCTCAACTAATCTTCGTTATATACACATTTAGTGTGAGGGCTGCGCCTGACGCAGTCGATTCAAATATGATCATTTGAAAATATGCGTTATGAGTCTCGATCTAAAATCTGACGGGTTTTTAACGCACTTAAGTTCTACAGGAAGATTGTTCCGGGCTGTAGGGCCGGCTATTGGAAAGGCTCAATAGCCGACAGCATTTAGGCATATACAATCTGCCCATTACAGACCATATGATATTTGATATTATCATGAAAAACCCATTGTTTCGTTTTAAAATATCTATATCCCCTATTAGTATATTTTTTCCTGACTTGTTTCGAAGATATACCATATGGTACTTCATCATCATAGTAGAATGAAAATAGAATAAATGCAGTAGAAATGAGATCTCAAAGACGAATGTGTGGTAAATCTGTACATGAGTGTCAAATGCAAATATAAGAAGTTCGAATGAAAGTGTTATGAACAAAATAATGAAAGGGTCGTTAAGATGGTCTGGACACACGGAAAGAATGAGTGAAGGAAGAATGGTGAAGAAGGTGCATGCAAACGACGTGAACGGAGCTAGAAATAAAGGAAGACCGAAGAAAACGATAAAATACGACAAATATTTGTTACACAAACAAACAAAACAAATAAATTTATGTAGATTGACTAACCTAAAGATAATAAAATCTACATGAGCAAGATGAAACGTGTCATTCATAACACCACAATATCGTTATAATGTAATTTTTTACATTGTAACGATATTGTGGTGTTATGAGTCATAGGAATGCCAATGCGTACTTATTTTAAAATTGAATTATCTATGGTTAGAAAATAAATTGTCGTTTGTCATTTTAAAACGATCATACCTCTCTAACGAACATGGTTCGTTTTAATAGTCTAATAACATTATGGCAGCAGTAAGATACCGTTTGATCTGCTACCCGCAGGTGGAATGGGCGCCATCTGCGGCCGGCAGAATTAATTTCCTCTCAGGACCACTTCTCATGACTCCTTTGTTTGATCCTTACAGTCACGTCACATTTTAATAGCATCTGAAGTACTTTCAGTGTAAACATTTTCGTAAAAATATGGTTTTAGAAATTAACAACACAAGTGTCGACTTACAACTTCTCTGAAATATTATATTATTTATTGGTGAATGTGGTGTTAATTCATAATGAATAGCTTTTTCGGTTTTATATTGATTAAATCTAGATAAATAATTTTGTAACTTTATTTTATACATAAATAAATTAATGAAAAACCGAAACAGCATTCGCGCTTTCATTATACATAAATTTATTATTTAACTGCCAAACTAGCAATCAGGTAGATAGTGTAAATTATAATATATTATAATTTATACGAATGAAAACGTCTGAGTTCTAAAAGATTCATTATATTTTATCTGAAAAATCTTCTCGGACACAGATGTTTTCATCCTTATTTTTTATTAATACTGAGTTTTACATATTTTTTCAAGAAACAGCATATATTCAGAAATGTACTATTTTACCCTCGTGCAACGAAATTTTGTTTTACTTAGATTCGCAGATATACTCGTATATAGTAAAAAAATACAATTTCATTACAAATAAGATCTAGGTTTTCATCAGTATTTTTTTATTAATACGGAGTTTTACACAATTTTTCAAGAAACAACATATGTTTAGAAATATTATATACTTTTATATATTTTGTAATACTTAGCATCGCAGATATATATAAAAACTTATTCATTTTATAATATAAGACTTGTCATTACGAATTAGATATACGATCTTACCAAAAATATTTTATTAAAATTTACAAATAAAACTTTAAGTTGGTAACAAAATATTGTACATTGTGCACTCAAAGTCATCACTGCAAATAGAAATTTATCCACTGAAGCAAAGATGGCAGTACATAATGGAGTCCTAGTACCAACCCTTATTAATGGAAGTGAAGCATGGAGCTGGCAGAAAATGGATGAAAGTAGGATAATTGTCGTTGAAGGAAGAACATCGAGAATGTGATGGATAACGATGTATGATAGAAAACCGAACGACGAAATAAGGATGGAAAAGTACGGTAAATGGTTGTATCCTGAGTAAAATTAAAAAATGATCACTTAGTTGGTTTGGACATATGGAACAAACAGATTCGGGAAGAATGGTTTAAAAAAATGTATACAAGCAGTGTGAATGGAAAAAGAAGCCAAGGACGGCTGAGGAAAATATGGCATCACTAAATTAATCAAATACGTGCTTGTGTGTTACATTAGTGAATATAGATGAAGCTTAGAAGATGTGTCTGGATAGAGCAGTGTGGCGGTCTATCATCTCTGCTTACCTCTGCGGGAAAACGGGGTGATGGTTAGTTATTTAGTTACAAATAAATATTAAACTAACTATTAAACTTAACGTGGATAAGAATATGTTTAATAATTTATCATTTATAATAATTAAAATTTTAATCGCGGTATTTGGGAGAGCATTGAATTTTGAAAACTTTCCACATAAACCCATAATTCTTTTTAAAGCCGCTGAGTTCTAAACCACAGCTGAAATTTAATAAGTTTTAAATAATTTTGAGATTTAAATACAACTTTTCATTTTCATAGAAAGTCGATGCGATGGCGGTCTTCTGTTTCATCGGAAATTATTCCATCGTTCGTGTTTTGAAAATCTTTCATAGAGCCACGGGTTAATTAATACTTAGGATTAATTAAGAAAGTTTTCAATTATGAAAAGATCGTACACGCTGAAGAAATTAACAAATATACGAGTATATACTCGTATATCAAATGTTCGACACCATCACCCTTATTCTCTGAAAGGCCTAGCAGATTTTTCTGTTCTACTGTCATGCAGTAAAGAACATAATATTGTTGTTTAAAATTTCATTGTAGATGTTATTGTAAATAATTTGAATAAAATAAAAATGTTTTTTTTTTATTTTCATTACTTTATTACTTATTCTACTATTTAAAAAAAACGGAAAATATTATTAAAAAATTAATTAATTGACTTTTTTATTATGTGTGTGTATGTGTGTGATTGTGTGTGTGCGTGTGTGCGTGTTCAGATTAGAAATAAAACAAATAGAAAGTAAAACAAATTGCTACACTTTTTTGTAGTCCGAAACATACATGTTTCGGACTACACACGTTTTTTTGTTTAGTGTATTTTTTTCATTTAAAAAATTTACATTAAGGAAGGATATATATACATCAAAATATGTTTAAGAAAAGTGTAAAAAAATGTGCTGAAAACAAAATATTTTACAATGACCATTCAATGTCTTTTTTCTTTAAATACGATTTTAATGATACCAGTATTTTTACTTGAAATTATATAATATTTAATGTTTTCCCTTCATATTGCCTTGATAAGATAACTTACTAACTAACTAACCATCACCCCGTCTCCCCGGAGGGGTAGGCAGAAAGAATGGAACGCCACACTGTTCTGTCCTGACATACTTCTCTTGCGTCCTCTACATTCATACATCTTGTCATGCACGCACGTCGATTTTTCCGACTCCTCACGTGACCGACATTCAATATTTGATTGGTTTGATCGTGCCACGTTTTCCTCGGCCTTCCTCTATTTCTAGCTCCGTTTACGCCGTTTATATATACCTTTTTTACCATTCTGTCTTCACTCATTCTTTCCGATTGGTCCAAACCATCTTAATGACCCTTTCCTTATTTTGTTCATAACACTTTCATTCGCACCACATTCACTTCTTATACTTGCATTTGTCACTCTATCATATACAGATTTGCCACACATTCATCTTAGAGATCTCATTTCTACTGCATTTATTCTACTTTCATCCTTCTTTTGCCAGTTCCATGCTTCACTTCCATACATAAGGGTCGGCACAAGAACACCAGTGTGCATTGCCATCTTGGCTTTTTTGGATAGGCTTTTGTTTGCGATGACAGAGATGTAAGATAAAAGAATTTTTTTCATAATAGGTATAAATTAAACCTTTTAGAAAAAGGACGTTTCTGATAAAGTTTAAAATAAAAATGAAGTTTAACATCATTGTTCAAGAAACAAAATTATAAAACAATATTTCGTTTAATGTGATTTTATTAAATTATTATACATACAATAGCATCTTAAATTTTTAAAATTTATTGTATGAAAGTATCTGTTTTATTTACAAAATATGCTAATGATGCCGTAGCGTCTTGAGTATCAGATAGAAAGTAAAATATATTAAAGTGTGCAGCCTTATTCAGGCGTTTTGAATATTATTACGAGACGCAAAATACGTATACGTGTAGATACAAACGTAAGCAGACTGAAGAAAATTACCCTTCTCAATGGCTTTCAGTACTCCCCGGAGGGAAATGTGAAGAGGGCTTATACAGACTCATATAAACGCTCGGAGCACGCCTGATAAAAATATCATTATAATCAAATTATACCTCATCCAGAAATATATATAACTCAAGGACGTAATCCAAACACTATTATTTTTTATAATTATATTTTTTTAAATATGCAACAGATAAAAACAATCATGTTTAATAGCCGATCATAAAACACCATCAATTATTGTTTAATATTTTACGAATACACAAAATCATTGCTGTTATTGGTTTTCAGCAAGATTTTTTTTTGTTTACTTTTAATTTCAGGTCACTTAAATATAATATATTTTATTATTATTATTGTGTCAGCAGTGGATGATAGATTGTGCTATTATTATTATTAAACGTGAGGGAGTGGACCGGCATCCTAAGTGTAGAGGAGCTGTTCCGAGCGGCGCAGGACAGGGATAGGTTCGCTGAGGTGATCGCCAACGTTGGGGGGACCCGACAGGGCACTTGAATAAGAGAAGAAGATTATTATTATTATTTTATTGAATCGCTATTAACATCATGACAGCATGAGCCAAATCGATGTAAATGATATTATAGCTATCATAGTGATTCTCGTGACATGTGATAGGTAGCTAATCTATCACCATTTTATTGTCACGTGAATTCTACACCAGACCAAAGACAACGTGACAATCACACTGCCCTCGCCAGGAATCAAACCCGGAATCTTCGGGGTGGCAGTCAATGCACTTACCACTCGGCCACGAAGGTCGTCCAATTCAACAATTTCAAGTATAGATTTATTGTTTCTTGAATAATTATGTATACCTACATAATAAATAATTTGTGAAAAAATCAAATTCCTTATAAGTTTTAATATATTTTTATTGATTATTAGGAGAGATGTGTTTCGCTTTGCATAAAATTCAATAATATTTTGAATTTATCAATCGCGTGAAATACAATAATGCTCGTACAACTCGAGACCACATGTTTTCATCAATATTAAATATAAATTGAATATTTTTTTAAATAAATGGTTGGCTTTTTATTCACATATAAAAACTTTTCTTTTGAAATTTAATATACTCGTACGTGAGTAATTTGGAGTAAGAACTAAGCTCCATAATTTATTCTGAATCTAGTCGTATTTTAAATTAATTTAACTTGTAATGAATTTCTCATTTTCTGAAAACAAAACTGTAAATACTTGGTAATTATATGATGTCTTAATTAAAAATTAAAAATGGTATTTATAATATTATTTTGAAACTCTCATTATAAACATAACTTTTTTGTAATTTGTTTTCATATATATTTAACTAGCCTGCATTGAATAATATTTGTTTATTCATAAAACCGTTTTATTGATGTTAATAGGAGATAAACTGCTCTTAAAATTATTTGTATTCTTTGTATAGCTTCCACCAATTTAATTACATATTTTATTACCCTTTAAGGTATTCTTCGTGGCAGAGTGGCAACATTTAAGACTGCCACACCGAAGGTCCCGGGTTCGATTACCGGCGATGATAGAGTGAAATAAATGCCACTCTCTACTTGGTCTGGAAGAATTTACGTGAAAATAAAAATGGCTATAAACTAGCTACCTATCGCATGTTATGAGAATCTTCTTCTTCTTCTGCTTTATTTAGGACTGTGTCCTGTTATTTCTCGGAGCCTGTTCCTGGGATGCAGATGTCCAACTGTCTCGCCATCTTTTATGTGGTCTTCCTGCAGGTCGATTTCCTGTTGGTACTTTATTTGCGGCTATATTTATCACTCTTTCAGAACATGCTCTTTCCACATGATCTCTCCAGTAGCGTCTTCTCAGTTTTCCCCATCGCACGACATCTTCCACATTGCAGATCTTTCTTATTTCAGAATTTCTTATTCTGTCTCGGAGTGTCGTTCCCGCAACGGATCGGAGAGTCTTCGATTCTGTGGTTCTTAGGAGATTTTTTGTTTAAGAAGGTGTCAGCTCTCGTTTCTATTCCATGTGTCATAATAGGACGTATGAGAATCAATAGCTAAAAAATTGTTTACAGTAATTGGGTTCAAATAACCTGTTCTATAATGTGGAAAGCAACAGGAAACTACCACAAGTGGCATCCCAAGAACCAGCAAAAATATTACAGTTTGCTGCAAACCAATTCCTAGATTTGAAATATAAACTCGTATGTAGAAGCTCTAGACTTTTTTTATTGTATACTGTACACCGAGTCTACACAAATTTGAATACTTATGAAATCAGTCAGTGGTCAATTATATAATTTAAGCGATTGCATTTTATCCCTTTTATTAATTTAATTATATACTTTCAATGTTTCTTGAATAATGATGTAAAACTACATATTAAGTAATTAATAGGAATAAAAACTTATTTGTTCTAGAAGTAATTTGATAATGCCTGATACAGGCAAAACATGTCATTAACATAAAATATAATAAAATTCGTAATAATTGAAATACCTCTATTTATTGTTTAATGTATTTTTGATTGATGCATTTATTCAATACCATAAATATATACATTTATAACTAACTAGCCATCACGCCGTCCTTCGAAGAGGTAGGCAGAAAGAATGGACTGCCACACTTTTCTTTCTTGACATATTTCTCTCGCTTCCTCAAGATTCATACATCGTGTCATGCACGCGCCTCGATTTCTCTGACTCCCCACGTGGCCGACATTCAATATTTGATTCATTTGATCGTGCCAAGTTTTCCTCGGTCTTCCTTTATTTCTAGTTCCATTTACATCGTAAACGTATACTTTTTTACCATTCTTTCTTCATTCATTCTTTCCATGTATCCAAACCATCTTAATGATCCTTTAATTATTTTGTTCATAACACCATCATTCGCACCCTAATTTTACATTTATTTTATAATTATAAATACTTCCATTATCTAAAAGATTTAATTTATAATATTTAAGAAGAGCAAAATATTTGACCTTGTTGGTTACCATTATTCAATAAAACTAATTTAAAACTAATATTATCATTAATATTCAATAATTAATTTCGAGTTCGATTCGCTTAATTCATCTCACAAAAAGCCAAATAAAATTTATCTCCCTAAAAATTTAGTGTACCATGCTTTTATTATAAGAAAAATGTTGGGAGTCGAGATATTATTTTCTCTTCGGAAAATGTGTAAGCCAGAGTGTTTTTTTTTTACTTTTTGCCATTCTGGACAGGTTGGCCGCGGGCGAATCATATTTATTTCTTATAACAGCCACGGCTCTCTCCCTTTCTTAGAATTTTCATCGCCCCTATCGTCCAAGCCAGGCCTTTTAAAATTTAAAATAATTACTGTTTTAACAACATTGAATAACTTCAAATATCATCATTTTTAGCTATCGCATTTAAGTTCATTGAACTCACTAGTAGGTGCGCAGAAAGAATTAAATTGATTTATGTTGATATATAGAGTAGATATGTAGGAACTATTTAATCTAGATGATAGACCTGGTTACGGTGAACTGGCCATATTTCTCAGAGAACCGACAAGCGATGTGGAAGACGGGTTCTCGAGTGAAGACCGCGAACAGAATTCCTTATAGTTGGACGTCCCGCTGCTCGCTGGACCAACAATATCGTTAAGATTGCTGGACTTGGATAGGTGAAGTGAGGTGTTGATACTTTACAAATCGGAAATATTCTACATCACATTGTTTGAAAATGTTATGTAGAATTTTCAGTGTTCAGGTTAGGCAGCCGAATTGATATACCAGCACTTATAACCCTTATATAATAACTTGGAGTTGAGAAAAATAATAAAACCTAGTATTTTATTTAAAAACTTATTAAACGAAAAAAATAATAATACTCAATGTCAACGTTTATCACACACGTTATTCGAAACTTAGAAATGCCATATCTCAGTTACCTTAAGCATTTTTTATTTTATAAAGCTTTCTTTGGTTTTCATTACATAAAGTTTTAGGCATCAGATATATGCTAATTATTTTTGAATGAAAACCTTTTACTTTATACAGAAACCATTCATTAGAAATTATTTACATATTTTAAACGTTTATATTTCAAAAATTAAAAATACCTTTTTTGTTTTTGAATAAGAAATGAAAATATTTGCTCTATCCTTAAGCAATACAGGCTCTTACGCCCCTAGGGATAAAAGGGGTAATTGTTTTTCAGACAAACAATTCGTTTATATTCATTTAAAAGAGCATTATAATTAGATTCTTAACATAATAACTATATTTTAAATTTTTCCCCGAACCTTCAATCGGAAAATATTTAAAAATATAGTTTAAATTTATGTTTATATGTACTAAAAATTGTAGAGCCATCGCATTCCTCTTGGGCATGCATGGGACCAATAGTCTACAAATAAGGAGGGATGGGTTCACACATACCCATTTCTTCAGATTTATAGGGGTTTCTTTGAGAATTCCGTCATCTTAGATAGTATCCATCTCTACTTTGCAGATGGTTATCTTCGACAGCGTCAGCATAGACTGTTTTATCTCCCAGCAAGTAGAACCAACCTGCCTCTGGTGATGCCGGTGCGGAGATCAGTAAAACTGCTGATTACGATCGCCTTGGAATCGACGTCTTTCATATTAGTGAAAGAACGTTCAGAAGACAAATACTCTTGACTTTAAAGAGTACCTTGTCTTCAGTAAGTCGAAACATCTCTTATGCATTATTGGTATTTTACCTATCTGTTCTCAAAAAGATAGCTTAAACTGACTACATGTTAGTAATGTTTTTTTTCCACTAACACAAGTTCCTCGAAGATAGAATACGAATCGAAAGAACGGTATAAACTAATACGACTAATTTTAAATATTATTTATACTTATACGAGTCTTATAAATCGATCGATCGATGGTCGAAGTCTTTCATATTAGTAAAAGAACGTTCAGAAGACAAATACTCTTGACTTGAAAGAGTACCTTGTCTTCCTAATGTCGAAACATCTCTCATGCGTTTTTGGTATTTTTTCTGTTCTCCAATAGACATCTTAAACCGTCTACATGTTTGTAATGTATTTTAAGTTAAATTGAATAAAAGCACTGATATTTGTATTCTACATGCTGTTATTTTTCTTCTTTCGGTGCCATGTCAGGTCCCCCCAACGTTGGCGATCACTACAGCAAAGGCATCTCTATCCTGCGCCAGTTGGAACAGGTTCTGAACTCTTGTTATGCCTTTCTACTATTTGATGTTCTGCAGCCATGACAGCTCCCTTCTACCAACTCCCCGACGTCCCTCCACTTTATTCATTAATATCAGTCAAAGGAGGTGGTATTTTTCTCCCCTTAGCACATGACCGAAATATGAGACCTTTCTAGTTTTCACACTTGACAACAGCTCTCTAATGGCCCTGTCTCTCTGCAGTACGCCTGCATTACTGACCCTATCGGTCCACGGTATACGGAGCATTCTGCGGTAAATCCACATCTCGAACACTTCCAACCGGTTAATTACATGCACTTTAAGCAGCCATATAGTAGAACAGACCATATATAACATTTAATCATTCTTTGTCGGAGTTTCAAGTTAAGATTATCGTTGCAAAAGAATGTTCTCATTTTATTCAATGCAGCTCGTGCAACTTCAATTCTGCATTTTATTTGAGTGTCCGAGTCAAGCGCTTTATTTATGATGTTCTACTACTGCAAAATATAATATAATATTAATTTTTCGTATTGGTAACACAATGTTTATAAAATACGATTGTACCCGCCTGCCATGGCGCCGTAAATAGCGCAGTTCGGTTATCTGTGCGGAGCAGCGCGGTCTGCCTTCCCGCCGAAAGCTTTATGGATATTTTCAAAAATATTCGGGCAAAGTTTTTACAGGGCGCTAATGTCGCCTGATAGCTCTAGGCACCTTCTTCTCCGGCCGTTACGGTGCGCGAAGATACTTTAGACTTTACAGCTAACGAAATAATATCGTGATGACGGCGACGCGTTTTATTCGATTTTTTCTCTTTAACCGTAAAGCGAATACTGCTTGAAAATTATTTTTAAACCTCATTATTGTTACCGCTGGGTGCTTAGCGCGATATACAAGATATTTTACTTTCGAATTTTGGGAACATTTAAAATGCATGAAGCAATAGTCGCGAAAAGCGACGCGGCGCGCTCGCGTCGCTGTTTTCTTAGAGTTTTATTTTCCAAAAGTTTGAATTCGAGTTTCACGTCTTGCTTGCATCCGGAATGGAAGACAAGATTAAAGCTCACAACTGCATATATTATGTGATGGAAAACGCTCATTTACAAACATTACTTTTATTTCTTTTTTTTTAATATTGAAAAGATCATTCAGATGTTTTGAGCATATGGAAAGAAAGAATAAAGAAAGAATTGAGAAAGAATGAAGATACTCGTAAAATGAAAAAGGAATGGAGAAAGAATGACGAAAGTATGCAGAAAGAATAAAGAAAGAATGAAAAATAATTAAGATAGAATGAAATAATGAAGAAGGAATGCAGAAATAATGAAGAGAGAATAAAGAAAAAATGAAGAAAGAAATAAGAAAAACTGAAGAAAGAATAAAGAAGGAATCGACGTCCGTGCTTGACACGATGTATGAATATTCAGGAAGCGAGAGAAGTGTGTCAGAAAAGAACATTGTATAGTGGCTAATTTTTTTTGTCTTTCCCTTCGGAGACGGTGTGATGGTTAGTTAGTTATTTATATTTTAAGTTCAAACAAGATTAATAATAATAAATAAGAATCAATGAATAAAAAATAGCAAGAAATGTGTGACACTCGCGCTCATCGATTATTCTAACTTGCCGCCTTTCATATTTGTTACGTTTGATGGTGCCATGTCTTTCTTGACCTACCGCGAAATCTCTTTGCATTAACACTACTTGTATATATCTTCTTAACCATTCTTCCCTTAGCCATTCGTTCCATATATCCAAACCATCTAAGTGATCCTTTCTTAATTTTATTAAGGAGGCATTCATCCTTCTTACATTATTTTCTTACATCTTCATTAGCTATTCTTTCATATACTATTTTTACGCACATTCTTCTCAGTGACGACACTTATCCTACTTTCATCCTTCTTCTGCCAACTTCAAGCTTCTCTTCCATACATGAGGGTTGGCACTAGAACCCCATTGTGCACCGCCATTTATTTATATATTTCTATTTGCAGTAATGATTTCGAGTGCACCTTTTATTTTATTTCCAGCACCAATCCTTCTTTCGATGTCTCTCTCCATATTTCCATCTCTTTTAAATATACTTTCCAGATTAATCAATCCTTTATTTAAAAATTTATAAAAATATACATTTATTCATTCATTTCTCGGCGCTACATCTTGGTGTGGGACTTGGCTTCCTCCACAACGGTCCACCACTGACTTCTGTCTCTGGCCATCTCTCTCCATTCCTCAGCTTCTTCCATTTTCTCCCAATCTTCTTCCACGCAATCCACCCATCTCGATCAGCCCCTTGGTTTCTTTTCGCGGGACACCCTTCTTGATATAATTTGTGGTGTTCTACCCTTTTTATATTATAAAAACATACCTACAAAATAAATAAATATTTAAAAATGTAAAAAGGTACTTAATGACGTTTTTTTATTTCACACAGAAAATTGGGACTAGGCTGTAAAATTTTGGAGCCCCCGAGGAGGAAGACGCTGGACTAGTCGGTAATACGCAATCTGCACTTTGGCATATAAATTTGCGAATTAAAATCTCTGTTTCTCTGAACTTACTGCGGAATCTCGGTCCACAAGTAGAAAGATACTCTCATGCCAAAGGCGGGACTCTTCTCAATTAAATATTAAAACTTGCATCTTACACTATTTCCTTATACATAAAATTGTTAGGTTTATCTTATATGGTAATATATAAAATTTATATAAAATTGCAGTTTATTGAGAAATATCCTAATATAATATATTTTTAACTTATGTATGGAGGCGTAGCATGGAACTGGCAAAAGAAGGATGAAAGTAGAATAAATGCAGTAGAAATGAGATCTCTTAGACGAATGTGTAGATACTCTGTGTATGATAGAGTGTCGAAAGAAAATATAAGAAGTGAATGCGGTGCGAATGATGGTGTCATGAACAAAATAATGTAAGGATCATTAAGATGGTTTGGACATATGGAAAGAATGAATGAAGAAATAATGGTAAAAAATTACATGTTAATTATGTAAATGGAACCAAAAATAGAGGAAGACCGAGGAAAACGTGGCACGATCAAATAAATCAAATATTGAATGTCGGCCATGTGAGGAGTCAGAGAAATCGACGCGCGTGCATGACACGATGTATGAATGTTGAGTATCGAGAGAAATGTGTCAGGAAAGAAAAGTGTGGCAGTCCATTCATTCTGCCTACCCCTTCGGGGAGACGGCGTGATGGTTAGTTAGTTAGTTAGTTATATAAAATTGCAGTTTATTGAGAAATATCCTAATATATTTTTAACTAACATATAACATGTTTTATTAACCATGTAATAAGTAATACGTGTCTTAACATGTGACGACATTCGTGGCCAAATAACATAATAATAAGAGAATACACAATTTTTTTTAGATGGTGCACATGTTGTCAGCTGGACGATCCGGACTTGTATGTTTATAACATTCATTTCCCACGTATCCACCGCTCTTTTCAATAATTGTTATGAGGCACTTAACACAATCAAATACTATCAAGAACTTCAAAATATTATCAAATTTTAACAGGGTTTTAATTCATAATAAATTTCGTCTGTATAGTATTCCACAGTGTTCACACCTTAAGTTTATGGAAATTAAAAAAATAATCAAATCAAATCAAATCAAATCAAATCAGTTTATTTCATCAACAGACATTACAAAATTTATTTTTAAGGCATCTATTGAGAACAGGTAAAATAATATATTATATATAGTATACTACCAGAAACGCATAAGAGATGGTTCAACATTAGGAAGACAGGATACTCTCCAGAATTAAGAGTATTTGCCTTCTGAACGTACTTTCACTAACATGAAAGACGTTGATCTCCGAGGAGACCGCGTTCAGCAGACTAATTGCTCTTCCCACCGGTGTCACCAGAGGCAGATTGGTTCTGGCAGCCGGTAGGTAAAACAATCTGTGCTGTCGCTGTCGGAGATATCTATCGGGGACAAAAAGCCGAACACCCTCCAGTACGGCCGAGTTCTCGAAGTATCCCCTAATTAATCTATAGAAATGGGTAATTAGATGTCCATCTCTTTGAAGCTGTAGAGAATTGGTTCCGAGCATTCCCAAAAGAAATGCCGTGGGATAGAGCCAAGGATAGCTACCATACTCCCTCATGTAGAGATACCTCAGAAATTTTTTCTGAACCCTCTCCAGCATAATGGAATATCTCGCCTCGTGAGGACTCCATATCACAGAACCACTTTCGAGTCTGCTCCGAACCAATGCGTTGTATAGGACTCTGAGCACATTGGGATCCCTGAAAACTCTGCCGGTCCGGACGATGAAGCCCAACATCTTCAGTGCAGTGCCACAAATCCTCTCAACATGTGCACGAAAACTCAGCCTACTCTCATAGATGATCCCGAGATCTCTCATCGTAGATACATGTGCTAGTTGCTGGTTGTTCATTGTGTATCTATAATACACAGTTCTCAATGCTCTAGTAAAAGATAGCATAACGCATTTAGAGACATTGAATTGCATTTGATTACTGTGACTCCAGTTGACAATATTATTGATGTCCGACTGGAGGCGAAGACAGTCTCCAGGATTTTTAATTTCCAGGAATAATTTCAGATCATCGGCAAATAAAAGAAATCGCGAGAAGTTTATCACCTTCGCAATATCATTTATGAAGATGGTGAAGAGGAGTGGCCCTAAGTTTGAACCTTGTGGCACCCCTGAATTTACAAGAAAAGGTTCCGATTGAAAAATTCCGTATGAGACGTATTGTTTTCTCCCCTCGAGGTAACTAATGAAAAACATAATCAACTAAGAAGAGAATCCAATTTGAGATAGCTTTGCTATCAGAATGTCGTGGTTCACAGTGTCAAAGGCCTTTGAGAAATCATTATATGAACAGTCAACTTGGTGACCATCATCCAAGGCCCTTGCAATGTAATCTGTGAATACCATGAGATTAGTTTCAGTCGAGCGCCCCTTCCTGAATCCATATTGTTCTGTTATAATATAGGGGTCGACTTTGGGAAATATCAATTTGTGTAAAATTGATTCAAATAGTTTGGCTGGAGCCGACAGTATCGCTACAGGTCTGTAGTTTTCGACCGACTCTTTTGCGCCGCTCTTGAAAATAGGACTGATTCTGGAAAGTTTCCAGAGATCAGGAAAAGTATTTGTACTTAACGATAGGTTAAATAAAAAATACAGCGGAGATATTAGGAGCTCAGAGCAGCCTTTTAAGAAGTAAATGGGAAGAAAATCAGGACCAACCGAGTGCGAATTCTTCATAGCTTTAATGGAGGATATAATATCATTCGCTTCTATCTGCGATATGACAAAGCCATGACCACAACAATTGGCACTGAACTCAGTCGCTGAATTGAAATTAAGCCGCGGGGGAACATTGCTATAGACAGATTGAAAGTGTTTAGCGAATGCATTCACTATATCTACACCCCGAACCTCCCTATCCCCATGCATCATAGTGTTTAGGATGCCCCCATCCTTTCGTAGACTTTTTACGTAGTTCCAGAAGGATCCAGGGTCATCCATAAGATTGCCCTCAATGGTGCCCACATATGTTCGAAAGGCTGATCGAACATTGCGTCTCACCACCGAGCGGTACAGACTGAAAAGTTCGTACTCACTCCGACAACCAGTAGCCTTCCACATAATATGGCAGTGCACAATGGTGTTCTTGTGCCGACCCTTATGTATGAAAGTGAATCATGGAACTGACAAAAGAAGGATGAAAGTAGAATAAATGCAGTAGAAATGAGATCTCTAAGACGAATTTGTGGGAAATCTGAAAATGATAGAGTGACAAATGCAAGTATAAGAAGTGAATGTGGTGCGAATGAAAGTGTTATGAACAAAATAAGAAAAGGGTCATTAAGATAGTTTGGACACATGGAAAGAATGAGTGAAGACAGAATGTTAAAGACGGTATATATAAACGGCGTGAACGAAGTTAGAAATAGAGGAAGGCCGAGGAAAACGTGGCACGATCAAATCAATCAAATATTGAATATCGGTCACGTGAGGAGTCGGAGAAATCGACGTGCGTGCATGACAAGATGTATGAATGTAGAGGAAGCTAGAGAAATATGTCAGGACAGAACAGTGTGACGTTCCATTCTTTCTGCCTACCCCTCCGGGGAGACGGCGTGATGGTAAGTTAGTTAGTTAATTAAAAAAAAAAAAATTTCTTTCATTTTTTATCACCTTCAGCTACCTTTATTTATAATATCCGTAAATAAAACACTTAATTTAAAATAAGTTATAACATATACAATAACGTTAAGCTTTCTTCAATTCTAGTTATTCGTTTCATTGCTTGACAAATTCTTACTAAATGCTTCCATTTACATCTTATGAACAGAAGGTTTTTCCTTGATTCCGGGGGCGTTACTGAATTAACAGTAAGTGGATCTTGACACTGAGGACCTGGGCGGCCGTTACCCAATTTGTATAATAGGCTCTTTAACGTGAATAAACATGTCATTAGATGAAACGCTCCTTGGGCGGGAAGGGGTGTTAATTACACGAGCGATGAAGGCTAAGTCAGCCGAGCCTAACGTCACTGCAAATACCAGGAGTACAAAATATCTCCTCATTTTTGTGTTCTCCTTGGAATTAATTCCAAACTATTGCATTTAAAGATTGCTCAATTCAAGTTTTTTATGTTACAGAAGTAACATGTTATACTGATCGTACTGATTTAATTCTGGAATCCTCATATTTACGTAATATATTTTTGTTAACGTAACTGAACATTCAACAACAACAAACCATCACGCCGTTTCTCCTAAAAAGTAGGCAGAGAGAGTGGAATACTCTATCCTAAAACATCTCTCTAGCATCTTCGACATTTATACAGCGAGTCATACACGCACGTCGATTCTTCCGACTTCTAGCATGGCTGACATTTTAAATTTTATTAATTTGGTCATACCATGGTCATACCTCGGTCTCCCACGACTCCGCACTCCATTAACATTAAAATAATAATAGAATAAAACGATACTTTTTAAATGTGGAGAAAATCTAATATGATAAAATAAATAAAATAAAATAAAACGATACTTTTTAAATGTGGTGAAAATCTGGAACAAGTGGATGAATTTGTTTATTTAGGAAGTATGTTTACAAAGGATGAGAGGGTGGAGAAGGATATTGAAAGAAGGGTTGGGGCAGGCAACAGAATAAATGGTGCACTTAAAGTTGTCATCGCAAACAAAAGCCTATCCAAAAAAGGTAAGATCGCAGTGCTCAATGGTGTTCTTGTGCCGACCCTTATGTATGGAAGTGAAGCATAGAACTGACAAAAAAAGGATGAAAGTAGAATAAATGCAGTAGAAATGAGATCTCTAAGACGAATGTGTGGCAAATCTGTTTATGATAGAGTGACAAATGCAAGTATAAGAAGTGAATGTGGTGCGAATGAAAGTGTTATGAACAAAATAAGGAAAGGGTCATTAAGATGGTTTTGACACATGGAAAGAATGAGTGAAGACAGAATGGTAAAGAAGGTATATGTAAACGGCGTGAACGGAGCTAGAAATAGAGGAAGGCCGAGGAAAACGTGGCACGATCAAATCAATCAAATATTGAATGTCGGTCACGTGAGGAGTCGGAAAATTCGAAGTGCGTGCATGACAAGATGTATGAATGTAGAGGAAGCGAGAGACGTATGTCAGGACAGAACAGTGTGGCGTTCCATTCTTTCTGCCTACCCCTCCGGGGAGACGGCGTGATGGTAAGTTAGTTAGTTTAGATGCTTTTTAAGAACTTCTTTCACTTTTGTCTTTATTTCGACAGGGACCAGTTTCGCCAGGCTTGGTGATATTGACAGACTAGTCATACTGGTCTGTCTCCCAGACCAGTCTATTGATACCAGCAAACCTGGCAAAACCGGTCATTGTCAAAATAAAGAAAAAAGTGGGATTAGTTCTTAAAACACTTTCATTTTCATATTTTTTTATCTATGCTTACCTATAACAATTTTCTATGGCGCAATAAAATGGTAGATATATCAATACTTACTTACTTCCTATGGCCATACAACTCTTGAAGAGTTGTAGCCTGCTTGATGATTTTTCGCCAAGCTCCTCGATCCTGCGCCTTTTGCTCCCAACAGTCCGATTCGCCCAACCTAGCCAGGTCAGCCCGAACATTGTCCATTAGGCGCTTTCTAGATGGGTACAGTGTCTGGATTGCTCTGGTCTCTTCGGCTATTAATATACATAAAATATACGATTTTGTATATGACAATATCAAAAAGTATATTGCATGCATGTAATACACAATATAATGAATTTTTTTATAATTTTTATTATAATATTATAATTGGGTTTTTTCTCTTAGTACAATCAATCCAAATAAATCAACGTATTAATTATTCTGCAATTCTCCTACACCTTGCATAGTTAAAATCTTACACTTTACTTAAATTAAAGTATCACATTTCTGATTTAACTTTACAGCTAAAGTCTCATGCACTTCAAGTACCATGTGTATGGAATCCAATATTTAGTGCCGAACAAACGAGGAAGTCAACAAACTCCATATTGTACTGATAATGTGTGTGGTCCACGCTATATCATTCAAAAGCCACATGGCATAGCTCCACTAGTAGAGGACCAAGATAAACTCTTTTTGGCCAGACGCTTTGTGAAAAAAATGAGTAATTGTAATTAAAATAAGTTAACAAAATCTTTCATTGCATTTCTACCTAGCTCAGTGGTTCCAAAAGTGGTCCGTACGGGGGTACGTACCCCCATCAGGTCCCTGGGATCTTTTAGGGGGTCCGCGGAAAATTAAAATTGATTTGGGGGTCCCTGAAAAACGCCAAGGAGTCCGCGGATATTTTTCGTTGTAAACCTTTTTCTTAGCTCTTTCGGGGAGATCGAATGTCCGATTTTTCGAATGAACTAAAATCAAGCTAAGAAAACGAAAGGTCGCCGCCGAATTCTACTGACCGGAAGTCGCTGATGAGCTAAAAAAAGAAAAAAGGTCGCCAACGAAAAATATCCATTATTATTTATTACGTAACTTTCATAGTAGGGGGTCCGTACAGAATAAATAAATCGCCAAGGGGTCCACGGGAAAAAATAGTTTAGAAACCACTGATCTAACTGATCGAAATAATAAAAGATAGCTTTACATCCGTCATGGTTATATTTCAAAGTATAAAAATTATACGAGTGATAAAAATATATATTTTTGGTGGTGTAAGAATCCATTAATGCATTTTTTATATTGATAGGATGTAAGTTTTCTGGGAGTTTTATTATATTATATTACCACCATAATTCCAAATTAATAACATGTGATTCAAAAATCCAGATAAAGTCATAAATTTAAAAAGTCATGTTAGAAGTCGGAGGAATTGTCGTGCGTGTATGACTCGTTGTATGAATGTGGAGAAAGCTAGAGAGGTTTGCCAGGATAGAGCAGTGTGGCGATCCATTCTCTCTGCCTAACCCTGCGGGGAAACGGCGTGATGGTTTGTTTGTGTTTGTTTGTAATAAAACTTCTAGAAAACTGACGATTTCATTCGTATTAATTATTAAATATGGAGTTTAACATCATTGTTTAAGAAACAATATATAAAATGAACTTATAGTATTTAAAATGCTTGGAAAATACGAGTAATATTAGTATCTAATAAATTTTTGTTAATTTTCTCTTCAATCAAGAGTTTTCAAATGTGCTAACGAACCGTCTGGAAAAGTTAAGTAAGTAAAGTATTTCAAAGTATCTTTAATATAATAAATTTAAAAAACTGTGATTGAAAATCGAGGGCATAAATATTGTATTATTTTATGTAAGAGGGAAAACGAATTGATCAAAAGTTTTGTTGGAAGAAAGTCCGCAGATAAAGCTGAACTGCGCCTAACAAGCATAGTTTTCTTTGCTCTTTCGTTTAACTGCATCAGAACCGTCTGCTAATTGCACCAAGTACAATTTCTTCAGACATAAACGCTCCGTATACTTTACGTATAATACGAGTGCCTAGTTACAAATTCCCGACTATTTCATTAACTTTGATGTTGGTTTTCTTCGGAAACTTGCCGTTTCAAACTAGAGATACCCAATTATGTAAATGTTCTACTATATTTTTATAATACGCGCGTTTTGGCTCATTTTCATTAATTTTAATAGATGAAAACAATTTTATTACAATTTTATTTCAAGAAATTTTCTCAGAACCATTATACGTTTATAAATATTCCATTCAAACCTAATCAAACATATTTGTTTAAAAAAATAAGGCGTTTAAAGTTAAAGGTGTTTACACTGTGGAATTCTTTAAATATATTTATACCTATATGTATTAAAATTCTGTTGCGTACGTTTTTCCTAGACATGTTATCATCGTTGAGGAAATTAAATAAACTTTTTTTGCTATCCTGTCTATGAAGGTTAAATACCTCCTCGTCGAGAAAAAGATACCTAAATTAAATTAAACAATGTTTTTATTAATACATTAGTTTTAACATCATTGTTGTATTATATTTTGAGTTTTATATTAAGAATAAAACAAAATTAAATGGAATCTGATATTCCAAAAATATTAGTAAATCGTATATTTGATAAGAACACTGATGTGATCTATAGAATTAAGAGTATATTCCCATTCGATTGTTTAGTTGATTAGGTAAATTTCGATCATGTTCATAATCCCTTGGTAACCCGTTAATTACAAATAAATCATAACACACGTTAGGATCTGATTGTGATGCCTAGTTTAACGAATAAGAAAATTTGCCAATCAATATTGTTTTCAACGCTTGGTAAGTTGTGAAATACTGTAAGAGAAGATTAAAGACAGTATTTTCGGTATAAGTATATAACGGTAAAATACGAGCTATGAACGGTCATATTGTCAAAAACATTACTTATATCATAACTTGATCATTTATAGTCCTCTTCCTTTAAAATGTATCTATGTTTACTTCTATTAAAATCCGCTGGAAAAATTAACTAAAACTTCAGATTAAATATTTAAGAAATATATAGAGTTTCATCTTTTGGTATTAGATATTTCTGTGTTTCGTTTTAAGAGAACATTATTTAACTCGTGTAAGATAAAAAAATGTTGATAGTAACACCTGATGATGCCAGTTTAGGTTGGCAACACAACTTTGGCGAAATAATATTTAAATAAATAAATGCTGATATTGTAACAATGTTCAAAATTAAACAATTAATGAAAAATATTACTCTCATATACAATAGTATTAGGATCGTTCATTACCGTTTTCCTTAAATTTTTCTTTTCTTTATTCGCCATAACGCTGTGTTGCGGATGTTTATTGTTTCATTGTTTTTAATATCTGTTAAACCTGACCCTATTCGTGAAATTTTTTAAAAATATTTATTATAAGAGTATTTATTACTGATAAAGGGCTCCTGTGTCCGATTTTTTAATTTTTAACTTATTAGTTGTGAAAATTAAAATTTTCAAACTAGGATTCAAGCTAATATTATTATTATTATTATTATTTTGTTGAATCAAGACAGCATGAGCCAAATCGATATAAAGGGTATTATAGATATTATAGTGATTCTCGTGACATGTGATAGGTAGCTAATCTATCGCCATTTTATTGTCACGTGAATTCTACACCAGACCAAAGACAGTATGACAATCACACTGCCCTCGCCGGGAATCGAACCCGGGACTTTCGGGGTGGCAGTCAATGCACTTATCACTCAGCCACGAAGGTCGTCATTACATTATAATATGTATTTATTAATATTCTAACATTTTATACTAAATAGCATTTGATAAGAATGTCATCTAATTTAAAATATACGAAAAAAATGCAAATTCATTTTTATCCTAGAATAGCTGTAACGTTAAGCTTTTGGTACAAAAATCTCCTTTACCCGAATCGCCATCTCCGCAATAGAGAATGCAGATTTTTTCGCTAATATAATTGCCTCTGCTCGCTTACACTTGTGTAGAGCTCAAGCAATATGCAAATGGCTAAGTCAAGCACCGAATTCTTAAACTTCATTACGGCGAGCACGTAAAAAGCGCAAATTTTATACAATCCGATGTTTATTTTTACAGATTAGAAGCTTGGAACTTTTTACTCGGGACGTGGGTACGTCCCATCCGGACTTTGCATTTGATAGGAATGATACGCCCGGCAAGATGTAATCGACTTCTAGAAATAATCGCGTCTTGTCGAGGGCATGAGATCCCAGAAATTTCCCGCATTACGCCCACTTCCTGAGGAAATTACATGCACTTACAGACTTACACGTCTCCAAGCGCTGGTTTTTAAAATAAACTTTCCTATCATATTCAGAGTAAATAAAATTTCTCGGTAACAGTTTTTTTTTCTCTCCTTCTACTTGCGCCATATCAGATTTATTCAATATTAGTCGTCACTTCTGCACCTAGGTCTGACTTGCGCCGTCCAAAATTACTCCTCAACACTCTTTATTCCAGTCTTATCATCATTAATTTGCGCAGCCAAGTTAATTAACTTAAAAACCGTAAAATACCAATCAACCCAAAACAGAAAGTCTATGAAGCCTGCGTTCTGCCAGTTGGTACTTATGGTCTTGAAACTGTTACATTGTCCAAACAAAGTGCCGAGAAACTACGAGTGACCCAAAGAGCCATGGAAAGAGCCATGTTAGGAATAAGCCTAAGAGACAGGGTCAGAAACGATACGGTGAGAAAAAAAACAAAGGTCACTGACATCATCCACCGGGTGGCGACTCTAAAATGGCAATGGGCAGGTCAAGTAGCTAGAAGCTCAGATGAAAAGTGGACAAGAAGACTGCTGACTTGGAGACCTTGGACGGCGAAGAGAAGTGCAGGGTGACCGCAACTACGGTGGAAGGATGATCTGAACAGACACGTCGGAATAACCTAGATGCAGTCTGCACAGGACAGAATGACATGGAAGCGGATGGAGGAGGCCTTTGTCCAGGAGTGGACGGGAATATGCTGAGGAAGAAGTAGAAGAATAAGAAGAAGATAATTAAATGCACTAAGGCTAAAATGGGCACTAAGTACCAAAAAATAAAATCCCAAAAAAATATGTATACAGTTTCGTTCTAAATGTAATATAGAATAAATGTGCATACTTAGTTTTTTGTATTTCTTTTTGGTACTTAGTACCTATTTTACTTCAACCATTCAATTGCCTTCGGTCAGGACCATATCGTCCTTCAATCTTGCCCATTGTCATAAGTTGGAGCATCTCATATATGTCTCCACGCAAGATGTCACCCATAGAAATCATGTAATAGAGCTTAATACATAAGGAATAAGCAGAAATAATGGACCGCCACATCGTTCTTTACTGACGTAAGTCTCTGAATTCCTCAACATTCATACATCGTATCTTGCACGGACGTCGATTTCTCCAACTCATCACGTGGCCGACATTTAATATTTGATATAATTAGTACATATAATATACTATTTGACAAAGGGTCTATAGATTGTTTTATCTCTCACGATGCAGAACCAACCTGCCAATGGTTATGCCGATAGGTAGAGCAATATCTTTGCTAAATCGTATCACCTCGGAATTTGACGTATTTGTAATAGTCTGGCTCACCTGAGGGAAGCACTGTCCTTATTAAAATTGTATATTCATTTTATTAATTTGTCATGTATCTTATGTTTCTCGCTTTTTTTATTATTTTATTATGTTTAACTTATTATTTTGTATCTCCAACTCATATCCTTAGTGTATTGGAAAAATATTATGTAATGCTTAGTATATATTTAAATAAATAAATTAAATGAAATTGAATAATGTGATGTATACATTAATAAGGCTAACTTGTATAGACGCCGTTTTTGTGAATAACTCACCTCAAGGGCGCTTAACATATAATATACCATATATTGATAAATGTTGTAGTCTACATAACTATGACGTTTCACTATTTTGCCAGGACGAAACCAACTTTGACAAAACATGTCGGGGTATCCAATAATAGCGGGGGTTGGTATGAATTTCAAATGTTCGCTATTAAGGAGCTCAGAAGAAGGCAAGGATTTGCAAATGGGCAAGCGAGTCGGGGACAAGATAGGAGGAGTTCTCATAAAGTTCACTTGTTCTGTACGACCATTAAAACGTTTACTTTTCTGATTGGATGGAAATAATATTTCCTTATTTCGCGATATTATCTATGTCCCATTTATTTGGGATTAGCTCTTATTTTATGGCGTCTTCAGGATGATCAGTCCTGGTTGGTGTCTGGTGGAAACCGCTCTCTTGAAACTCCTATTGATTAGTCCCATCCTCTTCAACTTAGGCCTACCACGTCCTCTGGGTCAATGTTCCGTCAAACACAAAGTTATATGAAATAATCAAAACACTTGTTTTGCTTCAAGCGGAGCTTTACCAAGGTAACAAAACAAATCATATTAAATTATTATTTTTTTATTAACATGTCACATCATAAATTACTACGAATGTAAAGTTATATGATATTTTACTAGTAATAAACAATATTTCCAATTTCAAATCAATTGAAATTGATAAATTATTTAAAATCACGTTTTCAAAGATTTGTATATAAGACCAGTTTTATTATTTTTTTATGAATGTATAAAACAGTCATGTTTTATATGTTAAGATTTTAAAAAAGTGTCACAACAAATTCTCCCTAGAACGGGTTACACCAGTGGACAGCTATAAAAACCATGCTCTTGGTAAATGTGAAATAAGTATATTTTACCATATAAGGGATAAAATTTTGATATTAACATAAATTTTGATTTTAAACTGTTTAAAAAATCGAAAATAAATACTCTGGTATGTTCAGATGTGTAGTTTCATATGTATAGAAGATTTATTATTGTTAATGTGAATGACATGTTTGCCTGTCTAAAGTATTATCAATTATAATAATGCCTTAGACAGGCGGAACATGTTCATGACATAAACTATAATAAAACTTCTAGAAAACAGACGTTTTCATTCGTATTAATAATTAATTATGGAGTTTAATATAATTGTTCTAGAAACAATAAATAAATTGTATTAACCTTGCAATTGAAAAAAAATGCTGTTGGTTTTCCACTTTAATTTATTTATTATCTTTATACAATAAAAATATCAACTATCAGGAGTTATACGTGTTTATCTGAGATGGAAGTAGCCTACGTAACATGTTGTGATAATTATTTTTATTGCATAAAGAAATTTAATAAATTAAAGTGGAACATAAATAGCGTCGTTTTTTTTTTTTAATTCCTAGGTTATTACAATAGAATTCCACAGTGTTAACGCCTAAACTTTCAATGAAATAAATTTTATATTTGGATTTCATTATTATTCATTCAAAAACAAGCTTGTATTGATGCTTTAAAATCCTCTTCGGTGGGGGTGGTATATAGGTGCAAAATTTAATTACCACCCCAAGACTCGGGTTCCATAAGTAAGATCACAAGCGGGAGTTATTTATGCCCGTGTGTTTGGGGTAAACATCAGCCAGCGAGTTCATTAGCAAGGACTGCAGAATTGATGTCTGAGTTCTTAGAGTAAAACTGCCGAGATTAACTCCAGTCCGCTTGCGCTGATTAACGTCCTCATTCCGTATTACATACGTAATTTGTTAGTTAACTGAAAATTGCTGCGTATATTATGAAGTAGTGGCCAAACTGCCATCTTAGCTAGATTTACATATTCGCAAATGTTTATGTAGCTAATTTAGATAGGAGAATTTTCAGTGGAGTATTTTTGAACATTGAGGAGGCAAAATAATATGACAGGTTTAAAATGTACGGATATCCGGTTACTCGTTCCCTCTTGATCTTGCTTTTTAAAAACGCGGTTTGAAGGTTAAGAAGTTGCAAGTTATAATACATAAAATGCTATACATTTTTGACGCATTATAGTTTTATATCAAATTGATAAATCAAAAATAAACTAAAATATTTATTAAGAAAATTTACCTTGCTAACCATCACACAATCTTTCCGAAGGGGTAGACAAAAATAAAGGACACTGTTCTTTCCCGACTTTGACTAAAATCTTCAACATTCATACATTATGTCATGCACGCACGTCGATTTCTTCGACTTTTCAAGTGGCCGACATTTAATATTGTATAATTAATACGAATGAAAACGTCAGTTTTTTAGATTTTTTATTATATTTTATAGGAATGACATGTTTTGCCATTCTAAGGCATTATAATGCCTTTGAATGAAGAAGCATGTCATTCTAATATAATATAATAAAACTTCTAGAAAACTAACGTTTTCATTTGTATTAATTATTTAATATGGAGTTTTACATCATTGTTCAAGAAAAAAATAATATTGTATTTGATTGATTTGATGGTTCCATAATTTCCTGAAGTTATATTTTGAATATTATTAAATCAGTTTCATTTTGATTTTAATACAATGTCTCTTTTTATTGAAAAATGTCTACTAATTAAAAATGTAATGTAGCTTATTATCGATTTATTATTTAACATCACACATAATGTATATTTTATAATTGAGTTCAAACACTTCTAATTATTTGATTTGTAATTTCTTTTACACAAAAGATGCGTAGTGTCTACGTGAAATTAAAAATTTTGTATATAAAAAGAGTGGATACTTTATAAATATGAAATCGGAGGCTAGAAAATATCTAGAAATATTCTTAACATATTTTATAACAATGGTTATTGATTTTTTCTTCGTAGAAGATTAGAATCAAAAAAATGTTTTTGGTAAAAAACTGAATACATATTATGAGGATTTATTTTTAACCCAATTTTTTAATGTCTCAATTTTTGGAAACAACAGGTTCACAAGTATTTTTTTCATAAAATTAGAGGTAATTTAAATGTGTATTTTTGGTAAGCAGAAAAAATCCATTATTATTGAATACATAAAATAATATTTAACAGTATACCACCAAAACACCAGCTAAAATCGGTTTCAGTATCTAAAGTAGATATTATTTTATAAATTCGTGCGTCTCTCTGCTCATTAATAATTTAACCACTGCATCGTCATCCTACATTTGTAGGTACGGCTCCAGTCCTCCGGGTTAAGAAATGAGTGGTTCCAAATCCTAAGGGGCTTAGTACCCACCCCGGGGGTGGCGGAGATAAGGGTATAAGTCCGTGATGAACTGCGGGGGTGATAATGATCCCCCGAAAGGCGTGAAGCTGCAAACATCTTAGTTGGACCAATATTCACAGGAGAGGAGGAATCTGAAGGAGTAATCAAGCAACTTTGTTAGTTAAGCTCTTATAAGAATAATATATTAACAATAATAATGCTTTAAGTTCGAAAACGTTCGTAAGAATGATATTATTATTTTTATCTTTCAGGTACCAGGAGCAATGTATATTTTAAATCAATAATGGAAAAAGCGTTTATTTTTAATTATTGAATTTGACTAGAGTTTATTCGTTTTTTTTTGTAAAATTTGTATATTTATACATCCATACATATTATAATTTCTATTTGGATGAAAATATGCCAAAAAATTACGTTGAATAGTAGAGTTAGCCAAAAATTTGGTTTTCTGTGTTTTTGACCAAGTAAATTGCTTTTTTTATTTGTTGCAGTTAATTCACATACAATGTATAGCTAAAAATAATAATACATCAAATGGTTAGTCACGCTAATTTTAATATCCTGAAGTTAAGCAAAAAACTAGTTTTATTTAAACCTCTTTTTTCTAGAATTTTTATTGTATTTGTCAAGAATGACATGTTTTACCAATTAATAATGTCATTTCAAGGCAAGACATGTCAAATTCAGTAAAATAATCTTCTATAAAACATGATTTTTTTCTTATATTTAATATGGAATTTTACAACATTGCTAAAGAAATAATAAAAATGATAAATTTATTCCTTAACCCTTTTAATGCGGCTTCCTATATTTGGAGACCAAAAAACTTGGTTTCGAACTACAGTAGACTACATTTGCAGCCATATTTAAAGTGTCTTATCTGTCTGAACTGTAAATGTAGCCAACCACAGTTCAAGACCAATTATTTTACTGCAAATGAAGCCAGCAGCACAATGGGGGTTAATCTTATTCCATTCTTCAATGTTATTTCATACAAATCTTGTACACACTTTATTACTAAATTTTACGTAATATTTTGATGAACTGGGACTATCTGTCTGGTCTTTAAATTTAATAAACCACAGTTCGAGACCAATTTTTTAATGCAAATTAACCTGCTGCACATTGAGGGTAAACGATTTTCATTTCTTCAATGTTATTTAAGGCCGTGCCACACTGTTTGAAAAAAGCTCTCCACAGAGGTGACCTTGGTGGAGAGCTGTGGAGCCCACGGTTAGTGTAGCGTCCACATACTGTTGTAAACAAGCTCTCCACATGTGGAATGCGTGTTTAAACGGTAGATCCACACGCATACTATGCGCGTCCGTCCACAAAGTTTGTTGAAGGTCAAACGAATTTTGGTTTCAAGCAAGTGTGTACACAGTTTTAAGCCACCGGTGGAGACCGATGTGGAGAGCTTATTTAAAACAGTGTGACACGGTTTTCAATCTAAATCTTGTACACACTTAATAATTATGCTTAAAATCGTAGAAATGAGAATTACAAACATAAAGTTTTATGTTATTGAGGTTTTAGCATTTAACACCGTTCTTCAAATTGGCGGAGCGATAAGAGATTGCTCGTGGGGTGCACGCATACCCCGCGTAAAAGGGGTACAGCGAGATTTACACACGAATCTAAAGTAATGGTCTAATTAACCAAATGAGCCCCTGTAACCCCTGCAGAGGTAATCTCCCCATACATGGTAATTGTAAAACAATACAATTACCTCGGATTACTATTTAAACGGCTTGATTTAGTTTAAATGTGAAAATATTTGCATTTGAGTCTCAGAAAGTAATCTTCACGATACAGATACAAGAATTAAGCAAGGAATAAATATTGCTTAAGCGATATTTTCCAAAAATGTAGCACTTTTCATCTAGCCCAGAGGTCTCCAAACTTTCTAGCCTTAGGGCCATACTGATTACTCCCGTAAGTTCTAATGGCTAAAACGTATATGGGTATGTGTTTATATACAGTATAATGTTGTTGTGTGGTAGAACGATGTACGACAGAATCTCAAATGCTGATATTAGAAATGAATGTAGAGCGAAAGAAGGTATTATGAATAAAATTATAAAAGGATCGCTGATTCAAAATTATAAAAGGACCGTTGGTTCGGACATATGGAGCGCATGGGTGAAGAAATAATGGTTGAAAAAGTATATGTTAGCGATGTAAATGGATAACGGAGTCAAGGTAGACCGAGGAAAACTTGGCATGACCAAATAAATCGAATTTTAAAGGTTGGTCATCTCAGAAGCCGGAAGAATTGACGTGCGTGTATGACTCGCTGTATGAATGTGGAGGAAACTAGAGAGGTATGTCAGGATAGAGTAGTGTGGCGGTCCATTCTCTCTGCCTACCCCTGCGGAAAACGGCGTGATGGTTTGTTGTTGTTACTGGAAGTTAAATTTTCTGCGTATTGTACTTGTCATTAAGCTTTACCTAGCAAGTAAATAAAACCGAGTTACTATATTTGTGTGTTTTTTATACAACTAAACAACAATAATAATAACAATGAGCCATTAGCTGTCATGTGCCTAATTGATGGCACCGGTCATTAGCTATCGCGGGCCGGATTGATGACACTGGCGAACTGGATTTGGCCGCGGGCCGTAGTTAAGAGACCTCTTATTTAGCTCAATGATTCATATTGGTAAGACTTCTATAATATATAGATTTTTACCATTAATGATAGTAATATTAACTCTGTTAAAGAGAGACGAAGGTTGAAAAATTACATTGAAAACTACCCAAAATGCACATTCTCCTCACTGGGTTGACATATTTAGATTTTTTTATTATATTTATTTAGTATGTTTAATTATCATTTTATTTCGATGGGTATTGCATTTAAAAAATTAATTTAGAGGAAGTAGAAGATAGCCTTTGTACTAAAATAGTTTTTGTTGTACTATACGATCAACACTCGAAATTATATTGAAAGAAAGGCGCACTTTAGGTGTCTTCTCAAAAAAATTATTGAAAAAGCTACGATGGTATAAAATATAGGATAGTAAAAAAGTAAAGCACGGTACTTGCAAAGAAAAGTGAATATGTGTATATTAAATGCTTATTCGATCAGACGTTAGTACAAATATTTTAACCAATTAACTATGCTATTAAAACAAACGCATCATTTGAAGATAAAATTAATAAAAATTCCTAAAAAAACTACGTTTTTTTTATTTTTAAGTCAATTTTTACTCAAAGTATTCTCATAACTATTTATTTTTTCTCCGTTTAACAATTTGATTAAAGCGGAAGTTTCCTTCTCCGTTATCTTTTTATTCTTAATCCGGAGCCTTTCATATTCCGCTGGTGTTTGAAAAAAGCGTGAAAAACAACAATTCTCAACAAACAACTTTTCCTGCGTTGAAAAACGCAAATTTCTACCAAATATACAATTAATTATTTTCACGTCGAATGAACCTTCATCATATTCCCTCGCTGTATATAAATCTTCTGAAAAACGTGTCGCTAGGTATTTTCGCTAACAACGTATTTCTAACGACATTAGTTTTTTTTGTGTTAAATACGTTTTTATTTAACCGATAAAATCAAAGCTTTTCATATATTTATCTTAAATACATATTTACTGAAAATATCAGTCGGTTTTTGTACCAAACATTGTTCATGAAAGTGCAATGAGAGCCGCTTGGAGTTTAGATAGTGATTTAAAACGCATCTTTCCAAATTATATATCCTTATGAGAATATTGAATAACTGCACCAAGCGCAGCCCTTGTACGTAATATATACAGCTTACAACTAAATGGTAAATGTAGTATTTTATACTGCGTCCTTGAGAAGATTAATTCATTAAAACGGCGCTTAATAAATCATAAAATTTATTATTATAATTTTATTTGAAATTTAGTTCTGTGATTGGTTAAAGCAGATTTACTTATAGGTCATGGATAGATAAAGACAAATTTTGATTACGTCTGTTTTCTGAAGTTTTATTATATTATAATTTAAGTGAATGACATTTTTTGCCTGTCTAAGACATTATCAAATGTTAATAATGCCTTAGCAGGCGAAACATGTCATCCACATAAAATATAATAAAACTTCTAGAAAATATACGTTTTCATTCGTATTAATTATTTAATATGGAGTTTAAAATAATTTTTCAAGAAACAACTAATTTTGACTTTTATGTTACTTGATTGTTTGAATTTTATTTTTAATAAATGGATGCACACATTTTATTCGTAATGCATATAAAAATTAAACATCAGCATTATAACGTATATCTGTATTTTTTTCTTTTTAATATTTGAAAAACGCGTATATAACCATTAATTGGATTCAAAAATCCAAATTCAAATATAACAGAATCAATCGCACTTATATTTTTACGAAAGATTTAATAATGTTATATCCACCATTATGCATTTTATATGAAGTCCAATAATGCAATAGTACACATCTCAAATATCTTTCGCTTGCTTGCTAGCAAAAACTTTCCTCGTGTTAATATGAGATTTCTCTTGTTTATGTCACCATCATCTTAAGCGGTTTAATAACAAACCCAGCTTAGTCCGCAAATCCCAATATTTAAGAAATAACCAACAAAGTTGGCCGCTAATGGGAGCGCATAACAGTTAGGAGACACACGGGTCACGTCCGCAGTCTGACTCATTTTACCCGATTACGTCTTTGATGACTTTTGTTATGCGCGAGAAAAAATATACCTCCTCGGTACTCCTTGAATCCTGGTAAGACGGTTGTATTTCACACTCATAAAAAGTAACAACAAGCGGTGGGGTTGCCTCTTTATGAGAATATAATAATGGTGGCAAGGGTTGCTCAGCTCGTGTATAAATAATAGGGGATGCTACTTTGACTCGGCGACATAATAAATTTGCGGTTAAAAAAATATCACGTTTACCACACTTATGCGTCGCTTTTTTGCCGGTTGTGATGGAGAACTCGCATTATTCAAGGTAATGTTTTCAGCAGAATGGCGACACAATATGGTTCGCCAGGTGACTCAACTCGTATACTGGGTGCATTCTAAGATTGGTTTTATTGTAGACATTGCATACTTTCGAAATAATAACAGTACAAAATATAAACTAACTAACTATCACGCCTGCGCCGTCTCCACGGAGGAGTAGGCAGAAAGAATGGACCGCCATACTGTTCTACCCTGACATACTTCTCTCGCTTCCTCTACATTAATACATCTTGTCATGCACGCACGTCGATTTCTCCGACTCGACTTTCTCCGACATTCAAGTCGGTCACGTGAGGAGTCGGCTCGGTGGTCGTCCTTGTGGTCGCCTTCCCTCCATTTTGCCCTTGATTATGAGTTTTTCAAGTTTGTCATGATCTCTCCAGGCTATGTGTCCATTGGCTTTGATACCTTGTCACCCAGCTGGTCAATGATTAACTGGTTTGTTCTTCTTGCCTTCCAGGGTATACGCAGCATTTGTCGCCAGCACTACATCCCGAAAGCATCAATTTTGAACCTCTTCGATGTTCACATAGTCCAAGAATCGCAACCATAAAGGAATATGGAGTAAACAAGGGTTTGAACCAGTCTCATCTTAAACTAAATAACTAACTAACCATCACGCAGTCACCTCGGAGGGGTAGGCAGAAAAAATGGACCGCCACACTGTTCTGTACTGACATACTTCTCTCGATATCTCTACATTCATACATCATGTCAGGCACGCGCGTTGATTTTTCTGACTCCTCGCGTGGCCGACATTCAATATTTGATTTATTTGATCGTGCCACGTTTTCCTCGGTCTGCCTCTATTTCTAGTTCCATTTACATCGTCAACATATATTTTTTTTACCATTCTTCCTTCATTCATTCTTTCCAAACCATCTTAATGATCCTTTCATTATTTTGATCATAACACCATCATTCGCACCCGTATTCTACATTTATTAAGTATACTATGTCATAATTATAAATACGTCCATTATCTGAAAGTTTTAAAATATAATATTTAAGAAGAGCAAAATATTTGACCTTGTTGTCATGCACGCGCCTCGATTTCTCTGACTCCTCACATGGCCGACATTCAATATTTAATTTATTTGATCGTGCCACGTTTTCCTCGGTCTTCCTCTATTTCTAGTTCCATTTAAATTGTTCACATATACATTTTTTACCATTCTTTCTTCATTCATTCTTTCCATGTGTCCAAACCATCTTAACGATATTTTCATAATTTTGTTCATAACACCATCATTCGCACCGCATTTACTTCTTATATATTCATTCGACACTCTATCATATATAGAGTATCCACACATTCGTCTAAGCCAGAGGTTCCCAAACATTTTTATCCCGTAGACCCCTTGGGGATTTCTTCTATTTTGTGTAGACCCCCTGCTTTCCTAAAATGTTTTTTTTTTCAGAGGAAACAAAAAAGCCGAAATTCGTTGTCGACCTTTTTTTAGCTCATCAACGAAAATTTGCCGGTCGCCGAAGATTTCGATCGTCCGTTTCCCCAAATAAGCTTTTAAAAAAGTCGCTAACGATTTCGATACTCTTTTGACTTTCAATATTCGGCTTCAATTTAGTTGAACGATCTCGTGGACCCCCATTTACATCTCATGGACCCCCAATTTCTAGACCAGTCTATATAGACCACTTTGGGAATCACTGGTCTAAGCGATCTAACGAAGCTCCGGCGAAAACGAAACCGGTTGGTGTTACCAAATAAAGTGGTTTACATATAACTCTTTGGAATTTCCTGGAGAGACCACATCACGAATGAGGAAGTTCTTCAAGGAATCGAAGGAGGAAGGCACCTGCTCAGGACCTTGTCCGAAAGGCGTGCAAGATGGATCGGCCATGTAATACGTCAAGAAGGTCTCTTGCATGCCATAATGGAAGGTATGATCGAGGGGACAAACTCTAGGGGACGCCCACGCCGAGAGTACCTGGAGGACCTGTTGGTGGACGTACGCTGCTCATCATATGCAGATCTCAAAAGAGTCGCACAAGACAGGGAAAAATGGAAGAGAATAATGGAGGAAATTGCTGCAAACCAATCCCAGGATTGAAACCAGAGAAGAAGATATAAATACTGAAAGTGTATTATTATTTTATTTAAATGTAAGTTTACTACGAACATCGTCGTGTTTAAAAAAATCTCGTGTAATACGTGTTTTTAAACATTGTGAACCACCAATCAACGTTGCGCAAGTAATAAATTTGCCGCTCTTTCGCGTGAATATTTTTATCGCGAAATTCATCGACGGGATAAAAATATCTATGAAGCATAAAGACCCAACAAGCGGGGTAAAATATATTCTCTTTAGAGTGTTCACGGATCATCAATCGTGTTTACACGAGAGAACTCATCGCGGTCGCCGCTCCTCGCGGACTGGAATACGAATCGAGTCCTTTTCGGATCAACGCTTCATTTTTTAAATTCGAATTTTAAAAAACATTCGATAAATTTGGTTCGAACAGTTTAAAATTTAAATACATGAACCGAACGTAACAAGATAAATCAATGGCTGGTTGTTACAAAGAAGCTTAATGGTTTAAACATAAAACAAAGCAAAAGAGAAAAAAACTGTTTATGTTATTGAAACATAAGTCGGGTAGCACTTGTAGCATCTTTAATTTGTTTTCCTACACTCTATTATTTAATCACTGTTCTCCTTAGCACAGTTATTGACTTTCACGTTTAACACCAATTAGGATCATAAACATTTTTATTTGATATTTAGCACATTTGTAAAGATTTGCCCTCAATTTGAATTTTATGCTATTGATAATACAAATATAACATTTTCAACGTACCGTTTGCTACAACTAACATATTCGTAAACTGAAAGATATTACCGGTAAGACAAAACATAATACTTTAGATTGTCCCTCTAATACAAATTTTTGGTCCAAAATTTGACCAACAACATTCAATAAAAATCAATTTTAAAAACATTTTTTTGTTTTTTTAATTTAATTTTTTGGGAAAAAAAATTATTTAAGATAAAGAAAATAATATAAAAAAGTAAATAATTTTCTACCATAAGATGCAGAATACAAAATCCAGCTGATCTGATGTATACTTATGGCACTGTCTCTGAGATGCGACACGATATACATCTTGTACTTTTTATTTTTAAGAAATTTGAATATTGTTCTTGTTTCACAGGATAAATACGTGTGAAAATAAAAAAACGTTTATTTTTCAAAAAACTGAAAAAAAAACTCTAATATCTTTACAAATTGAATATTCCGATATAGTATATTTTGCTTCAACAGTATTCTTTATGACTAATAGAAATTAACAAAAACACAACAGATTTTAATTAAATAAATATTTCAAAGAATTTGTATAATTTGACTTTTTAATTACAGTTATTAATGGTTTAATAGAAAGCTCTTTGACATTGATTAACAAACCCTTTTTTTAATTAATTTTATATTTTAAATTGATAAATTCATACGTTTTCTAAAAGTTTTATTTTATTACATGAGAGTGACATGTCTCATCTTGCTGGGACTAATAGTGTCAAAATAAATATTTTGATGTTATTTATTTTGACATGATTCGCCTAGTTTGGAAAATCTTTTATAAATAAATAAATAAAATTACAATAAATCGATAGTTTTAATTAATTTTAAATATTTAATATAGGGTTTACATAATTGTTGAAGATATAATACAAAAAATACATTATATAATGAATCCGACAAAAAATCATATTTTGATTGTGAAGTTTTTAATCATTTAAGTGAATAATTTTCACTAATTTTTTACCGTAACTAAAATGGTAGAACAACCAGAAAATACATAAATGTTAAAAAATTGCTTAATAGAACTGATTTATTCTCTGTAGTAAAGAAAAAAATCTTTTTCTCTTAGGTATACAGGTACAAAGCATGTACATATATTTTTTTTTTAATCAAACTGTTTTTCTTCTTTAAATATCGAGAAATGCATATTTCTAAATGTTCGAGCATTGCGAAACAAAGGAAAAAGTTAGAATAAATAAAAGCGTTCCATTTACAAAACAGTTTACAATTCGGGAGGAAAAATTGCACTCCATCAGTTGGATTACATGCATTTCCCACCATAAACAATTTCCCCCGATATTCCATTTTTCAAGCATAGACAAACTGGCGGGCGATAAAGCGCCCGATAGTGGCGGGAAACGGCCCCGTACTCACCGAAAGTGGCCATTTTGCGGACGGACATTTTCCAACTTCGAGCGGACATTGTTTACGACTTGCGAACGGTCATATTTTCCGACGAAACTGTTTCGATATGTCGGTTATGGCGGCATAAGAAAATATTTTCGTGTTACTCGACCGTACTATGCTTACCCTTATGGGTAATGAGAAATTGGTGAAGTATTTTATATCTGGGTCGAATATTTACTTTCTTTGTTCGATTTTTATGTGCAAACTTACCATTTCGTACGAAAACTTGGTCAAGTATTATATTATACCTACACTATATTTTCGGATGTTTATTGAAGAAATTCTGATTCGATATGATATATTTATGGACTTCGACTTATTCACATTAATTATCAGATCATTTCGCATGCATACCTCATACATACTATTCACCAGGACTCATGCTCGTTGTCTGTAAGTAGGACAGCGTCATCCGCATACAAGAGACAGCTTACTGACACTCCGCTCATTTTGGCACCTACATCCAACCCTTTCAGCTCTTTCATACACTATTATTAAGATGGTTTGATATCATTAAGATGGTTCGGACACATGTAAATAATGAATGAAGAAATAATGACAAAAAAATTATATGTTAACGATGTAAATGGAACTAGAAATAGAGGAAGACCGAGGGAAACGTGGCACGATCAAATAAATCAAATATTGACTGTCGGCACGTGAGGAGTCAGAGAAATGACACAATATATAAATGTTAAGGAAGCGAGAGAAATATGTCAGGATAGAAAAGTGTGGTAGTCTATTCTTTCTGCCTACCCCTTCGGGGAGACGGCATGATGGTTAATTATTATTATTACTATTATTATTATTATTATTTTGTTGAATCGCTTTTTACATCATGATAGTATGAGCCAAATTGATGTAAAATATATTAAAGCTATCATAATGATTCTCGTGGCATGTGATTCTTCACCAGACCAAAGACAGTGTAACAATGAAGCATGGAACCTTCAGGGTGGCAGTCAATGCACTTACCACTCGGCCACGGAGGTCGTCGTTAGTTAGTTAGTTAGTTATATTACAGTACTTACTTTATACTACACGACCTTCCTATCAATATTATACGCCTTCAATCTCATTAAATATTAGACTTAGAAGTAGAGTAGCGTCAACGCTCCGATTAAAGATAAAATAAGTTACCCATTGCGACTATGTAAATGATCCGACTTCATTAGGCGCGAAGCACGCCAGTTGCGGACCGCGTTCATTTTCTTTACGTCGGAAGCCAGACGCATTCAGACTAATCTCGACACAGATGTACCCGAATGTCTTCGAAATCTTATGGCCGCGACACACGTCCCGCAAGAAGAACAGAATGATAATTGCAGAGCGGCTTTTTATCGCGGCCACGTGACGCGCCTGCAGATGGGGAAGCGAACGTTAACGCTTAGACCGTTTAGTTGCCGAATCTTCTGAGAATTACTTTCTATGTACTACGTACTGGAGATAATTAACACCACTATTGTAAAAAAATCTAGTATTTTCAAGTGTAAATTTCACGTGACAATAAAATGACAGGTTGACGATAAGATAATGAACTTAGAAATAATGTATGGGTAGACTTCTTCTTCTCCCTGTTCAGTCTATTCCCGTTCACTCCTGGACAAAGACCTCCTCCATTCGCTTCCATGTCACTCTGCCTGTGAAGACTGCATCCAGGTTATTCCGACGTGTCTGTTCAGATCATCCTTACACCGTAGTTGCGGTCGCCCTGCACTTATCTTTGCCGTCCACGGTCTCCAAGTCAGCAGTCATCTTATCCACTTTTCATCTGAGCTTCTGGCTACGTGACCTGCCCATTCCCATTTTATGATGAATGGTGGATGATGTCAGTGACCTTTGTTTTTTCTCTCACCGTATCGTTTCTGACTCTGTCTCTTAGGCTTATTCCTAACATGGCTCTTTCTATAGCTCTTTGGGTCACTCGTAGTTTCTCGGCACTTTGTTTGGACAATGTAACATATACAAGACCCCAACTGGCAGAACGCAGGCTTCATAAACTTTTCGTTTTAGGTTGATCGATTTTTTCGGGTTTTTAAGGATGTAACTCATGTTTCCGAAAGCTGCCCAGCTTAGTCTAATTCTTCTTTTTGAAAAAAAATTAGGATTGGTCGACGGACAAGATACAGATTAAGAGGAGAATTCAACAGGGAGACACAATATCCCCAAAACTTTTCACATTAGCCCTTGAATACATTTTTAAAAATCTGGACTGGGAAACTGAAGATATTATGAAGATATGAAAATACTAAGGATCAGAACTTTTACAATTTTCTTTCCACGATTATTGTTGTTACATTCGTGTCAATGGCAAGCAATACTTATAAATGCATTTTTCCTCATCTTCCTCTTGCCACTGCGGTGGAAGTGATATTTGTGTCGTTTCTAGGGACACCCGGCATTTAAGATAGTATATTAACATAATTTCGAAGCCAATAGTGAAAACTTTACTGTTTTACCGCCACTTCATCTCATTACACATATATGATACAAAAAGCTTCAATATTGCTCCAACAACAACAACATAACCATCACACCATTTCAGGCTCAGTTCGCCATAGGCAGAGAAAATGTACCGATACACTACTCGATCCTGACACACGTCACTAGCGTCTTCCACGTTAATACAGTATCGCACGTCGATTCTTCCGACTTCTAACATGGCCGACCATTAAAATTGATTAATCTGGTTATGCCAAGTTTTCATTGTCATGCCCATTCACACTGTTAACGTATACTTTCTGAACTATTCTTCCTTCATCCGTGCGTTCCATATGTCCAAACCGTCGCAGTGATCCTTTCATATTTATTTCATAAGACTTTCTCCCTCTCTACATTTCTTCCTTTTTATATCAAGCATTTGAAATTGTGTCGTACATCGTTTTACCACACATAGTACGACTTAGGGATCTCATCTCTACCGCATTTATTCTGATCTCATCCTTCTTCTGCCAATTCCAAGCTTCACTTCCATGCATCAGAGTTGGTGCTGAAACTACATTGTGAACGGCCATTTTTGCTTTCATTAATATTGTTTGTTTCCAATGCTCCATCATTGTTATTATTTTTTTTTTTGGCGAGATGGACTTTATGAAAATCGTATTCAAAAGAAATATAATGTATCCCTCAGAGAGCTAACTTCAACCTAGGGATAACAGGCTTATGATATAAATAATATTTTTATTGAAATATCTACTGATGTATGTATTCTTGCGTTTACAACATTACTTTTGGCAGTGCACAATGGTTTTCTTGTGCCGACCCTTATGAAGGATGAAAGTATAATAAATGCAGTAGAAATGAGATCTCTAAGACGAATGTGTCGTAAATCTGTATATGATAGAGTGACAAATGCAAGTATAAGAAGTGAATGTGGTGCGAATGAAAGTGCTATGAACAAAATAAGGAAAGGGTCATTAAGATGGTTTGGACACATGGAAAGAATGAGTAAAGACAGAATGGTAAAGAAGGTATATGTAAACGGCGTGAACGGAGCTAGAAATAGAGGAAGGCCGAGGAAAACGTGGCACGATCAAATCAATCAAATATTGAATGTCGGTCACGTGAGGAGTCGGAGAAATTGACGTGCGTGCATGACAAGAAGAATGAATGTAGAGGAAGCGAGAGAAGTATGTCAGGACAGAACAGTGTGGCGTTCCATTCTTTCTGCCTACCCCTCCGGGGAGACAGCGTGATGGTTGGTTAGTTAGTTTACTTTTGTTGGTGTATCTAATACATCAATCATTTAAAAGTACGTCGAAAGTTTGAGATCCAAAGAAATCCCATTTTAATACACTTGCAGCTATCATGGGATTCAAATCCCTTTGAAAATGTGTAAAATCCAACAAGTTAGTCTTCTATTCCCTCGGATTGGACCGGCTCGCCACGCGGCGCCGTGGAATCGAATGTGCGATATATTGCCGTGTCGCCAATCCCCGAGGACGAACATTTATTGGCAAATGCGCCCTTCTCCAGCTATTCGCGCTGACAGTGGAGCGAAAGGAAAACACCTTTTTTCAATTGAAATCCCTGCCAGTGTACAACGACGGTACGTGGAAATCACAAAATTATTGCTAGAAAATCCAAAATAATTACATAAAAACACATTTATAATATAAACATATTTATGTAGTAGAAATGAGATCTCTTAGACGAATGTGTGGATACTCTGTGTATGATAGAGTGTCGAATGAAAATATAAGAAGTGAATGCGGTGCGAATGATGGTGTTATGAACAAAATAATGAAATGATCATTAAGATGGTTTGGACATATGGAAAGAATGAATGGTAAAAAAAATATATGTCAACGATGTAAATGGAACTAGAAATAGAGGAAGACCGAGGAAAACGTGCACGATCAAATAAATCAAATACTGAATGTCGGCCATGTGAGGAGTCAAAGAAATCGACGCGCGTGCATGACACGATGTATGAATGTTGAGGAATCGAGAGAAATATATCAGGAAAGAAAAGTGTGGCAGTCCATTTTTTCTGCCTACCCCTTCGGGGAGACGGCGTGATGGTTAGTTAGTTTTTAATATTTTTTTATGGAATGGATCAAATTTTCTTTGTATGAATAATCAGATGTGACAGTGAGAGGGATAAAGATTATAGACGTTTTCTTTTTAGAGTCAATAAATTTAATTTGTGTGGCCTGGGGTCCCCCTTGTTTTGCTCCATTCATAAATATAACTTGACAATAGGAGGTAATAAAATAGTTTTGTAATTATTTTAACGATCAATATGACCCAGTTCTTACAAATTGTGACGATTTTAAAGACAAAAAATTCCAAACTCCTTAATGTCATAGATTTTAAATTTTTGAGTTTTGATGTATTTTGGACCTCTGTGTAACACCCAAGCCAACGGAAAGGCAACGTTCACTCCATTCAGTAGAAATAAATGCTAACAACATTGCAATCCCAGTCAGAGCCTTCATAAATAATAATAATAAAAACAAATTATCTTATGTACAAAAGTAATAAATAAATAAAAATATATATTTTATCAGATAAGACACTTCAATTAAATATGAACGACAAGTTCGTCATACTGGCAGTGTAATTTGCACACCCTTTAGTGTAACCAACCGTCAGGTAAAATAAAATATATATTAACATAAGATTAAGAAACATACACTAATCATGTAAAATAAGACAATAGCAAAAGATAAAGAAAAAATACTGAAAATCTGTGAAAGTAAACTGATAATTGGAAAAAAACACTGTTTTAATTTAATTTTCATATAAAGTACTGGCTTTTTCAGACATTTGAAGTTAGTTGGGAAAAAAAATTCTTCTCGGATTGAAAATGTAGGATTCTGAACACCTTTCAAGTTTTCTAGTTTTGATATAATATTGTGTTGGACAATAATAATAAAATAATAAGTGATCAGAATCTTTGATTTATAAAAAAAGTACGTGCCTTCAGTGTCTTCAACGGCATATAGAACGGGAACGAGCCCACCCAGGCGCAATAATAACCCCTCACGCCGGGCCTGTTCCATCAAAAGTTATTACTCAAGTACAAGGCGCTGAGATCCATACTCAAGCTTCACACGAGTGACATTGTGCTCTTTCAAGGACATCTAGCTGCTAGTAGATTTTCAGAACAAAAAAATCCTTAAAAAAACTCAACTCTATAAATATATTAGTTTCAAAGTTGCTACGTTTTTTTGTGTAAAAATAAGTGATGAATTATTTTTTAAATCTTATTTTTCTTTCTTGCTATAGACCTGTATGGTCTGTTCTCCAGAATGTTACTCCTGCTTTGAGTACTCCCAGTGTCCTTCCATCTTTTAATTCGCTAGTTTCAATCCAATGGATTGGTTAGCAGCAAAGTGTAACATATCTTTTGCTGGTTCTTGGGATGCCATTTGGGCCTTTAATGTGGTAGTTTCCCGTTGCTTTCCACATAGGTGTTTTAATAGGTGTTCCAAAAGAAAAAGTCCCGTGAGGCTAATTGTGTAATGCAGTATAGGGGAGTCTGGTGGTATCCATTATTTGGGTATTAGCGTACCAGTCCCTTGTTCGATGTCTAGTCCATCTTATAATATCCTCATTCACATCATGTCTTCTCAGCGTTGCTTATTTAACCTCGAAATATTGTGAACAAGATTATCGTTTTCTCAAGAATTATGACTCATTACTCGATATATTTTTTTTCGTGGAGGAACAAATTGTACAACAAAGGTCTAAGAAAGGCTAAATTACTTTTATAAATTAAAAAAATATGTTTTTTAAATCTTCGTCAGATTGTCGCGTCTGGGAGATTATTGTATCTAATAAAACATAATTTTTCTTCTTCGTCTTATTTGTGTCGATATTGTGATCTGTTTAGACAGGATATTATATAAATTTGGTCATGTAATGAACGTCTAGCTTTCAAAAAGCCCTCAGGATTCCCACAAAAAGCCCTCAGCATTCCCACAATACAAAAAAGAAGAGGTCGCTCAATGGCAACATGGAGGGCCAACGTGGAAAAGGAGCTCCAACGCGAGAACCTAACAGTGGAGATGAGTCAAAATAGAAAAGTTTGGCGTTTTCGTACGAGGAGGGCCGACCTCAGATGATGGGAAATGGCAAAAGGAAAGAGAATGAACGTCTATCTTTCTCTCCATCTCTTTCGTGGCTGTCCTCGTAGTCGACGGATCTCTGAAATCTCGTGTATCATGATCTTGGTAATCCTCGCTGTGTCCATTCTGTAGACGTGGTCCCTCCAAAATGGTATTCTCTGCCTACTCCATCTCACTTTGTTCTCAATATTACAGGTTCTGCGAATCTCTTCATTAGGTACCCTATTTCTAAGGATTCTACACACGATAGGTCTCAATGTTTTCTGCTGTTCTAAGATGTTTCGTTCTGACAGAGTTTCGTAGATTGATAATTATTGCAATTCTGACATTATTTATAATGTTTTTAATTGTTGTGTACTCATTGTATATTTAGAATTTAATGTTTCATTTTATTTTCTCTGTCATGCTAATCGAACTGAATAACTAAACAATCAAATTAAAAAAACAATATTAAGTCAAACACTAAATAAAATTATTTTACAAGACGTCAAAACGCCCTTTCATTTATCAAGAATGTCTCTAAGGAATAGGACGTGATTAGATCCAATTCATTCCGCCACCTTAAAAGCAGTGGAGCAATGTTGAATTGACCAAAACAACTTATTCACTTACGATAAATACAAATTAGGGTGATATTATAGTAAAGGGTCATAATGAGATTCGGTCAAATTTGCGCTGCCGTGCTGCTATTTGATAGCAAGCGAGATCGGGGCATTCACGATCCCTTCTACCGCAAAGGGAAGAGAAACGAAAACACTTAGCTGAATGAATGACCAAAGGCTAGTACGGTGACCACATCATTAAGTCCTCGGTCTCCTAAGATGCTGCAGACCGCATCTGAGATCTTCCCTGGACCGCAATAACCCCTCGCAAGGGGACACTTCAGTACCGTGTACAAATGCGGTGTGCGATGTATTACGGCAGCCACCCTCTCGCAATAAGATCAAATAACGATCTCTTATCGTTAGTGGTATCGTTTGGTGCCTTTATATTGTTTAGTTTCTATGCTTATATTTACTTATTCCAAGGTTATTGATTTATTAAGTTTTTATTTATTTATTAATATGTATGCATACAATATTTTTTAAATCAGTATTTTGAAATTCCTTAAATAAATTTGGCGTTAAAAAACACTGTTTTTGTTTCTTTTTTTATATACTTTGTATACAACATTCACATTTACTTAAAAAAAAATTAAATATCAAACATGTTTCGGACTAACCAGCCCTTCATCAGTGATTTTATAATAATATTTAAAATATAATAAATATGTTCACAAATACAGTAAACAATTTTATAATATTTTAAATATTTATATAATATCACTGATAAAGAGCTGGTTAGTCCGAAACATGTTTGATATATAATTTTTATTTTTTAATAAATGGGAGTTTTGTATACAAAGTATATAAAAAAGAAATATTTAACATCTACAACACAAAGTTATGGCGAACATAGAAGAAATGCTGTTCTTATTTGAAATTTAAGAAAATAACTCTAAAATGTTTTTTTTTTCAAAAGTTAAAAATTACGTATCTATTTTTTTAAGAAAATGAATATTTTTAATTGAAATTTCTTGGTAGAAGTTCATTTTAAATAATGAAAATAAAAATAAAATTGATATAACATTTCTTTATTATTATATGTTTAGTGGGCTTCCACTCTTGTCTAACGTCGAACGGTTTCGGCACCTTGCTGCCATCTTCTGGATATTTTTGTAAATGTTATCAATTTTTATTATAGTTTGATTGATAATGTCAAATAGTAAGCCTGGAACAGTTTTTTTTTATATTAGACGTAAATTGAAAAAAATTAACAAACAAAAAAATAATCCCCATCAATTCCTTCATTTTCAGAAATATTATAAAAAAAAACTAGCTTGTGATATTTTATTTACATTATTTAGTCTACATATTTTTCTATATATTTTTTGAGTCTCATTTTTCTATTGATTTTTTTCAAAAGGCTTCTGAATAATTCAATCTTCCGGTGCTTAAAACTATTTTATTTAATGTTTATTACAAAATTTCTACTTTATTGATTTTGGCTTACATCATTTTTATTTATTCAATATTTTCCAATGTTTTAATATAAACTTTTTCCATTTTGTTTAGTTTACACGAATGAAATTGCTTAGTAAAAATTTCTAAAATATATTTAATGCTATAATACTTCAAATAATCGAACTAAGAAGAGTCAAGTAGTCTGAATGTTCGTTGGTTTTATTTCCATTTATTTGCCTCATTCATTACATTCCCGCGTAGTCTATCATCAGTAAACAAGCATTTATGCCAATGAGCACCCTTTAACCGGTAACTACCCCCGATCTTGCCAAGGGTGGTGGCAGAAGGAGATGAGGATTGGGGGAGGCGCCTGACTAGGAGATGTAAATCTTCACCAAGGGTACCAGGAGAGAGAGGAGGTATGAAACGTTAACCTTTAGCTGCAACCGCAGCTTACTCCGGTTAAAACACTTTCAGCTCTAGATTTCGCTAGAAACAACACGTTTTAGTGTAAATTTTGATTCAATTAATTATTTTTACATAAAAACAAATCTTTTTATTATTTCTGTAAATTCATTTTAATTTAGCATTGCGTTATCGTATTTTCAAAGACACATAATTCTTTTCTTCTATATTCGCCTTCAATTTGTATTGTTGTTACGTATTTGAATAAATATAATTACACTTTGTATAACAACAGTTTATTTCACTTAACTCAGACATGTTTCGGTTATAAGATTATTTAGTATTTTCAAGTGTAATTATATTTATTTACACACATAATCTAATTTGTTTTTAAATTCCTATTATCCTGTTCGCCAATGTAAGTGACGTTGGTGTTGTATTATAAAATGGATTGTTACTCCTAATTTTGTAACTATGTAATTTTTATAGTGCTTAAGGATATTTAAGTAAACAAAAGTGTTAAATAAAGCTTAATTATCCCTACAAATAAGGCTAAAGGAAAACCTAAAGGTTGAATGCAGTATTTTTTGTGTTAATTTTATTTATTTATTTAGGCATTGATTTACTACTACTTCCTATAGCCATAAAACTCTTGAAGAGTTTTAGCCACCTTGATGGTTTATTTATTTATATTTAGATTTCAAAAAAAGAGTTTATAAACTTATACTAATACACAAAGATACAGTTATGAAGGTAATTATATACATTCTACCACATACAATTTAAACGTTTAAAAGAAGAACAACACTTATCAATCTAAAATTAATTTTAAAATCAAGGTTGTGGTACATGCCAAATAGTTTACAGAATTTACAGAAAGAATAATCTATGGTTTTGGCTGAAACACTATGATACTTCAACATTATAAACTGTTAAATTATTAAACTCTGTATAATAATACATGAAGTAAATTACTAAACTTCAAACTTTTGAATAATAAATTTTTATGCAAAATAAAACACATGTTTATTTTTATTTTATGTATTAATCATTTGCAATGTACTTTTAAAATTATTAAAATTATATAACTAACTAACCATCACGCCGCCATGAGAGGATGCACCGCCATACCGTTCTGTTCTGACATATCTCTCTATCTTCCTCCTCGTTCATGCATCGTAACATGCACGCACGTCGATTTTTCCGACTTCGAATGTGGCCGCCTTTCAGTATTTGATTAATTTTGTCATACCATGCTTTCCTTGGTCTTCCACGGCTTTTCTTTCCACTCACAATGTTTGTATACAACATAAATGCCGTAGAAATGAGATCACTGAGAAGAATGTGCGGGAAAACGATATTTATTTATTTATTTATTGATCATTTACCAAGTACATGGTTTTAATACCTCCCAACTGGGGTAACCCGTTCTAGGGATATATGATAGAATACCGAATGACAAAATAAGGAAGACATGTAGGGCAGATGATTGTATCATAAGTAAAATTTAAAAAGAATCCCTGAGATGGTTTGGACATATGGAACTAATGAACGTGAGAATGATGGTTAAAATGTTGTATACAAGCAGTGTGAGTGGAAAGAGAAACCGTAGAAAACCAAGAAAGTTATAAATAAATTACTAAAATTCACTCTATTTATTTTTGACCATAAATAAACCGTTTTTAGAACGACCAAGTCTCATAGTGTCAATTTCTCCACCAAGGCAAAAGATTATTTTATTTGGATACTATACGCAAACTAGTCTTCAAAAAGTTTTAGCATTTCTAGTATATATTTGAAGCCTAAATTATAATAAAACCTACCTTTTTACAAACATGTTAAAAAATCATTCAGTATTCAAATATATGACGTAGTAAGGAGTTGAAGTAAACAAGAGAACAAAAGTAAGAAGTGACGTATTTACAGGGGATAAGAAAGAGAAAGGGATGGGTGGATGGTAAAAGCGGGCGTGTAGGTGAGACGGGGTAAGGTCAGAGTGTAAAAATATTATCATTCATCCTTCTTCGCTACATAAAACCTCCACAGAGATTATATTTCAGACCTAAATGCCGTATGAACAGCACTTTCGCAGTGGTTGAGTAATGTTACAAGTAAATAAATAGCGCTTTTGAAAAATGTTATTTTTTTACCATAATATGATAACAGTTACTTCTTATTGAAGTCGTTAACCACCTGAAATTTGATCACTCTAATTATTTTTATTAAGATAACTATCTAATTATCCAACACGCCGACTACCTGAAGAGATAGGGAAATATAATGGACCACCAAAATGAGAGGCTCAATTATCCGACCTAAGCCGGTCGCGGCAAGGTCGAATAAGCGAAAAGGTTGGATAACACGGAAAATGATAAAAACGACATTGACATTGTTAATTTTATTTGCACATCGAAAACTTTTCAAATATGTACATAACTGAATGTACGAACTACCATAAAACATGAACACAAACATGTCCTCTCAGCGAAAGAGCTACGTAAGCACTGAGGACTGTCGCCTGGCGCGCGAATATAATGCGTGCAGTCGGGTAAAGGAAAGGGGCATTGCCCCGGTAGGTCGGATAACTCGGAAGGTCGGATAACCGAGACTCTACTGCAATAATATCTACTACATATACTTAACTAATGCTGGAATATTCTCGGTATAGTAACAATTTGCGTTACCTGCCAATGCCAGCCGCTGGGCCGTAGAGTTTTATAGATATTGAAATAAAATGGTAATGTTCTCAAATTTACCTCACTTTTCTAGTGAAAAAACATATTCCTCTCCATTTCATGCTACCCGTGTACATTATACAGCCTTCTGGTAGAAGTTTTACTGCTAATTGGCTTTACTCGGGCTTACAATTTCTTTTAAAGTTTTCGTGTAACGTTGCATGCATATTAAATTTTATATATTTTATACACAAACTTTTACCTTAGACTTCATTAGTGAAACTAAATCAATGTGAGAAACGAACCAATGCTTTTTTCTTCTATCCAGACAACTTTACACTTTTTAATTGTCATTAACATTGATTCTTTCTGCGTGATGGTAAGTTAGTTAGTTAGTTTATTAACATTGATAATTTTAAATGTATTTTAATTTTATTTTTAACATACAATATCAACATGAAGCATTAAACTGACGGAAAAAGGATGAAAGTATAAAAAATGCAGTGGGATCTTTTAGACCAAAGGATTCCAATCTTTTTGGACCACCCCCCCCCCCCCCTTTACAAGAAAAATAAACGTTCAACGCCTCCTCCCATAAAAGTTATTCCAAATATTTAGAAACACACAGTTGAATTTTAAAATATTATTAAATCTTATATGTATCTGAAAACTACATATGGTAGAATACCGAACGAAGAAAAGGAGGAAATGATTAGCGTGTTTTTTTTTGTCTTTTTAGACGATATTTTTTATCTGCCTACGCTCTCTATTTTTTTTTTGGGTCTTCTACTGCCCCCTTGAAAGTCTCAAACGCCCACAAGGGGGCGTTATCGCCCACGTTGAAAACCTAGGTTTTAGACGAATGTGTATGTGAATGATTGTTAAGTGCAAATATAAGATGCAGTGTGAAAGCAAGTGTTATTACGAGTATTTATCAATGAAATATTATATATCGGCCACGTGAGGAATCTGAGAAATTGGCGTGCGTGCATTACATGATTTGTGAATGTTGAGGAACATAAAAATATCTGTATAAAAAAAACAACGTGTCAGGCATTCTTTCTGCCTACCCCTGCGGAGAGATGGCTTGATGGTTAGTTAAGATATGAAACCTTTATGCTATTCTCCATCCTTGTCTGTTCAAGGTACTCTGTTTAATTAAATTTGAAGTGTTTCTTTTGTTCAAAATACACTTGTTTAAATATTATGTTTAAAAAAATGGCAATATATTGAAATAATACGTATTTCATCAAATGGGATCTAATTTGGTAAGAGAAATATTTTTATTAAAGTTTGTTTAACTCTAATATAAATAAAAGAAATTAGAAGATAATACATAATGAAAGTCAATGTTTAAAAAAACGGTCAAACGTCAACAATTGATCTGCAAATATAACAACAATAATATAAGGATAATGTAAAAATCCGTCAATTAAGTAAAATCTTCGACCATACGTTACACATTGTAACGTATTATTTATTTTTGATTTTTTTAATCTTATTTTGAAAATATATCTTAGTATGTAATTTTGAGGTTGCAGACGACTTGGACGCATTTGTAATGTTTGTAATATTTATAAATAAATAAATGAAATTTAACGTAATAGAGATCACCAAAGAATGCGATAAGTAAAAATTGACTTCTCTTTACAATAACGGCATTGGTTAGTTTGTTAATTCGTATTTTTTGTTGACCTTCTTCGAAATCGGAAAAACGACCAAGTCGGAAAAGTTTCCGAATCACGACGTATGAATATAGAGAAAACCCGAGAGGTATCTCAGCATAGAAGGTGATTCATAATCTCTACATACGGCTCCAGAGAAACGGCGTGATGGTTAACTTGTAGTGTTTATGTTATTTGAAATTATTTAAATAAATTGTGAATGCTTGCGCGTCATTCTTTGTTTTTTTTTCAATTACACTGAAGAAGGACTAGTATGGTCCGAAACATTTTTGTGAAAGTACAAGTGAAAGTTTTTTTCAAAAGTTATTCAAATATAAATCCATAACATAATGTGATGGCGAATATACTCGTACGTGAAAATATTAAGTTATTTTTAAGATTTAAGTACAATTTTTCAAAATTTTACATTAACATTAATCAGGAAAACATAAAATACAAAAAAGGGTTTTAAATTATTTGTGTATTCTAAACTAACTCTTACATGAAATCGTCATAATTGAAATAATTTATGTTATGAACGATTTTATAAATCTTTGAGTTTGTTTGTCATCGAGTTTTTTTTATATAAACTATTCGGCAAGGCTTATTTGATGGCCTGCCTGTGACGTGGAATCGAGACAGATAGACAAACGATTCTGGAGACATTGTATGTGACGTTGAATTTTATTGAATCCTATGTAAATTCTTTTTTAGTTTTCTGTTTGGCATTCAGACTAACTTTTGGATAACAAGTAGAAGTCATCTATATAAAAAATCTTAGTATGTTCACGAAATACAGAAAGCTTGCTAGATTTAAAACATGTATTAAACTTAGAATGTGTACTTGTAATGCCCATTATTTTGGCCGAAACATTATGATACTTCAACATTATTAATTGTTGTATTGTATTGACAGCACTGTTAATAATATAAGGTTTTTAGTTTAACAGTTTCTTATATAACTTTCCTTTTATTATACACAATTTGAAAATGTCGCGACAGCTTTTTTGCCAACCAATGATGGCATCATCAGGTGTCAAAGACAACTTGATACACCTGAAGACATTCTCAAAAAGTTTATAATAAAAATGTGATATTATAGCTTCTTCTTCTTCTTCTCCGGCGCTACAACCCTTGGTGGGTCTTGGCCTCCTACAAGAAACATCTCCACCCCGTCCTATCTCTGGCCACCACCTCCCAGTCTTGCTACTCCAGGACCCGACAATTTGCCACGGCACCATCCAGCCATCGCAGTCTCGGCCTACTGATGCTTCTTCGCCCCGCTGGATTGTAATACAACACTATTTTGGGGGGCTCCAGATCTCCCATGCGGTGCAAGTGCCCTAGCCAGCGCAGTCTGTTAATCTTTATAAACTTGACCACGCTGACGTTCTGGTATAGATTGTAGAGCTCTGTGTTGTATCTTCTTCTCCACGTCTGACCATCCTTAATGGGTCCGAAGATTCTGCGGAGGATCTTCCTTTGGAAGCGGTATATTTTATTGTGTGATATTATAACAGTGTTGTAAATTTAACAGTTAATACTTATAATGTTTCATAATACCTGACGATTAATTTATTTTATTTTTATAATATATTAACGTAATAAAGAAATTCCAAGTTATTAGAATTTTCAAACTTATTCATTCAAACTAGGCCGGAACTAAGAGAAGAATAAGTAAAATATTATGTATTCAAACGTAAACATAAACATACATAAGATTTTTCCGCAGTAAACACTTAAAATTTTTATGATTTAATCACAACCATAAATATAATCACAACCATCAATACAATTCGAATTTAGTCATCACTGAATAATAATTATTTTGGTCATGACATGTTTCTTCGGTCGTCACACAAAAATTTATCCATACTTCTCTAATCTATTCGTTACATATGTCGAAACCATCTCAGGAATATAAATTATTCAATATGGAGTTTTACATCATTGTTCGTTAAAAAATATACACTTGACTTTACACATATCGTACACTTATAAAACACCAACGTTTTTTTAATACTTCTGAGCCCGACCTCTCTCCAATCCCCCACCTCGAACACCTAGCTGAATTATTTTTACCTGCGCCATTATTTGCTTAGAGAATTGTCACGTTTCACTCGTCTACTGGAATTTCCAAATTATTTCGCTTATTTGCTCTCCTAACAATGGTTGATTGATCAAACATAAAGTGATGTTCAGGAATACGTTTAACGAGACTTTTTGTATATACAAATTGCGCGAACAATTGATGTATTAACATATAATTCTACTCCTATTACTTTTTGTTCTCTAAGCAATTCAAATGTCACGTGTATTAACGAAGATTAGTAATAATTCCGTAAAAAAAAATACACAAATGCTTTCATAGTTATTTTTCTTCTAGTGCCCTGTCAGGTCCCCCCAACGTTGGCGATCACCTCGGCGAACTTGTCCCTATCCTGCGCGGCTCGGAACAGCTCCTCTACACTTCGGATGCCGGTCCACTCCCTCAAGTTTCGCAGCCAGGACATCTGTCTCCTACCGGGCTCTCGGCGTCTCTGAATTTTCCCCTTCAATATCAGTTGGATAAGGTAATACTTTTTCCCACGCAGTATATGACCCAGACGTGAAATCTTCCGAATCTTGATAGTTGATAACAGCCCCCTGTCAACTCTAGGTATTGGTAACCATGTCTATCCAGGGAATTTCGAGCATTCAGCGATAAAGACACATTTCATATGCTTCCAGTCTGTTCATTGAGTTGACATTTTAGGTCCACGTGTCACATCCATACACTCTTATTTGCTGATGACTTAAAAATATTCAGTGAAATTCAGTCTCCTTCAGACTGCTTGAATCTCCAGCGCGATATACAAAGCATCATGCAATGGAGTAAACATAACAAATGGTTCTTCAACATCTCCAAGTGTTTTGTAATGTCGTTTACAAGAGCAACTAAAACAATTTACTTCAGATATCTAATGGATGAAGCCCAGCTTGAAAGAGCGTCGACGTCCATGGATCTAGGGGTGTCGTTCGATGCTCGCTTGTCGTTTAGTCTTCACATAACTTCACTATGTAATAGCTCCCTCAAAATGCTTGGTTTTGTCATTAGAAACTCCAAGATCTTTCGTAATATTCAGGTGCTGAAGCTGCTGTATCTGGTGAGAAGTCGGTTGGAATTTAGTTCCATTATCTGGGCGCCGCATGAGGTTCGATATTCCCTGATGGTGGAGAGGGTGCAGAAAAATTTCTGCGATACCTCTATCTTAGGGAGTATGGATATTACCCGTGGCTCTTTCCAACTGATTTCTTGCTAGGGATGCTAGGCTACCAGTCACTCGAGAGGAGACGAGACATTCACTTGGGTGTCCATTTCTTTCGACTGATAGGCGGTTGTATACACAACTCAGAAATCCTGAGCGATGTAGGTCTGTTCGTCCCTGATAATTATCTTCGACAAAGGGGCCATAGATTGTTTTATCTCTCACGATGCAGAACCAACCTGCCAATGGTTATGCCGGTAGGTAGAGCATTATCTTTGTTTAATCGTATCACCTCGGAGTTTGACATATTTTGTGATAGTTTGGCTCATCTGAGGGAAGCACTATCTTTATCATAATTGTATGGTATATTTATTTTATTAATTTGTCATGCATCTTATGTTTCTCGCTCTTTTTATTAATCTATTATGTATTACTTATTATTGTGTATCTCTAACTTGTATCTTTAGTGTATTGGAAAAAAAAATCTGTAATTCTTTAGATATGTTTAAAATAAATAAATGAAATGAAATGAAATGAAATGAAATAAAACAGACCACACATAGCATTTGATCATCTCTGGCGGAGTTTCAAATTTATATTATCATTGCTTTCATACTTACATCAATACATCAATAGGTTTGTTCATATTATATTTGTTACCTGGAAAATGATGATATTAAAATTATCCGATAAGATTATATTCTTGTATATTCTATATTATTCTTCATACGGTGTCATGTCAGGTGCTCCGACTTATCAGGGGATTCTTTGAGAACTCCGTCATCTTGGAGGCTATCCATCTTTATGTTCCGGATGGCTATCTTCGACAGCGTCAGCACAGACTGTTTTATCTCCCAGCATGCAGAACCAACCTGCCTCTGGTGATGCCGGTGGGGAGAGCAATCAAACTGCTGAACATGATCGCTTCGGAGATCGATGTCTTTCATATTCGTGAAAGTACATTCAGAAGACAAATACTCTTGACTTTGGAGAGTATTTTGTATTCCTAATGTCGAACCATCTCTCATGCGTTCCTGGTATTATATATTCCTTATGTTTTACCTGTTCTCAATAGATGCCTTAAACAATAAAAAATGTTTGTAATGTCTTTTGAGAAAATAAACTGATTTGATTTGATTTGATTTTGATTTGATTTGACGTTAATCTCACTTAAGAATGTGGGTTTATTACCCTAGTAGCTTGAAACAGCTCCTTAAGCCAGTCTTGTCCCTTATGTTGTGAAGCCTAACACCTGTATATGTAAAACACCTAGTCGACCCTGTATTTTGGCGTCAATGATCAAATTTCAGCAATTCATATTTTTCTCCCCTGATCACAATATGACCAAAATAATTCCACCTCTTCTCTTACAACCAGGTTTGACCATCACGCCGTCTCCCCGGAGGGATAGGCAGAAAGAACGGACTGCCACACTATTCTGTCCTGACATACTTTTCTCGATTCCTCTACATTCATACATCTTGTCATGTACGCACGTCGATTTCTCCGGCTCCTCGCGTGACCGACATTTAATATTTGATTGATTTTCTCGGCTTTCCTTTATTTCTAGCTCTGTTCACGTCGTTTACATATACCTTCTTCATTATTCTGTCTTCACTCATTCTTTCCATGTGTCCAAACCATCTTAACGACCCATTCCTTATTCTGTTCATAACATTTTCATTCGCACCGCATTTAATTCTTATACTTGCATTTGACACTCTATCGTATATATATTTATCACACATTCGTCTTAGAGATCTCATTTCTACTGCGTTTATTCTACTTTAATCCTTCTTTTTCCAGTTCCATACTTCATTTCCATACATTTCCAACAAGAACACCATGATGCACTGCCATCTTAGCTTCTCTGTCGAAGATTCAAATAAATGTTGTTATCACAGAAAACACTTATTATATTATTAAAGGATGTACAAGATATTTCTATTATGCATGAGATTTCGCTTTCCGGGTAGAAGTTCTCCGTTAAGATATTTAAATTATTACCTCTCTCCATATAAACACCATTCGGTTTAAGATGGACACCCGCATGTTCACGGCGATTTATCATCATAAACTTAACGCATATACCATATAAAGAGAGACGACCTTCGTGGTAGAGTGGTTACGAGCTCTGACTTCCATGCCGAAGGTCCTGGGTTCGATTCCCGGCGATGGCAGTGTGTTTGTCACACTGTCTTTGGTCTGGTGTAGAATTCCCGTGACAATAAAATGGCGATAGATTGGCTACCTATCACATGTCACGAGAATCAATATAATAGCTAAAAAATTAAAATTGTATACAGAAATTGGGTCCAAACGACCTGTTGTGTACAAAGAAAAAACTTTGACCCCTTAATTCGTGTAATTCATCGCTTACTTGAATGCTGTATCAGAGTAGGTATACGAGTATGTAAAACAGCATAGGTAACAATACACAGCAGAAAATCAGAGTTGAAGAATTCAACTGTGGTTATACTTGTTACATGTTTATCATTATAACCACTCTTAGACGCAGCAACACTTTACTGTAAGAATACATTGTAGAACCAACGTGAAATAATGTAACATTTTATAATTCTCAACTAGTTATTATATTCTCGGACAATGGGCGCCCCCTCGATGTCCGGCGAGTCCGGAATGTACCAGGAGCATTTCCTATTTCCAGAGCAGCATAAGTGGACAGGAGGTTGAGGATTCCCCGGCGGTACATCCGCTGTGAAATTATCGACCGGAACCGTGGCACGGTAGGCCGATAGCGCCAGACGACGGGCAGACAGCCCTAATGCATGCGTACCGAGTGAGACGGTATAATAACAAAGCATTACGTGCTTTTGTGAGATCGCTGCGAACGTGGTTTTGTCGTTATCTAACTTTTTTATGTTTTCCTGTTTCATCGAAACATATGCGAAGTGTGATGCCTCTATACGAACTGTGATGCGTCTATGTCCGTATATTAATAAGGACGTCTTTTATTTTTGATTACTAACTAACCATCACGCCGTCTCACCGAAGGGGTAGGCAGAAAGAATTACCACACTTTTCTTTCCTGACATATTTCTTTCGCTTCCTCAACATTCATACACCGTGTCATGCACGTGCGTCGTTTTTTCTGAATCATCACGTGGTCGACATTCAATATTTGATTTATTTGATCGTATCTTCCTCTATTTCTAGTTCCATTTATATAGTTAAAATATACTTTTTTACCATTCATTCTTTCCATGTGTCTAAACCATCTTAATAATCCTTTCATTTTTTTTTTGTATACAACAGGTCCTTTGAACCCAATTACTGTGTACAAATTATTTTTTAGCTATTATATTGATTCTCATGACATGTGATAGATAGCCAATCTATCGCCATTTTATTGTCACGTGAATTCTACACCATACCAAAGACAGTGTCAAAATCACACTGCCATCGCCGGGAATCGAACCCGGGACCTTCGGTATGGAAGTCAGAACTCATACCACTCTGGCACGAAGGTCGACAATATTTTGTTCATAACACCATCATTCGCACCGCATTCACTTCTAATATTTTTATTCGACATTCTATCATGCACAGAGTATCCACACATTTTTTATTTTTAATTATATGACGAAAATAAAAATTTCTACTCGCCTAACGAAATTACAATGCAATCAGAAATTTTATTATTTTCTAGTTTTCGGCATGGTTCAAAAACGTCCTGTCTAAGTTTTTTTTGTTTGATATTATTCATTTTTATAATACTTGGTTTTTACAAGTAACCCTGATTTTTTACTTTAATCATTTGATTTATATCCGACCACTTTTACTTCTAATCGATTTTGCCAGTTCCCATACCTACGTTGGGTAATATTAATCTTAAAATATCAATTTATGCTGACAATTACATGATACATAATAATTTTTAAACCAGTGGAATAGAAGTAATAAATCAAATAACTTAGTTTAAATATTATATAAAAGATTATTGTTAAAATAAAGATATCAAACTCACCATTATTTCAGATTACTGACATTTATATTTCTAAAAGCAAAATTTTAACATTATTCAAATAATGATAAAAGTTTCAAATTCGTTCGAAACACTTAATTTGTGGTATGGCAGTATTAAAAATAATTTAAAACATTTTTATTTGGTTTTTACACCAGTTATTTAGTTATATAACGATTTTGTCTAATTTTATTATTCAAAATTGTATACTGATGAAGGGTGTCTGCTGTCCGAAACATTTTTGTAGTGATGTGAAATTACTTAGTTTTAAAAAGGAATATTCAAAAAATTAAATAAAAAATTCGAATAGATAAACTTAAAAGCACGAAAACTTCATTAAGCAAATAACTGAACTAATGACCATACTATTTATTATAAATATGGTTATGTATAGAACCATTTATCACCGGCAGTTTTAAATAGCGCGTTTATCATACATTTGATATTTGTCTGTCTTAAACGTAACAATTATTATTTTATATTGTTCATAAACGCGAATAGATTGTTGACTTAGTAAAATTTGTTCCGTTGTTCTGCCGGAAATCGAATCCCCATTACTGAGAGGCAAGCAACCACGTAGCCACAGGGCTCGTCACTCTTCCATCTTTGCACAGAGTAAATATAAATGTAATCGATAAAGACGGCAGACCTAAAATATATTGGAAACAGCCTTCACGTATATCTGTGTCTGTACATTTATCGCAAAATAATCTTGAAATATAATTGCTTTTCCATGTCGTTCAATCGGCAATCCCCCGGGCATTTCGGGAGAGTAATGAGAGATACGAAATATTCCAGGAATAAAGAAACGCCATTCACTTAGCAGAACTTTTATCTGCCTCTGAACGTTTTATATCTCCGCTATATTATGTCTTGTTGATCGTCCGCTGTTTTGTACTTTGTTTTGGGATCTCTTAATAAATGTCATTTATGAAGATTGAAGGATTTGTCTGGGAAATTGGCGAAGTCGTTGACCGTAAACTTGATTTAAAAATGCATTATATCATTACTTGCCTTCCTTGGGGTATTCCAAATACACACAGATGTCTTTTAGATCTCCGTGAGCGGAATATTTTACAAAATTTCAAAAAGACTTTAAGGGATTAGCATGAAAGCATGTTACGAACTGCTGCATTCTTCGAAATATTAATTTAATATTTCTCGGGTTTATGAAATTGTTTACAGTTCACTGAACTCCTTAACACAAAGGCAATATGAAATCTCTTGTAATTGAGAAAGCATACTAACGCATTTATTTGTAGTTAGAATTTTAATTAAAGGTAGATGTACCGAATCAGCTGTATGCTTTAGGCCTTATAAATAATCTGCTCTTAAAATGATTCACTCCTAAGGCGATTAAACGTAAGATCGCCGTGAAAATTTCAACCCTATCTCAGCGGGCGGGGAAAATGACTGAGAGTACTCATTTATTCAGTTTATCTCCCTTTCTCTAGGAAACATTTACTCGCGCTGTTGTCTTAAGCTTAAGGCTACATAAAGCTCTCTTGTCGTCATATTAGGTGACCCAAAAAAGCACATAAGGACTCAAAGGAGCCAGGAAATGAAAAAAGAAGCGTTGTGAATATTGGAGTCCCTGGGGGTGGAATCAGGGTGGTTGGTAAATACTATCACTGCCACAGGGATTGCTAGAACGGGTTTATAATTCCATCCTCTTACTCTCCCCGTATTTGAATGCAACGTGACCAGTTAATCTAAAGATTTAGAAACGCTTCAGCAAAGACCTAAGTGTTGAATGGATCTTAAATATAAAGGAGAATATTTTGACGGTATTACCATTGATCTTTTAACATGTTTTAACCTTGCAATGTTTTATTGAAAATGTTTATTAAATCAATAGAATTAGATACTTTCTCGGTCTTTAAAAAAATACAAAATATTTTTTTAGATAATCAAATGATTTTCATTTTAAAACATAATTAAATAAAACTATGTTTTTTACTACTTCCACTTTTGTCTTTATTTCGACAACGACCGGTTTCTCCAAGCTCTCAGGCATCGACATGTGGAAATAAAGACAAATGTGGAAGTAGTTAAACAACATCGTTTTATTCCATTAAGAAATAAAACATTTTTTCGGTCGGTTTTAATAACATTTTTTATAATTATTAAAACACTATATAATTATAAAAAAATTCATTGTTAGAATTTTTTATTCTCTCTTTAAGAGTAAATTAAAACTCCTTGTTAAGTTTTAATTATTGAGGGAAATCTATGTTTTTTGAACTATTATAAAATTGTATGAATGAAGTTATCGCCTTGCTGGGTCATTATATGACGACATTTACTAATACCCCAGCAAGGTAAAATATGCCATTCCCAACAATTCTAAAAATAGGTTCATTTATTATTTTTAAAAATGTGATTTCTTCCATATTACATTATAATTAGAACTCAGTGTATTTTACATTCAAGTTTATATAATAGACATGTACTAAACATATATTTAATGTACAAGTATGCATATATAAGCACCCCTTCGGAAGGCAAGCACAACCGAAGAAAGTGAATATCCTTCACCTGCAAGTTCAAACTTCTACGTAATACCCGAGTGCTTAAAATCTCGCGTTACGTGAACTTCAATATGCATGTAAGTACATACTACCTGAAGTAGCTTCGCGCGTTTCAACCTTCACACCTTCAGATATATTAAACATTAGTTAATTTTGCTAATCACATAATCTTGCTCGGATTAAATAATTTTAATAACATTAAAATTAATTAACGCCATCTTACATTAATTCCTGTCAAAAATCATCCCATCGCGAGATGAATCAGTTCGCAAGAATCTGCTTCCAAGCGTGTAATTAATTATTTTTTTCACTTGACTGACTGCGATTGTTATACCTCGCCTTCAGAGAATCCACAATAGGAGCGGCGCTCGGCACGGTATTGTTCTGGGTGTAATTTAATTACAAAAGATTATTCAAAGGAAGCATCGAAGTGTTTAACGATAAATAAATATCTATGGATGAAGGAGCACAATGAAATAAGAAAGAGGTTTATATTGGGGGGGTCTCTACTTCGCTGTTTATCATTTTGTAACAGATGCGAACCTTTTTTGAATGCGTAAATCGCTGTATGAATAAATTATTTAAATGCTTTTATTTGATTTCTTCTTGTTTAAAATTCAACAAGTCGTATCAATGGCTCTTGATATATCGTGTACTTATTAGAATATATTACAACTTACCCGGAGATATTCCGTTTGAATTTGTATGGGAATTTGTACTTATGCTCACATATACTAGAAAAACTCATTTCCTACATTTTTATTCAATATTCAATTAAGTGAAATGCTTAACTTTCATTCAGATATAGTATTTTTTAACATGCTTTTTCAATATCATTATTCAATTTTGACATTTATGCATTATAAATTAATTGAATTAAAACTTAAATAAATAGGTACTTTAATTAATTTACAATTAAAACATGATTACTTTTTATATTTTAAATAGATATGTAACATATTAGTTTATATATTTTTATTTATAATAAATTAATCTATGTAAAACCGAAAAAGCAATCGCGCTTTTAATTTACTTTATTTTATCTAAAAAAAGTTATTGAATTGGAAAAATAATATGTTGATTGATAAATATGAAATTCCACTAGGTTAATACGCTTATTTTTAAATGTTTACACTATTTACGAACGTGTGGAAGAACGGATTGATCTCATCCTTCTTCGGTGTACAATGGTTCGATGGCGTATATTTTTTTAAAACTCATTTTGTTCAAAAGCCCGCTACAATTGAAATCAGAACACATCACACAGCCAATAAGGGGTAGTCAACGCGAGCCGCAATGATTCTTTGTCGTGATATTGCATTCACTAGGCGAGGCCTCTTCAGCCCTCGACCCCGTACAAAGGAGGAAGTGAAGTGTGTGTTAAGTTTTATTATTATGTAAAGCGCCCGCCCAGTTATCATATTAAATGTTTCATTATTTCAACATCAAAAAGCTCAATAAGATACATTCTAAAGAAATTATTTTCTTGGTCTGGGGTAGGATAATTTCTTTATTTTAATATTTATTTTCTCTACTTGTGGTGTATCCCTAATATTTTAGCGTGGAGTTGCGAGTATACAATTTCCATATTCAAATAAAAATACACTTATCCTATACGTATAAACAAATCTCTTTGAACAGAAACACTTCCAAATTTAAAAACAAATGCAACTAACAAACTAATCTCTTCGCAAGGATAGGCAAGGATAGGTTTCTCCGCAAGGATAGACAGAAATGATGGGCCGCAAAAATGCTTTCTCTGTATTCATAATTATCACAAACTCACTTCAATATTTTCCGACTTCAAATGTGGCCGCCTTTCGATTATTGATTAACTTTTTCCTAGGCCGTCCCCGGGTTTTTTTCAATTCACACTTTTTATGCACAATTTTTAAACAATTCCGCTCTTACCCACTCATTCGTTATTTCCAAACCATTAAAGTGATAATTTTTTAATTGAGAACGCAATCCACAATAAACGTCAACTTCTTCTTCCAGGGCCCTAGAGCCTATATCGAGCCTTGGTCTCCATTATTCCTCATCCAACTCATCCTGCCCTCTGCTTCAACTCTTCAACTTGAAAAAAATATATATTAAATAGTTCATTGTTCTGGCCGAAACACTATGATACTTCAACAACAACCACAACAAACCATCACGCCGTTTCTCCGCAGGGTTAGGCAGAGAGAATGGACCGCCACACTACTCTATCCTGACATACCTCTCTAGATTCTTCCACATTCATACATCGAGTCATACATGCACGTCAATTCTTCCGGCTTCTGAACATTACTATTGTTAAAATTTATAACACTGTTATAACTGTTATAACAATTTATTTTTATTCACTGAGAATGTCGCGACAGCTGATTCGCCAACCGAAGTTGGCATCATCGGGTGTTACAAAAAACTGGGTTTTTTTTGTTTTTTGTAACACCTGATGATGCCAACTTCGATGAGCGAAACCGCTGTCACGACATTCTCAGTGAATAAAAATAAATTGTGATATTATAACAGACATTTTAACAGTAAAAATATATATGTTGATTTAATATTTAAAAAATACGTACTTTAAATCTTGATTCGTTGATTCCTTTATTTAGATAAACTAAAGAATCATCAAATATTTAAGAACCAAAAAATTATCCGAATATCAAAATGATGGAATTTTTTTAAATATTTTTTCTGCATCTCCACAATTTTGCAGTTTGTAAACTGCTGTTATGACGGATGTGTGCGGAATATTGAATAATAGTCCCGTAAAAGCTACAAAATGCATTCAAGCCGAGACGCTGGGTCCTAAGTACGAGACAACAATATCAAAAAGTTTCCGAAAGCTCGCTTCGGTCTCGAAACCGCCCGCGAACATTTCACCGTAAAAATATCACGTAAATTAAAATGGCCGGCGTAATGGCGGCTCCACACACCGTAGTGGCAAAAATTTTAATATTCCTGCCACAAAAGTCATAAATATGTTTTACTCCGCGCTACTTGCAAACTTTTCCAGGCCCGGAGATATTACCAGGAACACGCGAAAGTGATTTTTTCGTAGCCAGATTAGGATGCCTCCTAAAATATGGCGCCATCCCTGTAAAAACTTTGGCCCTTAAACTCCGTCAAACTGTACATCATAATGTCATTAAACTACCAATATCACATCTACGTAACATGAAGCTGATTCTGTAAATATTATAGAAACCATTTTTATAGTTCAAACTGATAGAATTTAAATTACAAATAAATCTTTGATACGTAGCCATTACTTAGTTAGGTTCGACGATAATGATAATTAAATAAAACGATGTTCCACTTCCACTTTTGTCTTTATTTCGACAGTGACCGGTTTCGCCAGACTCGCTGGCATCGACAGACTGGTGACACTATTGCAAACCGAGTCCTTTATATACATACAGATCAGGGGTGGTAAACACGATTCTATTCAAAAATAATCTTCAAATTTATATGTAAAATTAACTGAATTTAAATGGAAATAAGAATTTAAGATGACAAAAGTGGAAGTGGTTAAAAAACATCGTTTAATAAAAATATTTGAAAGGTCAAATTTAAAAAGTTACCATGTCATTAAAATGCTTAATAGATACCCCAACACTCACACATCAACTAGCCTAAAGACGGATACTGCAATAATATTATATTTGAAATGTCGGTCTTACAATACAACCACTGTGATAATCTGTTTTGCAACCCTTCAAAGTATTCAAACGATCGTTTACCAGAAAATATAAAATCATCTCATTTTAGTTACAGTGATAAATACCCTACTGACAATTGTATTATAATAGTGTACGCGAGAGATATAGATTCCTCGTGTATAATTATGTTGATGTGGATAGTGTAATTTGAAAAATAGCTTTATGATATTTTATCACACGTTTAAGACCTAACATTTTATCAATTATAATATTCTACATCTGAATGGAATAATATCCCTAAGATATATAGTAGATATGAGGCCGCCAGGGCAAGAGTGGTCTAACCCCAAATTTAGACAATGGAGATAAATGCGATTGAAAATTTGACGTTTTTTCCCCATTTTTTTTAAAACTATGTGGGTTAGGGTCTTCTTTAGTGATAAAACTTATTTGTTCGGTGAATGTCTTAAGAATAGTATTTTGAAATATTGGGAAATATAAAGTTTAAGGACATTTTTTGATGGGTACTTATTATATAATAGACCACATTTGACTCCATATACAATATTTTGATTTTTTGTCGGAGCAAAAGAAGTATTTATGGCGATATCTATGTTTCCACTTGAAAATGATGGTTAGATTAATTTTTATTTTATAGTAGGTCACAAATAGGTGTGAGTTAGACCAGTAACTCAATTTTTCAAGAAATGTTGGTTAGACCACTCTTGTCCTAGTGGCCTCATATATAAAGCGATTTTTTTATGAATAAAAACACTTTTTTTCACATTTGATTTTATTTTTTTTGACATTGCTGAAAACCTTTTACCTTAATTATCGGGAGAACGATATATGACGACCATTTGGGCGAGTGGAAAGTGTTATGACTGCCACACCGAAAGTCCCGGGTTCAATTCCCGGTAATGGCAGTGTGATTGTCACACTGTCTTTGGTCTGGTGTGAAATTCACGGGACAATTAAATGGCGATAGATTAGCTATCTATCACATGTCATGAGAATCAATATAATAGCTATCGATGAAATGTAATCCTTTGCAATGATGTAAAGAGAAAATAATAATATAATAACATATTATGATGTAGGTATAAAACCTTCAAACATATCGAGAAAAATAATCTCAAAAGTGAATAGAATAGTGTTATAATTCGTAAAGAAAAACAGTCGTTATTGAATTTCACAGTGTTAATAAGTTAAATATAAGAAATAAAGTTTTTTTTGATACACCGTGAATAAATTTGAAAATGGAGTTTCGAGACTAAAAAATGAATTCTTGTTTTTAAGGATATCTCTCTCTTTCAAGTGGAGTGAGTAAAATACTGAGTGTGTTCTCAAATATTTATAGCCAATGCCAAAGTTCAATGATACTGCGAGATTCTCGGAATAGATTTTTCAATTAGATTTTTTTCTGAAAAATATATCCGTACTCCATTTCAAATATTCAAAAAAAATCTATCGTATACATGAATTAATTAACTTAAAGTCCTTTCGTGAATAAAATAATATTACATTACCAAGAGAATTTTTAAATTTTCGTGTAATTATAGCTTCCTCAGTGTATACGTTTACTACGAATAATATTATTAATTAATATTTTATTTACATAATCTGTCAAATGAGATGTAAATCACATTAAAAGAAAGTGTTCAAAAATTCGATTTATGGTCAAAAATACGTTTGTTTTTCAGTGCACCTTCCATCAATTAATTTCGTTGTAGAATTTATACTTTCATTTAATTTTGTGCAGCGCAATAACATCCGGAAATGTATCAGGATATCATAAAAGCGAAGAGGTGTTGTGAAACTAATATGTGAACCGTCTGCTCTCCTGGTATTCGCGCCGCACGGCGGAGCTCGGCACCGACAATAAACGCCCCATAACCCGCGGTCATAACTTCAACTAAATAATAGGCGAGTATGGTTGCGGTCCGCGCGTGGATATTATCGCCCGCCAGACATTCGGCTAGCCGGCTTGAATAATTAATACAAAAATACGTGAAATAGATTTGAAGGTGTATTCAGTTTTCTCTAACTGAATTACAACGAAAAAAAATTAACCCCTTATGAATTATGCGCTCCCGGCATGCTACGTTCCACTAAGCTTATGAAGTAAACATGTTTTTCGTGTATATTTTTTTGAATTGACATTCATTTTGTCGATTTTCGCATTGACTTGAAATGAATAATACATGTTATTTTCCGAGTACTTAACATTATCGTCAACACAAAAAAATATGAACCCTCTTTACCAATATTAGCCGTTCGCCATCCGAGTATTTACTTAGAAATCCCTGAACGTGTAATTGCCTATTTGTATTACGGTAAAAGAAAGAACCATTTAATAAAACATCTCCCCTAATTTTCCGATGTCAAAAAAAATGTTTTGTTCTTAAAATGTTGATTTAGTGAAGATTATGAGGAGAATGTAAATATTTTATTAGGCTTTTAATCTACATTACGTATTCTCTCTTTAGAACTGTTTACCTGCGGGTGAATTTCCGGAGACATAAAGCTACATTATATTTTTAAATGTAAAAATGATTTCTTTACAAATCTTCTTCTTCAAGTGCCCTGTCGGGTCCCCCCAACGTTGGCGATCACCTCGGCGAACCTATCCCTGTCCTGCGCGGCTCGGAACAGCTCCTCAACACTTCGGATGCCGGTCCACTCCCTCACGTTTCGCAGCCAGGACATTTGTCTCCTTCCGGGCCCTCGGCGTCCCTCAATTTTTCCCTCCAATATCAGTTGGAGAAGGTGGTACTTTTCCCCACGCAGTATATGACCCAGATATGAGATCTTTCGGACCTTGATAGTTGATAACAATTCCCTGTCAACTCTAGCTCGCCTCAGGACTTCGGTATTGGTAACCATGTCTGTCCAGGGAATTCTGAGCATTCGGCGATGGAGCCACATTTCAAATGCTTCCAGTCTGTTCATTGAGTTAAGTTACAAATAATTAATTTAAATAACTTATAAAGATTATTCTAAATTCACTATCACTTTGTATTGTGAATTCACATTTGAATAAATAAAATTAAACTTTGTAGTTTCATATCTCATTATTTAATCACTTCTAAATATTATGTCACAACAGAAACATGAAAAGTAAAACAATGTGTTGTTTAAATACAAAGTTTTATTTTATTTATACAAACATTAAATCAAAAAAATACATCGCTTTATTACACTATTCAATCAAGTGTTTTGAAAATACTTTTTTTAAGCTTATCAAATGTGAAAGTGATGGTAAAAATTTAAGGCTTTTTATTTTAATGATTACATGTACAAACAATGAAAAAGGCTAACACTTCTTTCTAATATTTTAGGAATAAGTTGGAGTGTAAGAAAGCAGAACTTTATCAGCTTTTATCTATCCATTTCCTAAAAAATATATAAATATTGTTTTTATTATGGAAACAGTTTGAATTTTTATTTTATTTTTTATATATATATATATACAACGGGTTGTTTGAACACAATTACTGTATACAATTAATTTTGTTAGCTATTATATTGAATCTATCGCCATTTTATTGTCACGTGAATTCTACACCAGACCAAAGACAGTGTGACAATCACACTGCCATCGCCGGGAATCGAACCCGAGACCTTCGGTATGGAAGTCAGAGCTCTTACCACTCTGCCACGAAGGTCGTCCTTAAACAAATTAAATGAACATTCTTAAATATAAATAACGCTATATAATTTCATAATCATGTCCGAACATGTCAATAAAATACAAATTCAAAGGTGAAAAAAAAAAAATTATTTTTAATTATAAAAAAAACTTAAGATACGAGTATATTCTATTATACGAGTACGTTAATTATCTAGCCAATTATGAATGCGTATTCAAATCAACGAATTTTTGTCCATGCATTCTACAAATGAATTAAAATGTGAATGCAAACATAACTTCTCAATTATCGTTATTCAATTTTATTCTTCAACACTTGCTATATGAATGTAGTGCTTTAAAGATTTAGGTACATTGACGATAAAGATTTAGTTTTTACAAAAGCATATCAACTCTGAAGCATCCTCTTCCTATTACGATTATTTTGAATTCTTATGTGAGCCTTAGATGCTACTATCATTATTATTATTATTATTATTATTATTATTATTATAATTTGTTTATTTATTTATTATTGTTATTATTATTATTATTATTATTAGAATTATTATTTTGTTGAATCGCTCTTTACATCATGACGGCATGAGTCAAATCGATGTAAAGGGTATTATAGGTTTCACAGTGATTCTTATGACATGTGATAGGTAGGTAATCTATCGCCATTTTTATTGTCACATGAATTCTACACCAGACCAAAGACAGTGTGAATCGAACCCGGAACCTTCGGAGTGGCAGTTACCACTCGGCCACGTAAATTTCACCTATATAAGATTTTTGTGTTAAATAAAACAAACCTTCTTTAAATGGATTTAAAACATTAAATATCTTTAGGGAATCAATGGTGACTATATATTTCATTGTTATTTTAAACTAACTAACTAACCATCACGCCGTCTCCTCGAAAGGGTAGGCAGAAAGAATTGACTGCCACACTTTAATCGATGCGGCACTCCATCCTTCTCTTTTCGCCATCGCGAGAGACGCGGTGTGATGGGTTGCGAACCTCATCGCCATTATAATTTTTCTTCCCTAAAAAAACGTTTATACATTTTCTTTTTTAAGTAATACGCTTCTTTTTAAAAATGTTATTGATATAATTTTATAAAATGTTCAAGAGCCTTCAAACTTAAGTGCGAAAATAATTTTCGTTTTAATTTAACTGTCACATTATTTTTTACGATTCAAATTATTTGTTCTTTTCACAACATAACTTTAACGTTAATTCTTATTTTTTGCGAAGTTCTCTCAATTTGATACATTTTTCCTTTGAATTCGGTAGAAATTTATTTTCCTCGTAACAAGTTGTTTATTACGGGCTCGTTGAACAGCGACTGCCTGGTAATGAGTTAAAATCTCCCGGCGATGGCGGAGGCACGTTCATTGCTACGAATTTTACTTCGTGACATTTTTATAATTACTTTTCTGGAAAATTCTCTAAACGATCGATTCATGCATCTCTCAAACGAATCCCAGCTAAGACAGCTTTCCAAAATTGTTTCATTTTTAGATAAAAGTTTTACATGATACCAGAATATGCTCAATTGAAAAATATTATTACATTTTAACAACAAAATGCGTTAAAATAAGTTTATATTACGCTTATAAAATTTCACCGCGAATGCATTCTTTGAATTAAATATCCGGATTTTTAAAAGTACTATGGTTTAAGCTAGGCTCAAAACATTAAAGACATGCAATTACGTATATAATATATTCCTTATTGATTATTTCCTTACAAAATATATTATTATAAATTAATATTACTAACTAACTAACCATCACGCCGTCTCCCCGAAGGGGGCAGGCAGAAAGAATAGACTGCCACACTTTTCTTTCCTGACATATTTCTCTCGCTTCCTTAACATTCATACATCGTGTCATGCACGCGCGTCGATTTCTCTGACTCCTCACATGGCCGACATTCAATATTTGATTTATTTAATCGTGCCACGTTTTCCTCGGTCAACCTTTATTTCTGGTTCCATATACATCATTAACATATAATTTTTTTACCATTATTTCTTCATTCATTCTTTCCATATGACCAAACCATCTTAATGATCCATTCATTATTTTGTTAATATTGTATTATGTATAATAATTGTATAATAATCCATTTCCATCGGTTCATATTTTCTGCTTGACAAGAGATTAAAATTTGATACAAATTTGTATACATTGTAGATGATAATAATAATAATAATATGCTAACATTTAAATCGTCGTTTTTTTCTGTAATCACCTTAGGGACGCATTAAGGCGTGTTTTAAATCGAAAAACCTAAATATGAAAGCTGAATCTGATAAAATATCAAATATTAAGATAATACTAATGTTAACTTTCTAAGATGTATGATTAATACTCATATAAAACTGAGTTATAAAATCCTTTCATATTTAATTGTCGATATCTAAATCAGAAGGCAAATTTTAAATTTTAAATAAAGGAAAAATATATTTTTTCGTTTAAAAAACGATGTTAGATTTTCCAATAATTAACAATTATTTACAATTCCATTTCGATCGGGTTTCTGTAACTTGTTTAGCCGCAGCGGGGTGCAATTTTCTCATAGAAACTCAACTCCGTTCGGATGCGTAATGTAATTAAGTTTTTAAACCAATCAAGTCTGCGAAATGTCCGGAAACTTTGGACAGGGGCCCTTTTTGCGATTCAATCAGAACAAGACTTAGCTAATTGGTGAACTCCCCGACTGAGAATTATATTCATCTCATTCTTTGCTGCACTTGGGCGGACTATGTAATTTCGTGTAGGTACAAGGAATCTTCTCTGGCGAAAGAAATTATACAGATTTTTTGTGCTTTTGGTTTGATTGAACTCAATTTATTTTTGTTAATGCAATGGATGGAACAGTTATTCAGAATTATTTTTATAATGTCGTGATAATTACTTGGAAGAAATTTACAATTTATTTAAATCAGTAAAAAAACATACTATTGTTTTAACTAAAAACTAACAAGGAGAGGGCACGACATAGGAAATATACTTCGAAATTGAGTTTTGTAGGATTGTAGTACCCCCTAAGAGTCGAACATAGTCAATGTAAGAAAGCGCAATGGCTAGCCAATTTCCAAAAAACTTAACGTTGCTTATACATATAATATATTTTAAATTTGACCACCAGCTTCAATAGCAAGTTGGCTGAGCGGGTAGCGTGCCTTCTAGCTATCTAGCTATTGATACCGGTGGCCAAATTTCTAATATGTCAGCAACGATAGGCTTTTTTTTTAATAAATTGGTTGCCTATAATACGTAATAATTGCGCAATAATTGCGCTTTCTTACATACTTAGGAAATTAAAAAAAAATACACAAAATATTTAAAAAAAACACGACATGTTTCGGAGGATACCTCCATCTTTATGTGTTAATATATATTAAAAACTAAACAATAAAAGACTAATATAAAAAATGCATTTGAAATTCGATACAATTATTTAAATTTAAAAATTAACCTGGGCTAATTGTAATAGGTACTAATAATTATTTTTATCAGTAAGAACTAACAAATAATTATGTATTATTATTGATTAATATTATTTATTAGTTCTTACTGATAAAAAATTAATTATTAGTACCTATAAAAATTAGACCAGGTTAATTTTTAAATTTTAATTATTGTATTGATTTTTAAATGCGTTTTTATATAAGACTTTCTTTGTTTAGTTTTTATTATATATTTACACCTGAAGATGGAGGTATCCTCCGAAACATGTTGTGTTTTTTAATATTTTGTGGAAGTTTTTTTCAATTTCCTGAGTATTACTATAGAATTCCAGAGTGTTAATGCCTTAGCTTTCAATAACTTATATTATCACTATGGACGACTCCTAGGGGGTACTACAACCCTTCAAAATCCAACCCGAAGTCAATTTCTCTTTCATTAAAATAAAATATGCTTTATATTTTACTTCACCGCATAAAGCTGACTTGATTTTTTAAATCTGACATTTAAGCTAAAAGCCTGTTAGTTTTTTATCTCATTAGACTGACTATTTTTAAAACACATTGTTTTAATAATATATTATATACCTTATTTTACTAAAGGAAGCAATCCATCAACTAATCATAGTGTCTTTTTATTAAACAATATATTAAAAGATATCATATGAAAAATATATTTAAAAGTAATTTTTCAAATCTTAAAACTATCCATATCAGCTCAGTGTGAATCTTGTTTTACCCATAAACTATATGCAACTTTTGATATATGTAGAAAGCAACGGAAAACTGACACATTAAAGGCCCAAGTGGTGTCTCAAAAACCAACATAGATATTACGCTTTGCTGCAAACTAATCCTTAGGATTGAAACATTAAAAACATTAATACATTAAACACTAGTTTTTAAGATAATCAAATGATTTTACTGAAATCTCTTGATGGAAGTTCATTTTAAATAATAATTGTAACGATAGCGCCATTTTTGTCTTTTACAGACAGGCGCTGACATCGACAGACTGCGCAGACCAGTCTGTCGATGCCAGCGAGCCTGGCGAAACCGGTCGCTGTCTAAATAAAGACAAAAGTGGAAGTAGTTAAAAAAACATCGTTTTATTTAATTATTATTTAAACACTAGTGTTTATCTGTTCTTTCTACAGATACTTTTTTCAGAAAAACAACTGAATTGGAAACTTTACATCAAAATGAATTGATACGTATTTTATGTAACAAAAATATATACAAATATACATACGAGAAACGTACATGGAGGATTGCTGCTAAGCAACCCTCTTTGAAAGGTGAAATTCCACACAGGAGGAGACATATTATTGAAAGTCCTTTCTAAGTACTGCGTTGTCGGGTTCATCGCTTTATTTAGTAGTATTTAAATTCCTGCATACATCATATCAGCCGTCTTTATATCCCGTCTCTGAAGGAGTAGCTTCAAAGAGTTTTCCTGCAAACGTATATTTGTGCAGAAAGTTCGCTGGGTGATGTCCCGCCAGTGCTGATGCGAGTACTTTGTCAAAGGAGCGGAGAACTTAGTGTTTATGTACTCACTTCGAGAGTCGGAGCTAAACACAAACAGACCAACTGAATTAAAATATTACGTTCTTGCCTTTCACAGAGACCGCTAATAATATTATTAATGTACATGTAGCCACAATACGAACCGTGCATATAAATACACTATTCTATTCATATAAATACGGAAAATGCGTATTTCTATTGAAAATGTGCATTACAGAATATCTCACTTTTATTCTATGTTCGCCTTCACTTTGAGTTGTATATTATAATTTGAATAAATATATGTAACTACGCTTGTTAATTCATTTTAAAATTTGTACATCGACAACGGTTAGGTCACAACCAAAACATGTCTGTAAAAAGTGTAATAAAAATAGTGTTGTTATAAATATTTCACTAATTTTCATTTGCAATATTTCAATAAATTGATACAGAAATATCTTGATAGAAGTTCGTATCTTCTTCTTCGTGTGTCCTGCCAGGTTCTCTCGACGTTGACGGCCATTTGGGAGAAAGCATCTCTGTCCTGGGCGGGGCGAAACAGCTCTCCCGCAGTTCTGGCGCCGGTCCATTCTCGGATGTTTCGAAGCCAGGAGAGCTGTCTTCTACCGATTCGTATATTAATTTCTTTATAGTATATATTTAGTAATTTAACTTGCTTTCCTAGTTTCGATCTGTTTCGACAGCTTGCTACAATCTTCTGCTGCAGAGAACATGGAAGCCAGCTGCCAAAATCGGCATAAACTAGAATAGCAAATCAAATAAATTTAAATATAAATTACAAATAAACTTTATATGCAGATTTGCTTCCATAAACACCAGTGGTAGTTTACCAGTGGTAGAATCCCGATTATTATGATTTTAACGAAGGATCAAACCTATGTATTTCTAGATAAAAACCCTTGCTTTATATTGATGTGTGTAAATATGATTTCGATCAATTCGATAAAAATAATATCGATATAATTTTATACAAAATAGAAAAAATTTATAAAAATCAAATAAAATATAAACTCTGAGTGACTTTCCCGTTTTATGGAATAAATATAAGATACCATTTTACTTTATTTTATATTTTGGCTTATATAATTTTTATAAAAAAAATAATGAAATCAAAAATAGTATCTCGAATTTGAAAAAAAAAATTGAGATTATTTCGTTTCATAAAATTTTGCGACAATGTATTGTAACATTCGATATTTTCCGAACATGAAAAATACAAAGAAGAAGCACATCAAAATTGTAATGTGCACATTTATAAAAGACCAAAAATTTCAAAAATAAAGCTTAATCAATCGCTCGGCTAGTTTTACCCGAACTAACATTTTTAGCAAACATATAAATTGACTCCCAAATCTCCAATAGGAGTACCAAACTTTTTTAGGTAAACCCATTTCTATCTGTAACATAACGAACTGATTTCTTTGTTTGAAGATCTCTTTCAAAAATAAAGCACCCCCCTAATGTGTCTTTCAGAACTTTCCCGATACGTTACTAATGAAATAAAAGAAGCAATGTTTAATGGAGTCGGTGGCTGTCACTTTTGTAACTACCCCGGGAGGGTGGGGGTGAAACAAAAAGGATAGAATGAAAAAAGACGTCCCGCGACGCTCTAATATATTTTGCGAAAAATAATTACTGATGCAAATTGAGATTGATAGGTGGGAGTGATTAAAAAGTTTCCTGCCATTTTAATCAATTCCAATGTTTAATTCATCTTCTCCGTAATGATGCTGAGTATTTAAGTTTTATTTTTCTCAGCGAACATTTTTAACCCAAAATTGTATACTTATAGATCAGTCATAGTATACTTATAGGTCTGTTTTGTTATATGGGTGTGAGACATGGACATTAAAAGTAAATACAATGAACCGGTTAGAGGCATTTGAAATGTGGCTTCACCGAAGAATGTTAAGGAGCCCATGGACAGACAAAGTGACGAACACAGAAGTCCTGAATCGTGCAAGAGTAAATAGAGAGCTGCTGACATTGATCAACGTCCGCAAGATTTCATATCTGGGTCACGTTCTACGAGGAGAAAAATATCGTCTGCTGCATCTAATTTTGAAGGGAAAAATAGAGGGCCTCAGGGGGGCAGGGAGAAGGCAGAGGGAACGGACGGGAATCGGAACTGCGGAGGAGCTATTCCGGACAACGCAGGATAGGGAAGAGTTTACCATAGTGATGGCCAACGTAGGGGGGACCTGACAGGGCACTTTAAGAAGAAAAATTGTCAAATGTGAAATGAAAAAATGTCATATATTATATATGGTATTGATGGATAAACTTAATAATGTCGCTGGTTCTTATCCAGCAGGTATAAACATTTGATATCTATAATTTAAACATATTTTTTTCTTAATTATAATATTATATGATAATATGAATGAAAACGTCTGTTTCTTAGAAGTTTCATTATATTTAATGGGAATAACATGTTTAGCCTTGCTAAGACTTTAATAAACATTTTATAATGCCTTAGCAAGGCGAAACATGTTTTGCCCATAAAATATATACTACTAAAAATTCTAAGAAACAGACGTTTTCATTCGTATTAATTATTTAATCTGGAATTTTACATCATTGTCAAAAAAGCAATAAATGTTCGTGTTATTTTTTAAACCAATTTAAAAGTAATATTGAAATGTCCCTTTTTACATAATCAACCGATAATAATTCATGTATTGTTCAATATAAAGATTCCTAAGAATTCGTAAGCCAAAATCCCCTTTAGATTCGTCGCGGGTGGGTAAACCCAAACATTATTTTCAATCCTCCGTATTTTTAAATCAGGTCCAACAAAACGAATAGGATTATCGTATCAGGAGCACAGAAAGAAATGGAAGATATATTTCATGTTTCTAGGCGGATAAACACGCAATAGATTTGGACAAAGGTATAAAACTAATGTGACGTCGCGTCCTCTCTGCAAACTTATTTGATTTGACGCAAGAATTTATGTTTATATTTTCCTCAAACAGATTCTTATCTTACTCCAACTATTATAATAATTCAGACGGAATAAGGTAAGTGTAGAAAAGCAAGATGATATCATTAGTTATCAAAGACATGGATGATGGAAAAAAAAGTTTTGATGGCGTGTTTAGTGACGCGGTTAAACGAAAAATCTATGTATCATGACAAAATTACAGCATTTTACTGAAGTAATATATTCTTCTTCTTTCTCTTTTCAGACAATTTTATTCTATTGCTGGATATGGATCTCTGCTAAACTCTTTCAACATTTTCTATCTTAGACTATCTATCTGTTGCCACCTACTCATCATCATCGGCTGACCATCGTGTCCGAAGAAGACTGTCTTTCACGGTTGTGGGTCTGCATGTGACTGAAAAGCCCGATCCTGGACCCACACATTCTGGGGCATCTGGGAAAGGGAAAGGCGCTTGTAATGGAGCCGTCGCCGTCTCCCAGTGGTCTCTTCTTTCTCCTCCTCCTCCTCTCTGCGACATCGTCTCTGCGCTGTGCTTCAAAGTCTTGGGTGCCTTTATGTACTGTTGTTCTCCACCTAGGTTTGTCTCCCGCAGTCTTTTCCCAGCAATCACAGACGATGCCAGTATTTTGTAGGTTTCCTTTAAGGGAGTCCTTAAAGCGTTTCCTCTGACCACCGTGTGAGCGTTTCTCTCGGGTAAGCTGAGAGTACATAATCTTCCTTGGGAGTCTTGTCTCAGGCATTCTGATGACGTGACCAGCCCAGCGCAGTTGTCTCTGAATAATGACAGCCTCAATACTTGTCATATTGACCTCAACAAGTATGCTGTCATTTGTCCGTTTATCCTGCCAATTCATATTTAGGATCCTACGTAGACAGCGTTGGTGATATCGCTCTAGGGCTTTTATTTGTCTTCTGTATGGGGTCCATGTTTCCGAGGCATACAGGAGTGTTGGCAGGACAACGGACTTGTAAACAAGCACTTTGGTGTCCTTTTTGAGGTCATGGTTGTCAAATATTCTCTTTCTCATCCGCCCGAAGGCTGCACTGGCCGACTTTATGCGGTAATGGACCTCTTCGTCAATGTGTACTTTTTGTGATGTGCCACCTCATACCCGCATGTTGGATAATATCATCCGTCCACCCTTTTGTGGTCTTCCTATGCCTCTTCTGTTGTTCCAAGGCCTCCACTTTATGATTCTAGGTGACCGCCTTACGTGCCCCGCCCACCTGCCGTTTTAGATTTGCTGTTATTTCTGTGATATCAGTAACCTTTTGTTTGACGTCATATCTCCTCATACCTTTATTGACATAATACATAATTTTCATTATCACAATTTCATTGGGTTTTTTTTCTGTTTTAATGTTTGCGATGTTTTATATGACATACGAGTATGTTTTATGTGAATGATATTGTTTTAGTAGAATTCACATTTTAATACAAAACGAGATTTTGAAAATAATGTTCTCTTTAACCCTTAACGTACCGTGTTCAAAACAAAACGCTCGCTCCCATGTGGTAAGTTCAGTTTACCGCTAACTTTATCTAAATATCAAGCATATGACTAGATGAATCAAAATTTTATTTATGTCATCTTGTAGGGAATTTCATTAGGAATAGATCGATATCTATAACATACATGGATTATTTGAAAAACATATCATTATTAATTTTTTTCTGGAACCATGCGATTTCTGATATGTAATGCGTCACAGCATACGGGCGACTGGACATCGGGTATATACTTGTCTGCGCGCCTCGGCCGGCGGGGCGAGGATAAAGGCACCTAGGCAAAATGTATAGTACGTTCAAGACAACGAGTACGTATTAATATTTGTCCCTTTTGGTAAAGTGTTAATATTTTCACAGTTCTGATATTATTAAGTTGCGTCCTGCGTTTCCGTCCACAGTGGTATTATTACGTACATATTGAAAAGGTCAAAGATATAATTTATAATACGTTCAAAACAGCGAGTAAGTATTTGTCACTTTTGATAAAGTTGTAAATATTAGCAAAACAAATTCTACCTTAACACGAATGAAGGTGAGGGCAGTCTTAGAAAATATTTTTTTTTGGGATGAAGGAAGTAATTTTTTGCTTTTTTTTTTATTACGAAATATTGAAAACACTTCAATGGAGGATTACAATTTTTTTTTATAATATTAGGGTCCATAGGTTTTAAGAAAATCAACTTTAAATTGGCAGTGGAAACTCAATTTACCACATGGCAACGCGACGGTTAAATGAGCTGTTTCGAGTTGCCAGGAACAGAGACGCCTACTGTCAATTAATAGTCAATATTAGGGGGACGTGACTTAACTCCAAAAGAAGAAGATATTTTTTCATTTTAAATAATTAATTTTCATTTTAAATAATTAACAACATGAATTAACGAATTCTAGACAAATAATAATGAAGTTCTTATGTATGGAAGTAAAGCTTGGAGTTAGCAACAGTATGATGAAAGTAGGATAGCCATGGAAATGAGTGGGAAAACGATATATGATAGAATACCGAAAGACGAAATAATGAAGGAATGTATAATTAGATAATTGACAAATTGTTAGATAACCTGTTAATTTCATTAAAATTAATCTTAATTAATTAAATGGGATCTAACTAATCCATTTTTAGACAGAATTCATAAAAAAACTTCGGTGCTCGCAGAATCAAACAACCTCAAGACAAGTCGATGGGGTGGGAAATCAAACAGGGCCACATTATCACTTTAAACATTGAAACTTTTCAAATCAAGGAAGCTATACTGAAGAGGATTATTGATTCTGTTGAGTATTCTCGTCTTATTTACATCGAACAATTCGACATATGACCTTGATGGTGGTTCTGATCCAAGTTAAGGGCGGAAATATCTTTATCTTCTAATTTTTTAATTGTAATGAATCGGCCGATCTGTTGTCTTCGAATTTGCCTCCTCTTGCAATGCGGAAGATCAGCCACCTCTCTATATTTTGGGTTCTCCATCTGTCAGGTGGACGGTGGCCTATAGGCGTACTATTTGTAATAGTATATGTGTACATACAGCTTACGAATATATGCTCTCGCTAGAATGATCTCTTCGTTCAGCTCCATCTCACGATGTCATCAGTATTACAGATTTTTCCTGGAATGGCGCATCTCATCTCTAAGGTTCTGAGAAGATTTTTAGTTTCCGCTGTATCTGCTCTTATTTCTACACCGCAGGTCATTATCAGCTAAAATATTAATCTATATATATTTGTTTTTTACGTCACTCTGTGAAATATTCATTGTTTTGTTTATTCTAATTTTATTTAAAGTAAATCCTATGTCAACAAGAACATTCGTATCTTCACAAAGGAAAATGATATTGAATTCTGTACTGTGCCGTCTGTTTTAAACTTGTTCCATGTGTTTCAATACAGTGTTTTCATTAATATATAAGTGCTTATAAAATACATAGATGAGATAAAAAGCTAAGATGGCTGTGCATAATGGTGTTCTTGTCCCGACCCTTGACGTATAGAAGTGAAGCTTGAAACTGGCAAAAGAAGAATGAAAGTAGAATAAATGCAGTAGAAATGAGAATGTGTGGATTTTATGATAAAGTGTCAAATGCAAGTATAAGAAGTTAATGTGATGCGAATGAAAGTGTTATGAACAAAATAATGAAAGGGTCGTTAAGATGGTTTGGACACATGGAAAGAATGAGTGAAGACAGAATTGTGAAGAAGGTATATATAAATGACGTGAACGGAACTAGAAATAGAGGAAGACCGAGGAAAACGTGGTGCGATCAAAACAATCAAATATTAAATAGCGGTCACGTGAGGAGTCGGAGAAATCGAAGTGCGAGCATGACAAGATGAATGAATGTAGTGGAATCGAGAGAAGTATGTCAGAACAGAACAATGTGGCGTTTCATTATATCTGCCTATCCCTCCGGGGAGACGACGTGTTGGTTAGTTAGTTAGTTAGTTAGTTATAAAAACATCATTAATGTAGTTGGATAACATATTGTTCGTTAGAAAAAAGGACGCGTATTGGCCGAGACACCGGTATTTTAGAATAAAGAAGATAGGATGATTTGTTACGTTAAGGTTCGCATTTGAAAAGCAATAAATTTGTACTATTCAGATTCATCCCCTTCAAATAGGATTAGGATCGCCCACTCCCCCGACGCCAGCGGGTTCAGGATTGCAGGATATACCAGGTAGCTTTTAAAGTATCTGATGTCTTTTTTTAAGGACAACATACTCTAAAAAACATAAATTGACTTATAATTATTTATTGTCTCTTTAGCTATGATTTAAAATTCCATATTAAAATTTTAATACAAGAAAAAATGCTCGTTTATAAGATGTTTTACTATATTTTATAAATGATTTGATTTGTTTTACGAGGGCAATTAAATTTATGAAGATATTTTATAACTAAAAAAATGTGCAAATATTACTAGCATATTATATAAATAACTAACTATCACGCCGTCTCCCCGGAGGGGTAGGCATACAGGATGGATCGCCACATTGTTCTTTCCTGGCATAATTCTCGCGCCTCTTCTACATTCACGCATCGTGACATGCACGCTCGTCGATTGTTCCAACTTCGAACTTGGCCGCCTTTCGGTAATTGATTAATTTGATCGTGCCATGTCTTCCTTGGCCTTCCTCGACTTCTTTTCCCATTCACACTACTTGTATATATCTTTTCATATCATTCTTCCCTCTACCATTCTTCCCTCATCCATTTTTTTCCATATGTCCAAACCATCTTAGTGACCCTTTCTTAGTGACCATCTAAGTGACCCTTATAACTCTGACGTTCGATAATGTATGGATGTCACTTCAATGAAATATTATAAAACTTTTTGTAAGCTGACGTTTTCGCTCATAATATTGAATATTTTTTTTTCTTAGAATAATGTTGAAAATAGTTTACATAATCGATAGATTTGAAAAACATTCTACAATAGAATGCAAAACTTAAATAATATAGTACAAAACCAGTTTCGAAGAAAATTTGTAAAAAATATTACGTAAATAATGTGATAGTGACATTGAGTCGTGGAATATCGAAAGAAATTTTAAAGTCGACTGAAGTCGAAAAAAATTACATCCGTGCATGACATGTTATATGAATACAGGCGATCTCGAAAAATATTATACGTAAATTAATAGGAACGTAGCGATGTTTCTTCACTTCATATCCGATTAATTGGCGTGACAGTAAGCTAGTTTGTTTTGTTATTCGATCCGAATTTAAAAGAAGAGCTTTCCGAAGAGCTTTATCTAAAATCAATTCTGTGTGTCCGCATACATAAATAACTGACAGTCTACGTGTATTTTATATATATGAAGCGTTGATACATATATATAAACTCCGGGAATTCGCTTTTCATTATCGACCACCTGCCCTTAACAACCCCTCCTCTCGATTTTCGCCTTATACAGACATCTATGTAACTTTGTGAACAGAGATTGGAAATTTTTATATTATATTATAGGCTTGCAAATATTAATCAGTTATTTTTTCGCCTTTGACTTTCTATGCAAATGCTCTTCTCCGCTGAGCAATGAACCATAATGTGCAGCTATATTAACTATCGAATTCTGTTTTACAGAAATTTCAGGATGATTTAGCATTAAAAAATATGTTGTTTTTGAAACCAATGATTTCATTTTATTTTAGTATTATAATTATATTTAAATATAAATTAATTAGTTCATTAGATTTCTTCTTCTTCTTTTTCTTCAGCCTGTATTGACCGTCCACTCCTGGACGTAGGCCTCCTCTCGCATTTTCCATTCTCTTGTATCCTGTGCGATCCGCATCCAGGCACTTCCCGCACTTTTCCGGACATCGTCGCGCCAACGCAACTGTGGGCGCCCAGCTCCACGCTTTGCCGTCCTTGGCCACCAGCACAGAAGTCGCCTTGTCCACTTTTCATCTGGATCGCGAGCGACATGTCCCGCCCATCGCCACTTGAGGGTTGCGGCCATCTTGATAACATCGGAAACCTTTGTCCAGACTCTTATGTCCTCATTTCTGAGTCTGTCCCGTAAACTGATACCCAACATGGCTCTCTCCATTGCTCTCTGAATGACTCTTAGCTGTTGGCACTTTTTTGTGACATTGTGACTGTCTCAATACCATAAGTGAACACTGGCAGGACACAGGCATTGAACACTTTCCTTTTCAAGTTGATAGGTATTTTCGGATTTTTCAAAATGTGACCAAGATTTGTGAATGCTGCCCAGCTTAGTCCGACTCTTCCATTCAGGTCTGCTGTCTGGTTATCTCACCCAAGCTGTATTTTATGACCCAAATAAATGTATTCACTGACAGATTCAATGCTGGCATTGTCCAATACGATTTGTGCTGGTTGTGACGTCACCAACTTGGTTTTAGTGAGATTCATTTTTAGGCCAACTTTTTTAGATGCTTCGTTCAAATCCTTTAGCATTTCCGTCAGTTGTGTAAGGTCGTTACTGATGACAATAGATTTACAGGAAGATATATAGATATTTCAATATTGTTGTGATCGGCTTCAATAGCTACTACGTCATAACACTAGTATACATACTTGAACATTATTAAATAAGTTCTTGGGATAATATTTAAAAAACTTTTTAAATACCAATGTACTTGAATGCCTATTTATTTATACAGGTATGTTAACTTTATTGTAAAATATATGAAAGACTTATGAGTTGGCAATTTTTTTATCTCAATAACTGAGCAATGTTTTAACCTTAAATTACTTGTATCGAAGTCGATTGGGAGTATAAAACAACCAGAGAAGTTATATTTGTTAAAATAAGAGTTATAATGTATCTCTATTGTATGGTGTTTAGTAAGACCATAGAATAAAAACGATTATTATAAGTACTAATGTTGCATGGAATGGAAATGGGTATTGCAATGGAAAATGTGAATTCATTATTTTGTCAACATGGGTGGGCGTGTTTGAAATGGATAGTGCATCGATATTTTTTTGTTATTTTTAATTTTATGGAAGTGTATAATTCATATACTCGTATGTGTGTAAATGTAATATATAAATGTGAATATCTTATGATTTGGAAAACCGAAACATTGTTCTTTCGAAATTGTGGCGAATTGTATCCACCCTTCATGTATCCCATCAAACCCGGGAAAGCCACTTTCCCAGATAGTTTTTAATGGCACACTAAAATGGGGATTTATTTATTTCGTCTGAGGCGATGAGATGAGATGTTTGGGTAATAGGGAGTAATGATGAGGGCCGTAAATCGATTTCCAATACTACACTGAAGCAGACAAACTCGCCGGCCCTTACCGAATACCTATTATCCCATTATTTGCTCAGGGCTTTATAATGGTTATCTAATGAATAATTCATTTCATAGGACTAGAGTGATACATCGAGGTGCGCACCTATAAATATTATAGTTAGGAAAATAATCGCTAGTACAAAATTTTTATTTTTAATTCACACACTCATTAGATCTTCGTCTTCATGCGTCATATCGCCTCTTTGCGAGAATAACGTGACATTTCGAAGTGTTTTTTTTTTATTCGATAATCAAATCCGCCGTGTTCAACTTTATTTTCTACAAAAAAATGGTATTTTTAAAGTGAAAAACAGAGAATTTATGAGGGAAAGAGACAAAAGTGATATATTGTGTTGTCACGTTATCTCTTTCAGACGGATATCTTGTTTCATTTTTCAATTTTTTAATTTTTCGAGATAACACGTTATTCTCGCAAATAGGCGATTTCAGGTTTCCTCGATGAGCCGGGAGATTGTTCGTACCCTTTACCCATTAAAGGAGTGCCCAGGACTAAAGACCATAGTATTCCAATTAGTTCCACGGGTTCATCAATTATTAATTCCTCTCCATTGTGTTTTTCAGGAAAAAATAACCAGAGCGGTTTCCCGTTGCCTTCTCTGGTGAGTTTTTCTTCAAGGATCGCCAACTAGCTGGGTTGGTCCGGCTATCTAGAGCTGGACATTCCCCAATCACCCTATCGCCATCCACAATGACACTCATGGTTGTGTCAGTGGTCACATTGCCCAGGGTTCGCGAGGCCTTGAGACCAATCGTAAAAGGTAATGAACAGGATTTGTTATTTTAATATTACTTGGACTTGGACTTGGATCTTCTGGCTTACAGAGGTTCAGCTCTAATGGCTATTCCTCTTACGTCTATAGAAAACATTGTTGGAATGTAATTTGGTAGTTGTTTTATGATAGGGCTAAATGTACGGCCCGGAGTGTCCGCAAGTGTGACGTTGTTAGGTTTTGGTGATATTTTATTTAAATTATTTGCTTCCTCAAGACATATCTCCATCAAGCCTTACCAACTACTAGATACCAATTCGATCTAGTATGATATAAATATCCATTTAACCCTTTGAGGCACGGAATTTTAGAAAATAAAAAGACTCTCATTGCACAGAGTCTTATTTTATTTTTATTAATAAAGAAATAACATAATATAAAAACATGAACATGGATTATTCAATTTCGAGCAAATTTTTCGAGGAAGGTTAAAAATATATTGCACCATACATATTCGCGCATTAAAAACATAGAACACTTTTAATAATACCGTGCCTTCAAGAGTCAATTCATATGTGAAATGAGCGATCCTTTGTTAAATGAGTCCGACCAATTGTTCTACTAAATCGGTATGGTGCTCTTATATTTAATTAATATTTTAGTACTAATAAAATTGTGTGTCCATTGTTTTGGCCGAAACACTATGATACCTTAACATTTTAAACTGTTAAATTTAATAACTTTGCTTTTTGTATCACAATTGTATTTTATTTTTCGCGACAGCTGTTCGTGATTTTTCGTGATTTTTCGAATCTTTATGTGTATTTGTTCCTATGTCAATTTGACATTTGATATATTATTGTAATACCTGATGATGTCAACATAGGTTGATGAAACAGCTGTCGCGTAAAATAAAATACAATTGGAATACAAAAAACAAAGTTATTTCATTTAACAGTTTAAAATACATGTGTATGGTTTATAGTAAAAAATAAGTGTGGCCTTCATGGAATGTTCGCCAACAGCATAAACAAAGACCTGAACAGATGATTACTGAATTTCGTATATCTTACTTCTCCATAGAATGAATTAAAATGAATGAATTACCATGTCCCAAGTTGTGCGGTTAAAATTCAAATGCAATTAATTTCGAGAACTTTCCATAATTTGAATACAAAACACAAGTGTACCAGGATCGCATAAGATCCGGGCGGTATTGTTTCCCTAAGACTCCTGATAATTTCTCGTTCTACGTAATAAATAAATGTCAGAAAGTTCCTCCTTGCTGTACACTTCAAATAGCGTAAGTACCAGGGTCCCAGAAGGATTCGCGGATGGTAGACTAAGTGACTTTATGAAATGGTATCGTGTCACATGTGTTAGTCACTTAATTAGAAACACACAAATCCTCGTTACGCGAGCAACCATTACAGCGGCGGCACTACAAGGTATCGTTAGCCAAAATTTATGATTGCAATATTAATTGTTCACTAATATAATGTACAATTCATAATGGCGACTATTTTAATTTCATCGCATGAATAAACGATTAATTAGTTTTTGGTCGATTAATAAATTATAACTAACTATCTAACCATCACGCTAACTCCCCATATCTTGTTCATTCTGACAGACTTCTCTCGTTTCCTCAACATTCATACACCATGTCATCCACACGCGTCGATTTCTCCAACTCCTCAGATAACCGAAATTTAATATTTTCTGAATTAAATCAGAGAGAATGATTCAGAGAAAAAAGTCGAAAGGAATAAAAATATCCATATAGTATTTGTAAAATGTCACTTTATAATATAATTTTTAATCTTATATATAATAATAAATTTATTATCTTTTGAAATATAGTATATTTTTTATTAAAAATGTTCTTAAAAGATTTATTAATATTAAATTTATTTTCTAATCTCAGAGATTTTTATAACTAATGATAGGTTGTTTCTTTTTTGTTATTGTTATTTTCTTCTTCTTCTTCTTCTTCTTCCTTGTTGTAGACCTATGTGGTCTGGTCTCCAGAGTATTGCTCCTCCTGTGAGGTAGATTCACAGCCGTCTTTCCATCTTTTAAGAGGTCTTCCACGAAGACGAGTCCCATGAGGCTGATTATGCAATGCAATATAGGGGAGTCTGGTGGTGTCCATTTTTTGAACATGACCGTACCAGTCCCTTTTTCGCTGTCTGCTCCATCTTATAATATCCTCAACCTCGAATATCTCTCTTATTCTGGTGTTCCTCGCGCGATCTCTCAGTGTCTTGCTTGCTGTCGTCCTCAGTGTATTCATTTTGGAAGTCCTCAAAACTTGTTTGGTCCTTACTGTGTCTGCCCTTGTTTCGACGCCATTTTTTCTTATTTTCCATAATACATTATCAATAAAACAGTTATAAAAAATAAATTGAATCAATCTAATAATTCGTGTGATTTAATTATTTGATGTCACATCAGTTTATCTATCACTAGTGTTTCTAAAGTGATATGAATAAAAATATTGATTTGTAATTCATTTAATTTTATTTTTCCTATCATTTATTTTAATATGGGTTTTTTATGTGTATTATAAATAGGCAATCAAAAAAACAAACTAACGTATCATTTTAGCATTTCAAAACTGAGACTAGTCGAAAACGTGATATTAATTGGTGTCACTTTAGAAAGCTAAAATACCAGTGCACTTTTAAAAGCTAAAATGTCAGTGAACAATGGTGTTTTTGAGCCGACCTTTATGCTTGGAAGTAAAACATGGATCTGGCAAAAGAAGGATTAAAGTAGAATAAATTCAGTAGAAATAAGATATCTTGTGGTATATGATACAGTGTCAAATGCAAGTATAAGGAGTGAATTCGGTGCGAATGAAAGTGTTATGAATAAAATAATGAAAGTGTCATTAAGTTGGTTTTGACATATGAAAAGAATGAAAGAAAACAAGATGGTGAAGAAAGTTCATTTAAACGACGTGAACGGAGCTACAAATAGAGGAAGGCCGAGGAAAACGTGGCAAATCAAATCAATCAAATATTAAATGTCAGTCACGTGAAGAGTCGAAGAAATCAACGTACGTTCTTGATTCGATGTATGAATGTAAAGGAATCGAGAGAAGTATTTCAGGACAGAACAATGTGGCGGTCCATTATTTCTGCCTACGTCGTCGAGAAGATAGCGGGATGGTTAGTTAGTGATCATTTTAGAAATACTAGTAGAATATTTTTCTCTTGAATACCAATGAACTTTTCAGTTTCAATACAGATGCCTTATCTACTCGTACATACGAAATTGCACTAAATCTGAAATATATAGTATGTTATATGATTTCAATATTCCCTCCTTTTGCCACACGAGTGCTGCAGGACCTAAGCACCGTGTATTTATTAGCTTTGTACTGAGTATGAAATAGAATGAGACAAGGTGTTCTTAATGCACGTGTAGAACTAATTTGAATTCCTCGCAGACTTACCTAATCTAACATTCCTCGAAGGTATTTAAGGGGTTACGCCACCTTGGCGCTCGGAAAAATAGGTAATTTTTTTTAACACAGCCATTATATGTAGGTATATAATAAAATAATGTTTATTTTATACATGTTTATAGGATTTTTATAAACAATCGACAATATTAAAGATTGAGAAAAAAATGGCGGAGATATATGCCGATATGTAGAGCCGTGTTTTGAAAATACTAGCTGATGGTGTACATGATTTCTTTATATCTGAAATAATAAAAAAAGCAAATTGTTTATTATAAAGAATTTAATAGTTATCAAGTGACGTGGGGATAAGGATTAATTTTTTTTTGTAGAAATGGCAGCTGTTTGAGAAAAATTCGAGGTAAATTTTTTTTTAAGTTTTGAACATGACACCCATTCAAAAAAATCCTACGTCGCATTTTAGATAATTTTATCGTTAAGTAGATCGGGAAATATCGTGTACACCATTTTGAAAAAGTAGTTTCGATAAATTTAAATCAAATATATGATAAATAACCTTTAGTCTGCGATTCCTGAACCGTACATGAGGTCTTCTATTGTTGCTGTGATGTCCTCTTATTTTGAACTTTTTGAAAATTTCAGGGTGGCGTAACCCCTTAAACCATAAATTCTGATGTCATGCAGTTTCCTAAAATTCAGATATTTTTTCCACGATAAAATGAAATCCAGGATTTGTTGCAAGACTTGATGTTTCTATAAGACATCAATTTCTTCATCTTTTCTTGTAGTTCTTTTTGTTTTGTTTATGTCACAACACCACACATGTATATTTACTATTTACATTAATCTAACTTACTAACCATAACGCCATCTCTCCGAAGGGGTAGGCGGAAAGAATGGACCGCCATACTGTTTTTTCCTTCATATTTCTCACGATTCGTCACATTCATACATCGTGTCATGCACACACGGCGATTTCTCCGACTCCTCGCGTGGGAATGTACTATTAACAAAACATTTGATAATTTCCCCACAAAGAAGATCACTATCAAAAAATATATATTTACAAAATATTGTTTATTTCATTCAGTGTTATTTGATAATAGCGTAAAAATCTCTACACGAAATTCTTAATACGGGTTTTTACATGTTTGTTAAGTAAATAAATGACCTTGTCATATGATAATATTTCAAAAACTCGCGTTTCTCTCAATACTAGAAATATTATAATAAATGTTTTTTTTTTTTAATATCTAACTAACTAACCAAGTAACCATCACGCCATTTCTCCAAAACTTTAGGCTGTACCACACTGTTCTTTCCTGACACACTTCTTTCGTTTCCTCTACATTCATACATCATGTCACGCACGCACATCGATTTCTTCGACTCCTCACGTGACTGACATTTAATATTTGATTTATTGGATCATGCTACGGAACTATAAAAAGAGAAAGACCATTTCCTTGGTCTTTCTCTATTTATAGTTCCGTTTACTACTTTTTATCAATATTTCTTCATTATTTTTTTTTATTTACTTTTTTAATGCGTTTGTTAATTTTTTAATTCTGTTAGTTATCAATAAGACAAATAAAAATAAATAATCAAAAATCTCTTCATAGTAAATGAATGTAATATTTACTAAAATTCCACTTATGTTTATTACTTCAACCGGTTTCGGCAGCTTGCTGCCATCTTCTCGTCAATCAAATAACAAGATAAATATTTCGAAGTGTTATTTCCTTTCATTCGCATTGTATTCACGTCTCATATTTGCATTTGAATGAATATGTACAATGTACATATCGCACCGTCGAGTCTAAAACCGAATTAAGTGCAAATATACCTTTTGGAGATATGGGAGTTTAAAGACTTCATTTTGCTTGGAACCAAAGATTTTCGGTTTATAGTAATATACCTATAAACCGAAAATCATTGTTTTTAAAAAAAAAAACAGTTTTTCCAAGCAATATGAAGTCTTTAAACTCCCATATCTCCAAAATGTATATTTGCACTTAAGTCGGTTTTACACTCACGGTGCGATATGTTTATTTGTTTAATTCTGTTCGCAGACATCGTTTCATTAATCACACATTTTTCAATTTGAACAACTCAAATACTTGTGATTCTTCCTCCGTTATCCACTGGTGGTATTATTCTGATTCATTCTCAATCCGATCCGAACGAAAGTTATCCTACGGGTGTAAAATAAAGCAAGTCAGATGGCCTCCGCCGTCCGTAAATCCGCTCGTATTGTGTTCTTTAAGTAAGGCTGCAAATGGCTGCAGGGGCTGGCCACCTGGGACCAGATAGAGCTGAGGAGGGACAATGGGAATAGGGAAAATTGCTAAGGAAAACTATCTTAACATAGTCTACCTCTTAATATTCAGAAGATTTAAGAGTTTACATGTGTTAAATAAATTGTTTGGTTGAAGTTCGTTGAAATCGCTTTTTTAGTATGAGTTTTAACAGATAAATGATATTGAGTTATTGCTTATACGGTATACTAAATGACGACTGTAAAAATGGACTGAGGAAAAATTTTAGTTTAGCGGCAGGGTAAATTATTGTAAAGTTAGAATTATGAGATAGGGAAATAAATCAATTATGGGACTAGAAGTTAAGTTTATTTGGTTGTTTATAATATCTTCGTTGTTTTTAAAAACATGTTTCCCAAAAAGTTATTCAACTGTGAATCCACAACACAAAGTGATGGTGAATGTAGAATTAATAAAATATTTATTTTCATTTATAAGTCTGGGCTAGAAAACGACAACAAACAACTGAAACTCTCGTATAGTTACAAAATTGTTTTAAAAATATGACGAATATTTACATTAAAAAAATATAATATATATTATTGATAATATATAGGATTAATAAAAATATAATATATAGGAAGTTGGTTTTGACATATGAAAAGAATGAAAGAAAACAAGATGGTGAAGAAAGTTCATTTAAACGACGTGAACGGAGCTACAAATAGAGGAAGACCTAGAAAAACGTGGCACGATCAAATAAATCAAATATTGAATGTCGACCATGTGAGGAGTCAGAAAAATCGACGCGCGTGCATGACACGATGTATGAATGTTGAAGAAGCGAGAGAAATATGTCAGGAAAGAAAAGTGTGGTAGTCCATTCCTTCTGCCTACCCCTTCGGGGAGACGACGTGATGGTTAGTTAGTTAGTTAGTTAGTTTATTGATATAAAAAAGTTTGTTTATAATTCTACTATTTAATTCAAACATAACTAACCAACTAAAACCATCACGCCGTTTCTCCAGCTGGGTAGGCAGAGAGGATGGACCGCCACACTGCTCTGCCCTGACAAACCTCTCGAGCTTCCACTACTTTCATTGATTAATTTAGTCGTACCATAACCTCGGCTGTTCTCGGTTTCTTTTTCCATTTACACTGCTTGTATACACTTTTTAATATTACTTAGAAAATTATAGTGTATAAATAATTACATAATAGAAATTCAGTTGAAGATTCTCGAAAAATATTTCCCTTAATAAAATTTATTTTTAAGTTTGCATATAGTATACATATAGTAAATATGTGTGGTTTATGGTCACAATAACGTAATTCAGGTACCTACGCATAATGGATTGACGTCTGTCCCGCCCCAAATGAAATTACGAAAAATGTCTTCAAAAGTCTAATTCTCCAAAATTAGTCCGTGTCTCTCGAAACTAGAGGATTAGAGTTACACATGATTCAGTTACACCCCCGTTCGCATTTAAATGTACAGAGTCTCGAGCGGTAAAAGAATTTCCACAGAGCTCTTTGCAAAAGTGGTATGTATAGAATTACCTCCATCGGCGATATTACGTACAAGAGTGTATGCGAACGTTTATATTGTATAAAGCATTTTGCTTACCTTTTCTGAAGTCTTCGCATGCCGATAGCGCAAATATGAGAGCAAATGCAGTATCAAGTTTCTAAAGGAATGGAAATTATATTTGACATTCTGAATATTTTAAATTCTTAACGAATTTCAAAATTTCGTTAGCTTTTAATACCTTACATTGTCTAATTGGATTAATGTGAAATACTCGTGTTTACCCACGACATTAAATACGAGGGCTTTTCCATTATTTCTTAAGCAATATTAAATTCTTATATTTTCCACACCAAAAACAAATTCCTATACCATTATATACTAACTTAATTTTTACTACTAATTTATTAACTTTATTTTCATATTTTTAGGTTAACAATGATAATTTATATTAGTAAACATGATTTTTCCAATTGAAAAACAACGTTGTTTATAATCCACTAAAATTTTAAATAACACGACATATTTCGGATGAGACCTTCAGGTGTAAATTTAATATATAATAAAAAACTAAACAAAGAAATACTTTTAAAAAAAGCACATTTTAAAATCGATACAATACAAAGGAACAGTATGTTTAAATTTAAACAATTAACCTGAACTAATTGATTTAAGTAAACTGAACCTGATTGCTGTAGGTTTGAGGATGCCACGCAAGGCGAGACAAATTTGTCACAACTATGTATATAATTTATTATATAAAAAAATTAATCCAAGTTAAACGATTAAGCAATCGTGTTTACTATTTAATAATGGAGTAAATCAATAATGGAGTTTTACAAGACTAATACCTCAACCATTAGTAACAATGTTACTTTTAATTTGTACTTATTAAAAAGTACAATTACAAAATATTTGCATTTATTATTGCAGAAATATTTTTTCAATACGATGTTCGAAATCATAAAATCTAAAAAAAATATCTCTCTCTCGAGGAGGAGGAGGAGGAGGCAAGAGAGAGAGAGAAAAGTATTTGCTATTATTATTTCTTTTTTAAATATTCTAAAAGTGCTTAAAATAGAGTGAACTCTATACGTACGAAATACTATAAAGCTGAAAACTTTAGAATAATTTTTCGTGCAATATTTATAACCTTACAGCTACATTCACTAAACAAAATATGAATGTAAGTTTCTAAAATTGCGTGGTAGAAGTTCATTGTAAATAATTGAAGTAAATAAAAATTATAAAATCAGAAAATAGCTGTGAGCTGTCGAAACCGGTCTGACTAAAAAAACAAGTAAAATAAAAATATATGTAAACTACACTTTTTTTTACGTCTACACATATTTTAGTCTTTGGTCTGGTTTAGAATTCACATAGCAATCAAATTATTATTTAACTACCTACCTATCACATGTCATGAGAGTCAATGTGATAGCTTTACCCTTTACATAGATTTGTCTCGCACTATAATGGTGTAAAGAGCGATTCAACAAAATAATTCATTCATTCATTTCTAGGCGCTACATCCCGGTGTGGGACTTGGCCTCCTCCACAACGGTCCTCCACTGACTTCTGTGTCTGGCCATCTCTTCACTCCCCAGCTCCTTCCATTTTCTCCCAATATTCTTCCACGCAATCCGTCCATCTTTTCCAAGGTCTGCCTCTTGGTCTCTTTTCGCGGGGCACCCATCTAGATATAATTTGTGGTGTTCTACCCTCTGGCATTCTTTCCACATGGCCAGCCCACCGTAGGCGTTGAGACTTACAAAATCTCACTACTGTTTCATAGTTAATCAGTTCTTCAAGTTCAAGGTTTCTTTTGAAATTTTCTCAGTATTTTCCTCTCAAAAACTGCCAGCCTGCCTTCCTCTCTCTGCATTAGAGACCATGTCTCACAGCCGTAGGTGACTATCAGTCTTATGATAGTCTTATATATTAAAAGTTTGGTATTCCTTCTGATTAACTTAGAGCCCAGAAGCTTCTTACACCCATGAAAAGATATGTTTGCTGCTAAGAGGCGAATATTTAATTCTTCTATTAACAATAATAATAATGATTATTTTCTAGAAAAATATTTGGGCTATTAAATTGGATCATCTCAAAGGTTTCGTAAACGTTCTAGGTAGGTACATTGATTAATGAAACATCCCGCCCTTGTTCTGAGCACACGACAGACCCCATACCTTCGTAGTCTTAATTTATCCCACATTTTATTCAAATTAGTAGCGTTCCGCAGACTTCACTCCATTCTGATTGCCGGGGAGCAACAATAGACTGCTTCCCCTTCTTATGCCTCTCTTATGCGCACTTAGCCATCAACAAGTCGGGCCTACACGCCCGTATATTAGTACAGCGCCCCGCGCCTACCTACAGCCGCTCCAGATGAACCGCATTCCCAATCTAGCAACCTCATTGTCTTAACGGAGGAGAAATATCCGAACCCCTTTAATTTCGCCTGCTTAGTAAATGATTTGGCGGAGCTACAGTAACACATGCTACCCTGATACGCAAATACTGATTCATTCTTTACTTTGTGAAGATTTTTTCCCTAACCCTTACCACTCCATTATTTTTTGATATTGTTTGTCAGCCAACTCTAATTTAAATAATGTCAAAATATTTTTAATGATAGGTAGTTACAAAAAAATTGTTAAAACTTCATTTGTGATGATTTATTCTTCAAATAAAAAACAAGTTACAAAAAACATTATGGACTACCTACTTATAGTTTTGTATAGTATGGTACTTTTTAAAACAATCTCCAGGGTGGAGACCAGGTTTTCTGGAACAGATCTCACAAAACCACACTGTTTCCTGTCTTCCCCCTGGAATCGTTATGTTATTGCACACAGTACAGTCTTTAGAACCTTTGTCCAGTTTTGCAATGAAGTGGAGCTTGTACTCTAATCGCTCTTCTGCATGGCGTATAACGCGAAGTTCCCGCCATTTTAGGTTATGTGAACTTACAAGGATTATTTTATAGTAAAAAAACGGAAAACAGCCAAAATCTTATCAAAACGTGAAATTAAATGTTTTTTAGCGAATAATCACAAGAAACAACGACACGTGTTAAGTTTTGCGCGTGAAAATACACCGCGCGCGCAAGTCTTGTCTTGTCGGCCGCCAGCCGACAACTGAGTTGTAGCGTATATATAGCGATGTCGGCTGGCATTCGACAAAGGAGTGGTGAGGGTTAATCAACATAATGCTAAATTACTAATAATTTTTTATATAAAAAATATCCGTTCATTAAAAGGAACTAAAAATAATTATATTAAAAAATATAATAACCATATTGTAACTCATGCTAACCTGGTATAAAAATTCTGCTTAATACAAACATTACTTTCTGAAGATTTTTTTTCTTAACTAACATTCACGCCGTCTCCCCGAAAGGATATGCAGAATGAATGGACTGCCACACTTTTATTTCCTGACATACTACTCTCGCGTCTTCAACATTTATACATCGTGTCATCCACACACGTCGATTTCTCCGACTCCTCACGTGGCCGACATTAAATTTTTTTTTCTTCATTTATCGTAATGCTAAAACTTTAAGTAAGATAATCTAAGATTTCAAGGCACTAAAAACTATTTTTTTATTATGAAATAATAATTATCTTTTAAGACTCTGGATACAATTTATTTATATTGGAGAAATTATTCGTTTCGTTTAGGAAACGTCCTTTTATAATATTATACTTCACGGTAGTGAAAAGAAAATTTGTATTATATTTCATTTCATTCCATTTTATTTTAAGTTTAAACCTATTTCACCTGCTTGCTAGCATCTTCTGGTCATCGATTCAGAAGATGGTAGCAAGCTGCCGAAACCAAGTAAGTCAAGTGGAATAAAACTAGATACATATTATAAAGGCATACGTTTTATTCATTTTTATTTTATATTATTTATATTGAAATTAGAAGACCAAGAAATTTCCATTAACAACGTTTATATTTAACGAGTTTAACTTGTTTCATCTTGCTAGAGCATTATTATTTTGTTAACGCCAGCAAGTCGAACAATGTTGCAGTAATAAAATTTAATAAAGCTTCTAGATAAAAAAAACATTGTTACCAAAGTTATGAACAACTTGTATGCTATCAACTTTTATTTGTGTAATATTCATATTTAAACATTCGTTTTGACTCTAAAAAAATTCTCAGTCAGAAGTTTCTTGAACAATCGTGGAAAACTCCATAATAAATGTCAATGAAATCTTTAGTTTTCATGTATTTGACAAAAATATTTTATTAATTTAACAACCAGTTCACGTTTACATATTCTCTTATTCTTTTTCCTCAGCCTATTCCCGTCCACTCCTGGACAAAGACCTCCTCCATTCACTTCCATGTCACTCTGTTCTGTGCAAACTGCATCCAGGTTATTCCGACATGTCTGTTCAGATCATCCTTCCACCGTAGTTGCGGTCGCCCTGCACTTCTTTTTGCCGTCCACGGTCTCCAAGTCAGCAGTCTTCTTGTACACTTGTCATGTCAGTGACCTTTTTTTTAGTTCTCACCGTATCGTTTCTGACTCTGTCTCTTAGGCTTATTCCTAACATGGCTCTTTGAGTCACTCGTAGTTTCTCGGCACTTTGCTTGGATAAATATAAGATTTTTTCAATTTCAAACACCATATTTTAAAATAAAATATTTGATATTTCCAAAAATAGATTCGTATGTTCTCTGTAACACCAATACAAACAAAATAAACGTTCGTTATTTAATCGACGAATTTTCAAAACAAAATTTTCAATTGACTTTTGTTTTATATTGTAAGGTAATTACTCGCATGAAGCACTCCTCCGTGAGTTTAATTTACGCTCCCAATCAAACTGTTGACAAATTGAATTTTAATTGAATTCTGATATAACGATGCAAGCTGTGCGGTAACAATGTGTACCCCACGAACCCTGAATATATTTGTACGGGCCACCCTCCCCTAATATGATGACACTAAGACACCATATTTCCATTTAGGCCGCCTGTAAACAACTCCCGAGCACTTGCGGCGCATTCGGCGACTGTTTTGAGACGCCAGAATCGAAATATTCATTAAAATCTCCTCATATGAAATTGCCGAGGTACCTACCTATCGTGAGGGTAGGTACTTGATTTATTGTCTGGTGGCTGAATGGTTCACTTTGAAAGGCGTATTCATATGGTTAATTACCCGCAATTCACATTGTTACGTCTTCTTTCTCTTAATATAAATAATATTGTATATTATAGTACAATGTTACTGGTTACAAAAATAAACATCACACCAGCCGAGGTTTATATTATAATAGCTGCAATATGTATGCCAATGTTCTATTTTTAAATTTATGTACGGCATGTTTTTTTTAATAAACTTAAGGCGTTAACAATTGCATTTGAACGGCCGTAACGTTGAAAGGGTGGAAAAATTTAAATACCTCGGCAGCATACATAGTAGAGATAAAATGCAGAATTGAGGCAGCAAGAGCTACGTTTAATAAAATGAAATCACTCTTCTGCAATGATAACGTAAACTTGAAACTCCGCCAGAGAATGATTAAATCCTATGTGTGGTATGTTTTATTGTACGGATGTGCAACGTGGACCTTGAAAGTTAACTCAATAAACAGACTGGAAGCATTTGAAATGTGGCTCCATCACCGAATGCTCAGTTTCATGGACAGACATGGTTACCAATACCGAAGTTCTGAGGCGAGCTAGTGTTGACAGGGAACTGTTATCAACTATCAAGGTTCAAAAGATTTCACATCTGGGCCATATACTGCGCGGGGTAAAGTATCACCTTCGCCAATTGAGGGACGCCGAAGGCCCGGTAGAAGACAAATGTCTTGGCTGCGAAACGTGAGGGAGTCGTCCGGCATCCGAAGTGTGGAGGAGCTGTTCCGAGCGGCACAGGACAGGGACAGGTTCGCCGAGGTGATCGCCAACGTTGGGGGGACCCGACAGGGGACTTGAAGAAGAAGAAGGCGTTTAATACTGTGGAATTCTGGAATATTTTACACTTTATCACCGTGAGAACTATAATATATAAATTATATATTATTTAAATCGTTCTCCCGATGATGAAACAGTGTTTTAATTTATTACTACTACTTCTTTACATAAGGATCTCATTTATATCGCATTTAATCTACTTTCATCCTTTTGTCAGTTCCATTGTATAAGTTTTATTATATGTAACAGAAAATAAGTCTGCGTTATTTTATAAACCCGTTGAACCAAACAAAACACAAGTAAAGCTCCGTTCTCCGTCCTTTAAAACAATAAAGGTTCTTTCAAAGACAAATAAACACGCAGTTTCGTCAATTTGCATAATTCAGATATAAAATGTAGCGAAAGAGGAACAATAGAGACCCAACAAAATGCTTCACTTTGCGCACCGCCGAATTATCAATTCCACTGAAAGTTTCCAACAGCAATCCATTCCAGAGGTGGGACGAATAAAAGCAATTAGTGTGATTGTGCGAACTACCGAGCTGGTACCAGATTTATTTCAGACAGGCGAACTTAGTAAAGAATGCTAGAGAAACAATTCTACTATCCCGACCGAGGAGGCTGCCGGTACTTGGATGCTCCCGCCTCAAATGGAAACAAAATAATCTCAGAATTTAATCCAACTATGTTGATCTTTCTAAATGTTTTAAAGTTTCAAGTAGCGTTAGTTCTGCAAATGTTTTCTCAAAGATTCTAAATTCTTAAAATTCTGTTTGAAATATAAATAAACTCTTTATATGAAGTTTTGAAATGTTATCTTTTTTCGATTATTATATTTCATAACCGCTTTTTCAGCTGCTGGAGGCAAGGGAGGTGCCTCATATGTGGTGTTACTACAACTATAACACCCGGCGCACCTGGACACGACATAAATTCGGCCAAACCTTCCACCACCACGACAAGAGAAATTGACCGAAACCGAGAAATTGAAATTGAATTTAATTAATGCCACAATAAGTCAAAACGTGTCCCTGTTAAAATGTGTATGTTTTAAAATTTTCATTTCCACCTAAATTAAATATTAACTGTGGATTTTCATCTCATTGTTTAAGCATCACCTTATGAAATTTGCATTCGCTTACAAGGCTATAATATAATACTTAAGTGGTAGAAATAATATACCGACAAACACTTATATCCTAATACACTGTAAGTTACTCCACTTATTGTACAGCTATGTTAAGAATATTTTTTTTTACAGATCTTCTTCTTCTTCAATTAGATTGGGTGAGCTGTTGTCTCGGGATAAGCCTCATTTTGAGATGCGAAAGACAAGCTATCTATCCATATTTTGGGTGGCCTGCCAGGTGGACGTTGGCCTACGGAAATCCCATTTGCAGCAGTGCATGTGATTCTGTAAGTATTTATACGGTCTCACCAGACTAATCGTCTCCTCGTTCTGCTCTATGTATCTCACGATGTCCTCGGTATTAGAGATTTTACTTATTTTTGTGTTTCTCATTCTGTCCCTGAGAGTTTTTCGTACAATAGCGCGAAGAGTTTTCATCTCTGAGGTTCTGAGAAAATTAATTCGTGCCCTGCGTAGGTCATTATCGGTTTGACACAGGTGTTATCAATTCTTACTTTGTTATCTGTTTGCATATATGTGTTCCTCCATATGATGTTACTCAAATATCCAGCCATTGCAGAAGCTAAATTGATCTGTTCTCTGGCTTTGTTATATTAATCTCTGCAATATTTCGACACCAAGGTATTTGAACCTTGAAACTCGACTGACTTGTCATCCAAGAACAGTTTGTACCTAAATAGGACAATCTAGAATAACGGACTGAAACTGTACAACGATCTACCATTGAAACTAAAAGACTTACCTAAAAATAACTTTACAAGAAAATAAATCTCAAAAAGCATGTACAATATTAGCATGTACGATGTAAATATCATTGTATTATAACCCAATCGGGTTTTGCCAAAAAAAATATTTTTTCTTCTATGTTCGCCATACTTTGTGTTGTGGATGTTTTCTTTTATTTTTTATATACTTTGTATACGAGTAAAACACTAACTTTAAAACAAATTAAAAATAAATATCAGACATGTATCGGACAACCTGGTTCTTCCTCAGTGATATTATAAAGATATTTAAAATAGTACAAAATTGTTTACAAATATGATCAGTTTAGACAGATGTTATAACGATTTATTTTAGAACGTATATGCTTTTGCAGCAGTGCTTATTGGGGTTCAGGTAATTACTTACAACAAAGGAAATAAATCAAAGATTGGACTTGACGTTATATTTATTTGATTTATTTTTAATTTGTAAAATTTCGAAATTGCTCAAAGTTATATTTCTATTATTAACATGCAAAATTTCAACGCCATTATCATTATTAAATTAATTATCTTTATCATTTAATTTTATTTTTTTAAAGTTAGTGTTGTGTACAAAGTATATAAGAAAGATTTTTTTTAAGTGTGCCTTGATGTTTTTTAACCGTTTTGTGCCGTTTTGTTAACGTATATTTTTTACAGATGTTTAGTATATTTACAACAGTAAGTAATCCAACATTTGAATATTAAAAATCTCTCGTTATGCAATCGAGAATTTATCCAGTGGTCAAATAAATTAACAAATCAGACGACGTATTCAAATCTCCCATAACAATGAGCCCACTTAACCTGTCACGAAGGTCCTGTAGAGCGCATCGCGGGCCGTGGCCGGTCAGACATGGAGCTGATTGAGTCTGAATAACACAAATAAAGAGCCCGGTACCCGAATGTCTCGGAGAGTTATATTTGCAGTATTAATGCCCCGGTTGACTGGGTCTCATAGCAACAAACTCATATCTTCTCGCCCCGCCCCTACCCTGCTGTTAGATTTACATGCCAGCTACTAAATACATGTACACAACTGCACGGTGTTTACAAACCACAGTCGCACTTATTAATAATTTTTTATTTATTTATCAGTTAGCCGAATCTATGTAAAAAGCCCTTCGGTTGTTATCTGACAATTAAAACCAATGTTTTCTGTAAAATATTTTACTGGTTATTATATTTTCAATTTCAATTTCGCTTATGACTACAAAATACAAAAAAAAAAACAATTTTAAACGCAAAGAAGATACAGAACAATTATAAAATTACTAAAGATCTTCTGCTTAATGCTTAATTCAACCTTAATAATGGCGCTAGTGTAGATTGAAAAAAAAAAAAAAACAATGACAGGTCATAAGTCCTGTAAACGCCTCGACCACCATATTCTGTTTCCAATTTGCATCTTCATCTCTATTGAGATACAATTAATCCGTAAAAAAATTATAAAATTGTTGCGTTCATTACATTCAGATTATTCTTATTGTTATATTATTTTGGTGAGAAACACCACTATTAAAGCCAGAACTAGAGTGGTGGATATCATCGAAAGAGTAGCAGCGCTAAAATGGCGCTGGGCATGTCATGACGCTCGCAGCTCTGACGATAAACGCCTCCTTTGCTGATATCCTAGAACCGCGACCCTAAACCCAGGACGTCCCTAACTTCGATGGAGGGACAACATTAAAGAAACCGCCGGTATGACATGGATGCGTGTTACCCAGGGCCGATAGACATGAAAACAGATGAAGGAGGTCTACCTCCATGAGTGGACTGATATAGGTTAATGATGATGATGATTATTATTATTCTTCTTCTTCTTCCTCTTTTAATAGATCTGTGGATCTGTTTTTATGGCGTAGAGGTCTCCTGGGACACAGAACTCCAACTGTCTCGCCATCTCTTCACAGGTGTTCCGGGTTGGCGAGTTCCCATTGGCACGTTGTTTGCGGTTGCTTGGGAGAGTCTATCGTCGCTCATTCGTTCTACGTGGTAGTGCCAGAAGCGTCTTCTTTTCCTGCCCCGTCTGACAATATCTTCGGTATCGCAGGTCTCACGTATTACTGTGTTTCTGATTCTGTCCCTCAGTGTTTTGCCCAGAATAGCGCGGAGTGTCTTCATTTCGGCGGTTCGTAATAGTGCTTTGGTTCTATTTGTGTCAGCACTCGATTCTATACCATAAGTCATTATGGGTCTGACACATGTCTTATATATTCGCACTTTGCTTTCCACTCGCATATGCTTGTTTTTTCACACAAAATCATTCAAGCATCCAGATATTGCAGCCGCTTTAGTGGTGTGCTCGCGAACTTCAGTATAGAGATCCGTTTGGCATGAGAGATCTATGCCCAAGTATTTGAATTTTTGGACCTGTTCTATGGGTTCATTATCAAATATCAATTCGCAGGTGGTTGGCTGTTTTAAAACTGCCATACACTTATTATTATTAACAAATGCAACCGTTATTTTAAACTATTGGCGTTTTATATAAATACGAACATTATTACACAATTGCAATATCTTGATATGTACAAAGGCGCTGTATAATCTAAACACCGTATATTTATTAGCATTGTACCGAGCATGGAGTTGAATCGTGTGGAGCGCTAACCCCACGTGTGGTACTGATTAGAATTCCTCGCTGCCGAAATGCGGTCGTATAAATACGTTCCCGCAAATATATAACTAGAAATTAATCAATTATCATACATTAACAGTAGTAATTGCAAATGAAACCATATTACTGTGCCTTTGATGGGAAATGTGACTTAAACATAGAGTAACAAAGAGCATATTTCATTGTTTTGAGATGAATACATTACGCGCCTCTCGGGAGTGGGGATTTCGTATTTTGTTGACTGTGTGGCAGACAACGCAATCATAAATTTGTAGTCGAAACGTTAAAACACATCGCAAGGCAAACGTGTGGGTTATAACTGTCTATGTAAGTACAAGTGTGGCTATATCTGTAATTCAAACTCAAATAATTTATATTAAACATTAAACATTATGGATAAAAACTATCTAACGTTAATAAAGTAATTAATATGAATGAAAACTTCTGTCTTCTAGGTGTTTAATTATATTTTAGATGGAATACCCTTCTATCAATGTGACATTTAATGAAATCAAATGATTTTAATAAAATCTCTTGATAGAATTTATTTTTAAATAAAACGATATTCTTAAACTACTTCCACTTTTGTCTTTATTTCGACAACGACCGGTTTCGCCATTTAATAATACCTTAGAAGGGCGAAACATGTCATTCCATCTAAAATATAATAAAACTCTTAGAAGACAGGTATTTTCATTTATATTAATTATATTATAAATTCCCAGCTGTCCTTCCATATTTTAGGAGGTCTTCCACGAGGACGAGTCCCATGTGGCTGATTATGCAATGCAATATAGGGGAGTCTGGTGGTGTCCATTCTTTGAACATGACCGTACCAGTCCCTTTTTCACTGTCTGCTCCATTTTATAATATCCTCAACCTCACACATATCTCTTATTTTGGTGTTCCTCACGCGATCTCTCAGTGTCTTGCCTGCTATCGTCCTCGGTGTCATCATTTCGGAAGTCCTCAAAACTTGTTTGGTCCTTACTGTGTCTGCCCTTGCTTCGACGCCATATGTTATTATTTAAACTCCGCCGATGCCGGTCCCAATTCTTCTTCTTCTTCCTATGGCCATACATCTCTTGAGGAGTTTAAGCCTCCTTGGTGATTTTTCGCCAAGCTCCTCGATCCTGCGTTTTTTGCTCCCAGCAGTCCGATTCGCCCAACCTAGCCAGGTCAGCCAGAAAATTGTCCATTAGGCGCTGTCCTGGCCTTTCTAGAGGTCCTACTCTAGTCGGTATAGACACGTACAGGGTCTTGATTGCTCTGGTCTCTTCGGCTCGGCATACGTGCCCAATCCATGCTAGGCGAACGGCTCTCACGGTGCTCGTTATAAGGGGCTACTGGGTCATCGTACGGATCTCTTGGTTGGTCCTTTGCCTCCAAGTTCCCGCTGCAACACCGGGTCTGGGTCCCAGGATGATTCTAAGTATTCTATTCTCAAACCAGTAGATTCTTTGTTGTTCTTTTAGAGTCATTGTCCGTGACTCAGAACCATATGTTACCACTTGTTTGATGATGGTGTTACAAATACGCATCTTGGTGTTTCTGGATTGCCGATCCCAAGTCCGGATGAAAAGGGAGGAGGGTTGGCGTGCAAGGTAAGCAGCCTATAAACCATAAAAAAACAACCTCAAGCTCATAGTACAGAGAAGAAAGCCTCGGACAATAAAAAACTACTCTGGAAACCGACCAAAGCACAAAAAGTGAAAAAGTGTTTAATTCTATTTTATTTAGTCTGAAGAACCTTTTTAAGGATTAATCGTATCTCAATAGAGACGAAGATGTAAATAGTTTTTTTTTTAAACAGAATATGGTGGTCGATGCGTTTACAGGACTTATGACCTGGCATTGGTTGGGTTAAGCGATAGCTTTATATTAACAACATTCTCCATTCCGACCTTCTTACGACTACCACGTGTGACAAATTTTTGAAAATTGTATATATGCTACTATGTTGGGAAACACTTCACATTTTTTAGTTCAATCTACACTAGCGCCATCTATTAAGATTAGGTGTAAGCATTAAGCAGAAAATCTTCTATTTTATTTAGTCTGAAGAGCCTTTTTATGTATTTTAAATTAACTACAATCATATTAATTTGTTCGTTCGTTATCTCGAACATAAATTGCCTACAAGATACTGACATTTAATTACGTGCGATGCTGGTACATTGTAAAAGAGATGCGCACCTCTCGCGACTGCCTTCCAGTGGCGGCGTACCGTATACGGTACACTACGGTACATAAGTAGCACACCCCGGGGAGTACCCAGTAATATACTGCCGACCGAGGAGCAACTAGAAATAATTACGCTCTTTAGGCAAGCTAAACATTGCTTTAGTAGCTTGTTAAAGTTAAAAGTTGAACACAAGTCAAAATGACTCGTATTTTCACTTGTTTTTAATTGTGGTGAAACCATAAAATAAATGGTTTTATTTCTGCAAAGGAAAGAAGAGACATTAAATTTCATTATGATGAAATATACAAAAAATACAGTATATTTTTCTACTTCTTTGTGTGCCATGTTGTTACCCCCACGTTGACAAACAATTTCCACTGTCAAATAAATTTTCAAATGCAATAGACTGATTTGCTAGATATGGTACTTCTTTCTTAGATATGTTCACTTCTTTCAGCTGATAATTTATCGTATAAACAACTTTAAATTCATTAAAATATTGACCGATAAGTCCCTTATAATTTATCTTACAAATTGTTTCTTGACAAATGACGTAAACTCCCTTAAAATTAATTATTACAAATAAAAACTTATATTTTCTAAAAGTTTTTTTGTATTGTGTGGAAATGACACGTTTTGGTTCGCTAATGCATATTTGATTTTGCCTTACCAAAGTAAAACATGTCATTTACATAAACTATAATATAATATGTGTTTTAATTTATTTATTTCCCGTTTATTATCTGTATTTCTAAAAATGGTGTTAATAGCAATGCTCATTTTGGCTTTATTACTATATTGAATCAGTACATGTATTTAATTCTACTTCTATTTCTGGTTTAGGAAACGTATTTTTCTTCTAGTTCCGACCGGTTTCGGTAACTCTAAACTATTTTCCAGGTCGAATCTTCCAGAGCCGGATTATTTAAAAAAATAAACCTTATTTTGACATTTATATTGTTTCTTAAAAAAATATGTAAAACTGTATTATTAAAAATATGTATTAATTACTTATTTTTACTATTTATTATAAAATGAACTAGTGCCGATGAATATCAAAAATGTGTATTTTTTCGTGAACAATGATGTAAAACTCCATATTAAATAACGATTATGAATGAAATCGTACGCTTCATACTAGTTTTATTATATTTTATGTAAATGACATGTTTCACCTGTCTATGACACATTTGATAATGTCTTAGACAGGCGAACGAAACATGTCATTCACATAAATTAAAATAAAACTTCTAGAAAACAGACGTTTTAATTAGTATTAATTAATATCAATAATCTACATTAATAATTAGAATTATTTTGTAAAAATGAATGTTTTTAAATTCTTTTGTTATTATGAAACAAATAGTGGGGTAAACATGGGCGATGGAACACTCCCTGTCAACACCCAGGCTACGCGCGCAGCCCTACAGCGAGGGGTGAATGTTTTAACTTAATAATTCACGTGTCTAATTGGAAAAATTTGCATCGAGTATGTCAGAGGGCCGCAATATTAATATTCTAATCGTCTGCGGAACCGTATTTGCATACACTCTAATATCTACATTCGGATGCTGTGTCTACACACGGCCACTGACGTAAGCTCCCGATACCCACACTTGCTCGTTCCTTCTTAAGGGTGCATTCGAAACATGTGTGCTCTCTGGCGCATAAAACGAAATGTCGAATAGTTCTTCGAAGAGCTGGCAACAAGCTTCTCTATTCTGTAAGCTCGTAAATGTCCCAACATATCGCATTTCCCTTCGAAAGGCGACGCTGCGATGCGAAAAATGGAGCGTTCTCCATGCAAAATATCATAAGAGTTATGATACTCAATACAACATTTCGTAAATACTATACGAAATATGTATAACATACGATTGAAGGCAAAAAAACTATCAAACTTACCATTATGCTATTTACCCAGAATGGGGAGGCAAAAATAATAATAACATAAATCATTGCAAGTATTGTATACTCGTATATGTATATTTACATGAAAAAAGTCCATGATGTTGATAATGATAATGATAATTCGTACACCACCATTTTCGTAAAAGATTCATTCTAAAGTTGCTCTGCGTCTGGGAAGCCATTCTTAAAACGAAAAATTTTCACGAACTCCTGAAAACTTATTCTTAGTCTAGATTGCGAATATGATAAGGCACTCTTTTCCACCCATAAACAAGCACTTATATTCGAACACACACACATAAGTAAACTTACATATTTTAAATTATATACTAAAAAAAATTTAAAAAAATTATTCATAATAAAAATTGTATTTAACCACCTTACGTATTTGAACGTACGTGATACGTTCACTGTAACTGAACCATTCTGCGCTATCCCGTATCACGTACGCGCTTGAGAAAAAGTAATGTACCTAAAATGTTCAAACTGTTAGGGATACGCGCGTGTGCCAACAACACTCGAGTACAAGTCTTCATAAATATGATAGTTTTACAAGGGGCAGGTGAAGTGTGCGGCCGAGTATTTGACGTTTCGTAATTTAAAAAAATAAAATTAATATATAATTAAATTTGCACGTTTCTCGGAAAATAACCCAATGGTAGGGCGGTTAAGAGGAAGGTATAAAATGTAGAACGAAATTTGTTTTAATTCTTCTTCATAATAATGAGCTATTTTCTGCTCACATTGAATATTGTAAAATAAATTCTAATATCATTGATTAAAATCCTAGTCTTTAAATAAATAATAATAATAATAATAATAATAAATAATAAAAAATACTATTTAATGAATATGTTGTCAACATTGTATTTTCACAAAACATATTGCACTATTCAGAAACATGTTTCGGACCACAGACGCCCTTCCTCAGTGTAATTTTTTTGTACAATAAAATGTTGATGAAATTATTCAAATGTGAATCCACAACACGGAGTGATTGGGAATGTAAAAGAAATACGGTTTAACGTTTTTCAGCGCTCTTAGAGTTATACATGATTTTACATATGGTAAACAATTTTTTCACTTTAAATCCATAAATAAGTTTATGCAAATATCTTTCACGAAGAAACTTTTACGAATATCATCGTAACCAAATCTATTCTATTCGTGTTTAGCAACGCTTCAACGGAGCTAGTTTCCTTTGAATGAGTATATTATGTATGTATTATAAATATGTACGCATGTGTACATGTATACAAACATCTGAGGGAACGAATAACAAACCGTACCTTTATTATTCCAGATTTATCCCATGCAAAGGGGACCCTTATACGAGTGAACAAATCTAAAAATTCTGGGGAATATATCGAGAAAGTAAAAAAGTTTTTTACGCGCATACACGGGAAGATATTCGATGTTAAAGAATGCAGAAATTATTCCATTATTGGAAAAGTTTGGAACATAAACAAGATTTGAATCAAATATAAAAGGATTTCGAGTCACTTGAAACTCTTTGAAAGAAAACATATCGCTATAGAAAAGCGTATCGCGTTCTCGAGCATCTCCCGCGGCTGCTTTCTTTCTCAAAGTTTCATCTCATTATTTGTATCCTTTCAATCATGCTTCAATAAAACTACAAAATTCATCGACCTTACTACATTACAAACAGTATAATCAGAAATTACATTTTCTTCTATATTCGCCATCACTTTGTGCTGTGGATTCAAACAAACAAACAAACAATGGATTTTCTTCTTCTATTTTCGGTGCCGTGTCGAGTCCCCCCAATGATCACTGCAGCAAAGACATCTCTGTCCTGCGCCACTTGGATCAGGTTCTGAACTCTTGTCATTCCTGTTCATACTTTTATGTTCCGCAGCAAGGGCAACTGTCTTCTATACGTACCGAAGCAATATTCAAACATAAATTATATTATTAAGAATTAATTGTATCTCAATAGAGACGAAGATATAAATTATTTGAAAACAGAATATGGTGGTCAAGGCGTTTACAGGACTTATGATCTGTCATTGGTTGGGTCAAGCGATCGCTGTATGTAATACAACATTCCCCATTCCGCCCTTCTTACGAACACCACGTCTGACAATTATTTTTGAAAGTTGTATATTCCTACCATGTTGAGAAACATTTCACATATTTTAGTTCAATCTACACTAGCGCCATCTATTGAGATTAGATGTAAGCATTAAACAGAAAATATTTTATCAATTTAATGTGAAAGGCTATCAACCCAATTATCACACATTACTAGACAACGCCTGGAGAAAACTCTCCAATTTTTATATGCTTTTAACTTTGACCAGTTTTTATACTGCATTGTTTTTTTGAATGTATAAAAAAATAAATTATATCAAATTATAAATGAATTTTTACAACACTTTATTACACTCTTCAGAAATATGTATCGGATGGTAATTATTCTTCTTCAGTGCTGACAGTATCAATTTAGTTATTTATTAATTGTTGACTTCTTCTTAAATTGGTTAGAGGCCGCTAGGGCCTGTTTGTTCAGATTTTGCTGCTTCTTGGGATGTGGATTCCCAGCTATCTTTCCATCTCTTGGGGGTCTTCCAAGCATTTTTCTTCCCCCAGGTTTCCCATGAATCATTTACTAATATTATCGTTTACTAAATACATAATTTCAATACCTTCCATCTGGGGTAACCCATTCTAGTGAGGCATTATTCAAACATAAATTATATCAATTCAAAAATCAAAATAACTCAACAAGAAAAAAATTATCATTATTCGAAAAAAAAATAATCGTTTTAAAGCACTTTTACCAACAAGTAAAACTTATTTACGATATTTATTTTTTCTTGAAAAATAATAAATATTTCCATATTCATTATTAACTCAACAGAAAACATCTGCTCTCTAAAAATTATAATATGTTTTAAGAGAATGACATTTTTCGCCTTAAGGCATTTTTATTTGTGAGGCGAAATATGTCATTCATTTCAATGAAGGTAATAAATTTTTCAACGTCATTCAATTAAAAGATTAACAACATGGTTCAAGAACTGCCGAAACCGGTCGAAGCTAAAAATTAAGTGAATTATTTTTTTATAAGAAGCTATTACTTGGTGGTTGGACATATTTAAAAATTAATTCAACAGTTTTTTATGTATTAGGTATACAACCACTTTATTTTTTAGAATGAGAGACTGCCGGTTTCGCGCTTTGGGAGCTTCTTCCGGGCTTTATACATACTGTATTTTTTTTTTATATAATTAAATACATGTTGTAAACGATTTTTTTTTATTTTTTTATTATTAACAATGAACTTTTACCAAGAAATTTCAATTGACAACATTAATATTTCATCAATTTTAAAGCAGTCGTGTGCTTGTGGATATCTCTAAAATTAACAAGTAGATGATTTCTCAGATTTACTAATCACACAAAACATAAGTTCCCTCATTGCACACATAACATTTAAACCTCAGCAATTTTCAAAGTCATTTATTTTTGTAGTGTGTGTTGAATGCGTGTACCAACGGCTCACATTTATATAAAGTTGACGTTTTATGCGCTAGGAGCTGGGAATCTTGTATGGCAACCGAGCCAAGAGATCTGGCAACGAACCAAAACGTTGTTTCACTCTTAATGTAGATTTACTGAAGCAAAATACTTTACTTAGGCAAACCTATGCACTTCATATCGCTTACGAAGATTCTAGAAGCGCGGGAGGCAGAAATCTAATCTCACCAAAGGATTTTAATGTCCCTGAATCTTACAAATTTCACTTAATGGGCTGTGGGCTCAGCATCTTAAAAACGTGCATAATTTAGATTTACATGTTCGCGTCAGAACAAATACGGTGGGTTATTAAATTTGTTTCATGTTTAGACACTTAGGTTTAATATTATACCTAAAATAGAAACATCAAAGAATCTAAGTACTTCTTAGTACATAATAAATGTATGTTTGTATTAACAACCATAATAATAAGATAAGAGAGAAATTTTATTAGGTTTATTATACAATGCGAATGAAAAAATTAACCACTATGTAATAAAAAAAGTAACAGAACTTACCGTCATGGTTAACTAACACTAACAATAAAAAATAACGAAAATAAAATAAAACAATTAAAAAATTCTTTATAGTACGAGTATATATTTAGTTTGATTCAATCTTTACTTAATAATTAATATTTTTTATTGAAATATCTTGGTAGAAGTTCATTTTGAATAATAAAAACAAAACAAAAAATTATATCAAATTTCTCTATTATTATATATTTAGTGTGATTTCACTTGCGTTAAACGTCGTTTGTTGTAGACTAGAAGATGGTAGCATGTTGCCGAAACCGGTCGACGTTAAACACATGTAGAAGCACACAAAATATACCTATAATAATAAAGAAATTTTGTATCCTTTTTTTGTTTTCATTATAATTTTTACTTCTTTTAAAACATTACTCACACCAATATTAAAGATGTCGATCTCCGAGGAGACCGCGTTCAGCAGACTAATTGCTCTTCCCACCGATATCACCAGAGGCAGGTTGGTTAAGAACCTTTAATCATTAACTTGTTATTGCGAATATTTAAATTGAGCATTCAAAAGAACAAAAAACTTTAGACTAAAGTGTGTACATAGTATATATGTGCTTATAGTTAAATGGCGGACTAAATTCCATCCATGTATATCTATGTATCTGCGCCATTTGAATTTTCTTCCTATTAAAACTTTCCGCTGCGTCTGTGTGCCGGTCGAAATAAGTAGAAAACTTTTAATTTTTAAATAATAAATTGGGAGTGTTGTTAAACTTTATCCCGTTACCTGGATCGCGGGTAAAGTTCGGAGTTAATAACCTTCCCTTAACCACCGGAATAAATTAATTTGCGACACGAAAATAACAATAGTTCCAGCGGCTTCCAGTTCGGGTAAGTGGCTACATAATTACGGCTACGAGGGAACATATACGAGTATGTAGGAGCCGACGGCATAAGTCATTCCCTGGTTACGTGGAGATGCGTTACACCCAGCTGGCGAGAGGTGCTCAATATACCCGAGGAATAAGCAGAAATATTTTGATTATTTTTTTTATTTTTTTTATTGAGGGTAACAAACAGCAAATAAAGTATATAAATACAAACACACAGAGACAACAAAACAAGGCCTATTACATGCTATCACAAATATTATATTATAACAACTGACATAAGAAGAATAAAATAACATTTTAATAAGTTAAAGAGAAAACTAGTAGTACTAGTAATACCATCATAAAACAACTACCAAATCACATTCCAACAATGTTTCCTATAGACGTAAGAGGAATAGCCATTAGAGCTGAACCTCTGTAAGCCAGAAGATCCAAGTCCAAGTCCAAGTGGTTCGACTTAAGAAAGACAAGATACTCCGATCAATAGAATTTGCCCTCAGAGCGTACTTAATGTGAAAGAAGCCGATCTCTGAGGAGATCGTGTTATGCTCTTCCAATCGGTATCATCAGAGGTAGGTTGGTTTTGGCTTCCGATGGGTAAAACAATATATGCTGACGCTGTCGGAGATATCTGCCAGGAACCAAAAAAAACAACACCCCCCAGCACGGCTGAGTTCTCGAAATTATTAACTTATACTAATATCAAAATAACTTACTAACTAACCAACATGCCGTCTCCCCGAAAGGGTAGGCAGGAAGAATGTATCTCCACACTGTTTTTTCTTGACATTGCTATTGTTCCTCAACATGCATACATCGTGTCATATGCATACACGTCGTTTCTACGACTCCTCACATGGCCGACATTCATCATTTGATTTATTTGATCGTGCCATGTTCTGATTTATTTGATCGTGCAATATTTGATTTATTTGATCGTGCCATCTTCCTCTGTTTCTTTTTTCGTTTACATCGTTAACATATAATTTTTACCATTCTTTCTTCATTAAACCATCATAATGATATTTTCATAATTTTGTTCATTACACTTTCATTCGCACTGCATTCACTTCTTATATTTTTATTCGACACTCGATCATACACAATTTTCTATTCTACTGCAAATCTTATTCTACTGCATTTATCGTTTTTTTCATCCTTCTTTTGCCCATCCTTCACTTCCATACATAAGGGGTCGGTACAAGAATACCATTGTAGCTATTTTGAGTAGGATTGATTCGAAATATAAAAAAGTTGAAAAACTCAAATAAAATTATGACTTTTTTCACTCGAATAAATTGACATCTCCTCATAACTCACCTGACTCTTATAATTGGTTTCTCGAGAATACACGCTTCCCCACAGGACGCAGTCACACGAGGTGTGTGTACTAAGGTTTCTTAAATATCAATTATTCACGTTATGGAGTTATTTCAACGCCCCCAGAAAGGGTTGAGTTTAACTACCAAATATAGTTAGAGGTTTCTAATATAATTTTAACGCCTGTTATTTATTGAGATAATCTTAGATCGTGTCTGATTATAGCTCAGTTTGCAATGGTTAAACGCATACCATAAAATACGAGTACTTCTATTGTTAGTTTTCAATACCTAAATAAAAATATATATCGGATTTATGATATATTTTGGATTTATTTCAGATACATTTTTTTTTCCAAAATCTATAATATTTAATGAAAACGGTGTTGGGAACTTGTGATTTGTATAAGTAGTATAGTTTTTTAGATTCTACGAGTATTAATAAAAATCAATAAACTACAAATTTTAATGGATTTCGTTTTATCGGTTTCGGCAGCTCGCTGCCATCTTCATCACCAGAAGATGGCAGTGATGTGCCGAAACCGGTCGAAAATACAAACATCAGAGGATTTTAACTAAATTTAAAAAAGATTCTTAAATTTTTTTTTATTTTCATATTTACAAAGAACTTCTACAATGAAATTTCAAATAACAACATTAAAGATTTTGTTTTTGTAAATATTGAAATCGGAGCTAACAGAATTTTTTTAAACAACAACAACAAACCATCACGCCGTTTCCCCGCAAGGGTAGGCAGAGAGAGTGGACCGCCACACTACTCTATCCTGACATACCTCTCTAGCTTCCTCCACATTCATACAGCGAGTCATACACGCACGTCGATTCTTCCGGTTTCTGACATGACCAACCTTTGAAATTTGATTAATTTGGTCATGCCATGTTTTCCTCGGTCTACCTCGACTCCGCACTCCATTTTCATCGTTAACGTACACTTTTTTAACCATTCTTTCTTCACCCATGGGCTCCATATGTCCGAACCAATGCAGCGATCCTTTCATAATTTTGTTCATAATACCTTCTTTCGCTCTACATTCCTTTCTAATATCAGCATTTGTGATTATGTCGTACATCGTTCTACCACACATACGTCTTAGGGACCTCATCTCTGCCGCATTTATTATGCTCTCATCTTTCTTCTGCCAGTTCCAATTTTTTTTAAATATGTTTGTTTATTTCAATGTTGAAAACATATCCTCGTATGATATTATTGAAACAATTTTTTGCTTTTTCTATTCATAAAAGTTAAAATAAAAAGAGCGTCTAGTTTTTTTTCTAAACGCACTGTCACTCACACCATTGCAAACATTCTCCCCGAAGCGGATGGAGTCTACCATAGAGTTGCCAGTAGTGTCATTATATGATACCATTTTTATTCAATTTCTCTTCATGTCCTGGTACTTATGCATGCACAATCTGGCACCTGATTTACGACCTCCCTAATAGCTGGGGTCAACTGCTCGCATATATCAATCTTCGGTTTTCCGTCAGAAATGTTAACGGGGGGACAAAATATATTATTCAAAACAGTGTCGAAGCTGAAAACGACAAAAAGCGGCAGAAAAATATGATCACATAAAAGGCATTGAAATAAAATCTTTCATTCTTAATTTTGTAAGGCGACCCATAATATAATACAAATAATCTTTCACGAGTTGTTATTGTTCTATTTAATGGGTGAAATGGCTATCCATAATACTTCATGATCCCACGACATTTCTGTTAGGAATACTTGGAACCCATTCATTACACCTTCGAAGAGATGGGCATCTCATTACCCATTTATTTAAATTAATCAGGGGATATTTCGAGAACTCGGCCGTGCTAGAGGATGTTGGTCTTTTTGTCCTTGATAGATTTCTCCGACAGCGACAGCATAGATTGTTTTACCTACCGGCCACCAGAACCAATCTGCCTCTGGTGACACCGGTGGGAAGAGCAATTAGTCCTTCATATTAGTGAAGGTACGTTCAGGAGACAAATACTGTTGACTTTAGAAAATATCTTGTCTTCCTAATGTCGAACCATCTCTAATGCGTTCCTGATACTATGTTGTATTTTTATAATATTTTATCTTTACTCAATAGATGCCTTAAACATTTTCCTGTTTGTAATGTCTTTTGAGTTAATAAACTGATTTGATTTATGCCTAAAAATATTAACACTTCCTCTGCTAAATCAATATCTCAAAGAAACTAAATATTTTAAGAAAACGACGTATTTCACCATAATAGGGCAATATCAAACGATATCATTGTAATGCCTTAGTAAGACAAAACATGTAACTAACTAACCATTACGATATCTTCCGAAGGAGTGGCAGAAGAAATAGACCACCACACCGTTCTTTTCTGACATACTTTCTTGACATTCATACATCGTGCCATGCACCCACGTCGATTTGTCCGACTCCTCGTGTGTCCGACATTTAACATTTGATTGATTCACCGTGCCACGTTTTTCTCGGTCTTCCCCTATGTCTTGTTCCGTTTACGTCGTTTACATATTCTCTCTTTATCATTCTTTCTTTCCATGAGTCCGACCATCTTAATAATTATTTCATCATCTTGTTGATCACGCTTTCATGCGCAATGAAATCACTTCGTATATTTGCAATTGACACTATCATATATAGATTAACCCTTAACGTACCGTGTTCAAAACAAAACGCTCGCTCCCATGTGGTCAATTCAGTTTACCGCTAACTTTATCTAAATATCAAGCATATGACTCGATGAATCAAAATTTAATTTATGTCATCTTGTAGGGAATTTCATTAGGAATAGAACGATATCTATAACATACATGGATTATTTGAAAAACATATCATTATTAATTTTTTTCTGGAACCATGCGATTTCTGATATGGAATGCGTCACAGCATACGAGCAACTGACACCAAGTATAAACTTGTCTCGCCCCGCCGCGCCACGCCGCGGCCGGGCGAGACTTTACGAGATTTTACGTATGATAAAGGCACCTAGGCAAAATGTATAGTACGTTCAAGACAACGAGTACGTATTAATATTTGTCTCTTTTGGTAAAGTGTTAATATTTTCACAGTTCTGATATTATTAAGTTGCGAGCTGCGTTTCCGTCCACAGTCGGTATTATTACGTACCTATGAGAAAAGGCCAAACATATAATTTATAATACGTTCAAAACAGCGAGTAAATATTTGTCACTTTTGATAAAGTTGTAAATATTAGCAAAACAAATTCTACCTTAATACGAATGAAGGTGAGGGCAGTCTTAGAAAATTTTTTTTTTTGGGATGAAGGAAGTAATTTTTTGCTTTTTTTTTATAACGAAATATTGAGAACATTTCAATGGAGGATTACAATTTTTTTTATAATATTAGGGTCCATAGGTTTTAAGAAAATCAACTTTAAATTGGCAGTGGAAACTCAATTGACCTATGGCAACGCGACGCTTAACAGACATTCAGATCTTTTTTCTACCTCATTTATTCTATTTTCATCCTTCTTTAGCCAGTTCCATGTTTATTTTTTCTGTACATAAAGATTGGTCCAATCATTGTGCACTGCTACCTTAGCTTTTTTGGAGTTTTTCACACGAATCGTGTACCACTTTAAAAATGGTAATTTCCATAAAATATTACTTTTTCTTAAATTTAAGTATTAAATATGTAATTTGAAGTCATTGTTCTAGCAACAATAGATCAAATATTTTTGTGAATGTATACTTATACTTGTATACGAAATCCTGGATTTTCACCAAAGGGTGGTTAATTCAAATTTAATTGTATCTCAATAGAGACGAAGACGCAAACTGGAAACTGAATATGGATGATCAAGGTGTTTACAGGACTTATGACCTGTCATTGGTTGGGTTAAGCGCACGCTTTATGTAATTACAACATTCCCCATTCCACCTTTGTTATTATGATCATGCATGACAAATTTTGGAAGCTGTATATATACTTCAAATCCATATCTATCTTCACGTGTCAGTTTTAATTGGCCATCTATGTAAATTTGATTACACTTGTGAATTTTTTCAAGATTAACTTATATAATCCATCTACTAACGCCATCTATGGAGAATGATTTTCAGCATTTAGCAAACTACCTTATTAACACAATGCAAAGGCTGTCGCCTATTAACGTATTGTTAGAAGCCGCCAGGAGTATTATTCCATTCTATATGCTAAAGAATTTTGTCAATGCCAACTTTTGCCATATGTAATACTATTATTGCTCGTATTATTTCTGATAATACATGTTTCATTTATTATTCGTACAATTGAATTATCAGTGTTTCTATGTACCGAAGTTAAAATTAGAAAATTAAAATTACTGAACCGGAACTGCTCTCGAAACAGGTGTGTGTCACAAAAGGACGGTCTGGGACATAATGCATTTTTTAATCTGCAAAAGAAGTAACTAATGCTCACAATATTTCATAATGGAGCCCGAATGTAGAGTTCCGCGAGGGTGATTGATGGAACAGAAGATTGGACGGAGCTAAGGGTTGCAGAAGGGTGACGGAAGAAAGATAAAAGTGTATTCGAACAGACTCCGCTGCGTGAACTTAATGTTTTATTAATGATTCTATACATACAAGTGCATTTGGTATATAAAGAAACTACGATGATACATGTACCTACCTATATCCAAGTAGGTGATTCAGAATCCTCTATTCATTTTTTATGCTCCAAATTGCAGTACCGAATCACTTCGAAACTATCATTTATTAAAAGCGATTAATGTTCTTAGTAATTTGGCTTCCAAAATCGTTATTTTAAGATGTAACTACAACGAATTTGTAAACAGTAATAACGGGAACAAACAATACGTATTATTTCTTCTAACATATCGCACGCTTAATAGTAAACTGACCGATTATGGTTTAGGTCATAATTGAGTTAACATTAGACAGAGGCTTGTGTTAAAGCTATCCATCTATTTTTCACAATGTTAACGCTATCCATTCGTACGTACGATAATCGTTCACAATGTTAACGCTATCCATTCGTACGTGTTTTTCGACTGTTTTTGTTAAAACACCGACTCATGTCAGATTGCGCTTTGCTTGCTTTTTTGAGTTAAGCCAGTGTTCCATTAAGCGTGCGATATATTCACCATTATATATTATTTTCTTTATATTTAACAAATTTTTCTTTTTTTGCATTCAAATTAAATAAAATTAATACAAACACGTGTCAGGACACAGAATCCCTTCATCAGTGTAATTAAAAATGTGCATAACAAATATTTAAACAAATTTTATCATGAATTGGCTTCTGTGTCCCGAAACAGATTTGTAATTTCATTTCATTTTATTTGTATGAAAATTTTATTGTCACGTGAATTCTTCACCAGACCAAAGACAGTGTGACAATCACACTGCCATCGCCGGGAATCGAACCCGGTAAGATAATATAATATATTCACATACAAATAATTTAACGAATATGCTAGTGAAATTCTATTTTAATATTTTTATGGCTTATGCGGCTATTATAAATTTATATTATCTTTTGGCGATGAGGTTCGCAACCCATCACACCGCGTCTCCCGCGGAGCGAAAAGAGAAGGATGGAGTGCCACATCGGTTAAAATGTGACAGTAGCGTACTTTCTGCCTAGCCTTTCGGGGAGACGGCGTGATGGTTAGTTAGTTAGTTAGTTTTATTATAGTAAAATAAACTCTTGTACCTAAGAAAGCTTCAATTATTATATTAAAAAAATAAGAAGTCGTCTTGTAATTTCACGAAAGAAACAAGTATCTTAAACAAAAAAAAATGTGTACCCTAGTAAGTGTTTGAATCGTTACAATAATTTAACCACCAACTTAAAAATTAGTGACGCGAAAAAGTTTCAAACAAACACTGGGCAATTACCTCTTGAATATTGTGCGTTAAATTTTCTAAACACCCGCCCAGCAAGTTTTGGGGTGCTTGCATAAATTAACCGAAAGTTTTTCTTGCCGCTGTCCCGCCAATTTATTATATTTCCCACCCCGGCCGCCGAGATTAAAGGCATTATCTTCATTGGGTTGCAGTACAAAGCGCCCACGATACTATTTAGAGGAAAATACGACGCACTTAGACTTGGTTGCGAGTATTATTTGCTCTTATATCTGCCGGCTTTGTTTTGTACTAACGCCGTGCGATCTAGTCCGTTATATTATTTAGGCATAATTAAAACACATAACTCGGGCGGCCGCCTTACTAAATACCGGAGATTACTGAGAACTGATGGAAGATAGAAATTTATTCAATTCCATTAGCAATAACTTTGTTTTTATGGGTTTTTTATGGGGACCAGAATGTCATACAGAAGATGAAATTATTCTCATTGCATAAAAGAAAACATTACATAAAAATAAATTAATGCAATAATTGTAATATGATCATTAAATATATTTATTTTCCCCATAAGTTTAAATAACTCCTTATGGAACCGACATACCTGTATGTATAAACAAATATTTTTTATATAATAATTAAATAAAACGATGTTTTTTAACTACTTCCACTTTTGTTTTTATTTAGACAGCGACCGGTTTCGCCAGGTTCGCTGGCATCGACAGACTGGTCTTTATTAATTATTATTTAAAATGAGCTTCCATCAAGAGATTTCAGTAAAATCAAATATGTTTACACATCATCTTCTTCTTCCTCAGCCTATTCCCGTCCACTCCTGGACAAAGGCCTCCTCCATTCGCTTCCATGTCACTCTGTCCTGTGCAGACTGCATCCAGGTTATTCCGACGTGTCTGTTCAGATCATTCTTCCACCGCAGTTGCGGTCGCCCTGCACTTCTCTTTGCCGTCCAGTCTCCAAGTCACTTGTCCACTTTTCGTCTGAGCTTCTGGCTACGTGACCTGCCCATTGCCATTTTAGAGTCGCCATCCAGGGGATGATGTCAGTGACCTTTGTTTTTTCTTGACTCTGTCTCTTAGGCTTATTCCTAACATGGCTCTTTCCATTTTTATGCATACCTTTATCTAATTACATACAGGTATCATAATCATAAGGGCTAGAAATTGACATGAAAATCATATTTTTCCCTAGGTTTTGAGATTTACACTTAGTATATACGAGGAAAATTAATAAGTAAAAACACATTTTATCAGTTGAAATTGTTTATTCATATTTTATGATCATAATAATCGAAAAATCAAATTTCATAAATACGTCTTAAAACACATAAAACTATGTTTGTACGGAGTAGGCTTGGAAGTTTGTTAGTTTCACAAAAATTAGTTCTACTGAAAAAAAATTAACAAATACATTCAATACTCAAATAAATCGAAAATGTTTATATAAACATATTTTTCACATAAAGTAATGAGCTCATGGTCATAGACAAAAAAAAATGCTTGTAAAAGGACTTAAAACCGCAACCCTCACAATCCTTGTGCAGTGTTTACTGATTTAAGCTACACGAGAATGCTTTTTTACATTAAAAAATATATATATTCTCGGTTAAGCTTAATTGGTAATAAGCGATGCGCCTGGATAGCAATTGTGGAATACTGTTAGAAATATGAATTTTCTTTACACTTTGAATGTAGTCATTTTATTTGATGAAATATAGAGAGTAAATTCAAACATGATTGTAGGTAATATAATTTCAAAACAAATAGAAAATATTTTTTTGGTTAGTTAATAGTAAACACCTACATTTATATTTTGTGCCATAGTGACAGCATACAAATAAAAATATCATATATGTGATGAACTAGGTGAGAAAAGGCAAGAAAACATATGGTATTTCAGTGTGAATTTAACAAGTGTTTTATTATTTTTTTATTTTTCGTACACTTATTATGTCTGAATTTTTTTATTGCATTTGATACATAGATAAAATAACAGAGAAGCTACTGATTCAAAATGATAGACAAATAATATAAAATTAAAACAATATAAACAAATGAATTTGAATAACAAGTCATCAATATTTATTGTGTATAATATTACCTTTATTTTTGTGAAATGGCTTTTAATTTAAGTTTACATAAAATATATTTAAAAACATTAAAACAAAAATTGTATTAAGATTTATGATCAATTGAATGCGAATTAAATGGGTAAAATAGAAAATGAAAAATGTTGTAACTGGGGTAGTTTTCAAAATACAGAGTCATTTTGCGAGAGATTCAGGGGAGAATCGGTCTTGGGTGGGCGGCATATGGCAATCTGAAGAAGTTCTTTGATAGTAACATTTCCCAATGTCCGAAACGCAAAATGTATGATCAATGCGTACTTCCAGTACTGACATATGGGTCAGAAACGGTAACCCTCACCAAGTCAACCATAAGGAGACTCTGTGTAGCACAGAGGAAACACGAAAGAGCAATATGTAAGACTCTCAGACCGGATAAGAAATGCTGAAATACGTAAAAGGTCGGGAGTAACAAATGTCATTGAAAGCGTAGCCAAGCTTAAATGGTCATTTGCGGGACATGTTGCCAGATTGGTAGACGATAGATGGACCAGAAGGGTAGTGGAGTGGAACCCCGCGAAGATAAAAGAAACAGAGGGAGACCCCCCACACGATTGTCCGATGACATTAGAAGAATTGCTGGCGATTAGATACGAAAGGCGCAAGACAGGAATACGTGGAGAAGTATGGGGAAGGCTTATGTCCAACAGTGGACGACAACGGGTGTTTAAGTAAGTCATTTTGCAGATTTTAATATTTATTTTTATCTTAAGTATTCAGAAATCGAATATATAAGAGGGGGCATAACATATGGAATTACATGGCCATGATTTGAGAAAATGTAAGTATCAAAGTAAAGTATAGAAGAAGAAAAAAATCAAGTGTGTCGCAGAGTCTCAGAGATCAATATATTTTAAGAAACGAAACTTGCCTTGCATCACGCAATCACGTAAAAATAATGTGAGAGTTTTGTATCGTTTTAAAATAATATTGTATATTACAGAAGAACGTCGTTTATCCGGACTAATTGGGACCGGAGGTGTTCCGGATACCGATTTTTCCACATAATCAAACAGGCGCTAATTATTTTAACAAAATAAGGTGTAAATCGATTTTTTTTCTCGGCTCATTTATTGATTATGAAATTACATATTTTACTGCAAAAACAAGTATGTATGTAGTACATGTACATAAAAAGGCTTACATTACTCTACAGTACTGGAAAAATAATCAGAGATTTGTTTTAACAAGATTTCCTTTTCTTTTTTTTTGCGCTTCATCATCTTGACTTGTCCGGATAATTGAGGTTCATATAACTAACGTCCAGATAAACGACGTTCTACTGTTTTAACTAATTTGAAAAAAAGTTTGTTGTGATGAGAGATCTGCAAGTGTTGCTCTCTGGGTAGCATCACCATTAAACAAATCAAAGAGTTTATATATCTGGGCAGCAAAATAGCTTGACACTCAAAGGCATAAATAGTAAGCAAGATGCAGCAAGCCTGAATATCCTTTAATAATAATAAAACAATGTTAATATTGGGGTTAGGAAATATCTAATCAAGACCACTGTCTTGAGTGTGCTGCTGTAAGGATGAGAAGCATGGACAATTTCCCAGAGCGAGTGCAGACGTCTTGCTGCTCTTGAAATGAGGTGCTACAAATGCATGATGGGAATCTATTAATCGGAACAAATCCAAAACAGCGAGGTATTGAGATGAAGCTGTAAAAGCTACATAGAGATGAAAAGACTGGCTGGAGACAGGGCTGAGTGGAGAGAACAAGTATCAATCTCCAGGTATGTAACCAAGAAACATAATTAATTTGTGTAACATTTGAGTTATCTTTGATAAAAAAAGTAAACATTTTTTATCCACTATTTAAAACTTATAGTTCAATAAATGTCAAGAAAATTGTTTGAATTCAAAAATGTTTAAATAAAATATGTATAATATTAAAGAAAAATTATAACTACTAATAAAAGCAATTTGTTCAAACTCTATAATCATTTTTAAAACAATATCTCTCTAAATATAAATTTTAAAACAAAATCTTGAGAAACACAACTAAAATAAATACCCGAGTTTAAATTTAAAATCGATATTTAAAGTTTTAATAAATTAATGATTGACAACCAGAAAACATTAAATAAATCAATACATACAACAATGTGTCCATAACTTATTTTTCAACAAAAAGGTATATTTTTTAAATATAAATGAAAATCTATACATTGCTATTGTAAAATCTTACATAAAAATTAAATAAAGGTAAATAATAAATCTGACCTTATTTAATAATTAATTATATTTGTTTATCAACCTCTTTGAGGCACAGGGGGACCAGAAAGTCTTCTCAAAGGCTATGTTTGAACATTTTAGGAAGACTCACGTAAGAACACTTCAAAACCAAAATATCTATCAATTATTCTGTCATGGTCTTAACAATGGATTATTACTTAGTTTCACTAAAAATATGTACAAAAACAAATGACTTTTGAGAACTATTATATGTCTCCTACATAGGACCAGGGATTCAATAATGATTTAGATGTAAAGAAATATAACATTTTTTATATTAATTAAAATAATTGTATGTTTCGTGAACAATTTTTAATTCCAAAATATGTTTTAAAAAGATAGCCGCAGAGCAATGAAATTGGAAAATAATGCACAAGTTAGCACCAGATTATTTTTTTAAATTTATATTAAATTATTACGGAGCACCGATTTGTACCAGAAACATAACCTATTCTCCGCGATCTGCTAAATAATCTCCATTTACCATATATATTTTTTAAATGTTGATATCCTTAAACAACCACAGGATTTATAATATTTGAAATCCCAAGACATTACAAATTAGTGCAAAAGATCAATTTTAATTCAAAATATTTTAGTTAAAAATGAAAACAAATCTTTGTTATCTAACTATCGATGTTGTTAATTGAAAATTCTTGAGATAAGTTCATTGATAATAAAAAATACTCATATTTACATATTTTTTTAATTATTTTTATAGTTTATATTCAGTTTTATTCCACTTGTATTTTACTTTTGACAGGTTTGACCAGAAGATGGCAGCGAACTACCAAAATCAGTTGAAATTAAATAAAAAGAAGGGAAATTAAACTAAATTTATATAATACAAAATAATTGTTATTATTACAGTAACACTCACGATTTTTCAGGATGGATGGTGAAAAAAAATCCCGTATAATCGATTAATCCAAAAATTTAATACCGTATAATCGGTTAATCCGAAAACGTGAAAAAATCTAAAAGAGAATTTTAAAACTTGCATATACCTACGTGCTTAGTGAGACGCACATATTGACAGCATCACACTTTTTGACCGGCTTCCTTCATTTTTGGCCATGAATTGAAATTTGTCGGATACCGTGTCTCTGTTTAAAGCGTGTCAACCATCCAGCAGACGCATTGAAATTGCCTTGTGAATTCATTGAAAAAGTGTTTGATTAACGAAAAATGTTTTATGAGTATGAACTATGCTGCGGGTGCTTTATTGCAAACTGGAAACTTTATGACACGACTATAGAGCCACAAACTTATGTTGGCGGTGGCGCAAATGTGAACTAAACACCCAATGTCATTGTGACAGAATTGAGTTTTTGTTTGCATTATATTGTAAAATTTGTGTTTTTAAAAATACTTTTTCTATGAATCTAGTGTCCCAGATAATCCTCCTATTGGTTAACGCTACCCCGGAAAATTGGGAATGTACTATATGTCAAATAATGCAATCAAATAATACAAATAAAAATATAAAAATAGTATATACCTAGTATGAATGATGAAGCATAATTGCTCAATCAATCTGTAAATGATAGGAGTAAAATTTTAAATTATACAAATTAATAATAAATGTCACTTTTACATAAGGGTGACATCTGTGGAAGGATATGTGAATAATTATAAAACCTTATAGGTTATGGTATTATTCAGCAGATCACTGATATTGAAATTTTATATATTAAAACTAAAAAAAAATATTTAAAATATTAGCACATTCATACATCATTTGTAAATAACAGTACGCATGTTTAATGTTTAGTAACATTAATATATTACTTTCAACGTAAGAAATTAGTTGACCTTACATGAATTATCGAAGCTTTTAAAAAGCTTGTTAAATTGAAATTATTTATTAACGGTATTATTACGAATCTCAAAGAAAATCTTAAATAGAATATTTATTTTTAAAACTAATAATTCAGAACAAAACAACTACTATTTTTGTTAATGTACGTTAAAATCCCACTACGGTATTCAGACGGTTATTTAAATATTTTTTTAAATGCAATTATAATCAGGAAAAAGCAAAGTCAATTATTATACAAAAGAAACATATTCATAGATATTTGATAGTATGTGTCTTCTGTAACACTAATATGTTACAGACAAAGTGTTAAATATTGATAATGTATACATTAACTGGCCTAAATTGATAATGTATATGTATGCACCAACTATGTGTTTTAGTTAAAGTGTGCATTGTTGCATTTTGTATCACTAGATAATGTATGATTTAACTGGTAAGTGTGTGAACTCGCCGATGTAAAATGGTCACACAGTGAACAAACAAGATCTGTCAGACGGACGTGTTTGACAACTAACCTAATAAGAGCAAATTGGAAAATTATCCCAACACACTTTTTTTTTTAAATCTAACACCAAAGATTTAAATCAATGATATTAGAATTTATTTTACAATCTTCAATGTGTAATCATTATTATGAAGAAGGAATCTGGTCGTGTCCAGGCTCAATCCCAAGTCCCCTGGATCAGGAGCCAAGCGTTCTATCCCCCAGACCACCACCCGAGACATTAACAGTTCTAATTGGCGGTGCAGTCCATTATCCTTTACGCTGCACCAGTGTGGACATGCGCCCTAAAATACAAATACTACGAAAACATGGTTCTCAGAGGCCAAAGAATGCTGGCACTAAGGACATGCTGTGCATACAGGACCACGTCGATAGGTGCGGAGCGGGGCTGGTGCCAATCAATCTACTGGCAGAGGAGCGAAACAGGCTTTATAGAACGAATAAAACTTTTGACGGAGACACGAAAAAGATAGAAAGAGAGAGGACCCTACAGGCCTGGCAAGAGTCGTGGGACTCATCCACAAGGGGCAGATGGACCCACAGACTCATAAAGAACATTAGAAACTGGATCGAAAGGCCCCAGGGAGAGGTGACTTTTCACATGACCCAGTTTCTCACCGGAAAGGCAAGTTCAGAAGAGTGCATATACTGCGGGGAGGGTACAGACGGCGCAGAACACACAATCTTTAAATGGTCCAGATGGCAACAAGAAAGAGTAAATTTGGAGAGCAGGATTAGCCCAACAGGACTGTCACCAGACCATGGCAACTCCAGTGTACCGTATGTTAGGTGGACATTTTGAAAACTTTGACAGACACCGAACCGTGAATGAACACAACAACTAGTTAGAGTTTTTACAATTTTTTTGTATATATGGTATATCTCATAAGTAGTACAGTAAATGTTTTCATTATCAAAAAATCTACACTTTGTAATATATATAACTCATGACACTGATGTCTCGTGCATTTAGGATTATTACAAGATGGTTTAGCAAATCAGCAATGCTTCTAATGTAGACAATTCTGTGTACTATAGTTATTAAAAGTTTAAAAGAGATAATATGGGACTGGGAAATATATTTTATGAGTAAAAACCAACGCACACCATAGCAGAATTTCAACATAGGTACATAACCAATTAATATACACAGTATATAAAAACATTCAACGACAACAGTAAATTTCTGGGTTATTAAAAATAAATGTTAATGCTCTAGCATATATGAACATGTATTAGGCCATTTTTATTAACAATGATTTGATTAAAATATTAATAATATACAAACATTTGTGCCAAAACATATCAGTCTAGTCTAAGGCACCATCGAAATTAACATTTTTAATGAAAATTATTATATTTTATTTACACAACTCTCCTATCATAAAGGATGGCAAGCCTACAAAAAAATATAGCAGATTTAATTTCGTTTACATAAAAAAATCCGTCAAACTTATAATTGGATAAAAATTTTAATCATTTCATATTTTCAGTTTGTGTTTATTTTCGTTAATTATTCTACTATGCAAATATGTTAGTGAGCTAAAATAATATTTATTTATTGTCATAAATCTCTTGGTAGTATTCATATGTTTTATTATCAAAAATTATTTTTATTGATGTGCTAAAAAGGAAGTTATTACCTCGTTAGTTGCCTCTAACCCCAATCGGGGTTCTTCGGCTACTCAACCGAAGCGCCACGAACCCCGATCGGGGTTATTCTGCTACTCAACCGAAGCGCCACAAACCCCGATCGGGGTTGTCGATGAAGTAAATTGCGTATCCAGCAGTATTTCAACGGTGTTTGCGTTGAACGGTTGCGGAATATATCGGCAGTCAACGAGTTAATTCCAATAACTAAATAACAAAACTGATCAAAATAAATTCATAAAATTTTAGGTCACGATTAACACAAAATGTTCAGTTATGACTTTTGAATCTACACCATTCCACTTTAACACATCAATTAAAATAAAAAACTGTTCTATTTTTAAATTCAAAAACATAATGAAAATGTTCAGCACGCAATAAAGAGGTATAAAATAAAAATAATTGCAAAATTGGTTACCAAAAATTATTTTTTATTGCAGACTACACCATCCTCTTAACAGTCATAGATTTATGATTCCGCTACCGCTGTAATCCTCAGGGCTCTCGTCCTGGCTGGAGGTGTCGTGCGAGTCCCCGGGGCGAGGAACGGCAGGGGCCCCGTTGAGGGGCGGGCCAGCGGCTGCAGAGCACTTCTGGCACTCTACCACTACCATGGTGCTGGCGGGGTCAGTGTCCAGCTCGCTGCAACTCTCCCTCTGCTGTCCGCCCTTGGATAATCCTAATTTGTTAGGCTTGTTTGTGTACCTGTGCTCAACGAGCGCCCGCCATATGCGCAGTTCCACTCCACCCCTAAAAAAAATTAAAAACATCAGACTAAAATATGAAATCATCGTGAATAGTGTCATCATCAAATTAAATCGTTCATTGTTGAATTGAGTTATGAACAATTTGAAAAATTACTTAATAACTAATAATTACGAACAACAAAAGAGGCATAAGAAGACCACAAAAAAGGTGGACAGGTGAAACGACCTCGTGGCCGAATGGTAAGTGCATTGACTGCCACCCAGAAGGTTCCGGGTTCGATTCCCGGCGAGGGCAGTGTGATTGTCACACTGTCTTTGGTCTGGTGTAGAATTCACGTGCCAATAAAATGGCGATAGATTAGCTACCTACCACATGTCAAGAGAATCATTCTGATAGCTATAACCTTTACATCGATTTGGCTCATGCTGTCATGATGTTAATAGCTATTCAATAAAATAATAATAATAATATTATCTAACTTACGAGTTGTAGGTGGCAACAGTTAGCCCAAGATAGAACTACATCATTTTATCACAAATAGGGATCTCATCTCTACCGCATTTATTCTGCTCTCATCCTTATTCTGCTAGTTTCACGCTTCGCTTCATGTTAAACTAAAGGAAATTTTTGAAAAACATTTATAAAAAATCATTATTATTCACCTAAGCTGCATCCGCTTAAGATCCTCTCTCTGGGTGTGGGAGAGGAAGTCTTCCAGGGTGTACTCCTCTGCGGTGATGATGTCAATAGCCTGCTGATGGACCCCCTGCTCCCTCAACCACTCCTGCAATTTTTCATCTCTGTGCGGTTTGTAGACATTATCTTCTACAGAATTGGAGGTGCTGTATTTTCCGGGTCTAGAAATCATTTCACATAATATATAAGACAAATAAAGAATTTAACTTTTTTTTTTTTTTTTTAACCCAATCAGCCACAAATGTGATATTACCAATATATTCAATTTTGTTTTGTGTTGTAAATTCATATTTGAAATAAATTAAGAACTCTTTACATAAGAATAAACACAACAAACGACTTGATTTATTTATTTTACATAATTCACTTGTAAACATAGTTCTTGTTCAGTGTACACTTTAACAAATAATACAGGATCTGGGAGATACATATGTGGTTTCAATAGGACGGTGCTACGGCCCATACTGCTTGAGTTTCGATGACAAAACTGCGACAGATGTTCCCTGCGCGCCTCGTCTCTCTGAGGGGTGACGTGGGATGGCCTTTTAAGCATTTGCGACTTTTTCCTGTGGGGCTATCTGAAGGAAAAAGTTTTTAAACATCGACCTCACACCTTGGAAGAACATAAGGATCGAATTCGGGAGGAATTCGCCGCTATGCCCATCGAGATGTGCCAAAATGCAGCCGAAAACTTCAGAAATCGCCTTCATCAATGTATCGCTGCTGGGGGCCATCATCTTTCTGATGTCATCTTCGAGACTTGATGTGTAAAAGGCCATGATGTACCAAATAAATTAAAATTAATCTCATTTCTGTAAGTGGCGCGGTTTTTTATTAAGAGCCCTTAAAACTGCACCGTCTGTTTTGCCGGACCTTGTATCATAAAATTGTTTATACACCAAATGAAAGGGGCAAAGTAGAGGATTGTAGTTCAGAGACAGAGGGAGCTTGAGGTTGTAAGGGATCTTAGGGCATTGTAAATTGGAAAATGTGGGTGATGGACCGAGTGGCAAAAAATTCTGGAAGAAGTCAAGGGTCATAGTGGGCTGTGGCGTCAATGATGATAATGATTATAAAGGAACAAAATTCGTAAAAATAATATAGATGAAATTAAAACTTACTCCTTTCTTGTGTGCATATCCATCTGCGTCAGCTGTTGGCAGATCTCTGTCATCAGCTGAAATCTGGACTTATGCTCCTCGAGTACCTGCTTTAATAGCAGCTGATAAGCTTGCTCACTAGCTATCATCTCCTGAGTCAACCTAAAAATGAAAGGTCGAGTTAGGTTAGAACTACAGTAGAACAAGGTTTATCAAGACGTCAGTTAACCGGAACGTCAATTATCCAGACAAGCCGAGATGATGAAGCGTTCTGTACCGTGACCTACGCTATCATGGTTTGAAAGCAGCTTAACTCAATTGCTTTTATTAAAACAAAACCCCAATTTAGCTGCACAAAAAGACTTGGTCAAAATTATTTATTTACTGATTATTTTTCCAGTACTGTAATGTAAGACTTTTTATGTACATGTACTACATACATACTTGTTTCTGCAGTTAAATTTGTAATTTCATAATCAATAAATGAGCCGAGGAGGAAACTGGATTTACACCTTATTTTGCTAAAAGAATTAGTGGCTGTTTGATTATCCAGAAAAATCGGTATCCGGAACACCTTCGGTCCCAATTAGTCCAGATAAATGACGTTCTACTGTATTTGTATTGTAGAAGAGGCAAGTATTTTTTGTTTTTTTTTACAATAGAGTTTCAAAAAGGAGTATTATAAAAATTAAATAAAATGAATGAGTTTAGTTAGTTTTTTTAGCCTCTCAAGATAAGATGTGATACTTAGTTAATTAATCAACATATACAATTCATATGACATAATTTCCCAACCTGGCATTTTCCACCCTTAGCTGTTGAATGGTCTGGTTCTCAGTGAAGGCGCCTCTAAGGAAGCTGGTGTTGGTGTTGTTGGAGCGGACGGAGGGGCAATCATCTCGGTTGCCGACACTTTTAACTGGCGCTCCCCCCTCCTCTCGTGCTGCCATGATGCGCTCCTGGCCCGCCAAGTTGGCCCCTAGCTCTGAAAAAGAAGATAAAGTGTATAAATAAATATTGTTGTCCTGAAAAATTGATCAACGCTTTGACTAACACGTGAACGGCACTTATATCAATAATATAAGATATGCTGATGACATGATCTTGGCTGATAAAAATTCCAATCTTCAAGATTTCTTTATTAAAACTAATGGTGCAGGAGGGGAATTGGGCTTGAATATAAATACCAAAAAGACAAAGTAAATGGCATTTGGCAGGCAGACTATTCTAGCATGACGTTCCGACTAAGGAATGAATTTTTGGAGACGGTAGAATAATTCAAATACCTGGGCAGTACAATTACTAAGTCGGCAGACCCACATGTGGAGTTAAAATGCAGGATTGAAATGGCCCGTAGTACATTTAACAAAATGATAACAATATTCTGCAAACTAACTAACTAACTAACCATAAGGCCTTTCCGGAAGGGTAGGCAGAGATGGACCGCCATACCGTTCTGTCCTGATATACCTCTCTTGCTTTTCCGGCTTCAAATGTGGCCGCCTTTCAGTATTTGATTAATTTGGTCATGCCATGCTTTCCTTGGTATTCCACGACTTCTCTTTCCACTCACACAGCTTGTATACAACATGTTAACCATTCTTCTCTCGTCCATTCGTCCCATATGTCCAAACCATCTGAGGGATCCTTTTTAATTTTACTTATGATGCAATCATCTGCCTTACATTTCTTTCTTATTTCGTCGTTCAGTATTCTATCACATATCGTTTCACATATTCTTCTCAGTGACCGCATTTCTACGGCATTTATCCTACTTTCATCCTTATTTTGCCAGCTCCAAGTTTCACATATTTTATAATATTCTGCAATGATAAACTAAATTTGAAACTTAGGCAGAGAATGTTGAAGTGTTATGTTTGGTATTTTCCGTTGCATGGTTCGGAAACCTAGACTTTGAAAGTGCATACTATGAACCGGTAAGAGGCATTCAAGATGTGGCTACAGAGAATAATGTTTTGTATACTGTGAACAGATTTAATCAGCTATTTAGAAGTCCTGAGAAGAGCTTATTGTCCGTAAAATTAGGAAATTGCTAATGTCGAGGTAACCTGATATGGCACAAGAAGATGTGTACTCGTATATACATATGAAGTACAAAGTATGTACAAAAAAATATATATATATATTACAAATAAGAAATCACACCTGGAGAGAGAACGGTAATAGCTGCCTGCACAGCGTTCCTAACAAGATTATCGAGAGCGAACATCCAGTGCGGCTTTATGCTGTGCATCCTCAGCACAACATTGACGGCTTCCTGGAACATGTAGATCGCAAAGTGGAGGTGGTTGATGGCATCAGAGTCAAAGTCTAACTCCTCCTTCAGCGTGGTGATGGCCCGCTCCAGGCACTCCCGGTCCTGCTGCATAATGTATTCCTTCAGAGCTCCCATCAGCGGCTCCAAATGGGTCTGAAATCAGCACCAATAAAATATAATAAATTACTGGTTTGTTTTCCAATGAGTGGTCCGGTCCACAAATGATTATATCAATAAAATTGAAATGTATTCTTCGGAACTTATGAATGTTTCCTTTTTACTTTCTAGTTTAGTTTTGGCCTAACCAGTGTACAGTAGAGAGCCCTTGCATTTGTTTTAAATGTGGATCGATAAAGTGCATTAATGTATTTTGTGTACAGTATGAATTCCGTAAAGGCGAAACTATAACACTGTATCAACCAAAAACATTTACAATGTGTATGGAGAAGATGTCCTTAAACATGCACTGACAGAATGTTGGTTTACAAAATACTGATCTAGGGGTCTTTCATTGGCTAATTAACCATGGACTAGTGGCATTTGAAGTCTGATTACAAGTTACAAGAGATAATTGTCACCGATCCATATCATAACACCAGGGAGATCACAGTGTACGTGAGAGTCAAATAACCAACGTATAGTATAGATATAGTTTTGCTGTATGGCATTTTTGGATTTGGATTCTCCATCAATTTTCAGCTGTCAATTATTGGGTGTAGACATTGTGGAACGTATAGTTAAATTAAAGTAACAAGTGGCAGATTAATTCAATGGAGACCATGGGTAAACAAAACAAGTGTCAGAAGATTACAGAAGAGGTGGGCCGATGACTTAGCCTTATTATTAGGCAGACAGTGGGTAAGAAAGATGAGCAACAGAAAGGAATGGAAATATTTGAAAGAGGTCTATATCCAGCAGCAGAGAGATCAAGGTTAAGGAAGAATAAGATGAAGAATTTATTGGACGTGTTTCAACATGTGTTGCTCTGAGAGCTAGACAAAATCAGGGCCCTTTTTTGGATTGATTGGAGGCGGGAAATGAGTCGTCCACAACTCGACCAAAGCATCCTTCATTTGTAAATAAAAGTAAATAATGTAACACGAAAAATACATTACGGTATACCTTGACATGCCCCAACTATAACTTAGAAGTTCATTCAACGTTCCAGTGACACATACCTTAGTGAGGAGTGTGCCATTAAGTTCCTGCTGGATGCACCTCATCCACTGGTTGCAGATCTTGTTGCGATCCTGCTCCAGTACACGACATAGGGTGGTTCTCCTCTGCGAGTCCTTTTTCAGCAGGTAGAATCCATCCTGCTCGCTGTCCCCGAGGCTTGTGCCCACCATGGTGGTCGTCCGTGAGCCCGTTGATGTCATAATTTCAACCTAGAAGAATTGATAATTAATAATAATAAGACCAATATTTCTGGAACCTAGAAAATGAGGTATATTGAGGAGCTGTATAACGTCTACAAAGCACCCAAACCCTCGATGCACGCTAGACCGGGTAGGCTGAGATGGGTTGGACATGTGGAGACAATGCCATTGTCTCGGGCAACAAAGAGTAGCCTTGAGAGACATCCGGGTGGAAGGAGAAGGGTCGGTAGGCCTAGACTCTGATGGAAGGATGAGGTGAGGTGAGGAAGGACACTGCACAACTGCAAATGAGAGACTGGAAGGCTGCAGCAGGTGACAGAAGTGCTTGAAGGCGAGGACTGATGGAACCCAAGGCTCGATATGAGCTATAGAGCCATCAAAGAAGAAGAATAGTTGATAAAAATAATAATAAATTAGATGATTTATAAAGTGCCATTATTAATAATCTCGAGGGTGCTGAAGAAATGCTCCATGTTACAACCTAGTTATAAACTAGAGTTTAGGCTCAGACAATCTATCCATCGCAAATGGGATTGCTGATGCTAATGTAGATTGCCTCCTAATCAGACTCTCACTTTAACTCCTATAGCGCAGCTGACTACATGCAGTCGAAAAAAAAGTGATTTTTAACTGCATCAGACTACATTTGAAGCTCATATTTGAAAGCATCTTACAAACCTACTAGTTTCTTACTACTATATTGCACGTAGCGTTATGATGAACTGGAACTATCTGCTTGAGCACCAAATGTAGTCGGCCGCAGTTCGAGAACGAAAAATCGTCTCCATTTGAAGAAGAAAAAAGTTCTGTTTCATCAAGAGAATGCACCGTGTCACAAATCAATGAAAACGGTGGCAAAATTGCATGAATTATGCTACGAATTGCTTCCCCATCCACCGTATTCTCCAGATCTGGCCCTAGTGACTTTTTCCTGTTTGCAGACCTCAAAAAAATACTCACAGGGAAGTAATTCAGCACTGATGAAGAGGTAATCGCCGAAACTGAGACTTATTTTAAGTCCAAAGAGAAATCGTACTGTAAAAATGATATTGAAAATTGTATGACCGCTATAATCGTTGTATCGCCCTCGAAGGCAACTATATTGAATAATAAAATCTAATTTTACCAAAAAAATGTGTTTTACTATGTTAGCCTACGAACTTTTCAGCCCAACTGTTAAGTCAATGGAGTTCCTTAAGGTGTTGTGTTTTATTCAAACTTTTTGGCACACCTTTATCAGCCTTACACTGAATGGTTTAATCAAAGTATAAACAAGAATACAATTTAGATATAATGTGTGACTAACTAACTATCACGCTGTTTCCCTGGAGGGGTAGGCAAAGAGGATGGACCGCCATACTGCTCTGTCCTGACATACCTCTCTAGATTCCTCTACATTCATACATCGTAACATACACACTCGTCCATTTTTCCAACATTGAATGTGGCCGCCTTTCAGTAATTGATTAATTTGCTTTCCTAGCTGCTTCCGCAGCTTCTCTTTCCACCACACTGCTTATATACAACATTTTAACCATTCTTTTCTCGTCTATTCATTATTTATGTCCAAACCGTTCTAGTACAAACCCTTATGTATAGAAGTAAAGTTTGGAGCTGGTGAAAAAGGATGAAAGTAGGATATAAATGCCGTAGAAATGAGATCACTGAGAATAATGTGCAGGAAAATGATATATGATAGAAACCGAACAACGAAATAAGGAAGAAATGTAAGGCAGATGATTGCATCATGTGGGACTAGAAAGTTGATAACTTACTTCTGGGGACAGGAGAGCTCCAGAGGAACTACGACGAGATATCACCATGCCATCTCCATCAGTCTCTATAGAAGGTGTATTACAAATAGTACTGAAAATTACAAAAGAAAAAAATTAATACAAATTAAATTTATTTTACAAAATGTGCATTATTATTTTCTGGAATAATTATTAAACAAAAGGCACAACTAAAGGGGCAACCATTAATGCAAAGACACTTATTAAAAAACAAACAAACGTATGTTAATTTTAAATATTAGATTTGTAAGTAAATAATAATTATGACGAAACAAACCGTTTAACATCACAAGCACATTGTCACTGTTAATGTATGCATTTGTTACTGCAGTTAATGTTCCGTAACTATCATCCACTACATATATTATAAGTGATAAAATATATATCTGTACTTCTAGTAATAACGTTTTATCAATTTTCTAATACCTAACAGTAAATGAAATGATGAGACTCTGGCAAAAATAATAAACAAAAATTACTTTGGAAAGATGCTATTACTTGGCGGTTTGACATATTTAACCATAGAATAAAACACTTTTAAAACATTGTATAAAACCACTTTATTTTGAGTCAGGAGCGCCAACCGGTTTCACACTGTGACGAGCTTCGTCAGGGCTATAAATACAGTTTGTGTATAGCCCTGACGAAGCTCGTTACAGGGTGAAACCGGTTGGCGCTCCTGACTCAAAATAAAGTGGTGGTTTTAAAAGTGTTTAATTCAATTTTTTTTTTAAATTACTGATTATGTTTATAAAACATATTCTATTTTTTTTTATTTGATTTCCATGTTCTATCTTAATTGTATGATTTCAGAAATTTTCAATTTTCTTTTTCATTATTCCTTCCTCGACTGACTCCGTAGAGTTATTACCTAAATACATAATTTACTATCATAAGCTTGTATTCATAATGACTATTAAATATTTCAGTTTTCTGACAAAAAAATATTAAACGATTTAACTGAAATCTCTTGAAGGAAGTTCATTTTAAATAATAATTAAATAAAACAATGTTTTTTTATAACTACTTTGACATTTGTCTTTATTTCGACAATGACCGGTTTTGCCAGGCTCGCTGGCATCAACAGGCTGGGCAGACCAGTCTGTCGATGCCAGCGAGTCTGGCGAAACCGGTCGCTGTCAAAATAAAGACAAATGTGGAAGTAGTAATAATAAAACATTGTTTTGTTTAATTATTAAATACAAATTATTTAACCTCAAAAACAAGGTACTGTAAGGGTACGTAAATATTATAGAAAAGTTACTCAGAATCTTAAATCGAAAATTGTATACTTTTGAATAAATCACATAATTTGTAGTGTGAAACACTTCAATATTTTGTTTTAACACCAATTTATATGGGTTTTTTTAATTAGCGACTGATTTGGCTCCAAGTGGAGATTTATCTGATATCTAACTTTCTCTTACCCTGATGAAGCTCCGCTTGGAGCGAAAACAGTCAGTTGTTTTTAAAAAAAACAAAATATTGCATTGTTAAATTTTTATGTTGAAAAGTATTTATGAAATGATTCTATAATATTGATAATACTAGTAATGATAATTAATAAATTTTGCAATTTTGGTGAACCTAAATCATATTTCAAAATGATACAGAATCACCATTAATATCGAATATCACATATTTGATATATTTTACCCGTTTTACTGACCACAACAGTGCATGCGAGTGTGAGATGGTCCATATGCCAGAGTTGTCATTACCTGTTGTAGGAGAGAGACGGAGAGTGTATTTGTATCGGAGAAAGCAGTGAGGATGCGAGGCGGCCGGGTGCGGGGATGGACCGAGTGGCCATTGTGATTCTACAGTTGCAAAAACAAAACAAATAGGAAAAAGGGAGAGAAAAAAAACAAGAAAACATAAAAACAACTTCCGAGTTAAGTGATGTCAGGAGTTATTTTTGACACAAATCAAAAATTATACAAATCAGACAAAACAATATTTTAAAGGACAAAAATCACATGTGTTATGACAAAAAAAAATACATATATTTTTGAAATTTTGAATTGTACGTTAATCTGATTGACTACATTATCAATTGTCAAAATTAATTTAAATATTTAGAATACATGAATAATAGTTTAAAAAATATTGATTCCAATTATAAATAATCTCATGATTTATACAAATTCAACTGACACTAAAAATTTGCTAAAACTGCTTATTAAAGTTAAAATGTTGAATTCATATATAAAGTGGAAACTCGATAATTCGTCATGTGTGGAACCGGAGGGGTGATGAATTATAGAAATAGATGAATTATAGAATAGGTCTGGAAAATAGAAAAAAGAAATACAGTACATATCTTTCTTCTTCATTTATTGCATTTTCATGCATTTGCATGCACCTACATGCATTTATTGTACGGTACATGTTACTTGTTGAAAAAAATTGCAATCATTTTTTTTTAATAAACTTCACATCCTTTCATAATTGCTAAATTATGGACTTGCCGCATTGCGATTAGTTTCAAAATGTCTGATAAATTACAGAACATGCCGATTTATATATTGACGAGTTATCGAGTTTCCAATGTATCGCCACTGTGTAGAATAATATTCTTTAGGATCTCAAGTATATATTTCTCTTTGTATCCTCGTCGACTGACATTTCAGAGACCACTGCAGTCTCCATTTTCAGAGTAGTTAACCCCGGTTGACTTCTGGTAGTCAACTACCCTGAAAATGGAGTCTACATAGGATACAAAGAGCCGGAGATTTACTGTAATGTAGCCAACGGCAGTTCCAGACTATTTTTTTACTGGAAATGAAACCAGACCCACAATGGGGATTAAATACTATTTAATAATAAATTTTGATCAAATAATTATAATATTAACGAGTAATAAAATTCAAATAAAGATTACCTCTGCCCCCTGCCAACGGACAAGGCAGAATGTCCCTGGCGCAATTTTTTGTTAATAAAAACTGGGATGAGATCTATTACTAAAGTAAGAAAGCCATTTTTGTTTTTAATCTGACGATAAATATTTAATATTCATGATGTTGGACCATTAAAAGGTAATTCAGTCATTGCTGCAACATCTGTTAACATCTATGTCCCTCGTTGGATGAAGTCACATTGAGAATTGAGTAATTAAAATAGTAATTTGATTCAACCAAGAGTTTGTAGTAATATACTTTGTAACTATCTTTTACGTATTAAAACAATATTATTCATATTTATGTCTTGTAAGTTTGAATTGCTTTTTTTCTGTTTGAATTAATTAATTTAATTCCATCAACATTTTATTTTAAATTAAAATATTGTTTTTTCCACTTTCAAGTTTATTTTTCTAGCATGTTTCGAAGATATTATAACTACATCATAAGGATAACAATGTGAACTCAATCTATATCATTGATTACTCCAGATTGAATTGTCTATAATTCGAAATGATTTCAAAAAAAAATTTGAATCAACACATCTCATGCGGGGCCGATCGAGCGTAAGTTAATGAGTGACGCGGGCGTATTCCGGTCACGTAACGTATTAATCGCGACAGCATATAAATCATTAAAACATTTTAAATCTTTCCGATAAAAAAAGAGAAATATATTGAGAAATATTGCTTTAACGAAAATTCAACAGATGTCACTATAAACCCTAAATAACGCAATATAATTAGCAGGACTGTGATCACTGTCAAAAAGCATAAAAAAAATTGGTAATTGTAATTACAGTTTCCCGCAAACGCCGATTGGTGGACTGTGAAACTCGTCTCTCACATAAAATGTGTTAAAAAATATATGTATTTAGATAAACCACTGGATTTAGTGGAAACACCATCTTCAACATTATTAACTGTTTAATTTCAAACACTGTCATAATATCACAATTAATTTATTTAATTTTTATGAATTGTCACAACAGCTGTTTCGTCAACCGATTATGGAATCATCAGGTGTTAAAATTACAAGACGATTTTAAAATTATATATTTACTAGTTTAAAAAATTATATATGTACTATATAATTCATGTTGTCATTCATCGCAGGACATATTTGTTTTGATGTTTTAAAAAATAAAATAAATATTAAACCTTCAACGTCATTTGTTTTGGCTTTTGGTTTTCTATACATTTGCATGTTGGAAGTTAATCAAAATAAAAACACTTTTAACTGCAGATAATTTCAATGCATCATAACTGTCAAATACACAAAAATCTATGCAAAGTATTAATATAGCACGGATTATTATTTTAATCACTATTAGTAAAAAATATGTTTTATTAGTGGCTACACATTATTATTTTTTGTGGACACTACAAAGCAAAATAATATATTTATTTATAATTATAAAAAAAACACTAAAATACTGCACAACACAACCTGGTGGCCACTAGAATACATTACTGAGTATAGTATTATTGTCACAGAGTTGGCATATTCTAACTAAATAATAATCTAATGAAATGGATATCACAGTGTCATGTAATAAGAATATTTTTTATGACTCTACATTCACTAAGACACAGCGTCTTCTACACATAATTTGCAAAAATAATTTAATAACTAAATTGGGGGCATGGAATTAAAAACAGTGTTCTATAAAATATACATATTAAAATTAACTAGGAAATCTACCACGGACGTTATTGGAAAACTCCAGGTGTTTATAAATAGGTGCCTTCGCTCAATATTCAAGATCTATTGGCCCCAAACAGTGTCAAATGCCGTTCTCCAGACCATGGCAGGCGAAAAGCAAATTAGAGAGCAAGTCGCTAGACGCAAATGGCAGTGGATCGGTCACACTCTGAGACAGTTCCCAGCCTGTATCGCTCAGGGCACACTAGACTGGTCCCCTAAGGGGGGAAAGAGGAAGCGAGGCAGACCTAGAGCCACCTGGAGAAGAGCCCCGCAGAACGAGGTTAAAGCAGCAGTCCTCACTTGGGATGATGTTAGGCATCAGGCATGCAAAAGTGTCGAATGGAGAAGGTTCCTTGAGGCCCTGTGCACCACGGAGGTGTGACAAGGCAAGAAGAAGAATACCCTTTTTTTGGAATTTTGGAAAAAATCCAATTATCTGAAATTTTTGATTATCCGAATGGGGTCCGGCCCCAATTGATTCTGATAATATTACAATATTGCTGTTAAGAGACCAATATTATAAATAAATAAAATCCTTAGTTGGAAGTTACGTTAAGATTTACATTAAATAAATAATAATAATAAAACTATTTAAATATGCTAACTTTTGTCTGAGCAATGGCCTAAACTCTTAATCAAATCTTATATATTTAGTTTAATTTTTGTTATTATGATTTTACACGTCTTAGAACATTATTATATATATTTTTTTAAATATAAAGAAATACTGTTTATGCTTCTATACCCCTTGACTATAATTGAATTAACAATTACTCATTCTAAACTATGATGAAACACTTGGTGCACTATCGTTTCCAAATCTAAAATACCTACGAAAACATCATCAAAATGCATCAGTTACTCGTTACGTTCATATATATTTAGACTTACTCAATCTCAGGTGAAACGGGGAGATTGGTAGAAGGAGTGGAGGGCTGACTAGAAGGGGTGGTTTTAACATTCAATACCCCCGGTGCCGGCACGGATATACTTCGACTGAAGTCCATATTTGCTCCCGCTGCTAACCGTGTGGATGATTTTTTCTTCCTAAAAATTATTTCAAATAAATAAAAACAAACATACATGTGTGTTTTATGGATATTCATAAAATGTTGAAATAAGTAGTTGATTAATAAGTTCTCGCTGTTTTTTTTTTTAATTTGAAATTTTATTTTTAAAAAAACTGATAATAAATATCTTAATCAAAGTATTGTCCATCATATAATTATAAGGGTTGGTACAAGAACATTTTTATAGATGTTGGTTAAAGTGTATACATACTCTGATAGGAAAGGGTCATCCAAAAGTTCTGCAGCCGTTGCCCGCTTCTCCGGATCGGGAATAAAACATCGGAGTATAAAAGTTTTAGCTCTCTGAGAAAGTTCACTTGGTATCTCAGGATGTATTTTGTAGTATCCGACCTGTAATTCAATATTTAAACAATTAAATTAACAGTATCAAATAAATCGACACATTCACAAAAATCAATCTGTGCAGGATTGAAAATATTTATGAAAAACAAATGTTTTTGATGAAAACATTTAAATGCAACACAATATAAAATATTGTAAACAGAATACCTGTACCCATAATAAAAATGATATTTTAGATTTTACAAATGTGAACCATTTACAAAATTGCTTATTCAAATTTGATGGAGATGGCAACAATGAAATTTCGTCAAGTTGAACAAGTCGCTATAGGCCTCCACAAGCATTCGGTACGATTCAACAACTGATTTATTAAAATTAAAGCAGTGCTTCCAAATAATGATCATTCTGGCACGAATGTGGACATGATTAACAAAGGAAAAATGAATGTTTTCCTATGAAATTGCTGATGATGTGCACTGATTGATATTGATAGATGTCAAACTCATAAAAAAACATTATAACGTGTCGGTATAGTAGCTTTATACTCGTACACCCACTAACGCGCCATATATGAGCAAACAGCGGATTTAACCCTTTACACTCGAGTGCCGTCATAGAAGCGGCATGCGTGGTTTGCCATATTACTCGAGTGCCGCCGCAATGGCGGCAATAAAAAAAAATCTTATTCCTCAATATTTTCAAGTTAATGATTTTTTTTACTTTTCAATATAATTTAACCCAAATCATATTAGTACAATAAAATAGTAATAAGATACGGCATTTGATCGAGAAACGAGTGATAAGTCATTAAAATCAAATACATCGTTTTAGTATCAGAGTGATTCTGCACGTAAATATATATATTCAAGCGTAAGTTAACGTGTGTGCCATTCCGCTTGAATCATTTTTGAAAAAGATTAAAGTTTTGTATTTTTAGATGCGGCATTTTGCTGCTGTGACAAGTTAGTGCATGTAGACGCGCTTCGTTTGTTTCATTCACCGCGCGCCGTGTTGTTACCTGGACTTCACATTGGAGATTGTTATGTAAAATATCATACAATGAAAAACTTCAAATAATCAATTGTTGTGTCTATTTTATTTCTAACATATCTGTTTTATTAAAACAAAAAAATATATATATATATATATATTATAAATTTTTGTATTTCAATTCAAACATCTTTTGTTTTCTTAAAAAATGCTTCGATTTGGCGGTATGCACATACCAAAAATCTTGCAAACGGTTAAGCACTTGGTAGATCAGAGTATTGTGAAAGAGGAAAGGAAAAAATGGGTGACATATTAATTGTTCATTTGAAATTATTAATTTATGGGAAAACGGTTGTACAGATTTTTTTTAATAAAAATTAAACAAACCTTAAAAACGGCTGCCTGAGGAGATCCCAATTCAATGAAAGGTGGCTTTCCCGTAGCCATTTCAACAATTGTACAACCCAAAGACCAAATGTCGGCCTGTAATGTTGAAACAATTATGTATACTTGAAATAAATAAATAAAAAATGGATCTTTATCAGTTAGATTTTTTATTTCTATTAGTAGGTTTAATTACCGGAGCTCCGTAACCTCTCTGCCCCTTGTCGATGACCTCTGGCGCCATGTACTGTAGGGTGCCAGTGAATGTCTCAGTTGAGGGACAGAGTCCAGCCAAACGTTTGGAAGTTCCAAAGTCCGAAATCTTTACTACACCACTGTATGTGTTGACAAGAACGTTGTCACCCTTGATGTCGCGGTGGACAATTTTTTGATCGTGAAGGTACTTCAATCCTGAATGAAAAAATATAACATTATATATCTATTAACCCTTTGCCTGCAGCGGCTGACTTTAGTCAGATTAAAATGTTGTGCGCATCAGGTCTCGAGTGTGTGGTTATTGATTCTTTAATGTTCTAGGAAGATACTGATATAATCAATTATTAGCTGTCAAAAAGGCGCCGCTGCATCCTATAACAGCTTCGGGCGGCTTTAGCGGTGGGTAACCTTCTATGTCTTTATTTAACTGTAAATTGTATATTAACAATCATTCTATGTTACCCTACAGTAAATAAATAATTAATTATTGTAGTAACGATTTGGTTTGTAAGAAAACATCATTTTAAAAGTGACATTTTATTCAAAATGTGACAACGAAGAATGAGCCGTGTAGCTATAACAGATAGAGTAATGTTTGCTTAGCGGTCAAAGGGTTAAGAACACTCAATTACTACTGAAAATAGCAATGTCAATGTTTCTTTTCAAAAAACTAAAAACTTTACTTTTAACAGTCAGCAAGATATTTCATCGTACAAGAAATCCCATACATGGCTGACAATGAGTTAATAAAATACTTTATACCTTCTAATATTTGTTTGGTGTAATAGGAGATAGTTGATTCATTTTCTTTCAGAGGTCCCCATTTGGACCTCAAGAGAGCAGAGAGGGATCCTCCAGGGACTTGCTCCATGAATATCTTAAAATAATTGCCTTCTGATACCGAGCCGAGGTACTAAAATCATAAAATAAGAATGTTAAATCATAAAATAACAACTGTATCACATTTTCACAATTCTCAACGTATTTCCTCAATAAATTTATTAAATCCTAAGAGTCTCTTGGACCCTGTCTTCTCGGGGAACCAGCCCGGAGGCTATTGCTTTTTTAGGTGAAGTTGGATACTGTTGGATCAGAGGAGGGTTTCTAGGAGGATGGTGGGTTGGGTCCGACATTTGAGCCTGATAGATGAAGATAGTAGGTTATTTCTTTGGTTGCCGGCACTTTTGTCTATTATCTATTTTATATTTTGTCATCTGCTCTAATGTGCAGGTGTTTATAGGTGAAGGTAGCATATATTTCTGAGCCGAGAGCGACACAAAAACTCACTTCTGTAGTTTCATACGCAGGGTGTAAAAAAGTGCACAGCCAGCAGGCATTATTCTTACGACCACCGTCAAATTTGTAAGCCGTGCTTGTAATTCAGCTCTATCTCAGCACGCAAAAAATATTCCCAACCGAATCCAGACACTACGAGTAATGTATAATAAATGTATGTGATCTAAATAAAACTGATAGACATAGGAGCCTTAATGGCTGACTGTCCACTAATAAAAAAATAACGCTTTTCTTTTACACTTAATGAAATCTTTTAATTCTAAATATTAAAAATGAAGAGGTTCTCAGCAGAGTTGAAGAGAGTAGGCACATGTTGAACACCATAGCGGAGAGGCGCGCAAGATGGATTGGTCAAGTGTTGCGACACAAATGTTTCCTGCATAATGCGTTGGAGGGAATGGTCGAGGGATCGATTGGCAGAGGACGACCTCGCCAGGAGTACCTAGACCAGATTTGCCAAGATATCGGCTGCACCTCTTAAGCGGAGTTGAAGAGAATTGCCGAGGACCGAACGGAGTGGAAGAAGAAATGCGTCGCCTTGCTGCAGACCAACCATTAAATTGAGACCGGAGAAGATGTTTTTTTATTCAAAATACATATATTCAAATGTAGTACTGACTCACTCCCACACACTTTGTCTAAATCGTACATGAATCTTTTATAAATCATGGCTTCGATCCATCGGATTCGGTCATGTAAGCCGATAAGAATTAATATATTCTAAAATCTAGTTTGGCAGAAAAGATTAATTTCAAATAACAAAAAAAGACTCATTATTATTCATACCTGCACAATGTTTCTGTGTCTCAATTGAGAGTGTAATTTGATCTCTTCGTGTAAAGGTTGGACATCACCCAGATTTTTTTCCGGAATTTCCTTGACAGCAATCCTAACTTGGGTGTTAAGATCTCTAGCAGCGTACACTACACCATATGTACCCTTTCCAAGGATAATACGCTTGTTAACGTCATCTAGCTCATATTCATACTGAAAATAAACAATGGCAATAAAGAAATCCAATATTTCAAATAATATTTAAATAACTTTTTGGAAACATCGTATTATCACGACACTCCTTTGGTACATCAGAATACTGCAAATCCAGCTCTATTATTCCTTGCACTACTCCAACTTCATATCTTTCATTTCCCGACCACGAACCCTAAATTATTACCATATTCCTTATCAATAATGACCCTTTACCACCAAGTTATCCACCATCATTCAGTATTTTACCCCTCCCGCAATGAATGCGGATAAATAAATAAAAAAAATCCTCCCCGATAGCCCACTACGTACTCCGCCAAACAAAATGGTCTCACGCAGGATGCTATCTCCTACCACAACTCCATCCAGGCACTGCTCCTCTTATCTTCCCCTCGGGAACATACTTTTTTTATAAATGCAATCCCAACCCTAACTGGTCTTCCATTCCTTGAAAATAATGAAAGACTTTATCATAAACCCTAAATCCCCCCTCGTCCTCTTTCGGAGGGACACTCCGGGCCATACATTTAGCCCCATCATAAAACAACTACCAAATCACATTCCAACAATGTTTCCTAAAGAAGAGGAATAACCATTAGAGCTGAACCTCTGTAAGCCAGAAGCCGAGTGAAAAAGTGGAGGGGGGGAAAGTTTAATTCAGGCACTCGTCATTTAGTATATAAATAATAACTTAATATCATTTAACTGTTAAAATTCATACACTGAAGAAGGGAAGTTTGTGTCCCGAAACATGTTTGTGAAAAGTGCAAAAAAGGGTTGTGATAACAAATGTTTCTAAAAAGTTATTCAAATGTGAATCCACAACACAAAATGATGGCGAATATAGAAGAAATTTTAAATACTGAATTTAATACAAAATGGAACTTAATTGATGTAACATTAGTTTTCGTGTCACAGGTATACTATGTAGTATCATTTTGTTATTTTATCTATTCTGGGATACTTTGTTTGATTTTATGTGCAGATTACTGTAATGAAGTGTAAATTTTACGACCGGGGCTTATTCTAAATTTAACATTTTTTTACTGTGCTTTTTTTTTCCAACCACCCAGATATCGAAAATCTACCGTAACCCAATATGTACTTTTAACTACATAAAAACATTGTAGAGGCAATTAAAATAAACATTGAATCACATTGAACAAAGAAAAAAAGAATCTACTTTAATTTGATCGGTGGAAGCCTCCAAGTCCAGGTCTGTGACAATTCCTTCCTGATCGGCAGTCATCTCCAGAATGAGTTCGTAGAATCTCTGTCTGCAGTGGACAGAGGGCAAGTACATTTGGAAGTCATCGGAGTTCTGGTGGACATAGAGGAATAAGCAGCGCTCATCTCGTTTGTACAAACTGAGAGAAAAAAAAACAATTCATACATTAGTAGGCTTAAAGCAATTGCGACAATAAAAGGACTGCATTAAAAAAAATTAAATGGAATGAAAATGGGTCTTAGAAGTTTTATTATATTTAATGGGAATGATATCGTTAAAAAAATAGTAGAGACATACAACTAAAACACTCGGAGATTTTAAAATCACTAAATATTATATTAGTTATATATTTCAAAGTAAACTTCCACTATTGGCTATCAGCAATAACATTTGTATGACTATGAGTCTTCAGAATGTGTTGTACGTATAAAAGACAGGCCAATTTTTAATTCCAGTTGACAGTCCAATACAATAGATTTGAATACTATATGAATTACCTTAAACTACGTATGCTGTTGGCCGTGAATAACCAATCGTGAACTTGACGGCACTCTCCTTTCAATGTATCTAAGCATAAATTCCATATCTGCAGTGATTTCTGCTCAGCACCCAAATTAACATTTGCATAACTAGGCATCCATATTTTAGTATGCTCTAGAATCAGCATCTGAAAAATAACACAGATATATTTATCTTCCTAATAGATAACAATTAAACTAACTAAACTAGGGGTTCAAAAGGGTAGTAGGGCTACGACGGGGTATGTTTTGCTGGAAAGTATGCCTATACAAAATGTCGTAAGGCGCCATGTTGCATTTACAACAGCAACACTACTATCAAGTCCAACTCTCTAGCGTCCACGAGAGGTCTTTTTAAAGACCCCGCAAACCCCGGGCAATGTGGCACATATTACTTAGTGCCATAGCAGATAGAGAGAGGGCGAATGGCGAGCTTCCAGCGCCATAAAACTGGATACACCCAGCTAAGGAAAGGTAACCCCGACAGAAAATCCTCCAGAGAAGGCAAGGGGATTCTGGATATTTTTCCCCAGGTCATCACTATGAAGGGTGATAGTCAACGTTAAGGAGACCTGACAGGACACAGAAAGAAGAAGATAACTAACTAACCATCACACCGTCACTTCGAAAGGGTAACCAGATATAATGGACGATTCTTTCTTGACATACTTCAATGTGTCATGCGCGCACGTCGATTTCTCTGACTCTTTATGTGGCTGACATTTAATATTTGATTATTTTAATCAAGTTACAATTTCCTGGTTCTTCCTTTATTTCTTGTTCCATTTACATTGTTAACATATACTTTAATTATCATAATTTCTTCATTCATTCTTTCCATGTGTCCCAACCACCTAAATGACTACATTGGAAGTGAGAAATTACCGGAAATCGGATACAACTGCCTTCAATAGTTGGTTTAGCTGCCTCTATGAAGAAGTCCATCCAGAACTGGAACACCTGCTCCTCGGGAGATACTTCCAAGGTCTCACTTTTGCGAAATCTAAAATAAAATCATTCATATATACTGAGTGTTAAAAAAATCAAATTAAGAAGTCATTATATATTTAAAGCAAAAGCATAATCACTGAAAGATAATCTAATAACTATAAAAGCTAAAAAATATATTAGCCATAAAAAGAGGACTAACTAACTAACTAACAATCACGCCGTCTCTCTGAAGGGGTAGGGAGAATGAATGGAATATCAGTAAAATCGTAATGCATGTAATATTTCGGTTTTACATTGATCAATGCAAAGCCAAAAAAACAATTGCGCTTTCATTGTACATACATTAATTTTATATGTTCCATTTAATTGTCCGACAATTTTCTTAGTCATCCTCTATTTCTTGATCCATTTACATCGTTAACATAAAGATACTTTATCATTCTAATAACCTTGGAATTAACTTATTGAAAGCTAAGGCATTTACACTGTGGAATTACATAGTAATACACTTAGGAAATTGAAAAAAACTTTGTTTATTATCCACAAAATAATAAAAAACAGGACATGTTTCGGAAAATACCTCCATCTTGATAAGATGGAGGTATCCTCCGAAACATGTCGTGATTTTTTAAATATTTTTTAATATTTTGTGGATAATAAACAAAGTTTTTTCAGTTTCCTAAGTGTATTACCTTAGAATTGAACTAACAATGCAGTTTATGATCCACTTTTATTTATTAACACGTTAGCTGCGGAAAAATATTGCATGCTTTGCAGAGAACCTGAAAAATAACAAACTTTCGAGACCACAAAACTTTATATTTTATCTCAGTTTTAAATAACAATAATTGTAGACATGCTGTAGAATATTTGGTTGGTAGCACTGAAAGTACCACATGAACACGGCTCTCGTGACCGACGCGGGGCTACAATTTTTGAATGGACACGGGAGCCGTATCCGACACAGCGATTGTGTTAAATATCTTTATAAAATATTTTCAATGACATATTTCATAGGTGTAAATATATAACTCAGTTATATATTTACACCTGTGAATAGAGGTGACCTCCGAAACATGTCATGGTTAATATTTTCATTTTGTGAAGATATTAAAGTAGAACATAAACAGCATTGTTTTTTCAATCAATGGAATTCCGGGGTTAAAGCTTTAATCTTCAATAAACTTTAACAATCTTTCTTCATTCATTCTTTACATGCGTCCAAACCATATTAATAACCCTTAAATTTATTAAAGGTATAGGTACAGGTTTTACCTTTTCATTTAGACAAAAACTTTTCTACAAAATTTTACTAGTCTGAGCAGATTACAGAATATTATATGAACAAAAGTAGAATACCTGTCAATGAGTGTGATATTGCCTATAGTGGACTTCAGGTACCAGTTGGGAGGTTTTAGCCTAAACATACACTCAGAAGCTTGAATTGCTTTCGCATAGTCCTGGGCCAACACTGATATTTCAAAAAATGTCGCCACATCCCAATACTCCTTCAGTGATGATAAGCTTCCTTTCTTTCCTATTAGATTATTTAACACCATTCCTGAAAGAATAAAAATATTAGTACGATGTAAACATAACTCTCTGGTTGCCAAAATCCAATATATCGCCTTTCTCTACACTAGCGAGAAGTGCCGAATCCGACGGATCGAAGCCATGATTTATAAGAGAATCATATACGTTTTAGAGAGGTGTGAGGATGTGAGTCAGTGCTACATTTTAATATATATTTTTTGAAGATTTGTTTTAATTTCGATAAATTAAAAGATTTATTTTACAGACTGTTTGGAAATTATAAAACAAATTTTCATATAGAATTACTTTCTCTAAAATCACGGCTATTTTGGCCAGGTTTAAACCATTTTATTTTACACATGTTAAAAATTTCACTATTCACAACACCAAATTATTCTCCTTTTGTTTTCCACACTACTGTCACACAAGAATAATCAACCAATTTTAACCATTCTTCTCTTGTCCGTTCGTTCCGTATGTCCATCTCAAGGATCTTTTTTTAATTTTACTTATGATGCAATCTCTGCCTTACATTTCTTTCTTATTTCGTCATTTCGTATTCTATCATATATCATTTTCCCGCACATTCTAATCAGTGATCTCATTTCTACGGTATTTATCCTTCTTTCATCCTTTTCTTGCCAGCTCCAAGCTTTATGATAGCAGGAATGCACAGTTACATTATCCAGATTGTCTACTGCAAAGCTAGTGAAACTGAACACAATAATAATAATAAAGTCAGAAAATATATATTTTTTAATATTTATTATTTATGCTTTACTTACCAACATGCTGCAATTCTTCAGACTTTGAAAATTCATTCCCCGCTATGACTAAAAGCGTTGCTAGATTAATACCGGCATATTCATTTGGTTGAACTTCAAATCCTTTTCTATACCTAAACAAAACACGACACTTAAAAAAAATACTGGTTAATACTAATCCATATGAATCAAAACACTATTTCTACCACTTGTATAAGTTTATATTTTCGTATGAAGCACTTAATTTTTTGTGGTGTGGCATTATTAGTTATAATATTAATACACTTGTAAATTTGTATTTACACCACTTTATTCTTTTCAACAACCAACCGGTTTCACAACAAAAAGACACTAAATATAAAATCAGAGAACAACACTAACTAACTAACTAACTAACCATCACGCCGTCTCCCCGAAGGGGTAGGCAGAAAGAATGGACTGCCACACCTTTCTTTCCTGACATATTTCTCTCGCTTCCTCAACATTCATACATCGTGTCATGCACGCGTCGATTTCTCTGACTCCTCACATGGCCGACATTCAATATTTGATTTATTTGATCGTGCCACGTTTTCCTCGGTCTTCCTCTATTTCTGGTTCCATTTACATCATTAACATATAATTTTTTTACCATTCTTTCTTCATTCATTCTTTCAATATGTCCAAACCATCTTAATGATCCTTTCATTATTTTATTCATGACACCATCATTCGCACCGCATTCACTTCTTATATTTTCATTCGGCACTCTATCATACACAGAGTATCCACACATTCTTCTAAGAGATCTCATTTCAACTGCATTTATTCTACTTTCATCCTTCTTTTGCCAGTTCCATGCTTCGCTTCCATACATAAGGGTCGGTAGAAGAACACCATTGTGCACTGCCATTCTAGCTTTTTTTTGATAGGTTTTTGTTTGCGATGACAACTTTAAGTGCACCATTCACTTTGTTGCCTGCCCCAACTCTTCTTTCAATATCCCTCTCCACTCTCCCATCTCTTGTAAACATACTACCAAAATACACAAACTCAACTACTTGCTCCAAGTTTTCACCATTCACGCTAATGTTGCAGACTGTCGTGGTTTCTTCCTTTTCAAAAAATCATTACCTTGGACTTATTAACATTCATCATCAGATCATTTCGCATGCATACCTCATACATACAATTCACCAGGACTTGTAGTTCATGCTCGTTGTCTGCAAGTAGGACAGCGTCATCCGCATACAAGAGACAGCTTACTGACACTCCGCTCATTTTGGCACCTACATCTAACCCTTTCAGCTCTTTCATACATTTGTCCATATACAGATTAAATAACCACGGGGACATTACGCAACCCTGTTTGACACCTTTATTGATATCAAACCAGGCTGTAAGATTTCCATTTACTCTGACACTAGCAGTGCTTTCCGTGTATAGTGACTTAATGCCGTGATCAGTTTTGTACTTATTCCATATTCAGACAATATTTTCCACAACTTTTCTCTATTAACGTAATCATATGCTTTTTGTAAGTCGACAAATGCACAGAAAAGTTTGCGATTTTTGGCCAGAAACTTCTCTGTCAATGTACACACTGAGAACAACACAATACATAAAAAAAAGAAATATAAAATGGAGAGGGGAAAGAGAAATAAAGGAAAGTGTGCACGAGGTCAATTAGTATGGTAGAACGGTGAGTCATGAGCTATATATAAATTTATTTCACTCCAATAGTCCTAATTTTTTCTTTATTATTATTATTATTATTCATATTTACCAATGAATGGCATTTGCCAAGCTGTCCTTGTCGTTGTGCTGAGATTCAACAAACTTATCCTTATAAATACGTCCACAAAGGCACAACATATCTGGGAAATGGTTTTCCCTTTTTTCTAAGGCCTTTACACAAACATTTAGAGCGGCTTCACGGTCCCCTGGATTATTTCGTCTGTAGAAAACAAAATTAAAGTTTGTGAGGTTTAGTACTAATTAAGCGCCAAGTCATTTTTATGCCAAACATGTTTTTATAAAAACATATTTACAAAATGAGCTGGTATAAATTTGAAAATTTTAAGTTTGTTTGGAACTGTGGCAGACTACATTTGCAGATCAAATTTGAATGTATCATATAAACGTTTTTACTTTAGTTTCTTACTACTTAATTATCAAATTTAATCAGTTTATTATATCAACAGACATTACAAACAATACTAATGTTTAAGATAGCTATTGAGTACAGTAACAATATAATATATTCAATATAATACTAGGAACGCATGAGAGATGGTTAGACATTAAGAAAACAAGATACTCTCTAAAGCCAAGAGTACTTGTCTTCCAAACGTACATTCACTAATATGAAAGACGTCGATCTCGAGGAGACTTCGTTCAGAGTGTTTGCTCTTCCCACCGGTCCCCCCAGAGATAGGTCGGTTCTGGTAGATAAAACAATCTATGCTGTCACTGTCGGAGATATCTATCAGGGATAAAAAGACCAACAACCTCCAGCACGGCCGAGGTCAACTGGAACTATCTAAATGTAGTTCAAGACCAATTTTTTTTACTGCAAATGAAGCCAGCCGCAATGAGGGTTAAAACTTTTCAAGCAAGAGTAATCTTTTGAAAAAATTAAAAATGTTTACCTATTTAGAGCAAAAGCATAGAGGTATCTAATGGCAGGAACATTGGCATAGTTTTTTCGGTTGGGGATTGTTTTCAAATCATTCACTAATTGTACCATAGCATCATAGTCTTGTATCTCTCGGAAAGATATTAGCATGTTGAGGACCACCTCTCCATTCAGGACGTTAGGGTCATCCAGCCTCTTTCGCATATTGTGCAAAATCTTTGCCAGGTCTAACCCAGAGTATGTATCGCGAGCCTTTCTAAGATCCGTTAAAAACTTTTCGTGCATGTGTGCTCTGAAACACAAATTTAACAAAAATAAACACTTTATACATCCAAACAATTTTAATGAGATGACATATTTACAAAGTACATATTTTACGATAAACAATACAATTAGCAAAATTAATAAAAAAAATTAAATAAAATCATGAAACAAAATCTAATTCTAAATAAAATCTATTCTATATTCGCCATCACTTTGTGTTGTGGATTTACATTTGAATAACTTTTTGAAAACATTGTATTTTCACAACACTTTTTTGCACCTTTCACAAACATGTTTCGGGACACAGACTTCCGTTATTCGGTATATGAATTAATGAATTTTAACCTCAATTTAAAATTCATTAATTCATACACTGAAAAAGAAAAGTCTGTGTCTCCCGAAACATGTTTGTGCAAGGTGCAAAAGTGTTAAAAAAATAAAATGTTTTCAAAAAGTTATTCAAATCTAAATAAAATCATTTCTGACACATACATTACATATTAAATATAAGATAATTAATAACCAAACTGAACATACATAAACATTTGGTAACCTAAATTTAAAATACTAATTATTTAGTATGAAATATATTTGGATTAATGCATTATGTATTAAATAAATAGTGAAAGCTTCAATTTATAAATGTTGTACTAACTTTGATTGTACTTCCACATCTTGAAAGATTTGTCGCAACCGAAGAGTAAGATGTTGTTTGGGATCTGTGTAGTCATCACCCTTAAACTTAGCTGCAGCGGGGTTGGTGGTGACACACAATCCAGAATCAACCAATTTGTAAGACACAAATGTGTACGATGCACATGACAACTGAAATAAAAACAAACGAGCAATCAAATATTTGGAAGTATATTATTTTCCTATTCATTATAATAACTAGTAGAAATATAGAATAGAACTGAGAGTAAAAATTGGTTGTAACAATTTGTGCGAGAAGAAAAGATTTTTTTTTTAATTCATTTTTAGCTTAGCCCATTAGTTTCAGAATTTCGATATATCGGCTTTCGCTACACTAAAGCCAAATCTGACGGATCGAAACCATGATTTATATAAGAATCACGTATGTTTTAGACAGAGTTTGAGGGAGTGAGTCAGTGATACATTTGAATATATGTATTTGTAATAAAAAAGAAAAGTGTTGTTCTTTTGTAATTAATAGACACCGCCAGCCATTAATGGTCACATGTCTATCAGTTTTGTTTAGATCACATACATTTATAATAGATTTAGTATTTTTACCGTCGTACGAAACTATAGTAGTAAGTTTTTGTATCACTCTCGGGCCAGAAATATATGCCACCTGCATCTATGAACATCTATGAACACATCAAAGCAGCTGACAAAATGTAAAATAGATTTGTTTTAATTTCTATAAATTAAAATATTTATTTTACAGACTGTTTATAAATTAATCAATATATTTTACTTTTAAATTACATTCTCAAAAATCGTGGCAATTTTGACATAGTAATCCCAAAAGTGCCGGCAACAAAAGGGTTAATCATTATAATGTTGAACAAATATTATTATTATTATTTAGTTGAATCGCTCTTTACATCATTACAGCGCGAGCTAAATCAATGTAAAGGGTATAGCTATCAGATTGATTCTCATGACATGTGATAGGTCTATATATATATATATATATATATATATATATATATATATATATATATATATATATATATATATATATAGGATTTATAAAAACAAAAATATTCCACAATAGTACTTATAATAAAAAAAAAATTAAATCTGTCACAAAGACATTTGCGCAGCGTTTAATTCACATTTGCGCCACCGCCTTTTTTTCACATTTGTGGCTCTATAGTCGTGTTATAAAATTTCGGGTTTGCAATAAAGCACCCGCAGCGTAGTCCATACTCATAAAACATTGGCTTTAATTTTATTTTACAGTGAAAAACTGGTTATAATAATGGATAAACGCAAACAAGTTGTACTTTCAATTGAACAAAAACTCAAAATATTGAAAATGGTGCAACCGTTAAATATTTATTGAACACTATCTGTCAACGCGTACTTCTTACTAAGCAAATATGTATTCATAATATAGCGCAGTTTTAAATTTCTCTTTGTTTAAATTTTTTTTATGTTTTCGCATTAACCAGGAAATCGATTATACGGGATTTTTATTCACCATCCATCCTGGGAAATCGGGAGTGTACTGTATTTTGAAAAACAATTAAGTAGCCAAAAAAATGTATATATTTATTTTAAATATTTTTATTATACCTTCAGTCTGAGTGTAGCTTCAGTATCGCAATCATTGTAAAGCATAATGTTCTCCTTCATCCCAAAGCTCTCCCTCACACCAAGATGATAGAACAAGGAACTCTGCTGGAATTGAAGACTTAGATCCACAACGGCCACGTCAGCATTATAAAATGTATCCAATACATTTGTCTCACCAAAATCCAGTTTCTCAAACTGAAATCATAATACGGTAATTTTAAAAAAATACACAACATACACTTAATTGCAATGTAAAGAATCATTTTCAAAATTATATTAGGTGTTTTGGAAAGTTCAGTCCGTTTTACAACAGAGGGCCTAGGCTGCTACAAGTCCATTTTTTTTGTAAGCCTGAGCATCTGTCAATTATGTTCAGTTTGCAAATGTTTGGCATTCTCACAACATTTATTTTATCGCTCCTTAAAATGTTTTTGGTTTAAAAGGTAAAATAAAAAAACATATCAATCAAAATATGGTTCTTCGTTAGTCACTACTTTTTCCATCTTTCTGGCAGTAGATGAATCCAACGTCGAAAAAACACCTTGTCTTTTGAGGTAATCCAGGCATTGACGCAATTCTTGACATCTGCATATGAATGAAAGTGCTGCTCTTCTAAGGCATGCGTCATGGATCTGGACAAGTGGTAGTCCAATGGTGCCACGTCTGGTGAATAAGGCGGGTGCGGTATAATCTCCCAACCCACATTCTGTATGTAGTTTTTGACCACGATTGCGATGTTAGATCGAGCGTGTCGTGTTAAAGAATCAGCCTGCTGTGCCTGTTGCCCCATTCCGGTCATTTTTCAGCCAGTGCCTGCTTAAATCGCATTAGTTGTTGTCGGTAGACTTCCCCCGAAACTGTTTCATCCGGTTTGAGGAGTTCATTTTTCGGTCAAACTTTTTCGATCTTCCAAGGCGATCTTTGCCGTCAATGCTAAAATCACCAGCTTTGAAGCATGTATACAATTCTATCCTATGGTGATCGCCATAAACTTCCACAAGCATTTTATGCACCTCAGCTGCACTCTTCTTCCAATTAAAACAGAACAGCAGAACTTCCCGCAATTGCTTCTTATTTACCACGAAAGTCGACATTTTAAGGAGCGATAAAATAAATGTTGTGAAAATGCAACATTTATTATCAAAAAAACTATATGAAATTGAACAATAAATTTTAAATATTACTTTTAATTTTAATTTTGACAGTTCCTGGATTTTTTAATAATTTCGGTACCCTTTGCCCTATTAAAAAGTCATCCACATCAGGATATCGAATTGGTATTTATTAATTCTTTGATATCTGAGGAAGATACTGATGTAATCAATTATTGCTATAATGATTCTGTTTGTAAGAAAAGTTTGTTTTAAATTTGATATTTTATTCAAAAGAATGTGCTGTGTATCGATAACAAATAGAGTAATGTTTGCTAAGCGGTCAAAGGATCAATTCAAAGGAAAATTGTCTAATTTAATTGACCAAATATTGTGACTGTGTATGGACTCAAGATATATATTGAATAAATCAATCACACTCAAACAGTTATTGAAATAAATATTGCTCAATAGCTTATGAATATTTTTAATATCAATCTATGAAAATCTACTACCGATTTTTTTACCACAACAAAATGTTAAGCTTATAATTCAGCCAGTTATAATTTAATATATTTTAAATTAATGTTTAATAGAAAACTATCAATAATATTTAATAAAATCTACATTCTTTCTTTGAATTTCATGACATGAAATCCAATTTAATATACGACCTATGCCACCGTCACCAGGCAACTGAGTGATACCATGTATTGTTGATTGAAACTATTAAGAACAAACATTCATTTCTCACATTTAAATAATCATTTCAAGAATTAATAAAGAAGACAAAATATTTTTAAATAAGAAATAAATTAAAAAAACAAACCTTGGTTTTAACATTCAAGAATAGGATAAAGCGATCTTCTCTGTTTGTATGTAGATTTTAAAAATAATATTAAATTGAAACATTAAGGTACCTGAATGTGATGAGTATTTGCATTGACTAGTTCAGTAGCGTGTTGCACTTCTTCCAGAGCTTTCTTCCTGTGAAGCAAATTCTCCGGCTGATGGATGTCAATGACACAAACAACATCCATGCGAGGCTTGCCTCCCGAGGCCTGGACCGTATTGCTGGATCCATCGCTGCAGACACTTTCGCAAACGCTTCTCACGTCACCTTATATAGAAATTGTAACGCAAATGTAACAACAGCTTATTCCATTTTACCTGCACTACCATAACAAGTAACAAGTACTCCCACATAACATTATAATTTTATCTAATAGTAAATGAAAAAGGTGTTATACTAAAAACAAAAACCTTTTAATTTAGAGAACATTGACAATTAATAATCCAGAAATATGTGCGATATAGAATAGAACAATTTTGTTCAAAATAGTAAACTTTTTGAGAAATTACTTAGTGTCAAATGTCAAATAATGTTGACTAACCTTGAGATTCGTCTGGCGGTGAACCGAGAAAGCTTGGTGGTTGAGGCATTATTCATTGAAATATTAAAACATTTACGAAGATCAAAGTGAAATACGCAGTCTCATATGACAAAAGAAAAATAACGAATTTATTGTTATCATAATATTGAAATCTCGGACAATCTTCGGAAGAGTCTGACGACAGTGCTGCCAGAATCGACTAGATTTTTTTATTTGCTGTACCAAAATTTATTATCGACATAGTACCTACCGTAATTCACTTTGTGTGGGGCATTTTTGTACAAAAATCGGCGTGAACTTTTTACATTTTTATCATGGCTTTATTTTAATGCCATTGTCTTTATTTATGTACAATAAAGACAATGGCATTAAAATAAAGTCCATAACTCCAATATCCGTTGGAGAAGGTGGTACTTTTCCCCACCCAGTATATGGACCCAGATGTGAAATCTTTCAAACCTTGATAGTTGATAATTCCCTGTCAACTCTAGCTCGCCTTAGGACTTCGGTATTGGTAGCCATGTCTGTCCAGGGAATTCTGAGCATTCTGCGATGGAGCCACATTTCAAATCCTTCCAGTCTATTCATTGAGTTAACTTTCAAGGTCCACGTTTCACATTCGTACAATAAAACAGACCACACATAGCATTTGATCATTCTCTGGCGGAGTTTCAAGTTTACGTTATCATTGCAGAAGAGTGATTTAATTTTATTAAACGTAGCTCTTGCTGTCTCAATTCTGCATTTTATCTTTACATCTGGGTCAAGAGATTGCGTTTTTCCACCCTTTCAACGTTACGGCCGTTCAAACGCAATACTGACCCACTGTAGTCAAGCCGTTCGAATGTCATCCATTTGGTTTTACTGACATTTATTGTTAGCCCAATTTTTTGTATATAACAGGTCATTTGAACCCAATTGTTTTTAGCTATTATATTGATTCTCATGATATATGATAGATAGCTAATCTATCGCCATTTTATTGTCATGTGAATTCTACACCAGACCAAAGACTGTGTGACAATTACACTGCCATCGCCATTTTCTAAGACTTAAAACAACAAAAGGAGAATTGTTGTATATTTTTTTAACTTAAATATTCTCTATGAAGGTATTTTCTAAAGTTTTCATTAATACATGGCATGTGCTGTAATTTTTAATAGCATAGATGACGAAAAATAATATGAATAAATATTTGGTGTTCAATATATTGTAGGTATTATGTATATCGAAAATTTCTCAATATGTATACTTAATGTGTATTTTATTTTTATGTAAACATATAGGTATGTATGCTCGAAGTAAAATTAACTGACGACTTTTTTATGAAAAAAAATTATCCGGTCATCTACTAAACCACTTGTTAAACATTCATCCATTCATCTAAGCCCTAGGTTCTCAACGTGGGAGATAATTCCCCCTTGTGGGCGTTTGTTACTTTCAGGGGAGCAGTAGAAGACCCAGAGAAAATTAGGGGGCGTTGAGATGGCACAGTGAGGGCGTGGGCAGGGGTAAAAAAATATAACAGACTTGTCACCAAATAACCTAGTTATCTGTGCGATCTAAGCCCTTAAATATTACAATTTATGATGTATTGCTCCGAATGTAATCAGTCCAATGTCGGATTGTACCGATACCTATATGTGTATTTGGAGATCAAGGTGGAAATAAAAGTATATTAAAATTATATATAATATTTGGTGAAAAACTTGTTTTATTTTACAGATTTGTACAGATTTTGGGTAGGTGTTTACAAAAATAAATTGAAGTAATAAAGCAAAATGAAAATACAGTGTGCCTTAGAAGTAATCACAAAAAATAAAAGTGCATTCGCATTTAGAAGTAGGTATTCATAATAACAAAAGTCAAGCTTAACAATAGAATAAAAAAATACTCAACTAAAAACTTTAATATAACTACATTGTACATTGTTTAATAATCTTAATTTATGTAAGTCTATAAATAATCACAAATCTGCTGAATTTAGGTCATGAATTTAAATATAGATTTGAATTAAAGCTTTCTTCCAAAGTATTTATTTATAGGATAATTACAAAAATATAATATATTTAATGTATGTATATACAATACATCGGAACATAAATATAATATGTGATAACATTTTATTTATATTCAATTTTAGGCAAGTGACGAATAGAAAACCTTTATCATATCTGGTTTAGGATTATAATATAAATATGAAAAAACCCGAATGCCTTCAAAAAAGAATACGAGAATATTTTGAATACAAGAGAGTGACTAACACCAAAGATTATCAATGATATTAGAATTTATTTTACAATCTTCAATATGAGCAGAAAATAGCTCATTATTGTGAAGAAGGAATCTGGTCGTGTCCAGGCTCGAACCCATGTCCCCTGGATCAGGAGCCAAGCGTTCTATTCCCTAGACCACCACCTGAATAGTTTGATTCTCTCCGAAAGTATTTCGAAATGCACACGATGCGCATGCCCGAGAACGTTTCTTGATTATTTGTAATTTTGTTCGGATTATTGGTGTATGACAGTAGTGAAGAAAACAAAAGGAGAACAATTTGGTATTGTTAATGGTGAAATTTTTAAAGTGCATGAAAAAAAAGATTTACATTAAAAGTCAAAACTTATTACTGATTACGATTATATATTACAGTGAACCATGTTTTTAAATGGTAGAAAATCTTTAATTCCGTTTACATTTCACGCGTTGCAATCAGTTATACTTATTATACAAAAAAAATATTCCCATTTTTGCATAAATTAAAAAAGTTATTGTATATTGATAATTACTGAATCAAGCAATCTTTAATTTTTTTTGTGAAAAAATATAGTACTTTATTTGTACATAAAACCATAATTTGAATAAAAATTTAACATATACGAGTATGTGATTTGAATATTTTCAACTGGTGGCGACCTCGTTTTTTTTACTTTCCGAGGATAATCTTTCTGGAAGCTCCGAAGCTCTGTCCTGCTTGAGAAGCGCCCCTGTTGGTGCCGGCCTGCAAGCCGATCATCCCCTCCCCGGCTCGCAGCTGGTCTTCAGTGAAGTCCCTCTTGTTCTCTTCAGATGGCCTTGGACCCAACCAGGGGCCGCGCCATTCGGGGTGCTTGTACGCCTAGTAAAATGAAACTTTAGATTATTTTTTAATTCTACTAAAAAGTGTTAGCTGAAGGTAGGTGCGACCACACCGGAGTGCCTGGGTAGGAGTCAAGACACAGTTCGCTTGTGTTCACGCCCTGTGGCGCATCGTATAGTGTGGTCGGTCCCATAGTGCGCCATTTTGACTCCTACTCTGACACTTCGGTGTGGCCGTACCATAAATCTCTTTGCAAACGCATTCTTAAAAAAATAAGCTGCAGTTTACGTTTTTTTTTCGTAACACATTAATTATGTGACAATGAGAATTAAAGGTTTATCGCCCATATTTACTTCTACAAAGCTCCCAGTCTCTCCACACAGGTCAGACTGAATAGACTGAGATGGGCCGGTCACGTGCAGAGGATGCCGTCATCGCGAACCCCAAAAAGATTGCTGGAGTGGCACCCAGGTGGTAGAAGACCAATTGGACGACCAAGGCTGCGATGGGAGGATGTAGTTGGGAGAGATGGAACAAGATTGTTAAGAGTGTCAGATTGGAGGGTCGAAGCGGAGGACAGGAGGAGTTGGAGGCGAAGAATACTGGAGGCTAAGGCTCGATATGGGCTGTAGGGCCATCGAAGAAGAAGATTTACTTCTATCAAATGTACGCATTAAACCTAATTATTATTATTATTATTATTTTGTTGAATCGTTCTTTACATCATGATAGCATGAGCCAAATCGATCTAAAGGGTATTATAGCTATCATAGTGATTCTCGTGACATGTGATAGGTAGCTAATTTATAGCCATTTTATTGTCACGTGAATTCTACACCAGACCAAAGACAGTGTGACAATCACACTGCCCTCGCCGGGAATCGAACCCAGAACCTTCGGGGTGGCAGTCAATGCACTTAGCACTCGGCCACGAAGGTCGTCAAATTAAATTCGAAGGACGTAAATTATTGTTCTACTGATATCATAAACGTACTTTCATAATGGAGTTCTAGTGCTAACCCTTAAGTTCAAGTAAATGCATCATTGTCATTTTATTTTTCTTGGTGAATATTATGATAAATAATAAATAAATCAGAATCTTTCTTTTAAAAATATTTTATAAAATATTTCGTGAAAATAGGAATATACAATACTCGTATACCTATTTGTGATGTTATTTTTTTTTACCGAGATCAGTAATTCAAATTTAATCATATGTATCCATTCATCATACTAAATGATTACTTTTTATGTACAATACACAAAAAGGCAATTTTATCATAGGAAATTAAATAGTTTTATTTAAAAAATCGGAAATAATTACAAATAAAAACTTTAATCACATTTTTTTTTATGTACACAACAGGTCGTTTGGACCCAATTACTGTATACAATTATTATTTTTTTAGCTATTATATTGATTCTCGTGACATGTGATAGGTAGCCAATCTATCGCCATTTTTATTGTCACTTGAATTCTACACCAGACCAAAGACAGTGTGACAATCACACTGCCATCACCGGGAATCGAGCCCAGAACCTTCGGCATGGAAGTCAGAGCTTGTAACCACTCTGCCACGCAGGTCGTCCATTGCCATTTACTTGATATTATTTTTAATGACAGATCAATAAAGATTTTTGGCCAATGGTACAATATATCAATAAGTGACAATAAAATCATGATTTGATTTTATTGTCAAATGTGATTTTTGTGTGATCAAACCAAAAGTGATTTTTTTATTTATGTGTGAAGATCACATGTAATTTAATATTGTTTTGGCAATGAATGAAATAGTCAAATTAAAGCGAAGCGTCTGTATGGCTTAAAGTAATAATGAAAAAAAACGACGTAATTAGTTTTAAGTACATTGCTATTAGAATGATATATTAACCATTACACTCGTAACACTCGCTACATTTTAAAAATTACTTATCTATGTGAAAAATGTTAATCATTAAAAAAAAACTTTTTCGTAAAATGTATTATATTTATGCGTCTTACGCAAAATTAAACATTTGATTTTCAACTTACAGTCCTGCCGATAGCGAATATGGTGGTGGTCACCAGAGAAATGTTCTTCCTATCCCATAAATCGGTAGTCTGGAACAAATCCACATCTGGAACGCCGTACTTTATGCAAGCCTTCTGGAACCTGGAGACAAATAAAAAGAAATTCAAAACTTTTCAAAATCTTCAACTTACATATTCAAAAAAGCTTCGTAACTCCCAAAATAGCTATCACACACATACGGTCCCGCTTGAAAGTTTAACGATATTTTCTTAGAAAAAAGGAAATGATGCATATTTACGGTTATGCGTGAACTTGTGTTATATTTTAAAACTCGATTTAAACTTAGATACGTCATATGATTACATAGTTAAACAAAAAATCGAATATCTTACTTATTGATATTTTGCTAATTAATGAAATCCGTCTAAAATAATTTGCACAAACAGTATGCGCATATACAGGGTGTTTTTTTAGAGGTTTGGTTTTTAAACTAGCAACATTGTTTCTATAGACTGTAAATTTGACAGTTGACAGTTGATATGTAGTCAGTACATTTTGCCATTTCACCATTAATAGACTGGCGTCAAAACAGAGCTTGCGAATTGTGCAAATTTATTTTGAAAATCATGGTTCGGTTCGCCAAACTTATCGTGCACTACGTTCATTTCATGATCGACATAATCGTCCATCCGAGCAAGTTATTCCGAAGACCATGGATTGTTTTCGCACTACCGTACACTCTAGTGGATAATACGCATCCAACAATTGTCGAAAATTAGACTTCATGATTGCGCTTCATTCGAGCTAGCCGTGGCGCTCATATGCCTGAAATCATATTTAAAAAATAATGGCATAAAAGTATCTATTAAATAATGCCAATATCATAGACATTAACATTATTTTAATGTGTTTTTTTTTCTTCATTTTGAATATGTATTGAATACCTCTAAAAACAACACCCTATATGTATATACCTACGAGTTTTTGCCCTATCAAATAATAATAATAAATTGTACGATAGGCGCCATTTTTATGAAGTCATCATCTCAAGGGCGCCGTAAGAAATGCTCCATATTAAAACCTAGTGATAGACTATACCTATATATTAAGTATAATATGTAGCCTACCACTGACGCAGTCAATACAGATCAGAACGTTTTTAAATCTGACGCGCTCTCAATGTCCTTACGATCTGGGGAAAGATTATTCCAGACTAAAGGGCCAGCTATAACCAATAATAATCTAAGAACAAATTTTACCTCTTATTCGACATTGATAATGAAAAAAACGAACCTAGTTACGTTAATTTAGCCTGTTTGCTTATTATGACGTGTAGTTTTTTAAATAAATGATATGGATAGAGGCAAAACTATTTATTTTCTAAACTACATATAACAAGAATAAGTATCAATTCAGAGCGTTCCACAATTGTGGAAGACTCATAAATGCTGACAACAAAATGACCAAATTAAATGTGTTTATCAACCTCACAGCAGATGCATTTATCCACCTTTCAAATTGAACAGTTAATGGAACTACCCTAAATCATTAAATTGAATATGAATATTTATTTTTCTGTTTCCGTGGCTCATGAAGACTCCGAAAAAAGTGAGAACTGATTTGGTGATACTGTTAGTATTGTACTCGTATTATAGATGGTGGAAAATAAAGTCATATTTTTTAAACTCGATGAAAATACGGAAATGTCGATCAGTTTACTGCTATTCACTAGAAAAGATTATTTTACTACACGTGTTTGAAAAAAAAAACATGAAAACTATATTTAAAACTTATTTGGATAAACAATAAGTAAGAAAAATTTGGGGTTATGCCAACTAAAGGCTTTTCATAAAGAGATTAAGACGCTGTAGCTATTAATGATCTGTATATTTATATCTTATATTATTACAAAGATTACGTTTATAAAACGGATTTTATTACTCACACTTTTGTATCGATATAATCTTAAATCCCGCATCAAAATATCAATTCATTTTTTCTGTGTCCAACATACGGTCATACGTTACACGATTTTATAGAAATTTGAAACGAAAGTACAATAAAAAATAACTACTTAGTCTCCATTTAGTATAAATTTTAATATTTTAACAGCTTGCACATTTTGATAATGTTTTGGAAAGGTTAATCATGTTCAAAGTGTTAAATTCAATAAAAAATATTTATTGTGTGTTAATGCCTGAAGTTTATTAAAAAAAAAAATAGTGTACTTCCAAATTTAATCAGAATCCAAGTAGAAACCAATCGTACTTTTAAAAAAAAATTACAGTTGTAGGTATTGATTACTTTGCTCTAATTACTTACGAACCCAACTTGGGTCATGGAAATTTTATTTAAAAATTATAATATTTCTAAGCTTTCGCATTAACAGAATTCAATACACATTATTGGAGTGGAAATATTTAATTCTATAATATATTCACCACCACTTTGTGTTGTGGATTCACATTTTAATATTTTTTTGAAATATTGTATTTTCACAACGCTTTTCACAAACATGTTTCGGGCAACAGACGCCCTTCCTCAATGTAGTAAATAAAATTTAACAATAAAATGAGACAAACTTGTTATTTATATACTAAACGAAAAAGTGAATGCGGTAGAGATGAGGTCCCTAAGACGTATGTGTGGTAGAACGATATACAACAGAATCTCAAATGCTGATTTCCATACGAAAATAATGTAGAGCGGAAGAAGGTATTATGAACAAAATTATGTAAGGATCGCAGCGTTGGTTCGGATATATGAAGCGCATGGATGGAGAGAGAATGATTAAGAAGGTAACGTTAATGATATAAATGGAGTACGGAGTCGAGGCAGACGAAGAAAAACATGGCATGACCAAATTAATCAAATTTTAAAGGTTGGTCATGTTAGAAGTTGGAAGAATCAACCTGCGTGTATGACTCGCTTTATGAATGTGGAGGAATCTAGAAATGTGTGCCAGGATAGAGTAGTGTGGCGGTCCATTATATTTGCCTACCCCTACGGGGAAACGGCGTGATGGTTTGTTGTTGTACGAAAAGTGAAAAGAGGGGAGGTGGAAGGAATCAAGCCAGGGATAGAGAAATATTTTGCTCACTGGCTAAGGTTATCCATCATTTTGTAGTCTCCCCCGGTGACGTTGATCTTGGTGATGATTCCGGGCTGCAGTCTGTTCATCAGCTTGCAGAGAATGATGCCGTCTCTCAGAGCATCCTCGAATGCCATGGGTGGGAAGCGCTCCCCGATAACGGTCTCCACCCATTTCTGAGCCTCCTGCTCCTGCTCAGGCTCCCTCTTTCCAGAACACTGAAACAACAAAATAATAAATAAAACTTCTTTGCTCATAATCACCTATGGAATATATTAATTGGAATTTCCACAAACATTTATATATGTATAATATGGGTGTTTTTTTAAATGTAAACAATACATATTCAAAACGAATAAAAAACACATTAAAATAATGTTAATGTCTATGATATTGGCTTTATTTAATAGATAATTTTATATCATTATTATTTAAATATGATTTCGGGCATATGAGCGCCACGGCTAGCTCAAATGAAGCGCAATCGTGAAATCCAATTTTCGACAATTGTCGTCTTTGTGGATGCGTATTACCCACTAGAGTGTACGTGGTGTGAAAACGATCCATGGTCTAACGAATAACTTGCTCGGATGGACGATTATGTCGACCGTAAAATGGACGTGGTGCACGATAAGTTTGGCGAACTGAACCATGATTTTGCTGTTCTGACGTCAGTCTATTTATGGTGAAATGGCAAAACGTATTAATTACAAATCAACTGTCAACTGTCAAATTGACAGTCTGTAGAAACAATGTCGCTATGTTTAAAAATCAAACCTCTAAAAAAAACACACTGTATATAGGCGAATTAAATAATATTTTATATGTCAATGATAACTGACCAAATATTTTAATCATCAAGATGGAAATTAAATAATATTTTGATGTAGAAAACTTCAATTTATTTTTCCTTTTTATGTTTCAATCCAATCAATTGGTTTGCAGCAAAGTCAAATAACATCTTTTATGGTTATTGGGATGCCACTCGGGCCTTTTTAATGTGCTAGTTTCCCATTGTTTTCTTTACAACAGGTTATTTCAACCAAATTACTGTATACATGTTTTAGCTACTGATTCTCATGACATGTGATAGGTAGCTAGTTTGTCACCATTTTCTATTTATTAAACTATTAAATAAAAATACTTTGAATTGGGATTTATTTTTTATCATTTCTTCGGATTTTTAAATGATTTAAGATTTACTTGTGAAAAGCTCAAACGAATTTATACAATGGTATTTGAAATCATAATAAGATATAGAGTATATCGATTTGTAGATAAATACAAGAAAACAGGTGTTTTGAGTGTTGCTAGGAAAAATAATAAAAGTAAAATAAAACTCAATTTTAATATTTGTTTCATATGGCAGTTCAGAATCAAAGGTATCAGCAGGAACATAAAGGAAAAGTGGCAATTAAAAAATATGTTCAGTTCAGACACCCTATTATTTAAAGGCGGGCCACACTGTGGTAAACAAGCTCTCCACCGGCGGTTTAAATCTGTGTGGACACTGGTTTGAAACCAAAATTTGTATACTGAATGCGTGTGGATCCACATTTGTAAACACGACAAACACGCATTCCACATGTTTAGCGGTTTGATTCCACCAGTCAAGATCAGTTGCGTAGCGGCGTCGCACGGTGTTTCAAATTTTAATATTACGAGCTACTTTTCATTATTCTGTAAAATTATTATTTTGAAAATTTTATTCTTATAAAATGTAGGTATATGTCTATGGACTTCTACGATAGAAACACATATATCTGTCTATCTCTCTGTCTTTACATAAAGTAGGTATTTGAATAGCGTATTTCGTAAGATTTTTTTTTTAATATGAGACCGTAAAAGGCCCTTTGCAGCTCGACCTTGAGTATAAAGATAGAAATAGAAGTATTTTTTTAATTTTGAATATTAAATTCATAGGTTTATATCAATCGGTTAGCGGCGACACAATACGACTGAACCGGTTTTGTTGTTGCATGCAATTAGGTAGGTAATTTAGGGGTTGAAATTTCAACAAATCGGCCTCAAATTTATTGTGTGAACTGGATGACTAATACTCTTCCCTAAACACTTATAATTAGCCATTTCCATGTCATTGGGTTTTTACCAAAAGTAGCTCGTAATATCGCACCCTGAAACACCGTGCATCGGTGGAGTGCGGACGTATACGAAAATAGTGTCTACTGTGGAGAGTTTGTTTTAAACCAATTGTGGACGCTAAACCAACCACGGGCTCCACAGCCCCCACCAAGGTCACCCTTGTGGAGAGCTTGTTTACCACAGTGTGGCCCGCCTTTTAGCATTATCAAAACTGCCGCCTAGTTTGAATTGTCCGCACTCTTGAGACGTAGAAATAAGTAATGAAAATTATAGTCTGGGATCATATAATTGTGAAGACCAAGACAACGTTATATGGAAATTATAATATTTATTCTGATATGGACCAGATGGGCAAAGAGAAATAATAGTAAAATAAAGCGACGTCATCAAATAGGCTCTGCCTTACAAGATCTGTATGGCCAATCGCAATAAGTAAACAAAATTCTAAAATTCTTATCTGTGATTAACGGTGCACTAGTTAGCTTCTATGAAAAAGTTGAATGAACGCTCACCATACACAAATCATTAGTTAGGATTAAAGCTTTCTTTCACGAGCCACAGTTTACAAGGCGAAAAAAAAACAAGAGAGAACGTTAAAAATCTCGGCAGTTGGGCACAGCTGTTCTCAAATGGGTGGCTCCATAACTTAACTTTATGAACCGGCTCGTTCGTGGTTCATACAATAAGATTTGAATATAGTGCGGAAATATCTACGACTCCGAAATTAAATAAAATTCACTAGAATTTTGTTATTAAACAGTTTGTAAATGCCAAGAAAACATCAAACAAGTCGGCCAAATTAAAAATTATTTTCACGATCCTATTTTTCGGAAGTTTTCTAAATGTGAAAATTAATCTACTGAGATACTTACATACTTATATGATAATATTCTAGTTGATGATAACACATAGAATTTTATTTGGCGTTGTTTCAAGATTCTATGTTGAAGTTTTAAAAAGTTATTATTTAACATTTTGAATGTATACAAATACTTGTAGACTACAAGTATTTATATACATTCAAAATGTTGTATAAAACTGGTCAAATTTAAAAGCATAAAAATTGAAGAGTCATCTCCAGGCGTTGTCTAGCAATGTATGATAATCGCATAGCCTTTCACATTGCATTCATAAAGATTTTCTGCTGAATGCTTACACATAATCTTAATAGATGGCGCTAGTGTAGATTGAACTAAAAAATGTGAAGTGTTTCTCAACATAGTAGCTTATCTTTATCTTACAAAAATTTGTCAGACTTGGTGGTCGTAAGAAGGGCGGAATGGGGAATGTTGTTAACATAAAGCGATCGCTTAACCCAACCAATGGCAGGTCATAAGTCCTGTAGACACTTCGACCACCATATTCTGTTTCAAAAAAAAAAAAACAACGTACATCTTCGTCTCTATTGAGATACAATTAATCCTTTAAAAAGTTATTATTTTCCAAAGTTATCCGTCTATCGCACAGATACACAGATAACGGGTGCTAATATTTTTTTTCTACTAAGGATTTTTGTGTTTAAATGTTATTTTAGAAAATTCCAAGTAAAAATGTGGTAAATATTTTTTTGAATACCAAGAGCACAAAGATAACATAAGCTATGGAATATGTTATCCTGGTTTATTTGTTACAATATGTGCGTGTTAAAGTTTTTTTTACTTGAAATATCGTAAAAAATCGACGTTATCATTAAGCATTGTACTATATTCTTATCGCCTGACGCTCACATATTTTGTTTAATTTTCACACGAATTTTCTTATCAGAATTACAAAAGAAATGATTTATATGCGAGTAAAGAATTTAAAATATTTCAATGTAGAGATTTTGTGTAAAAAAAATGATACAAAAACTGTTTTTTTTTACTGTTACGCACCTTATATTTTCATTCGACACTCTATCATACACATAGTATCTACACATTCGTCTAAGAGATCTCATTTCTACTGCATTTCAGACTTTATTATTATTATTATTTTGTTGAATCGCTCTTTACATCATTACAGCGCGAGCCAAATCAATGTATAGAGTATATCTACGACATACGAATGCAAAAATAAACAGAGCATTATGGCGGTCCATCCTCTCTGCCTACCACTACGGGAAACGGCGTTATGGTAAGTTAGTTATTTAATGTATGATATAGTTATTGATTAAATTATCCAAAGACCCAAACCTGATAACAAGTGCACAACTTATTATTTAGTGATTTAGTTGTAATCTTCTTATCACAGAACGATTAGCGCTTTTGTCGGACGGCATAATTGAATGGAATATTAGCGAAGATAAATTTTACAACAATAACCGTAGATATTATTTCTTGGCACCGGTGCAACAGTATTGTCTCGATAAGTGGTTCATCCATCTCAATTGTTCGTCCATTAAAATACATTCAGATTTTTTTAAATGATGCGGATACATACTTCATTATTATTTCAAACAAATTAGACAATTTAAAACACTTTAACCGGTTGTAAAAACGTTGTAGTTGTGAAAATGTAAGTAATAACTATTACGCCGTGCAATTTATACTTCATATTGTTAAATACATTTTATCATCGCGTGTTTATGAAGATTTGCAATGTAGAAGATGTCGTGCGATGGGGAAGACTGAGAAGACGCTACTGGAGAGATCATGTGGAAAGAGCATGTTCTGAAAGAGTGATAAATATAGCCGCAAATAAAGTACCAACAGGAAATCGACCTGCAGGAAGACCACCTAAAAGATGGCGAGACAGTTGGAAATCTGCATCCCAGGAACAGGCTTCGAGAAATAGCAGGACACAGTTCTAAATAAGTGAAGAAGAAGAGTGTTTTATGGTACTGGCAGAAAAAATATGAGAGCAGAATTATAATTATTTTTTTCAATCGCTCTTTACATCATTACAGCGTAAGCCAAATCGATGTAAAAGGTATATCTATTATATTGATTCTCATGAAAGTGATAGGTAGCTAATCTATCGCCATTTTGTTGTCACGTAAATTCTACACAAGAATTCGTCTAATACTCGTAGATCATATTTTTACTGTATTCGATGTACAATACAATAAAAATAGTCCATTGTTTTGGCCGAAACACTATGATACCTTAACATTTTAAACTGTTAATGAATAAACTTTGTGTTTTGTAACACAATTGTATTTTATTTTACGCGACAGCTGTTCCATCAACCAATGTTGACATCATCAGGTGTTAAAATAATATATCAAATGTCAAATTTTCGTGTTTTTTCGAATGTGTATTTGTTCCTATGTCAATTTAAATAATTTATTTGATATAATTTTGAGAGATTCGAAAAATCACGAAAATTTGACATTTGATATATTATTGTAACACCTGATGATGTCAACATTGGTTTGATGAAACAGCTGTCGCGTTAAATAAAATACAATTGTAATACAAAAAACAAAGTTTATTCATTCACAATTTACAATAAAAATGTTTATTATAAAATGGAGTATTCTAAACGTTTTATGCTAGTAAAACATTTCTATTTTGATCCGCACATAAAACCATCGTTATTATTCTAACATAAGGGTAATTTTGAATAATGGACCAGATCTGATCCGTCTCTCAGCCGTTTGTTTACATTCCGCCTTCCAAGCGGAGTCGCCGTGACGTGAGAATGGCCCGAGGGGCTGTTTAGTATTGGGAACTCCGCCAGATCTCGTTTCAGAAGGATGTTTCCTCATCGGTATAATGAAGTTCGCATGTTACTTTCATTATTTCAAACACCAAGTCTGACATACAAAGCGAATAGATTATTTTGTCGCGATGATAGAGTGCCACACTATTATTACGCACAACACGCTAGCTAAGCCAATGCGCTTTAGAATTAAATAATTAATTACTCACCACACACCCACAACATAAAAATATATCATATAGAAATTCCTTTGGTCATCTTAAATTTTAATTTTAAGGCATTTAAAGTGTTCAACATATAATGTTTTAGTTTTTTTTTATTATCATTTTTTTGGTTATAGCTTTAATAGCAATAACTTTATGGTTTGGTTTTTAAACTGGCAACATTGTTTTCTACAGACTGTCAATTTGACAGTTGACAGTTGATTTGTAGTCAGTACGTTTTGTCATTTTACCCAGTTGCTCAATAAAGGTGTCGAAAATTGGACTTCACGATTGCGCTTCATTCGAGCTAGCCGTGGCGTTCATATGCCCGAAATCATATTTAAAAAATAATGGCATAAAATTATCTATTAAATAAAGCCAATATCATAGACATTAACATTATTTTAATGTGTTTTTTTTTTTCATTTTGAATTTTTTATACCTCTAAAAAATACCCTTATACACATTGTTATATAAAGGGCGTTAATTTATTAATTCCTCCCTTCTCTATTTAAATAATTAATATTTTTAATGGAAATTTCTTGGTAGAAGTTCATTTAAAATAATTAAAACAAAAAAATTCATACAAAATTTCTCTATTATTATATACTCGAATATAGTGTGCTTCCACTTGTGTTTATCGTCGACCGGTTTCGGCAGCTTGCTGCCATCTTCTGGTACCTACAACAACATTTATTTGGTTTATATACAAAATGATAGTAGTAGGGGTTAAACTTTTTTCTTTCTGATTCTAAATAATGTATTATTGTTATTATGTTATAAGTGTTATTGTTTTACTGTTATTATGTTTTAAGTGTTTTTGAATTGAAAGAGAAAATGAAGAAAAAAGGCCACAAGACATTTGAAATATTTCAACTTAACTAATTCAAACACAAAAACTACATTATATAGAATCATTCCGAGAATTAGCCACCCTAGTAATTGCTTTTTAATTATATAGTAAACAAACTAACCCAAAACATAATAAATTTACATTATATAGAATCATTTAAAAAAAAATAGTAACCTATGTAAGTGCTTTTTCATTATGTAGAGAACAACAAAATATAAAAACAGTAGTACATTATTTAGAATCAGAAAAAAAAAAGTTTAATCCCCACCACTATCATTTAGTACGAGTATATACACCAAAACAATTTTGATGTAGGTACCAGAATATGGCACACAAGTAAAAGCACACTAAATATATAATAATAAAGAAATTTTGTGTCAATTTTTATTTGTTTTCATTATTTCGCTTTTTATGTCGGGAAAGAAAAGTGGGGCAGTGCATTCTTTCTGCCTATCCCTTCGGGAAGACGGCGTGTTGGTTAGTTAGTTTAGTTTTATACCAACTTTTTATTGTTTGATACCAACCACAACACCCATCACATTTTGTTAGAAATCTTTTCTTATCATAAATTGACTTATACACTGACAAACTGAATTATAATCAGAATACATATTCTGTTAAACTATTAATTTGGTAGCATAATAAATTTGAGGCTTATAATAGAATTTAATCAAGTGAACTGAAATCTAAGCATACCAGTGTCTCAATATTAGAACAACTTGGAATTCGAGATTGAAATAGAGGACGACAAAATGAAAAATCTCACTTTGAAAATAGACGGACACCCATGTTAGTTTGACTAAAGTTTTTTAGTTAACAAATCATTATTTTATATTTTCTTCGTGTTGTTTCTCTCTCCTATTGGAGGTTGGACAACATCATGGCTATTTCTACCCTTGGTACAGCAGCTCTAAACAGAGATATCGTGCTGCACCTGAACCATTATTTAAAGTTTTCTTCTTCTCACGACACTTAGAGTTTTTTTTGTTTTTTTATTTATTTAATCGATTTAATATGGAAGTATCGTGAGAGGACTCTCATCATTGATACCTTACTACTTATGACATGAGCCATTTGTCTGACAATATTCTGACGATATTCTGATAAATAGAAGTATCCCCAGAGAGTCGCATTTTACATAAGGAAACTAGCAAAAACATTTAAACGTTTACGTTAGATTTTTTATAAACTAAATGTATCATATTAATACTGCGAAATTTCAAGATATATGAAACTCATTAAATAAAAAGCAAATAACGTATTTTTTAGTGGATTTTCAATACTTTCAGTATTTTTAGCAGCGGTATTTTTTAAACGACTTATTCAAAGTTATTATTTTTAACACTTAATTAAACACTTTTTGTACTTGATATACAACCATTTCATTTGTAAGGATGAGGGCCTACCGGCTTCGCTCTATGAGAGCTTCTTCAGGGCTTTACACATACATGTTGTTGTTATTGTATATGAAAAGCCCTGAAGAAGCTCGCATAGAGCGAAACCGGTAGACCCTCTTCCTCACAAATAAAGTGGTTGTATGCCAAGTACAAAAAGTGTTTAATTAAGTGTTAAATATGTCCAACCACCAAATAATGGCTTCTTATCAAAGTTTTATTATTTTTAGTTTCAATCCTAGGGATTCGTTTGCAGGAAAGTCTTTTAACAACTGTGCTTGTTCTTGGGATGCCACTTGGGCCTTTTTTATGTGGTAGTTTTCCGTTGCTTTACACATTTTTGTATACAAAAGATTATTTGAATCCAATTACTGTATATATTTTTTTAAAGCTATTGATTTTCATGGCTGTGATAGGTAGCTAGTCTATCGTCATTTTTCTTATCACGTGAATTTTACCAAATTTTTTACACCGGCTTCGCCGGGAATCGAACCTGGGGTCTTCGGTGTTGCAGTCGTAGCTATTGCCGCTCTAACACGAAGGCCGTAAAATGGTATAGTCGGGAATTTGTGAGTGAGTATTTATTAAGCGTAACTTATAGCTTGTATAAAATACTCGCTACTGATTACTCGTACTTACCCGGTTGATTTTCAATATGCATTGTTTGAAGACAGTAATGGGCCAATATTTTTTGAGTTTAAGTATTAAAGCATTCATCAATTTCAATACGCAAATATTTAACATGTACCTTCACAATCAACGGCAGTAATATCGAAGCTTTTTATAATATTATCTATGTACCATACATATATTCATGTAGACCTTTAATATGATGTTGAGTTCGTTTTTCCAGGCGTCTGTCAGATATAAACAGTTGCGCCATTGCCAATTATAATATGCAAACACTGGCTAAATAAGTCAAGGACTGCAATCGTCCGCTTGGCCGCTGAGTTGCCATAAATCACGGCTCTGCGGACGGACGCCTTTCGGCTGTGCACACTGGCCGGCGGGTTTTCCCGCGCGCCCACGTGAAAAGGCGGGAATCGCCATTCAAGCTTTTCGGACGTGATGCAAGATGTCGATTTTCATTGTTAGCTACAAACTTTTGACTAAATATGTCGATCTTTTAAATTAATTATTTTCTAGAAATAATATTTGATGTATCGTCTTGACAAAACAATGGACAACTGGCGACATTAGAAAATTTCAAGTTATCATAATTATATTTTAATTAAACTGACATATATGTATATCTCCAAAACCTCCATTAAAAATCTTTAAATTATTTTTTATATGTTATAATATTAAGATGTACGAATGAAGACCTTTATTTTATAAAAGATTTATTACATATTATGGGAAAAAGATGTTTCGCCGTGCAAAGGCGTTATCAAATGTCCGCATTAAGGTGAAACATGTAATTTCCATAAAATGTAATAAAATATATGATACATATGTATAAAATATAACAAAACATATGATTTGACGACCTTCGTGACCGAGTGGTAAGTGCATTGACTGCCATCCTGAAGGTTCTGGGTTCGATTCCCGGCGAGGGCAGTGTGAAAATAGCGATAGATTAGCTACATATCACATGTCACGAGAATCACTATGATAGCTATATTACCCTTTACATCGATTTGGCTCATGCTGTAATGATGTAAAGAGCGATTCAACAAAATAATAATAATTAATAATAAAATAAAACAGACGTTTTCATTCGTATTAATTACTTAATGTGGAGTTTTACGTTATTAAAAAATTATTCAAAAAAATACGTATCGTATAAATAATCCTGATTTGAATGTTTTAGATATAAATGATAAGTGGTTAAAGTTTAAAGCAGTGTAGCCCAAATTTATTTGACCCATGACCCCCCTTTCAGACAAAAAAATACACAAAGCCCCCCTGGAAAGTAACCATTTTTTAAATTAAATAAAACAGAAAAATGTAGTGAACTTTCTTTTTATATACTTACTTATAGTGTTATAAATAAGATATGCTATACCTAAATTGTGGAGTTATTGACATTAATTCAATAATCTTAATGAGAAAGACGAACCGATGAAAAAATAAATTGAACTAAGAGATTTTGGAAATAAAACAATTCGTAAAAAATAGCTTATAAAGGTAATTATTATTAGTGAACAATATCAGAGAAAATGTAAAATTAAATTAATTTCTCACGCAAAGGATGATCCTGGGGTGTTTCCGTTAATTTTTCTACATTTTTGCCAGCAGCATCCGCAAATCTCAAATCTAAAAGACTTGCGACTACTCTTAATCAGATACGTATAATACGTTAACAAATAAAATAATTGCGTGAAATTTTGTTTATCCCACTTTGAAGTTTTAGAAAATTTTTGGATAGTTCAAGTTCGAAAATAAGTGGGTGCTCGTCATTGAAATTGCATCACATTTCCATAATCATGCATTAAGCTGACACCCAGAACTATCGGGGATATAATTTCTGGCAAAGATATAGCTTAATCATGTCTGTTTTCAGCTGAGTTAATGTGATTTATGCTTTCAAATGTAATGAGACCAAAAATATTATAGATCTTATAAATACATATCTAAAATAATATTTTGATCTATAATATTATATACAATTACCAACGGAATAATCTTTGAAAAATATGCTTAGCAAAATAAGCTATAAACGAATATTAAATACAATAACGTGAAAGGGCTCAAGTATTAGAAATACGATCATCTAACTAACTTATCATCACGCCATTTCCCAGAAGGGGTAGGCTGAGAGTATGGACCACTATACCGCTTTGTCCTGACATACCCCTATAGCTTCCTTCGCTCCATTCATACATCTCGTAACATGCTCGATCGTCGATTTTTTCGACATACACTAGTTTTTGAATTTGATCAATTTGGTAATTTAATGCTTTCCTTGACGCCTTTTAGTATTTGATAAATTTGGTCATTCCATGCTTTCCTTGGTCTTCCGCGGCTTCTCTTTACATTCACACTGCTTGTGTTCAACTGCATTTTAACCGTTCTTCTCTCATCCATTTGTTCCATATGTCCAAATCATTTCAGGGATCCTTTTTTAATTTTACTTATGATGCAATCATCTGTTTTACCCTTATTTCATTTCTACGATACGATCAGAAAACATAAATTAATAGTTGCTGTTTTGATAATAAGGAGGCTCCGTGAAGCACAAAGGAAACGTGCAGGAGCCATGCAACATATACGTTAGACTTAAATAAGTAATATAATACTAAGATATGTAGAAGGATGGGAGTAACGGATCTAGACGAAAGGGTGGCTAAGATCTAATGGTCATTTGCGGCATGTTATAAAACTGGTAGACCAGAATGGCAGTGGACTGCAGACCTCGTGTAAATAAAATAAGTAGAGGGAAACCCTCACATGATGATCCGATAACATAAAGAAAAATACTGATGACTGAATGCAGAAATCACAAGATATGAGTGTGTGGAGAAATATGCGGGAGGCTTATATCCAGCAGCGGACGACATCGGCTGTATAAATAAGCAAGTTGATAATAAAATTCTAGACTATTTATTTTTCTTTTGATTTTGATAGACACAACTTTCCCACAGCTTTTTTTTATGTATTTAAGTGGTTTTGTTTTATTTACAACTAAGTCCAATTAACATAAATTCTTGATCCCTGGCAATAGCAATAACTACAAATCAAACATTTTTTTATCAAACCGCTTTGGGTTTCCGTTAAAACGTTTTCATAAAACTGTCTAATTAATTTCACAATATATTATGAAGGTTAATATTTCTGTAAACATATTTTAAAATATCGTTTCAATGATTGAATTTTGGTGCCAAGCTTTCAGTCAAACGGGTTATAGTACAGCGTGGTGTGTTGTCAAATATGTAACAACAATCTCATCATCTCTTATACTCGTACTTCGTATTAAGGCCAAAAGCCATGAATTATTACTGAGATATGACAGATTAATGTTTGATTAAACCTTCTTATGATAACACTTAGGCAAGTCCAATATGCAACAGCTTTTCAAACTCGTTTAGTAAAATAATTGGCGATAATTTCAATTTCGTTTATTCACCCGTTTCCCAATATTCTGAATCCCTGAAATCTTTGTTCAAATGTTAAGTAAACATCTACGCGTTCTCATTATTATTTATGTTGCCGTTTTGTATAATCAATTACTTCAACGGCGCACTAGAGCACTTAATCACGCATTTTTCTTACGCATGGCGTCAAACAATGACACAATTGTTATTGCACAATATAAAACCCCACAGGACACAAAGGACTGGCAGATTCTACTGCGAAACCTGAATTAGGGTTACTCTTTACCAATAATGTTTTCATCTTAAAATTTAATCGTGTTGAATGTTATTCTACACAAAAAAAATCCTCACCCGAAGGAAAACATAAAACGTTTATTTTGCTTCCTTCCTTTCATATAACAATATGAATGTATTTGTTTAACTTCTGAATACGCTACAATATATAAAGATATTTATATTCATTTAAAAAATTCCTGGCAAAAGAAGGATGAATGTAGAATAAATACAATGAGGTTCGCAACCCATCACACCGCGTCTCTCGCGTTGGCGGAAAGAGAAGAATGGAGTGCAGCATCGATTAAAGTGTTGCAGTTCATTCTTTCTGTCTACCCTTTCGGGGAAACGGCGTGATGGTTAGTTAGTTAGTTAGTTAGTTAGAAATGAGATCTCTTAGACGAATGTGTGGATACTCTGTGTATGATAGAGTGTCGAATGAAAATATAAGAAGTGAATGCGGTGCGAATGATGGTGTTATGAATAAAATATTGAAAAGATCATTAAGATGGTTTGGACATATGCAAAGAATGAATGAAAAAAGAATGGTAAAAAAATTATATGTTAACGATGTAAATGGAACCAGAAATAGAGGAAGACCGAGGATAACGTGGCGCGATCAAATAAATCAAATATTGTATGTCGGCCATGTAAGGAGTCAGAGAAATCGACGCGCGTGCATGACACGATGTATGAATGTTGAGGAAGCTAGAGAAATATGTCAGGAAAAAAAGTGTGGCAGTCCATTCTTTCTGCCTACCCCTTCGGGGAGACGGCGTGATGGTTAGTTAGTTAGTTAGTTGTTTTTTTTAATATTAATCTTGTTGATTGAATTATATAAGTGGAAGTTAATTATAAATAATATTTAACTATAACATGTGATTCTTTACATATATTTAGTTTTATTCCACTTGTTGTTCCAGCTTCGATAAGATGAACTTTACCAGAAGATGGCTGTGAGCTGCTGAAACCGGTTAAAACTAGAATAACAGGGAGAATAAATCTGAATACACTTAAAAAAATAAATTTACTATTATTTTTAATATACGTTGATTTGTTTTTGTTCCAATTTATGTATGCTTAATGATTGTGTGCAATTTTATATTTCTTCTTTAATTCTCAAGTCATTTAATTCCCATTTCTCAAAAGAACTTAGCTTTTATTTTGTATACTCGTATATAAATTCGAAATTCAAAACGTTTAACTAAAATGTAGCATATAGTAGAAGCAGAAATGAGTAAAGATGAGATGATCCCATCTGATGATCTATGAGACCGCGTGTCAGATTACGAACTAATTTTCAAGATTAAATGAATGAATAAATCTTCAGTTTATTAGGACTCTTTCCAGTAAAATGTTTATAGAAAATCACATTAATTCCAAAATCCAGCAAGACATTTGGAGAGTATATTTTTATACAATATTGTTGGCACAATGCCGAGGAAGCGGTAATATTTATCGAGTTGAGAGATATTTACCGAGTTGTATGTATAAAGAGCTCTGTTTGATAAAAAAAATCGTACATCTCGGAAATAGCTTCGAGTGTGATTAAAATTAGCTTTTTGACATTAATTGAAAGATTGAGACCCAGCAATGTCCTGCAGAGTTCAGATAAAATTAGTTTTAGAGCTTTTGGTTTTTGGTAAAATTAGTTTTAGAGCCACTGCGAACATTTCTTCAACAACCATTCGTTAAAAATATAATTCATTTTTGATTAAAGTTATCCATAAAAAATACTCTTAAATATTAACTGTCATTTTGTGCTGTGGATTCATATAATATATATACTTTTTTAAATCGTTGTTTTTTCTTAACACTTTATTGTACTTTTAACAAACATGTTTCGGGCCACATATGCTCTTCTGTTTTGTAGAAAATTTAACATTTAATTATAAAATTTCTACCCCGAGAAATAGCTTCTGTATCCCGACATCTGTTTGTGAAAAGTACAAAAAAAAAATTAAAACCCAATATATATATTTTTTAATTGTCCAAAAATAAATATGTCTATATCAAAATTATTTTTTTTTGCATAGTATTGGTCTTGTCACACTATTTTTTTATTTACTCTAGATGATGATTCAATTATAGTTTCCGTCACTTGGGAAATTCCTCTCTTATTTGCTTTATTAAACTATTTTGCTACTACAACCCTTTTATTGCTGAATGATGCATAATCTTAAATAGTTCAGCTTTTAATAGCTATAAATAATATAAGCTATAATGTTCTCACTTTTTCAGACTTATCAAGTGATTCTTAGAGAACTCCGCCATCTTGATGTTCCGATGCGTATTTATGAGCACAGACTATTCTATCACCTAATATGCAGAACCAACATTCCTATGGTGATTCCGGTGGGGAAGGCAATCAAACTTCTTAGGAAGATCGCTTCGAAGATCGACTTTTTCATGTTGATGAAACAATAAAAATACTCCAAATATTGGAGGGTATTCAGCCTTATTAAAATGTACTTTGGACCTTCAAAATATTTGTTTGAAAACTCAAAATTAAATAATTATGTGCTGTGAAATAAGTTTAAAAATTACTCTAAAATTAAGTACCTATAGTCGAAATTCCCTAATATCCGTATAAGATATAGAATAAATATAATACGAGTATATACAACAGATATGTCTTAACCGCTCTACCTTCAGGTAATTTTCCGAGAAACGTGCAAAAGAAAGCAGGTTTTTTATTAATGAAATTTGATTATATATTAATTTAATTTTTTTAAATTACGAAACGTCAAATACTCGGCCGCACACTTCGCCTGCCCCTTGTAAAACTATCAAATTTATTAAGACTTGTACTCAAGTGTTGTTGGCACACGCGCGTATCCCTAACAGTTTGTACATTTTAGGTACATTATTTTTTCTCAAGCGCGTACGCGATACGGGATAGCGCAGAATGGTACAGTCAAAGTGACCGTATCACGTACGTTCAAATACGTAGGGTGGTTAATAGAAATTCAAATTTTAATTATTACGATAATAACATATGAATAATATGAGAATACGCCTCTATATCAGGGAGTTAGCAACCAAGTTAACCTACTTATACTGTCATTACATAAGATTACACCAATAACGAGTATCCCAAAGGTGTTTCTGAATGTTAGGCGTGAGTGTCTCTGGCTTGAAAGATTTAATCTTACTATTTTCTTTCACCTACACAAGGATGGCGATGCCAAAAATTACGTACATTTTTTCTCATAATTGAGTGGACCACGGCACTATTATTTATAGTCGCCATTTCGAATTTCTTCCAGAAGTAAGAAAAACAAACGAGTGTGATTAATATTCAACTAGGAAAAAATATCGAAATAGATGTGTTTTAAGATAAAAATAATCAGACGAGTATCATCAATTTCAAAATACGTCAAACTTAAAGTACCAAGAACGATATTTTGGGATTTGACCAAAGTTTTGATGCAATACGTGATTTTAAACGCGATGATTTTGATGATACGAAATACGTATTTTTTAAATATGTTTTACCCGTCAAGAAAATCATATTTTTATCAGTCGTTTAGAGGGTTCATCGCAGGGCTAATCACCCAACATGGTAAAAAAAAAACACGATTACGGACACTAACACAATGATCTTTACTGAAGAGATGACCAGGGACAGAAAAGTCAATGGAGGACCGTTGTGAAGTAGGCCAAGTTCCACACCAGGATGTACCAGGATGTACCAGGATGTAATGAATGAATGACTTTTCGAGAGTAGGTTTAATATTTTCATGATAAATAAAATAATGCATTAATATGATACGTTTACTATATATCAGTAAATAAATTCACCTTCGTTATATATTAAACTATTCATTTCCGCGAACAAACGTAGCTTAAAACCACAACCCTTGGTTTTCAGGCGAAGTTCTTAAGTGCAATTAAGTATTGTAATTAAAAATTTCCAACAGCTAAATCCTATTAGCAGAATGAATTTTCTTAATTCAAAAAACGTACAATTTGTTGTGTTTGTAAAATATTCTAAAAAAGCTTTTAATTTTCTAAATACTCGTATATGATACAAGTGTTCCAAATCGAAAGTAATGGTGATTTTTTTATTAAATAGTCCATTGTTTTGGCCGAAACACTATGATACTTTAACATTTTATAACTGTTAATGCAAAAACTTTGTTTTATATCACAATTGTATTTATTTTACGACAGCTGTTTCAACAACTAATGTTGACATCATCAGGTGTTACAAATAAGAAATAAATAAAATAAATACAATTGTGATATAAAACAAAAAATTTGCATTAACAGTTATAAGATTTTTTTTTGTTATTATATTATGTTTTTCACGGAATTTTTTAAGATTTTTTGGCCTTATTTAGGATATTTTACTTTAAGTATCTGGAAACGGTATAAACTTTCTGGATAATGAAAATATATTATCAACACACGTCGAGAAAAATATACTCGAATTTTCGAAGAAAAGTGTTATAATTTATAAAGATAATTGTAAACATGTCATATTTCGTTATAAGTAATTATTATAATATTGTTGCGATGGGTATAATATCTAATAAAGTTGTTCTAAAAGCTGACATAACGCGTGCGGAGTACACGACTTGTTGAGGCGTCTCCCCACTACTTCGGGCGTCGGGGCGCCCAAGCAAAAAGCTCGACGCCCGGCTTCTTGCGACAGTAAAACGACAGACGCGGAGCATCCGAGTTCGGTGGTGTTAATATTCTTTGTTTGTGTTCCATCAATCTAATTTGTCAAAATGCCGGTATGTTGTCCAGTGAACATGGAATATCAATACATTATTGTGTGTAACCTAGACATTGAATGCATTAAATTTGTTTATAAAGTTTATTCAAAGAAAGTTTATCATCATAAATTTTGAAAAACTTTTAATAACGAGTTGCTTTTCAAAGTTTATTTCGATATTGTTTTCAAATATATATTTTTATTATTTGATATAATTTTTAATTATTAATATTGTTATAACTTATCTACTTAAAAAACATGTAAAATTTATATTATACACTACGTTTATAGTTAATACAAATAACTCTTAAAATTTATTATAAAATATACCTCATGTTTAGATTTCAAAATACTATTTTATATTTTCTATTATAAATCTCATACACTTTGGTGTTGAAGAAAAACAACAGCTGCATACTATAATCGCTCTCTTAATTTTTAATTAACGATTCGTAAGATTGAATGAATGTACACTGTGAATGAAAATCAGGCTATTGTAATGGTTCTCGTGTTTTTGTATATACTTTCGTTGAATTATTTTACGGGGAACATTTAAATTTACTTCAGTAATACAAGCTTCGTGAGCATAATCGATTGTTAACACCACCAAAGTGTTCCGACTTTATAGCCGCCGGTAATGAACAGTCCCGCAAAACCATAAAACGTTCTAACATCGGCTGTTTATATCTTCTATTGACGTAGATTAATGTATACAATGTTCAAATCGGTCTCTGGTTTGGCGGTGATATCATACACTAGAGATATTTCTAGAGATGAAATAAGACTGTTTCTTTCGGAAGGAGTGTGGTTAACAGGGCGCGGAAGGAAAGGATACAGAGACATATTGCTCCTCTCCAAAGCACACTTTGCGTCTCTTGCATTTTCCCATCTATTTCTGGAACTCTAAATTTCTGTAATAAATTATCAAGAGCTTTTACACCCGCACACTCCGTGACACTAATCCTTCCCAACAACATATCAAAATAGCTCTAACCATAAAAAATACTTGATGTTCGTGTGCAACATTTAAAACTCGATGGATATAGAAAAATATTATGCTTTTGCTGAAATGTTCAAAGAAGATTTGCGAATTTGTTTGTTTTTAGAATAAATATTTCGTAATAACGACTAGCCAGTTGGATTGACGACTAACCATTGGATACAATAAATTGATAAAAAAATTAAAAACAGTTTTTTTTCTAAAAAAAATATGTTTTCATCAGCTAGCTTGGGTACATTATACGAGTATATCAATAAAAAAAAAATTGATGAATGTATACTTTATACATTCAAAGTTTACAAGAACGAAAATAGTAGTTTAATTATATTTTTTTAAATGTTTGTTCTATTATAACGTTCTACTCTAGATTCGCAGCTTGGACCAAGAGAAAGAAGTTCTCACATGGATCTATGAGGTCCTGGAGTCACCCCTTCCCGGCACCCCTTACGAGGATGTTCTCCGTGATGGCATCGTTCTCTGCAAGCTCATCAACAAGATTGCTCCAGGATCCATCAAGAAGATCCAAGAAAAGGGAACCAACTTCCAACTCATGGAGAACGTTCAGAGGTAAAAGGAATTTAATGCTAACTATAATGTACACACAATTAAATCGCCGTTCACGAATTATTGATATGAATGTTTAGTGTTTTTTATAACCCCGACGAAGTCTAAAACTGGTTGGTTGTTGTAAAGAATAAAGTGGTTTAAATATTAATATTAAAATGTAAACGAATTTATGTAAAATAAAAAGTGAATCTTATATTTCGATTAAATTATTTATATCTTTGGTTGAATATTAAGTGACGTGGGGTAAAATAATGAAAAATTTGTTATCAAAAAATATTCCCAGTGGGTGTAGAATTATGATGCCAACATTACACAATGCAACTGTTTTCTTTCAATCAAATTGAACAAGCCAAAATAATAATTTCAGGCGTCTATTCTGATGTAACTGTGTTTGGATTATGTTTTCATTGATGCTGTGTGTACAGAATCAAAGATTGGATGAAGTATTTTGGTTTGTTTAGGTTCCAGGCCGCCATAAAGAAGTACGGGGTGCCGGAGGAGGAAATTTTCCAGACGGCCGACTTGTTCGAGCGCCGAAATATCGTCCAAGTTACGCTGTGCCTGTATTCCCTTGCCAGAATCGTAAGTATTTTTGCACATCAATTTTCCGGTCTGTTGTATTCTGATTGTCTCACCCCGCCTACTGCATTAATTAATTATATAATGGATATTGCGTAAGTAACCACTGAATTATAAAAAAAAACACACACGCGTGTGTATAAAATGATAAAGAAGAAAACTGTTTTAATTCCAGTATTGTTAAATAATACTGGTGTGTATATGTTTTTCATGCTCATTTGAAAATGACACGAAATTAAATTTACAATTCACTTTTTAAATAAAACTCTGTTATAAATATCACAATTGATTATATTTTGTCGCGACAGCAGTTTCGCTAACTTCGCTAAGCTTCGTCTTACAATCAACTGATTGTGAGACCTGACAATGCTTACATCGGTTAGAGCTGTCGCGACAAAATATAATCAATTGTGATATTTATAACAGAATTTTATTTAAACAGTTAATAATGTTGAAATACCTAAATATACAATTATTTATCATTTATGAATTAAGTTTTTTTATAGATTTTACTTAACTACGTTTTCTTATTTATAATTTCATTATTATACTTTTAGGTTTATTTTTCTTGATATGTTTCGAAGGTTTTTTATACCTTCATTATCGGAAGAATAATTATAAACTTTTATAAACAATATAAATTGCTAATATTTATATTATTCTCCCAATGATGAAGATGTAAAATCTTCGAAATACGCCGAGAAAAATTAATTCAAAAGTGGAAATAGGAGCTGAAAATGCTTTAATTCATAACAAATTGTAATTAGTCATATATAGGGTGTTTTTTTTAGAGGTTTGGTTTTTAAACAGGCAACATTGTTTCTACAGACTGTCAATTTGACAGTTGACAGTCATCACTTGATTTGTAGTCAATACGTTTTGCCATTTTATCGAATTCATTTTCATTTCATTTTCGATAAAGTTGTCGAAAATTGGACTTCACGATTGCGCTTCATTCGAGCTAGCCGTGGCACTCATATGCCCGAAATAATATTTAAACAATAATGGCAATATTAGAGACACTAACATTATTTAAATGCGTTTTTTTTTTCATTTTGAATTTCTATACCTCTAAAAAAAACATCCTTTATATAAAAATCAGTATTTTAACAAAAAAAAGGTTAACAAAAAAAATAAATGAATCCATATTTATATACAAATTGATTAATTCGAATACCACATATATACACGATTAATAAATCCTTCTGTTGGAATTTGTTGGAGGTGTATTAATGTCTACAAAATATATATTTGTAGACCCAGAAGCACCCCGAGTACACGGGCCCCCGCCTAGGACCTAAGATGGCAGACAAGAATGAGCGCACCTTCACAGAGGAGCAGCTCCGAGCCTCTGAGGGTCAGATGAACTTGCAGATGGGCTTCAATAAGGGAGCTTCGCAGTCCGGCCATGGAGGATTCGGCAATACCCGCCACATGTAGAACATTATGCACTCCTGATACTTATTCATAATTAACTTAAGCTATTTCTATTCTTATTTATTAATCAAATCTTCCTATTGTTATTCTAGCTTAATATTATTATTATTTATAATAAATCTGTTCTATTTTACACATTGACAGTACACTTTTTGACTTTTTTTTTAAGTTGATTAATATTTGAATGAACATAAAACATCTGCAGCATGATGAACATTTGGCACCATTACTCGAATGCCGTGACACCAAAACGACATCTATTGAATATGATTAAAATCGTACACTTATTGGTATGGAATCTTACATAACGAGTTAAAACACTGGCCATTACCCACGAAACAATGCAACACAAGCTGTCAATGCGCACGCGCCTACATGCCTGTATTATATTACGCTTTCCTATATATATGTATATATGAACAAAACTATCATACTTAAAATGAAATTATGTATTTATTATATATTTTCATCATTATATATCATTATTTAACATATTTTAAAACTAAGATCGATTTTCCAACAAAACTTACTAACAGTATTAAAAAAACACGTTTACACTTTACGTACAATTACACTACACACATCACGGTATTTTCAAAAAACTAAACACACTTTTGTGATACACATATTATCTCTCCTGCACGCGTGAAGCACAAACGCATGAAAAAATGACACACAAAATTAAAATACTACACTATTTTCAAAATTATTCTCGCATCTGCAAAACTGATACACTAAATAAATTAACACACGCACAAAACACAATTCACATACACACACACACACACACACACACACACACACATAAATAATCAAATACACACACACTCATATAAATAAACAAACGCACACACACGCACGCCCACACACACACACATAAATAAACAAATACACACACACATGATGATGTCACACACACGCGCACATACACATAATTAAAATAATACACGCACACACACACATAAATGAACGAATACACTCATACACACACATGCACACACATACACACACGCGTATACACACACATACACACGCGTATACACACAAACGCGTACAACACAAAAACACATACATCACACAAACACATACGAGTACATCACCAAAACACATATATCACAAGAAACATCCCAACAACACATACATCACAAAAAAACATATCACAAAACACAACAAAAACACATACATCACAAACAATATGAACACAACAGAAACATGTACTTTACATTACAAAAACACTCACATCCTAAAAACACATACACAAAATCCAAGAACCCATACATCACAAAAATTCATGCATCACGAAAACAAATACATCTCATAAACACACACCCACATACTTCCACACACACACACACACGCACACACACACACACACACACACACACACACAAACTCACAAACACGAACACACAAACTCACAAACACGAACACACAAATCCACATACGAACACACACACACACACATACACACTTACACACAAACACGAACACACAAATCCACATACGTCCACACACACACACACACACATACTCGCACAGAGACGCGCACACACACAAACACACACACACACAAACACACAAACGAGCACATACACACACACTCACACACACGCATATATACAAACACGAACATACATTCACTACAATCGTACATACGCCACAAAAAAAAATACAACGGATTACAAAACATACATATCACAACTATACTGCTAAAACATATATAACACAAAATAGATAACTTCACAAAACACACACACACACACACACACACACACACATGAAAACACATACATAAATAAACCACGTGAATGCCATAAACACCACCACTACACGCCTCCAAACCACCTACAAAAAAAAACATTCGCAATAAACACACCACATAAAAACACACACAATAAAAAAAACATACACCACATAAAAATACACTTACAACACAAAAACACATCCAACACAAAAAAGCACACTTCACAGAAAACCACACAAACATTTACTTTAAGCCCACGTACGCCCACATACATACCATACGCATACACACACATATACGCACCCACACACATACACACCATTTAAAAACTTAAGTCTACATAATTACTAATCTGAAATGTGTAATATTCAAGTGCAGGTTATTTAATTAAATCAATATACATTATAATATTACGATTAAATTTACTATACAATATAAATTAAGAGTAATTGTTCAGCGTAAAAAAGTATGTATTTGATAAACAGTACATTATCTTAACCAATTTTTATATTGATCAATGTACAAATAATGTTTTCTAAATAAATTTGGATTATAAAGCAGTCATATTTTTATTGAATAAAAAAATAGAACTGCAAAATGTTCAAGTGTTAAATTTATTAACCCCAACAGCTTTTACTTAAAAATGTACATAAATACTATGTTTTGCTTCCTCTGCCAATAATAATAAGTTTAAGCTATTAAATATTTTTAGCATTCCTTTAGTATTTCAGTCAATCGTCCTTTCAGAGACAACATAGAATTGAAAACCTTTAGCACTCGCCGTATGGTGATGGGTACCAAGTGACCACTGATGCGCGAGTTCATCTTTACTTGACTGTCGCGCGGGCAAGACGTGTGTACAAACATTTCTTGAGTTTATTATATTGTATATTATTAGATGTTTAGTTCTCAACAAAACAGGTAATTATAAAAAAGTATAGCTTTCAGCTTATTTCAATTTAAAACACGCATTTTAAATTGATAATGATTTGCGATAGAGTAAGGATCTCAATAATAAAGGAGATATGCGAGGTCGAGAATATCGTTAGGTGGGAAGGTAAAGGAGAAGATGTAGATACTAGTATGCAAACGTGAGGAAAATGAATCCAGCCTGACTCCCCCACGAGGAGGACGACCTCTGGGCAGACCACCAAAGAGATGGATCGACAGCTGGCAGTCGACCTCAAAGGAAGCCAATTCCCTTATGGCGGAGAAACAGGCACTAAGAAGAAGAAGATTTTAACGGATTTTAATTGGAGTCTAGCACTATGGGTCATGGATGAATATATTTCGCCTTGCTATCGTATAATCCACCGTAAATTGAGTGTATTAACATAGGTATGTTTAAAATAAATAAATAAAAATACCCAGAAAAATGGGTTTCGGTACTTTATTAATATTTTTATTTACTTATATTAATATTTTTTGTGAAATAAATACGAATAAATAATTTTAAAAAACGCAGAACAAAACGTTTAAATTTCGAACGAAGCATTAACTTTGTATTTGATTTGGTTGGTTTATGTTTTGTGTTCCTGATTTAGAGATAACATATTTTGAAACAAATAAATAAACATTTGAACGTTTTCCAAAACGAGATTCTTTGATGATAAAGGTGTCAAAGATTTGGTTCCTTAATTAGTCCCTTAAAATGTTATTTTTAGATAGATTTTGGTAGACACGTAAAAAATCTTTTCGAAAAAAAAATGTAATAATGAAAATGTTATTATATTTTTGGTTTCATTACTAATTTTAGAATTTAAAACGAAAATACGGTTATAAACATGTATTTGTACTGTTGCAAACATTACAAGAAAAATCAGTAAAAATTGCTTAAAAAATATAATAATGTAAGCACTAGATACATTTTCATATTATATTGATGAAAACGTCTATTTCTAGAAAATTTACTATTGTTTCGCCTAGCTACAACATCAAATAAAATAATAAATACTAATTGTTAATTATTGTATAATACAATGTTGTATAATTCTATTAAGAAATTAATATAAATGAAAACGTCCGTTTATAGAAGCTTTATAATATTATATTATGTAGTCACACACAAATTTAATAAAATTAACCAATATATAAAATGACGACCTTCGTGGCAGAGTGATAAGAGCTCTGGCTGGCATACCGAAGGTCCTGGGTTTGATTCCCAGCGATGGCAGTGTGATTGTCAGACTGTCATTGATCTGGTGTAGAATTCTTGTGACAATAAAATGGCGATAGATTAGCTACCTATCACATGTCATGAAAATCATTATAATAGTTAAAAAAATAAAATTGTTTACAGTAATAGGCTTCAAACTACTTGTTGTACACAAAAAAAAGTTTATTAATCACAGAATTATAATTATTCTCTAAGCCAACTATTTTCGCTTGTACCGAAGCTTTTTCAATGCAATATAAAGACATATTTTTAGTAATTAATTAATATGAATGAAAACGTCAGTTTTCTAGAAATTTTGTTGCATTTTATGGAAATGATATGTGTCGCTCTTCTAAGGCATTATTAAATGTGACGAAATTTCGGCTCGCTGCTGTTTATATGTTTTTTTTATTACTCTGATGAAGCTTGGGTACGAGCAAAACTAGTTGGCATCAAGTGTAATTACAATTACGTTGGTAATAAACAAAGTGCAAAATTTATTTCTTACGAACGATGAAATAAGAAAGAAATGTAAGGCAGATGACTGCATCATGGATAAAATTAAAAAAGGATCCCTGAGATGGTTTTTACATATGGGACGAATGAATGAGAGTTGAATGGTTAAAAAGTTGTACACAAGCAGCGTGAGTGGAAAAAGAAGCCGAGGACCACCGAGGAAAACATGGCATGACCAAATTAATCAATTACTAAAAGGCGGTCACATTCGAATTGATGTATGATGTACGATGCATGAATGTAGAGGAAGCCCGAGAGGTATGCCAGGACAGAGCATTGTGGCGATCCATCCTCTCTCCCTTCCCCTCCCGGGAAATGGCGTGATGCTTAGTTAGTTAGTTAGTTACTATAAATTTGAAATGTCTCACCAAATTATTGCTTTTTATGAAAATTTAAAACTTCTTGACTTTTTCACCAATATTAGGTATTTAATATGGAGTAATACATATTAAATCAAGAAATAATATAATAAATTAATATATATAATTTAATAAATATTGTACAAGAATATATTTGATCTGTAGTTGATCAGAATCAAACGTAAAATAAATATAATCTATAATGCATCTTGTAATAGACTTGGATGTGACTACTAAGTGCAATTTACTCGATATTTCATGGACTGCATAAAATGCACTTTAAATGTACGTGAGTGCCTGTGGAGAAAGTTGGTGCAGCAATCAACCTCGCATGCAGGCGAATGAGTATGTGTAAGTCGGTACCTTCTGACTCTTCTTGTGTGCAATCCACGTGTGTTGAGAAAACGAATCAACTACTCGTTAAAGAAAAATCAATTACGCATTAAAAAAAATCACTAAAACAAAACATTAAATAATTAATACGAATGAAAATGTCGGTTCTCTGGAAGTTTTATTTTATTTTATGTGAATGACTTATTTCGCCTTGCTGAGGTATTTTCGATAAATAGGAACGTAAATTTGAAACTCCGCCAGAGAATGATCAAATGCTACGTGTGGTCTGTTTTATTGTACGGATGTGAAACGTGGACCTTGAAAGTTAACTCAATGAACAGACTGGAAGCATTTGAAATGTGGCTCCATCACCGAATGCTCAGAGTTCCCTGGACAGACTAGTTACCAATACTGAAGTCCTGAGGCGAGCTAGAGTTGACAGGGAACTGTTATGAATTATCAAGATTCGAAAGATCTCACATCTGAGTCATATACTGCGTTGGGAAAAGTACTACCTTCTCCAACTGATATTGGAGGGAAAAATTGAGGGACGCCGAGGGCTCGGAAGGAGACAAATGTCCTGACTGCGAAACGTGAGGGAGTGGACCGGTATCCGAAGTGTGGAGAAGCTGTTCCGAGCGGCGCAGGACAGGGACAGGTTCGCTGAGGTGATCGCTAACGTTGGGGGGACCCCACAGGGCACTTGAAGAAGAAGAAGAATGTATTTTCAATTTCTGGACGAGGAGCGCCCTTGAAGTGAATCTCTCACGAAAATGGCGCTATCAAAATCATCATCAAATGTGATAAAAAAAAATCACAAATATTTGATCATGTTTCTTCAACAAAACTTCTAGAAATCGTCTCCATTCAAGACGTCTTCAGTCATTGTTAAAGAAACAATTAACTGCATATTAACTTTGGCAATTAATCAATTAGTGATATTGGCTAAATTAATGAGTATTAATAATATTCTTCCTATGCAAAATTAAAAAATCTTTTATTAATAGAACATAAATTTTTCATCCCTGTTATGCGATATAAAAATAAACTTTTTATTTTATTTCATGCTTAAAAGCCTCTGTAAGGTTTCTGTTTTTGTAACACACTTTATTGACAAATTAATTTTTATTTTAAATGCTAATCGGTTTCGTTATTATCCTAATCATCAGAACGATTACTAAAGCCAATAGCTTCATTTATGAAAAAAAATGTTACTAAGCAACTTTACAACCATTAAACCAATTTTCCACTCTTCGCGCAACATAAATGGAAATTACATTTTTCTTTAACGCCATAACTCCAGTACCTAATCGCCCTAGTATCGAAACCGGTTGGAGTATCAGTGATAGAAACAAAATTAACTACAAATCGAAGTATAACAAACATATGATGTTTGTATGGTTTAAAGAAGGCCGTTAAAACTGCATAACATTAATTAAAATGAATTAACACTCTTCTGCGGGATATGTATTACTACATTCTGTGCGGCCTAGTGCGGTATATGTTTTGCTACATATTATATCAGCTGAGAGTGATGAGCTGATGGAAGCATACTAAGTGCAAAGCATAGTAGGTGTACCACTGTAGAATATATTTTAAGTAAAGCGTCGTCTGTTGAGTGTGACTAAATACAATACAATAAACGGGGATAAAGGAATTTGTTTTACAAAGTAAAACTTTATCATGTATGTACTTCCGATTTATTACACATATACCTGCTGCTGACTATTTACAGAGATAACTGTTTCACCAATATCGTACGAAAATTATTTATTATATTATACAATTATAAAATTTACCATAAACTTTTAGTGTGCTTAAATCTCGTGCAAATATAACTAACAATTTAAAATGAACTATTTATGTTTATACACGTATAATATAAAACATACTCGTACATATGTTTTCGTTAAATCGCATTCCAACAATGTTTCCTACAGACGTAAGAGGAATAGCCATTAGAGCTGAACCTCTGTAAGCCAGAAAATCCAAGTCCAAGTCCTCTTCGTTGCTTTTATCATTAGGGTGTTCACAATTTTTTATGGGCATCAGGGATAAGGGGATAATGGGATTCATCTCAATTCTACCTAGTTTAGAAGACAAATCGCCTTCAAAATAGAATAACTTCGAAGTGCTTTTGTTCAGCAATGTGGGGCATAAAATTAAATTTGTCCCCAAACTCAGCTATTGCTATAGCAATAACATATCTCAGTATTACTAGTTTGTAAATACATCATGTGATAACAGTTTGAAAAAGCGTACCTAGAAACACCATGATACTATACATGAAAAGTGAAAAGGCTATAGAAGTATTAAGATAGAAAAGTGTGGATGTACAATATATCTGTCTATTTGCTCAACTAGAGAAAGGGTAAGTCGGTTATTAAGATACTCACATTCGTATATATTTTATGAAATATTAGTTTTAATTTTTATTATATTGAATTGAAAATATTCTTCACGAATTTACAAATGTTGTGTAATCTTGATACACATTTACTTATGACATATCTTTAACCCGAATCTTCATTTTATTTTAAGAATAGTGTGACCACACGAAAACCACTAATAAACATTTTACTCGGTTATAAATAATAACGTATTTACGAGTCAACGGTGTGTTGATATATTTCTAACATCCTCTTCTGTTATGAGTTGACAGTTAAATGTGAAAACAACCAATATATCTAAAAGAATAAACTTACGTTTATAAAATATATAAACCTCTCAGAATAATGTAGAGAAAGTTTTTTTTTATATCAGTCACTCGAATAGGCAATTTTTTTATTTACATTACTTTATATAAAAAACATATATATGAAATCGCATCATTTGATCGAAATTTTTACATATCTGCAAGATTCATGTGTTCAGAGATAGTTTGTTTATTTAACAACCGGGCGGTGGTCTAAGGCACAGAACGCTTGACTCCTGTTCCATGGGACATGGGTTCAAGCCCGGACCCAATCAGATTTCTAACTAACTAACTAACCATCACCCTGTCTCGCCGAAGGAGTAGAAAGAAATAATGTACCGCCACACTGTTCTTTCCTGACATACTTCTCTCGCTTCGTCAACATTTATACACCGTGTCATACACGCACCTCTATTTCTCCGACTCCTTACATGGCTGACATTAAATATTTGATTTATTTTATCGTACCAAGTTTCATCGGTATTCCTGTATTTCTAGTTCAATTTGCATCGTTAACATGTACTTTCTTAATAATTCATTCATTCTTTAATTTTTTTATTCATAATAATGAGCTATTTTCTACTCATCATGAAGATTGTAAAAAAAATCTATAACTATTTACTAAAATCCTTGGCAGTAGTTTTTTTAATACTTAAAAAATATCTAATTAATCTGTATATAAATAATTTATTTATAAAAAAATGTTACTTGTATGTTATTCCAGGGGTGTATTCGCGCACAATTGAGTTGTTTAAATTTTAATGGATTTCGAAGTACACCTCTGCAGTTCCTATATGCAATTTCAATAGAGGTTGTATTACACTATGATGTAATGTTCCACAATTCCACGCCAGTAAACGACGCACTGCAACTGGACAAAACCTGATGTTAGTAAACTCTAAGCATTCCTCGCAACAGGGTGACTTTCTAAGGAACGGCCACTGTAAACGGAGAATATTGAATTGAAATGTAAACAAAGCTTAATTGCATTTTGGTTCATTGTCTAAATAAGGCGCACTGGACGAAATAACGGCAGTGCTAAGTTCTGCATAGTTTCGGCAAACAGAGTACAAAATGTTTATTCTTCAGTTGACATGTGTGTTTTTAATTCTGTCATGCTCCAAGGCTAGTGAAAAATATTTAAGAGAAAAACGTAAGTAGTAACCTATTTAAGAATATATTAAAGTATACAAAGTGTACTCTTATGCGTTCCTGGTATTATATTATATTTTACCTGTACTCAATAGATGCCTTTAATATTAATAATGTTTGTAATGTCTGTTGAAATAATAAACTGATTTGACTGTCATACTTTTAAAAGTTTTAATTTTGAAGCAATGTTATTATACGTTTCACAGTTCATTTTTATGAGATCGTCACGACAGCTGTTTCGCCGACCTATGTTAGCATCATCAGGTATTACAAACAACTTGTTGGCGAAACAGCTGTCGCGACAATTTCATAAAAATAAATTGTAATACGTATAAAAACAGTGTTTCAAAATTAAAACATATAATAATGTTGAAGTTGTATTTCGGCCAAAACAATGATTTATCATTCTTACATTGTTAAACGAATATCTTTTGGTTAAATTTTCAGCAAACTATATCAAAACGTGCTACAAAAGCAGTCCGCACTTTGGAGATTGTTCTAGGGAGGCTGTGCAAGGAATTTTCGATAAATTAAATGAAGGTAAAATATGATATCTTTGAACCCCCTTACCGAAAAATCTACCCCAAAAAATTATACATGTATTTTATATTTTAACAGTAGTGTAGTTTTATACTAAAAACAAAACAACTTTACTGCACTTTTATTCCGTTGACATAATATTGTAATGGAACAAAAGCTTGGTGTATTTTACTTATGTATGGAATGGTATATGTGAAGGTTGAAAGTAGAATAAATAGAAATGAAATCGAGAAGAAGAATTTGAAGAAAAACGATGTATGATAGAATACCGAACGAAGAAATGTGGAAGGAATGTAAAGCAAATGCTTAAGTCTTAAGTAAAAATAATAAAGAGTCACTTTGACGGATTGAATATATGGATATCATGTATTAGAAAATAATCCTTAAAATATATGTGCAAGTAGTGTGAATGAAATAAAAAGTTGAGGAAGGCTGATGAAAATATGGCATTACCAAATTAATACGTGATCTTGTTCGAAGTCAGAAACATCGCCATCGTATAGGTAACGTGCGTATCACGGTGTAGAAGTGTACAGATAACTCAAAAGGTATATCGGGATAGATATAGCGTGATAATTAGTTAATAACGTATTATAAAATTACAAATATCATTAAATAAAAATTCAATTTATTGTCTCTTAAACAATGATGTAAAACTCCGTATCAAATAATTAATAAAAATTTAATACAACATTTGATAATGCTTTAGAGAGCCGAAACATATCAATCACATAAAAATAATAAAAGTTCTAGAAAACAAACGTTTTCATTAATATAAATATCAAAAAAAAAAATTCTGCCATTTGATTTGTAACCAGTTTTAGACCGATTATTCATACCAATATTTTTTTGTATTTCGGTTGGCACGAACAATATCGAAACCGGTTAGAAACGTGTATAAGTACTGAATCATGTTTTGGTGAAGTTGTGTATTATCGTTTAGAAAATAACATAAACGGTTTAAAATAAAATTGTACAAAATCGGAAAATTCATCATATTAGTAAAAATGGCGCTCTATAAATTATCCAATTTATTATTATATTATATTATCATGTCATATAAATATAAAATAAGTAATATCTTAATAAATAACATAAAAATACAATACTTTTTTAATGCGTTATCTCTTATAATATGATAATATAACGTAAATAAGTAACTTACTAACCATCATTAAGATCACCCGGAAGGGTAGGTACAGAGGATGGACCACCATACTGCTATCTCCTGACGTACCTCTCGAGCTTCCTCTACATCATACCTCATGATGATGTAGAGGAAGGTCGTCCTCGGCATGTTTTTCTACTCACACTGCTTCTTCTTTCATTCATTCGTTCCATTTGTCCAAACCATTTCAAGGATCCATTTTAATGTTACATTTGACGCATTCATCCACTTTACATTTCTTCCTTATTTCGTATTCGATATTCTAACATATATAATAATTAAATAAAACGATGTTTTTTCAATACTTCCACTTTTATCTTTATTTCGACAGCGATCGGTTGTGCCAGGCTCGCTGGCATCGACAGACTGGTTGTATTATTTATTGTTTTTCAGCACATTATTCTCAGTGATATCACTCATCCTTCTTTTGCCAGCTCCATGTTTCACTTTCATACATAAGGGTTTAAAGTTCGTCTTCAAAATTCGTTCGGATACAAATAATTTAATGTAATTGTTCTTCTAAAAATTGTGTTTGACAATATCTGTATAATTTTACACAATTTTAAGTAACTAAAAAAAACTAACCATCACGCCATTTCCCCGGAGCGGTGAGAGGATGGATAGCCAAACTCCTCTGTTCTGGCATACCTCTCGAGATTCCTCTACATTCATACATCGTACCATGCACTTTGATTAATTTGGTCATGCCATGTTTTTCTCGGTCGTCCTCAGCTTCTTTTTCCACTCACGCTGCTTGTGTACAACTTACCCAATTTTAATAGGATAAATCTACAAATTAATTTTAAGGAAATCAACAAATTATTCTTGCAAAATATGTTTTATTATAAGGAATACCGGAGATTTCACTACCCCGATTGGATCCTTTAAAAATACCCAAAATCAGAATACTTCAAGGGGAAGGACCTGTCAGTGTAAATGCCGCACTTGATGACGTCACAGTTAAAGGATTTGGTAACACTACAGTTCTTATCAGTGAGTAAGTGAAAATAAGCTTTATCCAATATATGTTTTAGACATTATTTTCGCATGCAATTAATGTACAAATATCGAGAAGAGTGACACTAATAATGTGTGAAGGGTGATTTAAAAGAATCTCTTGACGCCGAGAGGCATATAGGTTGGCTTATTTATTAAAACTACGTAAAAATATATCAGATGACCCAAAAACAAGTTATAAATATATATTATTTTCAACATCTGAGAATTTATATGTTTAGTTTTGAAAAAGCTTTTTTTATGATCAGTGATTGGAAATGGGTCAAAATAAATAATACAGAAATAACTTTCTTAAATATTAATGTGTATGCCATGCTAGAATAACGTTTATATAACAAATAAAGACATTTGAACGCTCATTTTAACATTTTTAAGATGTGTCAATAAAAATGTTTAATAATTACGTAGATTTTCACAGTTGGCAGCAATATGTTTTTGGGATCTTAGGTATAACATATACGTCTAACTTTTTTTTTTCACATATTATTGCTGTCTCCATCTTCAGGGTAGTTATGGAGATGGAGACTGGAACGATCTCTGAAACGTCGGTCAATAACGACAAGTTACACGGATATACCCAATATCCTAAAAGATATTTTTAATTATTGATAATCAAATGATTTTACTGAAATCTCTTGAAGGAAGTTCATTTTAAAAAAGTATTAAATAAAACGATGTTTTTTAATTACTTCCACTTTTGTTTATATGTCAGTGACCGGTTTCGCCAGGCTCGCTGGCATTTGGCGCCCAGTCTGTCGATGCCAGCGAGCCTGGCGAAACCGGTCGCTGTCGAAATAAAGACAAAAGTGGAAGTAGTAAAAAAAACATCGTTTTATTTAATTATTATTAAATTATTGATTATGACAGTTGGAGAAAATCGGATTTACGTAAAACATGAATATTTTTTTATTTAATTTTTAGTAATATCTATTTGCAAAATAACCATTATTATTAAATTTAAAATATCGTCTCATATTAAATAATTTTAAAAACTTTGTATTTAAGCACCGTATGGTTATATTTGATGCCAACTAGTTTCGCTTGGACCCAAGTTTCATCAGGTCAGTATAACAACTGCCTGTTGACACACTTTTTATTGACACACCTGACTTTTTAAATTTATTTTATATTTTTTAAATGTCTAACCACAAAGTGTTTCATATAAAAAATTAAATATCTTCTCATCTTCACAAACAAATAGATGTATATGTTTGAAAAACATCTATAGAAAAAGTACATTCCAACTACGTTATATATAATAGTATATTTTATCTTGTGTATTTACAAATGAGCAATAGCTTCATGTAAATAAATCTAAGTAATTCGTATGCAGAGTCGTTGAGAGGGTGAATAGCGTTCGGTGCAGACATTACCGTGAGACAAATTGAAGGATAAAAGGAACTTAGTGAACACGTTGATTATGTTACTTCGGTAATGTTTAGTATAACTAACTAAGGGGTAGGCAGAAATAATGGGCTGCCGCACTTTTCTTTACCGATATATTTCTCTCGCTTCCTCAACATTCATAGATTGTGTCATGCACGCCCGTGCGTGTGTTGTGTCATGCACTCCTCACTTGGCCGACATTCAATATTTGATTTATTATTTTTCTAGTTCCATTTACATCGTAAACATATACTTTTTTACCAATCTTTCTTCATTCATTCTTTCCATGTGTCCAAAACATCTTAATGATACTTTCATTATTTTGTTCATAACGTCAAACATTCACACCGCATTTACTTCTTATATTTTTATTCGACACTCTATCATACATATATTTTCCACACATTTGTCTAAGAGATATCATTTCTACTGCATTTATTCTATTTTTATCCTTCTTTGCCAGTTCCATGCTTCGCTTCCATACATAATGATCGGTACGAGAACACCATTATGCCCTGCCATTTTAGTTTTTTTTGGATAGGTTTTTGTTTGCGATGACAAATTTAAGTGTACCATTCACTTTTTTGCCTGCCCCAGCAGTTCTTTCAATATCAATCTCCACTCGCCCATTTTTTTTAACATACTACCCAAATACACGAACTCATTTACTTGCTCTAGATTTTCACCATTTACGCTAATGTTGCGGACTGTCATGATTTCTTCTTTACAAAAATCATTACCTTGGACTTATTCACATTCATCATCAGATTTTTTCGAATGCATAACTCATACATACTATTCACCAGGACTTGCAGTTTATGCTCGTTGTCTGCAAGTAGGACAGCGTCATTCGCATACAATAGGCAGCTTACTGACACTCCGCTCATTTTGGCACCTACATCCAACCCTTTCAGCTCATTCATACTATACATATATACTCGTATACTATAGCCTATATTATAAGATCAATAAATGCATTAAGTGTACATTTATTTATGTATTTTAAATTTCTAAATATTATAGTTGTTGGCATTAAAATCAAAGTTAATCTGGGTCATTTAACATTACCATAAACGGTAATTCAACAAATCATAATTATTATGTAGTTCGACAAGTATTGGGAATAATAATTATGCGTAGTTAGATATCCAAAACAATAATATGCGACAGCCAAAATCATACTAATATTTCCATGTTTCCTTAGCAATGACCTAATTCTCCGTAATTGCAGAACAGTACTGATATTTTTTTTATTACAGGGTGGACAGTAAAACATATGATTTCTTTACAAGAATTAAAATTCCACATCTCCGGATAGAAGGAATATATAATCTTAGGGGGAAAATTTTATTAGTTCCCTTGCTTGGTCGAGGGAAATGCTGGTTTGAACCAAGTAAGTACTCAAATTATACGCATCTATCATAAATATAACGACATGTATACTGCAAGTCGTTCGAACCCAATTGCTGTAAATAATTTGTTTAAAGCTATTAATAATAATAATATGCTAACTTTTAAAGTGTTTTTGTGATGTAATCACCCCAAGGGCGCATTAAGACGTGTTTTAAATCTAAAAATCTAAATCTGATATTCGCGATCGTTCAGAAAGTATAATAGAACAAAATATACAAGTTTTAAATTGGGTATGAAATATGAAAAATATGGGTTTTCAGCTTAGATCTGAAATCTGCCGGATCGTTTCTAAGGTGTAAAAGGATATTGTTCCAAGCTGATGGACCGGCTACCGCAAAGGCTCGATCACCGAAATTTGTACTAGGGCAACGCTTCGGCTCAATAAATCTTCCTATTACCGAGGAGTTCGCCGAGTGAAGTGTGGATTTCCTTGTATTTAGGCTGTCTGTTATACAGAGTTTGGATTTATGACTTGGTGCCATTTACTTGCGCTTTTAGCAGAGTTTACACTGGATTCTTTCTGGACTTTAGAGCCAGTGAAGTTCTTTGAGATGTTGTGTTATACGGGACTTTTTTTGGAATGCCTTTAATGAATCTTGCTGCTGTATTGAACGCAGGTTGAAGTTTGGAGATTATTATATTGAGTCTCATGACATGTGATGGATAGCTAATCTATCGCCGTTTTTTTTTATACTTATTCTTTGTGAAATTTTATTGATATGTGAATTCTACACCAGAACAAAGACAGTCTGATAATCACACTGCCATTGCTAGGAATCAATTTCGGGACCTTCAGTGTGGCAGTCAAAGCTCTTGCCACTCTGCCACAAAGGTCGTTTCGTTTTAATATACACAATTTGATGTACAGTCCAATCAATAATCAATGTAGGTCAAAGTATACAGTATATACATATTTTGTAAAAGAAAATCACTCAGCCACAACGGTACCTAACTGTGCAAGTACTCAAAATTGAACCTGCGTGTATTGTTAATGATTTACGAACATTTCTACTATCAATGGTGGTACCTCAATTGATTGATAAACTCTATCGGTCTGGCAACAGTTGCAACTGTAAAGTCTACAGGAAATTATTTCAACGAAGGCAACACATAGGCGGTTCAGAACGGCATTTTTTCCGCCTTATCACAGAGCGTGCTATCATTATCACTCTTTCTCTTACTTCTGGTGCTCTGGTGTTGGGACGCCGCTCACACATTCCGAATACCGGATATCTAACGGCAAGAATGTCGCGCGGCAACGCGGCTCTCTCTCTAGCAGTTTTATATTTCCCGCTTCTGCACGAGAATCAGTTTCCTTATCTCTTAGACATCATGTTAGCCTGGTGTTATCATGTACAAATTTATATATATTTATTAATGAAAACTATTTACCACGTAGTTTTGTGGCTGAAAAAATGATTTAATCGTGACTTATTTCATAATATAATATTTAATGCAGTTCATTTTGAATTGGCTTCCTAACTGTTATTAAAAATGATTAATATTTTTCAGCTGACATGGAAATTGATATAATAAGCGATGTAAAATTATACAAAAGAGATGAATTCACGTTTTTCAACGTAACCGCTACCCACGTGAAATTTACAATAGGGGGTCTCTCTTTGCGAATGAACAACCTGTTCGAAGGCATCAAAGCATTAGGTGAGTAAAAATTATGGTTGTCGTGAATCGAGATTTTTTTTTGGATCTGTATAGTAAGTGAATAAAATTTTATTATCTATAAAAATATCAAAGGGTCACGAATCAATATTTAATCAAAATTATTATATTGATGGATACGTAACACAAAATTACCGGTGCGTGGAATATTACATTGACACATAATATTAATAGTAGGCGAGTACATCAAAGTACTGAACGAATTTTAATGACGCCTTCTCATGCCAGGAAGGCGTAGGTGGTCAGATTTTTTTGTTGGAATTCAGCCAGAATAACTCTCCTTAAAATCTATAAATATTTCGACTATTTCAGAGCCGTCTCTCGAAATTTCTCATGGCTTGTGGAAAGCGTTTTATTGCTTAGCAATACCAAGTGCTGCCATCTAGATACGAATCGAAAAACACATCTCATATAACTCAGTTCGGAAACCAACCGCTATTGGCGCTAACGTCGTTTGATTAAGCGTTGGATGTTACTCGTATCTCCTCGTATTTCTGCGCTCCTGGTGTTTTGACGTTCAAGTTGAGAGCGCCGAGAGCGGTGAGGGCGCGAAACTGGTCCCATCGCGATTGGCGAAAGGTTTATGTTACCAAATGTTTTATATTCCCTATTCGTTGTCTCGTTAATAAAAAAAAACAGGTATTGTACAAACGGCCATTAAATATTGATATCACTCAAAATAATTAATTCAGCTAATGATTTAAAAGAAGATTATCAGATTTTTTTCGTAAATCTAAAAATGCCGAAAAGCTTTTCAATTTCTATGTTTTATTGTTTGATGGTAAATATGTATTTTTTTTTTATCAAAATTAGTTTTTATTTTAAGATTTCAAAAGAGGTCAAATGTTTTTATTAATTTACCCTTTAAAATAATTTATAATAAATAAACATATAAAACAACAATGTATTTTGTTTCATTTTAGAAATAGAATCGTGTTATATTGACATTAATGTTTTTTCTTTTTTCCGACAGAGGACAGCACCAACGCATACCTCAATGCCAACTGGCGGCCAGTTGCTGAATCACTGCGTCCAATTTTGGCGCGAACAATCGAGGACATTATGATTGTCATTCTTCAGAAGATTTTCCACACAATTCCAGCTAATTTCCTCATAGCGGACATCAAACCGCCGAATTAACAAGCATCTCGAAAGTTAATAAACAAATATATACTTTAAAGCAAATAAATATTTTGCTATAGATGCAACGCTAATGTAAAATAAGTACTTTATGTATAATATTAATATTAAAATATACTAAAATTTTGTGTTTTAAGTTTTATCTGTTACGTGTATAATTCTATGTAGTGTATGATAATAAACCACAATTTATTAATAATTATGAATCTGTATCCATGTCTCGGACTTATTCAATATGCCGATAGATTGTTCACACAGCTTTATAAATCCACTTTTCACATTCAATCGATAATTATTTTAGAACATCGAAAACTGCTGTGGAAAATAAATCGACATTTCACATACCTGCCACAAAGGACGACCAGGCATGGTGATTTTTAGAACAAATGACACTTCACAAACAACAATAACCAATTGATTTAGAGCGGGAAGCGCTTCGTACCCGTTGGTCGAGTAAACCGAAATGAAATGCCGGTTTTAGGTCAAAGCTGTGTTTTATAGTGTATGGGAAACATGCCGTGCCGTGCGCTGGTGTGAGTGCCACACACCGTGCCGTTGTGCAAGTATATTTATTTTTATATACACTCATCCCCGTGTTTACTCCGTCCATCGGCGATCTTGGGTGATGTAGCTCAGGCCCCGGTCAAATATATTTTCTAGAATTGCCACAGAAAATAATCCACTGAATAATAACAAAAAAAATATAAATAAGTTATATTAATCAGAGGATACATACAGTAGGTACTTCCTTCCAACATAAAAATCGCTTAAAATATGCATAATGTTTCGAATATTTTACTATCCTTCAAAACAAATCGAATAAAATTAATAAAAATATAGAATACATTTTTTATTTATTTATCTTGTTTATTTTATAGAATAGGTACTATATATAAGGTTGGGATTTCATATATTTTTCGCTTTATTTCAATGCTTTATAAAAAGTGTTACAATCATTCGATTTAAATCAAATATGCACCGTTCTGTTCGACAACTTGTTCCCAACGAGTATCCAACTTCATAATGCACCTCTCGTAAAGGCCCCTATTGGCAAAAAATTCGGACAACCAATTTTCACAGGCCTCTATAGAGGTCAAATTTGTACCCCCAAGCGCGTTGGCCATAGACAGGAACAGGTGGTATTCACTTGGTGCCAAGTCAGAACTATAGGGTGGATGCATAAGAACTTCCCATCCGAGCTCCCGGAGCTTCTGACGCGTCATCAAATATTCTTCTTCTTCTTCTCTAAGTTCAGTCTCCTCTGCGAAGGTTGGCGATCATCAGGGCTATTTCCAACTTGTTGACTGCGGCCCTGAACAGCGATGTGGTGCTACTTCTGAACCATCGTCTTAAATTGTGCAGCCAAGAGATTCTTCTCCGAACTGGTCCTACCTACCTACATACGTTTATTATTATTATTTGTATTGAATGATTGATTACACTCATAAAGCTATTATAAAACATTATGAAATAACACGACTATAGATATTTATGGATTTAATAAGGTAAGGATAACCAAAGAAGACGGCCTTCGTGGTAGAGCTGTAATAGCTATCACTACCACACTGAATGTTCACTGAGGGTTCGATTCCCGTCGATGACAGTGTGAAAAAAATGTCATACTGTCTTCGGTTTGGTAGAATTCATGTGACAGTAAACATTGCCATAGACTAACTGTCTATCACATGTCATGAGAATCAATAGCTAAAAAATGTATACAGTAATTGGGTTCAAATAATCCGCTGTATACAAAAGTGTGGAAAGCAACGGTAAACTACCACATTAAAAAAGGCCCAGGTGGCATCCCAAGAACCAGCAAATATATTTATAAATTGTAATGTCAACCAATTCCTAGGATTGTTATTTAAAAAATAACCAAAGAATTTTTATTATTTAAAACAAGAATACGAGTATAAAAAACTACAATCAATTAGGTAAGTACTTTTTCAGTATCATTCTTAATATATTTAATTAGTCTATTTAAACTTTCAAATTTATCCTGACATTATTGTCTATACGCGTTTGAAATATGCATTTCAAGAAATCAAATAAAAATATCTAAATCTAGATAAAATATTATAAGCTATATTTTATAAGGATTAATTGTATCTCAATAGACACGAAGATGTAAATTGTTTTCTGGGAACAGAATACGGTGGTCGAGGCGCTTACAGGACTTATGATCTGTCATTGGTTGGGTTAAATGATCGCTTTATGTTTAACAACATTCCCCATTCCGCCCTTCTTACGACCAACTGACAAATTTTTGGAAGAAGTATATATGCTACAATGTTGCAGAACACTTCACATTTTTTAGTTCAATCTACACTAGCGCCATCCATTAAGATCACATTCATGAACATTTATTCAACAACTAACAAAACACTGATGAAGGGCTTCTGTGTCCGAAACAGGTTTGTATTTAAAAAAAAAAGAGTTTGTGTGGTTTACAAATTAATAAACATTGTTCAATATTAAAAAAACTCATGAAAAACAAAATAAATTCATAAACGGTTATTTTTTCTGTATATTCATTAAAAACATTTTTTTTATACAAAATAAAGTGAAAATACGGGTATTACGAACAACATTAATGTTTTTTTTCGATGACGCACGATTAAATTGCATTGTACTCGTAAGTTAATAAGACACCTTGTTTCGTCCAGTATTCCGCCTTATGCGAGCGATACACATTACGACACAACCCATTGAAAGGGAAAACCGAGGGCCTCTCGATTTCCTTTGAATGCACAAAAGGAATCGCAAATTAAGGCAACATAAGAACGAGGAGATACTCGGTTCACAATGCACTTCGCTGCAGTTTATACTGTAGGTGCATAGGTAGATAAGTATAAAGGCGAATGCACTCGAATGCAGACGCGACCGGCTGCATGGAATGGCGACCGATAAACGTGGTTCGCTGCTTTTGCGATATTTGTTATTTTAATATTTATATTAATTATAACGATTCACAATAAAATCATTCAGTAATTTTGTAAATTAGAGGCAAGAATTTTAGCGTTTTACAGATATTCATAAAAAATAATAGCATGAAAAGAAAATAAATATAAAAATACATATTATTAATACAACAAGTAAGTATGAACTAATTCATACTCACTCGTTCTTAAGAATATTGTTTAGCGTATTGAAAAAAAATAGAAGGGCATCTTAACATAATCATGATTATAAATTAAAAATAAAATATTTTGTTGCTTTAAAAAGGTTTGTTTGGTGCCATCTTTGATCTCCGGATAAACAGGACCCGGAGCACAAGGCTACAAGAGTTGACCATTTGGAGTAAAGCGCGTAAAATGTATGATGTATCTACATTTCATGTTATCCTGATAACTGTGGGATTCCAGGCTACACGCCTTTGGCCGACCGAACATGACGTCACGGGACTTCTGCGCTTACTCAACATCGTAAACTTAGATTTCTTCCCACATTCTATAACCATACATTTTTCCCAAAACATTTCTGCTGAAATTAATCTCAAAATATATTTTCACATTCACAATAAAGTTCGAAATCAAAACGATTTTGGGATTGTATTAAATTGAAAATTTTATATTCTATTCAATACTTTCATATCTACAATATAACAATAATTAGGGGATTCATAAATTCTGATTATTTTAAATAATGATGATTTTTAAATGAATACAAGAATAAATAATGTTTATTTTTTTATATGCTTTATTTATCATTGTATTAATAATAATATTTTTTTGAAAGTATCACAATTGAATAGTTTAATTTCCTGATTGGAGTCCCGTTACGGAGACAATTTTTTTTATTGTGTATCATATTGCTGAGGGTTTTTGTTGGAATATTTATATCGTTAATATATTGGTTGCTAGGAAATATGGTATTTTTTCTATTTAATTTTTGTTAATTTTAGATATTTATTACGAAAGCAAATAAAATTTTGGTACCGAAAATTTTCAGTTATCAAAGTTATTATTATTATTATTTATTTATTTAATAAAGTTATAAAAAATTACATTAACATTTTACAACTTATAAAACAACATTTTATAAACAATTAATAATATTTAAAAAACATAAATGAAAAAAAAAAAAAAAAAAAAACCTAAACATCGGTACTGACAACATATAAAACAACATAAGTTATAAAAAATTGCATTCGTATCGTCAAAGATTCGAATTTACACAAATTCGATAGGAGTAGATTTGATGTGTATATTGGTAGAAATTTTGTGGGATGGGTGTATTTCCAAAAAACATTCACGTTCATAAATATAGAATCCTTTCTTCGCGATCACCTGCGAAACTTCATATAATAAACCGTTTGTGAAATAGGCTCTAGGTTAAATGGATTAACGAAAGCTCATAACACCCGCAGCACGGTGTAAAATAAACTACTAAAACTTAAGTAACTTAAACACCTTCAATTTTATATGGTGAATCACATGGATTTACTAAACTCATTAAACTCATCAGGTTTCCGTGTTTATGATCCTACCGCCATAACAATATATTTAATCTTCTTCTTCTTCTTCTTCCTTATTGTAGACCTGTGTGGTCTGTTCTCCAGAGTGTTGCTCCTCCTGTGAGGTAAATTTCCAGCTGTCCTTCCATCTTTTAGGAGGTCTTCCACGAGGACGAGTCCCATGAGGCTGATTATACAATGCAATATAGGGGAGTCTGGTGGTGTCCATTCTTTGAACATGACCGTACCAGTCCCCTTTTCGCTGTCTGCTCCATCGTATAATATCATCAACCTTACATATCTCTCTTATTCTGGTGTTCCTCACGCGATCTCTCAGTGTCTTGCCTGCTATCGTCAGTGTCTTCATTTCGGAAGTCCTCAAAACTTGTTTGGTCCTTACTGTATCCGCCCTTGCTTCGAAGCCATATTTTATTATTGGTGTTTCTCATGATTTATAAAAGTTATATTTATTAGAATTTAAATTTACATTTAGCAAAAAATCGGAATCACTAAACTCAAAAATAATATTTTATGGATACCTTATGATAATAATACGTTATGGATCCAACCATAATATTATATGGAAGCGAATCGTGGAAGCGGCAGAATAATCATGACTAGATTTTAATATTTCAATATAATCTAACATTCCGTATTTAATTGAAAACTAATATCTATCAATGTATTGATTATTTAAATTTAAATTCACATTAATTATATTCCCACATAGGAATAGATAAATTCATCATCTGAACACTCGAGATTCGTATCGCTTTATATCCTCCGACTTGACATTGATCTTACGTATTTGGTAAGTTGTTATACTAAGAAGTATCATAATTTTGTCTATATATGGCAAGATCAATACAGTGCGTAAAGCAAGGTTAATAGGTTGCGTAAGGAGAGGTTATACTTGTACATTGTATTTTTATGTCAGTACCCTTCAATTATTTTCATTTCATAATGGGAAATAAAAAGAATCAAAATCTCTTAAACATATAAAATAATACATTTTAATAATTTTTTGTCAAAATGTATACACAAACTTAAAAATGACATAAAATACACTATTTCCTACAAATTAAGAGGTTTTAGAAGGAATCAGGCTGGAAGGAATAAAAGTGGAAGTAGTTAAAAAAATAGTTTTATTAAATTATTATTTTAAATCATATTATTCGTGTGCCCTCATTGATGTTAAGGATTTGCGTCATGGTAGCGAAGTTGGCTTGTTTGTTTCCCGTCACGTAGTTTCTTCTTCTTCTTCTTATACTGGTCGAAGGCCAATAGGACATGTTTCTGCAGCGTTTGCCGTCTCTTGCAATGTGGACTCCCAGCTGTCTTTTCATAATTTGGGGGTCTTTCAGGCATTCTTCTCCCCTCTGGTTTCCCATGTAAAGCAATAAACAAAATAGTGTTTTTCTATATTAACCTGTGTTTTTTATTGTCGATAATAGAGTTAATTGAATTGTTTTTAAATTTATCCATCTTCTTCTTCTTCTTTAATAGCCGTTGTCGTCCACTGCTGGACACATAGGCCTCCCCCATACTTCTTCATGTATGATATGTCATACGGGGGGTGGTTGGCATTACAACGCCACGCTTGCCAGACGGGTTGGCGAGGTGTCCTTCCACGTTAGCCTATGCATCAATATTATCCACCGAGGTTATTCACATTCGATCTCTAACATTTCGCATAGTTTCCAGGGGAGACCAAAGTCGAGGAGGTGTGGATAGGTACTTGGGATCAGATCAATCCTCCAGCGTAGCATGGCCATAAATTTATCCATAAAGATGACGAATGAGTTCCTTGAAGAGTTAAACAATTGCGAATGTGTGTTATAAGCTACAAGGTAACCCCATGTAAACTTGGTTCAAATACTCGTATTGTGCATCTGTGCATTCAGATTTAGGTCAAGATCTCGCAAAAATATTTTACATACGTCACATGTGGGGTTTTGGCAAGCATAGCGAGATTCCCGGTGCACCTGATTCACTCAATTCTGTAAAAATATTGTATTACGTTTAGATGCATCTACTCACATACAAAATATTGAGTATAAATCTATCTATCTGTTTACGTAGTGTTTAAAGGGTGTGGTTGACGTTTTTTTAAAACTATAAATACCATCGTATTGATTGATTATTGAATAATGACATAAAACTTCATAATAAATATTAAATATGAATGAAAATGTTTGTATTCTATCAGCTTTATTATATTTTTTGGGTGTGACATGCCTTGCTAGAGAATAGAAACACGTCTACTCCAAAATACAAATTTTAGTTATTGAAATTTTTGGTTGAACTTCATCGTAAGTAATAAAATGAAGTAGTCTTAAATATAATACTTCTCGATATACCTGTATATTAAGATTTATTCCACGCTTTCTTCTATAATAGTTTCGACCCGGATAACAGAAGACAGTAGCAAGCTACCAAAACCCCTCAAAACTAAAATAACAGTCAAAATAATATAATTTTATTATTCATATATTAATTTTATTATTATTTACATGGAAGTCCTATCTAATAATATTACATAGGAAAAATACAGACTAATACGAATGAAAACACATATTTTGTAGAATGTTTTATTATTTTAAATGGGATGACATGTTTTAGACATTTATAATGAGATTTATAGAAACAGAAGTATTCATTCGTATTAATTATTTAATGTGGAGTTTTACAACATGGTTCAAGAAACAGTGAATAAAATACGAACTATTGAAAATGTTTAAAGATATACGAAAACAGAACATACCTCTTCTTGTACATTAATTCGCCAGTCTATAATAGATAGCCGATCATTACTTTCTAAGCGAACCACTGAAAAATCATTTATTCTTCTCGTCTTATATGTTTTCTCAAGATATACAATTACGACGCCAATCAGTTCTAACCAACGAAATATTTTGCGCTTACAAAAATCATTGTTGGAAACTTTGGTGTCAAAGTATAGGCAGTATTTTTTTTTTCAGTAATCTAATTGATGAAACTGATGTATCAAAATTGGACGAGAATAAAATTCATCAATTTTTAAAATAATAACGAATTAGTTTTAATGCTTTGCTTCAAACTTTATGCTTTAAATAAATATAAAAAAAATAAAAACATTTTGGTTTTCCGCGATGTTTCTACCGTTGAAATTTTCACATGAACATAAAATGTATTACTAAAACATGAAGCCATTTCGATGTTTGTGGTAAATAATAATGGTTATGGGTTAAATTTCGGCAAGCAGCCAACTATCAGAAATTTCATACAAGTTTTCGTCAGATGCTTACCTGATCTTACCCACGATCTGGCAGTCAGCATCATAAATTTCTTGCAAATTAAAGTTTTCCGCCTACTAAAAAAACGTCATTGTGTGAATGAAGCATATAATGAATGTCAGGGTAGATATTTTTGAGAAATCAAATCGAGTACGTCCACACTTTTTTAAATGACCCATTATCAGATTATTATTTTTTCTCTTTGATATGTTTCAGAACAGAAGATTCTACCATTTTTTATTGGATATCAATAACTCCATTAATTTAACATTCATTTTTCCCTTGATATAAAATAAATGAATTTTTATCAACTATTTTTAATTAATAAATTTATTGTTTCTTGAACACTGATAACTCCATATAAAATAATTAATAAGAATGAAAACGTTTATTTTCTAGAAATTTTATTATATTTTATGCGAATGACGTGTATCAAATTGCTAAGGCATTATCAAATATAAATGTTTGATACATTTGATAATGCCTAAGCAAGGCGCAATATGTCATTTCCATAAAATATAATAAAACTTTTCGAAGACGTTTTCATTCATAATAATTAGGTTTATTCCACTTTTGGAATTATTTTCCTCGACATGTTTCGAAGATATAACCTTCATCATCGGGATAGTGATATAATTAATATCACTATCCCGATGATGAAGTGATAAAAACTCTCGGTGATAAAAGTTATAAGATCTTCGAAACATATCTAGAAAAATAAATACATAAGCAGAGAAAAGTATTTACAAAAATAGGTTATATGATAATTTACAGTGTTAACGCCATAAGTTTGACAAAATATATTTATTTTTAAATTATGCTTTTTGTCATATAACATCTTCGTCATTGCTTGGCGTATAATCGCGTAGCGAGTTCATTAACATTATTGGATCTATTTTTATTTATTTTCTATATTTTCCAGATTCTAAAATATCATCTAAATCTTTCCACGTTTTTCTTTAAAATGTCGAGCTCTCAAAGTACATGACTAAGGCAGAATGATTTGCAATTCAGATAATTTAACGACACATTTACTCACTCCGCGGTCTAATTTAGGAAGCTGTCACAGAAGTATTTTTAAAAATAAATTCTAAGACATGTCACTCAGCAAGATAGAGTTGGATCTTTCTCCAACAAATTACAAAATGGCCGTCCGATGTAATTATGTTGGTTGCCGCGATATTTCGGATCATTTGTGCTCTCAGGACCATGACTCTCCGCTCTGAAATAGAAAATTTGTTTACGTTATCTCCCCAGCGTTTTCCTTTGTTTTCTTTGAAATTATCGCATCTCTATTCTGGATTGATATGTCTAACGATTTGGATCTTTTGAAATTCGTATTAACAATTTTATAATGTTTCCAACAGTTTAAAAACATAACTTCAAAGTAATGTACATTTCGCACCGTGAGTGTAAAACCGAGATAAGTGCAAATATACATTTTGGAGATATGGGAGTTTAAAGACTTCATATTGCTTGGAAAAAACTGTTTTTTTTTTAAATAAACCAATGATTTTCGGTTTATAGTAATATACCTATAAACCGAAAATCATTGGTTTATTTAAAAAAAAAAACAGTTTTTCCAAGCAATATGAAGTCTTTAAACTCCCATATCTCCAAAATTTATATTTGCAGTTATCTCGGTTTTACACTCACGGTGCGTTTTTATTGCAGTTGACAATCACAACAGATCGCATTTTTAATATTAGGGGATATATGTAATATTATAATATGTACGTTTAATATTTTTATAGGGTCATTACAGGTTTAGAAAGTATGAATAAAGATATAATGATACAGAAAGTATATGTTAACGATATAAATGGAACAAGAAATAGAGGAAGATTAAGAAAATCGTGACACGACCAAATTAATCAAATATTAAATGTCGGCCGCGTGAGAAGTCGACGTGCGTGCATGAAACGATGTATGTTAAGGAACCGAGAAAAGTATATCAGGGATAAACACTGTGGCAGTCCATTATTTGTGTCTACCCCTTCGGATGGTCGGCGTGATAGATAAAGTTGGTAAGTTTTTGAGGTGATTTACTTTAAATGTTCAATACATACTCTGTTATTATATTTCTTTTTTTACTACGTACTGATTACGTATGCATTAAATTATAAGAGTATTAATTATACAGATAAATGAAAGTATGTTTTATAGAATTTTTTTTAATATATTTGTGTTGAAGACGAACGAACACACGAAGAAGTTTCTTCGTTGCGCAAGGTTTTACTCGTTTAGCCTACCTGATGTTCACATGGGAAATCCCGTCTACTAAGGCAGCATAAAACGTAGGAGATTGCGTTTCATCGAAACAAAAACAATATTAATTCGGAATACTTTAGTATAGAGAATAGTGTATGATTTGACAAAATATACAAAACATGTAACTGCGAAATATATTTATTTTATTAGATTATCCGTAACAATTTATTTGTAAGGGGATAAGTAAGACCGAAAATTCTGAATTCGATACGATTGATAATAAATATTTCCTATCGAACATCTCCTCGGTCGCTCTGGTATCCTGGCAAAAACCGAATCAGTCGATAGAACGTAACGGTTTTTACCAATCGTATTGATTGGGGGATACGTTGTTGGATAGAAAACCAATTAAGCGTAAACATTATTTTTTACATTATTAACGATATTGTATAAAAATGCAATACGAGTATATCGTCGAGTATATACGAATATATTTTAAAATACAATTGTTTTTCTAAAAGATTTTCTTTCGTGCTTGAATTCTAAACAATAAATAAATTTCGTGCACATTATTTAAATTTTGAGCAAGATTTTGCAATTTAAAACATCAGCAACAAGTGAAGGTAAAGAAAACGCGAAATACCAGGAGAACAGGATTAACAAAGTAAATCTTGCAGCGCGTATGGTGTGTTATTCAAAGACTTAAACCTTTTTTTACAGTTTCCTACCATACCTACACACAACTGGCGGTGGCGAATCACATTCATAAAGTTGTTGCTAACATTAGTGTATTGATGAAGTAATTTTTTAATTTTAGATTTATACAATAATATTTTTCCATAATAACACAATTCGTACATTTAAGAAGTATTTTTTTCTTCTTAGATATAATATATCATATTATGTAACTGTAGTTGATTTTGAACCTTTGTTATTTCACGAATCGTATGTTATAGTTTAATTTTCATAGATGTCTCTAACTGTCCTCATTCTTCAAATAATAATGAATAATTTTGTTTACATTTATACATTTTTCCTTATTTAAAAGTCAATGATTTACAAGTAAAACACTTTTTGATATTAATTTTTAATATTTTTAGCGTACATGCTTTATTGGGTCTTTTTTCACAAATAGGAAACGATATTGTCGCATAATAATTACTTTGTTTTAAAAAAGTTTGTTTAATTTTTTGATCATAAATAAAATAAATCGTATAAAATATTTATACGTGAGAAGTGGAATCTATGGATTCTAATAACCTACGACTTGTTTTTTTAGCATATTTTTTATAAACAAATCTTTGTTTGATCGTATTCCCATTATTTTAATAATGAATATATGAAATGTATATTTAACCCTAGAACGGACGGGCCAAAAAAGTCACGTAAGTGAACGGGCTGGGCCTGACAGACCCAAAAATAAAAAAATCTTTAAAAATTTCAAATTATTTTTATCGATCCAAACAGGTTTTACTATCAAATCTAGGAATGTTTTCAGTAGTATAACACTATTTTAGCAAAATAATATTGCTCACAAACAATGGTATAAATAATTTTAATAGTCTGGAAATTTTAATCAAAAAATTTGATTGATTTCTTTAAAATTACCTGAATATGCTATACATTTTGAAATTTGATTGGGTTTGATTTTACATACTATATACAAGAATGATGTTAACGGAAAAATATTAAGAATTAGTTAAATAATGTTTTTCAAGATGTCAAATAACAAATTTTTTACAGCAATCGCTACACAACATTTCACTGTGGTTTAGACATAACCAAATTTTACACTCTCTGCAAAAGTACTTTGTTTTGCTGTTATTACACTGGGAGCATCTTCCACGTTTTCCTGGAGCAGGGTCGTCTTTAGGTTGAGCTTCATATCCAGAAAACTAAGTTGCTAACTGACGAATCTCTCGTGGTAGGTTGTTTTGCTGAGCTCGCACGGTCAAGTAAGGTTGCAGCATCTGTTTCGACAAGTCCTTGAGAAAATCACGCCTGCGGATGGACTGTTGAACACAATGAATGCATTTAGAGCAACAATATTCATTGCGGCAAAAAACAAAGTTAATGGCCAACGTCTTGTTCATCTTGCGACGCTATATTCAGCACACATAGCGTCAGCTACGTCGACACCTCCCTTAGTTGAATTGTAATATGTTATTATGCTGGGCTTCTTCTTTTTACCAGTAGAAGGGTCAATTTCACTGTCGTTGTGCATGGATGAGAGCAAAATAACACTTTTGTTTCTCTTGGGTACATAAGATACTATCGTCAAATCTTCTTGAAAAACAAAAATCCTTGAATGTCGTTCCCTTGTTGATTTTGGAAGAAAGCTTGGAGGTATTTGAGGCTTATTCTTCCTCAATCATATATACTTGTTAATGATTGTCAATAGTATTAAAATGAGTACAAGAAAAAATAAAAAACCGCCCTAGAACACAAATACAGCTATGTCAAAAAAAGTCACGTGAGCGGACGGGCCGGGTCTGACAGGCCCACAAGATATTCAAACGCGTGATAACTGATGACTGAGAGTTGAGTTGACATATTTGCGACACCAGAGCATTCTGTGGACTCTTTTAGGAAGGTACTCAGAAAAATGGCGGTATGCAACGCCCATAACCTTGAAATCTAACCTTATATAAAAAGTCTGGGTCTCACAGACCCAGCCCGTCCGTTCTAGGGTTAAGTGTTAAAATTACATTTAATTTTTTTGGGTGAAAGATTATCACACATAGTAAAATGATTGAGAATATTGATTAATAAAAACGGTCCTTTTAAAATTATCTTCTTCTTCTTCTCTACGCTACATCTCGGTGTGAGATTTGGCCTCCTCCACAGCAGTCATCAAATAGGTCCTGTCCCAGACTACCTCTACATTCTCAAGATTTTCCAGTTTTTCCCAGTCCTTCATTATGTTGTTGTCTAGGCTGTTGTTCATTAAACTATATAATTTATTGTTATTATTAAATTTAATATATTATTATTAAAAATAAACTCTTTAATTGTGTTGCTATCATTGTCAATATTTTTGTTCTGTAACAATACGTATTTTGCAGAATTGAACAAAGACACGTATAAAATAATTTATGTAAAAATATCCTCACAGTTTTTAGATGAACGGTTAGAGCATCATTTTTGGAGGATATTTTTAATTTATTGCTGTATTGAAAAGAAAAAAATAACGTAACAAAGTATCATAAAGTTAATTTGGTTTGTATTTAACTTTAGATTCGTTCTTGTTAAAATCTTATTCTTCTTCAAGTGCCCTGTCGGGTCCCCCCAACGTTGGCCATTACCTCGGCGAACCTGTCCCTGTCCTGCGCAGCTCGGAACAGCTCCTCCACACTTCGGATCTCGGTCCATTCCCTCACGTTTCGCTGCCAGAACATTTGTCTCCTACCGGGCCCTCGGCGTCCAATATCAATTGGAGAAGGTGGTACTTTTCCCCACGCAGTACATGATCCCGATGTAAAATCTTCCGAACCTTGATAGTTGATTACAGTCCCCTGTCAACTCTAGCTCGCCTCAAGACTTCGGTATTGGTAACCATGTCTGTCCAGGGAATTCTGAGCTTTCGGCGATACAGTCACATTTCAAATGCTTTCAGTCTCTTCAAAGTCAGTAACAACCTGAAGGCGCTACGACTGGACAGTCAGATGACCCAGGATCGCGAAACTTGGCGAAACCATATTAGGAAAGCCGACTCCAATCAACGGGAAATGGCTAAGCGAAAGAAGAAAGAAGAAGAAGATTAATTTAATATATGCAGTAGCACATAATTAACGATGTTATCCTCCATAAATAAATAAATATTTTTCAACATGGTAATAGAACTAAGTTATCGACATTTGATTGTTTGAATTTCAACATGTATTCATATTTGCATGATATTGAAGAACTTTGGATATGCTTTGATTCATCAAAGACACCCAAATCCATGTAAGCGACGCTATTTATTCAAAATGTTTAAAATTAGATATGGGTTTAAATATGTAGGTACATTGCAAAAAGAATTCATTGTATTTTTTATAATAGGTATAGGGGTAATAAAGTTATACATAGTTATCACAATGACATTATTTTATTTCTTGTACTGATTACATAATATAATTTAATTAATTCGATTTGAGTGCGTTTATTAATTTTGTAAAACTAACGATTTCTTATAAATTACATTACATACAAAGATAACAAAATATTGCTTTTGGTATGGCTTTTGGAGCCGGAAATTATAATATAATATTATTATATAAGTACGTGGTAAAACAAAAACATAACAAACAATAAGTTGATTATGCTAAATAATTTTTAGTTACATGAATTATATATAATACAACACAAAAACCACCATATTTTTAGTAATACATATTAAAGTCAACTACAATGTGGTTTTAACAAAATATTGAGTACTCGTTTCGTAGCGAATCTTTTTGAGAAATGGTAGATTTGGGATCATCGCTGGTTGTGGCACTGTCTACGTCTTTTGAGGGTCTGTGCTTTTTGGGCAACAGCTTCATACATTCTACTAAATACGTGTGCATTAAATTGTAAACTAGAGTCAACTGCGCCACCTTCTCTTTACACAGAGGATCCGTTTCGATGAGGAATAACCTCGAATCCAGCAGTTTGATGCAAGCTATAATGTAGTTGCGTACAGTCTTTGGTTTGAAATAGTTGTTCATTGCCTCCATGAACATGGACACATATTTTTGTTTTCCAAGAAGATCGTCGATATCGTCGGCCGAGCAAGGGTTCTGCTTCTGGAGATACACGATCAAGCGTTTGGCATATCTCTTGTACGTGCGGTAAGTTCTTTGTTTTTTGGAGCTAAGAGTCCTTCCCATCATCATAGATTTCTTCATATCATTTATTATGTATTTATACTTATCGTCTAATTTTGCGTTTAGCAAATCTTGCAGTCTTTCATCGCCGGATTCTTCGGGTTGTCTCACTATTTCGTAAGAGTTGAAGCTGCTATCAGATTCACAGGAGGACGTTTCTGGTGTGACTGGATCTGGTTCTACAGGTTTGGGTTCGATTACCTCGCTGGATGATTGGACTGAATTGTTGTTTTCTTCGCCTTCGCTAGAATTGGATTCACAAGATGTTCTTCTGCGCTTGTTCCTTGAAGATTTGTTTTCTTCGCCTGAATCATCTGTCTGATTTTTCCTCTTAGTATTCTTAGGCGTTTTCGTGACGGTTCTAGCGTTGTAGTTTGTTAATATATTGGCGTCTTGCTCAGTTAGCGGTGTTGTTCTGTTTGTCGTTGCGGAGATGGGAATTATTCGAATCTTGGCCATTGCATAGCTTTCGTGTATTTTCCTTTTGATGTTTGGATCGTTGTATGTATCGCCCCACAATTCCATTATCGCAGATTCCTTTAAAAATTTGACTTGGCAAAGTTCTCCATTGAAGAATCTTTTCCTCTGCCTTTCATTTACAATCTCTCTTTCTTCGCCCGTGAGTCCGTGTCTCTTCGTAAGATGATCCGGTAATTTTCCGTATGTAAATTTTGCACAATTTTCTATAGGACAAGGGATGTTCGCGTGGTTTTGTTTTTTTGTTCGTCTAGGGGGCTGCGTTATACCTTTCATGGTTGTTAGATTATCTGAAACAAATGAAAAATTTAAATAAGTATTAGCTTTTTTAAATAAAATAGCTAGGTAATAAACATGATTACGGTTTTATAAAATTTATTCAATAAAATAAATAATTTAATTCCGTTGGACAGTAAATACGAATAATATATATGGTATTATTGTGTATTTTTAGCTCCCACCGCGCTGCGAGTTGTGAATTTTATCCCTAAACAAAGTACTTTTCAAACGTGTCCCTTCTCTTTCCCTCCTGTAGTAACCTTGACATAGCACCCCTCGCGACTCGCAACCACCACACAACAACTGTCCCCCTCACGCCCTACCCACCCCAAATATTGTGCTTGTTTACATTTTACCTCCTCGCATTTCTGTGCTCCTGGTACGGTTGTTGTGCAGTTTTTACTTCACAGATCCTCCATTACAGGGAGGGGCAGGTTGCGCAAAGTATTTATATGCGATTTGTAATTTGTTAATCAGAATTTGACAATTAATTTTATTCAAAATGCACTATACATATATTATTTATACATATAAACATTTGCTATTATATTCGGAGTGTTTATTAATTATTTCATATTTTTTAAGACTCGTGTTTACTTAGAAGAGATTGGAAAAAAATCTTTGCCTTTGTTCTGAAAATATTTTAATTGTGTGAATTACCAGTCGACTAGTTCGACGATTTATTATCTAACAATTTCTATGTTTTACTATTTAATTGAATTTATCATATTATTAAATATAAAGTCGATGATTTATATATAGTATTTTAATAAAAAGGCATAATTTCAGATAAAAATCATTCTATACTGAAGAAAATATTGATATCAATCAATTATAACTAAATGAAAAAATATCGAAAAAAAGTATACATAGATTATTTTTTAAAACTATAAATCAGTGCAGACAGATAAATAGGACGAACGGACATACTTTAAATGGATTTAAATGTTAATAATGTACCTATGTTCTAAATCTTAAAATGTTTTTTCGAAGAGTCTGAACGAATATTTTTTTAGGTAACCTTTAATGGACTTTGTTCGAGTTAAATAAATATAGAAAGAAAACCTCTTTAGAAAGCTTTGTTTATTCGACGACGTGTTCCACAAGAGATGAACGCTTTTACCAGGAGAGCATGAATGGAGGGAGGTTAGGGCCGACCTCCCTACCGAGGCATCAACACAAGTCCCCCCCGAATCAGGTTTGTGTGTGTGCCTGTCCTGTGCCCGCCAGACGTTGTAAATATTGCAGACGGTAAACATGTTTACTCCTTGAATATTCTAGCAGCAAACTAAACTGATAATTACATTGTTACCCATTGAACCGAATGATTGTTTTGTCCGTGGTTTATTAATGTGTTTACGACGAAACTTTTTTATGGTACCAGTACTTTTTGTTGTGAAAATAAGCCGGTCGTTAAGGGTTTAGTAAGAATAAAATTACGGTAGACTTATTTAAAATATGAAGGAAAAAATCACTCCAAATACTAGATAGGTACATACTTACATATTAAATACCATAACCCCACTTATATAACATATACATATTATACTTATAAATGTTCAAAAATAAATTAAGTATTTATTTATTTTGACTAATGTAATGAAAACGTCTGTTTTATAATATTTTATGGAAATGACATGTTTCGAAACATGTCATTCCCATAAAATATAATAAAATTTACAGAAAACAGACGTTTTCTTCAGATATAAGTGAGGTTACGATAGGTATGTTTTCTTTCATATTACTTATGTATTTTATTTTAACAACACTTCGTTTTTTAAACAATACTAACCGGTATCACTCCAAGCGGAGCTTCATCTGGGTAGCAATACAACCTATTGTGATGAAGCTCGGCTTCGAGCGAAACCAGTTGATAGCGTATATAAAAAAAAATCATGTGGTGTGAAAACAAAATGTTTAAATAATTTAATTTATATTTAAAAATGCCACGCTACAATTGTGTGATTCATACAAAGTATAATAAATTTTAGTTTATTAATTTAACATAATTGTTGGATATAGAATAATTTATCATATATACAGAATTATCTTGGTAACGTAAAAAGCATTATTTCACGAAGATATAGCAAAATAAATTTAGTAAAAGTCAAATAATTTTTCAAACATTACCAGTCTTACTAAATACTGTAATAAGTAACATTTCCAAATTGCAAACAACTAGACTTAATTTTAAAAGTAATAAATAGTTTTGTTTGACCGCTTTGGATTTCTTTCAAATAATCAGGCTTTCAATAAATATCAGCAAAACTCAGTTTAACTTCTCTGGATGTGTAATACAGAAGCACACAAACGCAGAGTTTCGGCGTGTTTGTGATAACGGTTCGAATGTTTGTCGGAAAATCTCTTCGCATTTCATGTTTTCCTGTTACAGTTGTTGTTTGAATTTTGCAGAATATCTTTTTAATGGGGGAGGTTGTTAATGTTTTTTATGTGTCGCACTACAAAACAAAGAACGTTCTAAGCGATCCAAGGATTATCATATGAAAAGCCTACGAACAAAGTTTAATCAAAAATGCAAAAGAATTAAGTGAACTTTTTTCTGTTAATGAATCTCAATCTAAAAATGTATTGTTTTATTGTTTCAAATATTTTATGTAATTATTAATTAATTTACATTTTTTTACACGGATTATACAAAGTGATGAATATTTATTTTAAATGAGATTTTTTTGTTGGAAAAGGAAATTTGTTTTGAAAGACAATATTTATTTTCCGAATTAATTTTCTTCTGTGAAGAATATTCTTCGCTTTTATGCCACAGTGTTTATTTAGCTTATTACTCATTTTGCCCTCGCTCTTTCGTGCAATAATGTTGAGTTGTTTTTAACAAGAATAACGTTTGTTATTCTAAAGTGATTACTAGCTTTCATCTTTCTCATAAGATAATAAATTACATAAAATATGCTTATACACATACCTTTGAATATTTTTTCTTGAACTCGTAGATAATTATTCGGCAGATCTGTAACAAGTGAGAAAATAGTTGTCATTATTAAAACAGAATATACATTTCATAGTTAACTTATTCGTCCATATTTTCCTACACAACTCTGCGAGCTTTGGCAATGTATCGAGCGAGGCTGCTCTGGAACTGGGATAGCGAGAATCTTGTTTACCCTTTTCCCTCTGCGCAATCTGCGCTCCTGATACAGTTGTTGTTTGAATTCGCTGTGCATGGGTTTCAGAATAACGCGTTATTAAACCGCCCTTCTTCGCACGTGTTTTTCGGCCACAAGCCTTTTTATTACATTTTATTAGTATTTATTGTTAAAAATAGGATGGCAATTTTTATTTTTAAAATTTAAGACAGATTTAGTCTAGTAATAAAATTAAGTACGCGTAATATTTGAAGAATTTTTTTTTATCGAAATAGTATTATTTTTTTTAAATATAAACAATTATTAATTTGTGAATAATATGTACATAATCAATTATTACTAATCTTATAAGTACTTTAAATATTTGTATATTATTATATTAAATATATTAAAAAGTTAAGTCTGTTCCGATTTTATATAGAATATTGAATAAAAATAAAGTGTTTTTGACTTATATTAACTTAATTTTTTAAACATGAATTTCAATAGTTCACTTGTGCAAATTATTTGTAGTTATTGCTTTAACCCTTAATTGGACCGAAGGAAAATATTTCCCACTTGATATCATTCATGTTTTTTTAGACACATGTCAATATTACCCATAAAATGTTATATAAATAAAATTAATATATTTGTCGATGGAATAAAAATAAATAATCATTGGAAGACCGAGGAAAACGTGGCACTATCAAATAAATCAAATATTGAATGTCGGCCATGTAAGGAGTCAGAGAAATCGACGCGCGTGCATGACAAGATGTATGAATGTTGAGGAAGCGAGAGAAATATGTCAGGAAAGAAAAGTGTGGCAATCCATTCTTTCTGCCTACTCCTTCGGGGAGACGGCATGATGGTTAGTTAGTTAGTTCGTTAGTTAATTAGAAAACATTATTATTTGAACTTTGATAAGAAGCCATTACTTGGTGGTAGGACATATTTAACACTTAATTAAACACTTTTTTTAATATACTTGGTATGTTTTTTATATACTTCTTGGTATTTTAATATACTTCGTCAGGGCTTGACACATACAGTATGTGTCAAGCCCTGACGAAGCTCGCATAGAGCGAAACCGGTAGGCCCGCATCCTCAAATAATAAAGTGGTTGCATACCAAGTATATTAACAAAAGTGTTTAATTAAGTGTTCATTATTATTTGACATTATCAATTTCCTTAAAATTAAGAGTTAAAAATAGCATTATAAGCTACATATATCCAGAGTGATTTTGATTAGGCAATATCATTAAAATTGTTAAATTATTTACATTTCTGTATTTTACAGGGAGATTAAAATCCTTAGAGTGAACACATCTCACAATCAATTATTCAGAGAACGAATCCGTGCGCGGTTCGGGCGAGGCTTTGATTAATTAATAAGCATCAATTATGAAATTCGCGAAAACGAGCTCCAGTCAAAGCTTGAGACTTCATTAAATATTCTTGTATTATCGGTTCCTTGTACCTACAAACCAGATTACACAAACATTAATTTTGGCCTCTCTCCCTTGTTGCCAATTATTTTGCCCGTGGAATTCAATGAAAGGCGATCTTTATTATTCATTAAGTTTAGGGGCGATATTACAAAATACGAGTAATACTCAAGAAACAAGCAGTTTGATTAAAAAATGTTATGGTTGAGGTAATAGTTTTGTATAACACCATATTAATTAATAATAGTAAAAACGATTGTTTAGTGGTTTTACTTGGATTTAATTTATATAAATTATATAAATTCTCCGAGGCTTTCTTCGGATAATTTATGGCCATTGATGAGAATCTATAAAGCATGCGTAAGACCAATAATAACATATGGCGTCGAAGCAAGGGCAGACACAGTAAGGACCAAACAAGGTTTGAAGACTTCCGAAACGAAGACACTGATGATGATAGCAGGCAAGACACTGAGAGATCGCGTGAGGAACACCAGAATAAGAGAGATATGTGAGGTTGAGGATATTATAAGATGGAGCAGACAGCGAAAAAGGGACTGGTACGGTCATGTTAAAAGAATGGACACCACCAGACTCCCCTATATTGCATTGTATAATCAATCTCATGGGACTCGTCCTCGTGGAAGACCTCCTAAAAGATGGAAGGACAGCTGGGAGTCTACCTCACAGGAGGAGCAACACTCTGGTGAACAGACCACATAGGTCTACAACAAGGAAGAAGCAGAAGAAGAAGAAGTAAACACGATTGTTTAGTGGTTTTACTTGGATTTAATTTATATAAATTGTGACAAATTTGTTTCGCCTTGCGAGGGTATTCTCAAACTGAAGAACTATCATTCTCAAACTGAAGAACTCAGTTTGAGAATGCCCTCACAAGGCGAAACAAATTTGTCACTATTTATGTAAATTAAATCCAAGTAAAACCACTGAACAATCGTGTTGACTATTATTAATCATTTTTTTGTTCTTAAGAGCTAATGTCTCCAACGAATTTTTAGCCGAAATGAGTTATCCTATCAATATCTAATTTTCATAATGATTTGAATGTATCAATGGCAATTGTCTCTCTAAACGGTTATTTCTTAGTATACTATTACATAAAATATAATATTATATTACTATAATATTCTATATACAATACTATTTTAATAAAAAAAATTATTACGTAACTTCCAACCTGTAAAATAGGTATCATAAAATCTTTATTTTTTTTCTTCACACACATTGCAATGGTGCAATCAATATATTTTATTTAAAACCTTTAAAATCAAATATTTGTAAAATTTAACCGAAACAGTGTTCGAATAATGTCAAGTTAATGTGAGATTAATGATTTCATAAAAGTTATACAATGTTACAAAATCAATGTCAAGTAGAACTTGAGAATCAATGTTATTTTATAATCCAGCTTTAGGATAACTCTTAATATTGATAGACGTTATTTTTCAGAGTTCAGAATAAAAGTTGACAGATTGTCAACTACGTTACATCGTATTGTTGAATTATGATTAAGAGTATTTATTATTTAGACGTTTAAAAAAACTCGCATATTGAATTCAAAGGGGTTGTGTTTTCCTTTTTTCCGATTAACACCCCATGCACTTTTAAACGAGATAAAAATAAAAGGGTGACAAAAGGAATTTTACGGATAAAATATTTTCATATTCAACAACTTTGAGAGCGGATAGGGAAAAAAGGTTCGCTCTTGAATTTTTTACCACTAATGAGTAACAAGATAAAAATGTGGGGTGTGAAAGGGCCTAATTTCTGGTAAAAAATATATTTCACATTTAAGCACCCACTTTAGCGATGCGTGGCTAAAATAATTTTCAGCGATACCCGTAGATATATTGTGCTCCGCATGGGATGAAATATTCCTTCGTTGTGATGAAGGTTTTGAGATCGTTTTCGATATTTAAAAAAAATGCTATGAAACAAGCGAAGTAAAAATAATACCTTACTAGTGAAGATATTTTGGTTATCCATTCTTTTGGCGGAAACGCTTTGATATTTCAACATTATTAACTGTTTAAAACTAAAAACTTTGGTATAAATATCACAATTGATTTATTATTTCATGAACAATGATGTAAAACTCCGTATTAAATTATTTATATGTATGAAAAACGATAGTTTTCAAGGAGTTTTATTATAATATTTATGTATGACATGTTTCGCCTTTCTAAGGCATTTTCAAAATGCCTTTTTGAAAATGCCTTAGAAGGGAGAAATATGGCATACATATATATAATAATAAAACTCCTTGAAAACTATCGTTTTTCATGCATAATAATAATCACAATTGATTATATTTTGTCGCGACAGCTGTTACGCTAACCGATGTTAGCATCGTCAGGTCTTACAATCAACTGTAAGACCCGACGATGCTAACTTAGGCTAAGCAAAACAGCTGTCGCGACTAAATGTTATCAATTCTGATATTTATAACAAAGTTTTTTTATTGAAACAGTTAAGAATATTTTTTGAAGAATATTTTATATGTGAAATTCAATTTGTTTCATGTCTATACATTTATTATTATTTAAACTGGCAATAATTGTTACTAGTTGAAATTTCTATAAAGAAGATCAAGTTTTATTCAACAAAATTTTAATATTATTTTTCTGACAAGTTTCGACCCGTCTCTTAGTTTAGAAAATTTAAAAAAGTTTAAAAACAAGTGGAATATAACTTAGTCTATTTATTTTGAAAAAATCTATTAATAAAAAAATTGTTAAAATGCCTTGTTGGTATTCGTTACGATAATACAATTATAATGTAAAGTAGTTTATATATATTTTAGGTATATTTTCGAATAGCGTCGAATAAGGAATAAATAAATCAGTTTGTAATTAAAAATATAACAAATTATAATTAATGGGAGTACGTACATACTATAATTAATATTTGATAAAGAAGAAAGCGTAGGTTTATATTAAATAACTAACTCAATAAACATGTAAGAAAGAAATATAAATAATTTGTGTACTTGTCACTCTTATTGACATAAAAATCAAGTACACAGCAGAAACTGCTTAAAGGTACTTCCTATTTTACCAACCTTAAATGATTCACAAACTTGATGTGGAATAAATACGTACATCTGCGAGTATTTGTCTGTCCTCGACGCACACGTATGAGGCATTGACTGTACTTGTACACATTTCGATATACGTATGTTAAAGATACGCAGGAGTGTGGCGCAAAAATGAGAAAGAGACGTTTTGCATAACACTCCACCCGGCGAAGTTTCTGCTACCCTGATACTATTTTGCATGCGTGTATTTATTAAGTGAAGTCGGATAGGGTCCGGAGTATGAGGATTCATCCCGGGATAATGGAGATAAATGCGCGCCCCAACACTCGGGGAGCGATAAACGAATTAATTTTCGGGATTATGTCTTTGCTTGTGGCGGTTTAACTTGTATATTTTAAATATTTATGTCCCGGCGCCCATTTTACATTTATTATGCAAATGAATTTCCGGACCATTTTTCCGCGATTTTATCTTTCGCCAAAAATGCTGATTGTTATATTGTTTAAAGGGGTGAATTGTGTTGTAGTACAATCTTTTTTTTTGTGAATTAAAATGTTCACCCCATTACCATGATTCCTTATATTTATTCAACCTATTGTAATCAAATGAATAAATAAAAATATTATTGAAAATACAAACATCACTAAATCATTGCATGAAAGACGTGCGTACATGGAATGACTAATTTTTTAAAATACAATATTGACATATAATACATTTTTACGATATTATAATAGTTAAATAAAAGAGTATATACTTGTATACCCGTTATTGTATGTATTACAAATAAATAGTAAGCTATACATAACATTTCAAGTTAAAACAATCAGTTAAATATTTTAAGGATACATACTACATTTAGTATGTAAGCAAAATTTAAAAAAAAAATTAAGCCCATGATGGTTTCAAAACCCTGGCACAAACAATTGTATTTTTTTGCGTTTTATGATGTCGCGTTGACCGCATTAAATAAATCTTGCGATCCAAGTGCGCACCAGGCACGCATAAACCAAAGAAGGTAAAATACCTATTAAAATACAGGCGGGACAGGGCGAAGGTGGTTCGAGATTCGCATATCGCGAGTACCCGGCCACAGCGGGTGGGATGCCGATTGTACCACCGAGAGAACAAGCAACTCGCGACCACCTGCTCAAAAAGAACCATACATATTTATTTTCACATATTTTGATATAACAAATGATATGGACCTATTTACAAATTCAATAAGCTGTTAACAGCTTCGCAATTTCCGAATGAAGGGAACAGGACCTCTACTGTTTTCTGCCGCCCTAATGAAATTGAAGCTTTCTTCCACAACTTTAAAGTACAAAAATGAAAGCTCGCATTTTGATTAACTGGTTTTCAAACTATAACGTAAATGGAGCTTTTTTGTGTACATATGATATTCTTTTATTATATAGGCTTTTAAAATTAATTTAAGCATGAGAATTTTACAAATGGGTATTTAATATATTGAGATGATCATGATATTTTATATAATTTTTATAAATTAACATAATCTTTAATATTTTAGACTTAAACAAAAACATGTCACACCCATAAATATAATAAAACTTCTAGAAAATTGATATTTCATCAATATTAAATACTGTTCTAAAATATGACGGTATAAAATACAACAGTTATATTTATTGTTTCTTAAACAATGATATAAAACCGATAAACTTTTTAAAGTTTATGCGAATGGCATGTTTCGCTTTTCTATGTCATTTTAAAATGTAAATAAACTATAATAAAACTTCTAGAAAACAGATGATTTCATTCTTATTAATTAATTAAGAACTATTAATATGTTAAATTTAAAAATTAATTAATTAATATAGTTGAGTTCGTGTATTTAGGTAGTTTGTTTACAAGAGATGGGCGAGTGGAGAGGGATATTGAAAGAAGGGTTGGGGCAGGCAATAAAGTGAACGGTGCACAAAGTTGTCATCGCAAACAAAAATCTATCCAAGAAAGCTAGAATGGCAGTGCACAATGGTGTTCTTCTACCGACCCTTACGTATGGAAGCGAAGCATGGAACTGGCAAAAGAAGGATGAAAGTAGAATAAATGCAGTAGAAATGAGATCTCTTAGACGAATGTGTGGATACTCTGTGTATGATAGAGTGTCGAATGAAAATATAAGAAGTGAATGCGGTGCGAATGATGGTGTCATGAACAAAATAATGAAAGGATCATTAAGATGGTTTGGACATATGGGAAGAATGAATGAAGAAAGAATGGTACAAAAATTATATGTTAATGATGTAAATGGAACCAAAAATAGAGGAAGACCGAGGAAAACGTGGCACAAATATTAAATGTCGGCCATCTGAGGAGTCGGAGAAATCAACGCGCGTGCTTTACACGATGTATGAATGTTGAGGAACCGAGAGAAATATGTCAGGAAAGAAACGTGTGGCAGTCCATTCTTTCTGCCTACCCCTTCGGGGAGACGGCGTGATGGTTAGTTAGTTAGTTAGTTAATTCATGTCAAAACATAAAATTATTTTCTAAATATAATATTACGTTTTTAATGTAATTTCTAGAAAATTGACGTTTTCACCAATACCACATATTGAGTTTTTGAATAAAAGCATAAAAATCTTACCATAACATCGACCTTTTATTTAAAATTTGAAATTATTCTGAATTGAGTTTACGTTACTTGGGCAAGAACATTAAATTTTGAAATGCAAAATTAAAACAGAGGCGTAAGAAATGTTGCGCCCCCTCGCCCTCACCTCATAAGTCACCCCTTCTCACGTATCATAAAGCACACGTAGGACCAATAACTCACTTCGCCTTAGACCTCTGCCCTCCTGGGGGCGAAAAATATGAAATCATCTTTAAAAGTTAACAGCGACGTGGCCGTAAAAAGACAGGTAGGTAGTTTGAATAAAATAATTCCATTTTATCATATTTTACCATTTTGCCGGTAAATTCGAATGGTGATTTTATACGTTGATTTAAAAACAAATTAATTTGGACATATGGAACGCATGAATGAAGAAAATATATGCTAACGATGTGAATGGATTGCGGAGTCGTGGTAGTGGAGATAAATATGACATAACCAAATGAATAAAATTTTTAAGATCGGACATTTTAGAAGTCGGAATAATCGACATACGAGTATATTTCGTACGTGTATATTTCGCTGTATGAATTTGTAGGAATCTAGAGAGGTGTGACAGGGTAGAATTGTGTGGCGGTTCATTCTCTCTGCCTACCCTTTCGGAGTGATGGTTGTTTTTTGTTGTTTATTTCACAAAAATATGTATTAGTATGGAATTGAAGCATGTAAATGTATGGGAATAAAACATGAAACTGGCAATAAAGGATGAAAGTAGAATAAATGTGGTGGATATAAGATCTCTTCGACAAATACATGTTAAATTTTTAATTTTAGATAGCCAAATGCAGATATAAGAACAGAAAGTAGTGTGAACGAAACCACTATGAACAAAATTTAAGGGTTTAAGCACACAGATTAAAAAATAAAAATAAAGATATAGATATAATATGTTAGCGATGTGAATAAAAAAAGAATTAGATGAATACCGAAGAAAACATCAAATCAACAAATTTTAGTAATCGGCCACATAAAGAGTCGGGAATGTTGTCGTACGTGCATGACGCGATGAATGAATGTCGAGGAGATTAGAGAAGTATGTTTGGAAAGGACAGTATTTTTGTCAATCGTTTCTAGCTACCCCTTCGGGAAACGGTGTGATGATAATTCAGTTTAATTTAAAAATAACACACCGGGTGTTCATTATTTTGTTTCAAATGACCCTTTACAAATACTACTACTACTATTATAATACTTCTCGGCGCTACATACCGGTGTGAAGCTTGGCCTCCTCCACAACGGTCTTCCACTCTCCATTCCCCACATCTTTCTATCTTCTTTCACGCAATCCGCCCATCGACCCATAACAAATATGCTATTTAATTTCTGAACAAAAATGTGCTATTTTCTTACATCTTTTTGGCGTTTACTCCATGGTCATCTATTATCCAAACAAGACACTGCATTTTGCCGTGATGGGAGTGAAAAACGTGTACTCGTATGTGAGGAGGAACGCGTAACGTTCAATCTATTCGTACGGCAAATATTCATCAAATAAAAAGAAAATATTCATAAATAGATAGGTATACGTAGGTACTTTAAAAGTTTAAATTTATAATATACATAAACATTTCAGGACATACGAGTACATATGTATAGAATATTATTTTGCCGTAAAAGTGTAGAAAATTAGGTCACTTCTATTAGAGAGATTAATTGTATTGCGCGATGTGAATTTTTATATATTTACAAATTCGAATATATTATGTAACTAACTAACTAATCAGCACGCCATCTCTCAGAAGAGGTAGGTAGAAATAATGGACATCGTTTTCTCAACACCCATACATTGTGTCACGGTCGCCGTCGAATTTTCCGACTCCTCCCGTGGCCGACATTTAATGTGTGTTTGATTTGATCATTTAATTCTTAAAAATATTAATATTATTTCAATAAATATAAAACAACCTGAATAATTTGCGGAGTGCTGGTTTTACGGAAAACTCTTGCCTGGCAAAATCCCAATAATTTATTAATATTGATTAATTTTTAACCACTAATCTCTTTTACTTTCAATTCATATTGTATCTTCATTCTTGTTCAGTTCAAGGGAAATGATCTCCCTGATGATAGTATCGATATAACGAATCGTATCGAAACCGGTCGTCTTTAAAAGTGCTTGTTTCCGTTTACAAACAAACTAAAAATGATGTGTAGAATACAAGTTTCTTCCTAGAATTCCGCGGCACACCAAAAGTTAAAATTCGATATGGACGTGGACGTTGGCAACCTTTTTTTTGCCAGCAACTTCCGGCCAGTAGAAATTTGCGGACCTTTTTTCACGAAAAAGCTGAATAGCCTAAAAATAAAATAAAAAAATGATCACCAACGTTTCGACTAAATATTTTTTTCTTTATGTATTTGGCCACGGCACACCTGATCCGGCTCACGGCACACCGTTTGCGGAACACTGCCCTAGACCACCACCCGAGTTTTTTTTTTGTTTTTAAAACTTTCAACCGGTTTCGCCCCAAGATCTAGTCACCGCATAAATTAAGTGCATCATATGACAGTATATAAATATTTACATTGGAATCACACATTATACCAACAGCATCAAAATATTTGGTATAAAAAGTTTATTAAAGATTTTATTTTATTTTCAATCGTAGCGCATTACAGAGATGCTTTTGCTGCAGTGATCTACAGCTCTGATGGATCAGAAGAAGAATATGAATCATTATTGTAAACTCTTATTTTAATATTAAAGTACATTTTTCATTTTCTTAACCATTGCTCAAGAATATATTACGCCTTGAATTTTCACGATTGTAATTACGTTATTTCAATTAATTACTGATGCGTTAATTAATAAACTTGTTCTGAAAAATAATAGCATTGTTATATACAATATATTATTGTTAATTTATATTGGAACAATGGAATATTCAAATATCACTGTTTATCTATTTTTTTCTTTGTTTTCTTAATGTTTTTTATTTAATTTGTTTAATTGGAAATTTGGATTGATTTATTTTGGTTAAAAAATATATGGTAACGATGTTAATGGAACTTGAAATAGAGGAAGATCGAAGAAAACTTGGCACGATCAAATAAATCAAATATTGAATGTCGGCCACGTGAGCAGTCAGAGAAATCGACGCGCGTGCATGTGCAAATATGTCAGTAAAGAAAAATGTGGCAGTCCATTCTTTCTGCCTATCCCTTTGGGGAGAGTGCGTGATGGTTAGTTAAGTATTTAGTTAGGTTTTGATTGATTTACTCTTCTTAATTGTGTACAATGAATTTCTCTATTGAATTTAACAGAAGAAACGTATTAAATTTGGATGTCTACAGCAACATATTTGATTTAAGCAGATAATTATTATTTTGCCACTAAATTTATAATACAACGAACAAGTTTATGAAAAAATAATGTAAACATTGTAGCTAAATAAAATAATATGAAAAATAAAACACAAATGATAATATCGTAATTAAAAAAAAACATCAAACACTAGTTTTTTTACTTTAATTTAAGATAACTTAATGATTTCAGTTAATTACATTATTCGTACCCATAATAAAATAACTAACTAACTAACCATCACGCCGTCTCCCCGAAAGGGTAGGCAGAAAGAATGGACTGTCACACTTTTAATGATGCGGCACTCCATCCTTCTCTTTTCGCTCCGCGGGAGACGCGGTGTGATGGGTTGCGAACCTCATCGCCACCAATAGGCATCTCCCGTGCACACTTCGATCGCCCGACACCCACAAAATAAATCTAAAACAAATAATATAAAATACAATGATATAAAATAAAATAACAAAATAAAAATAATTTAACACAAAATGTTCTTCTTAGATGGTGCACATATTGTCTATTTAATTTATGTTCCACGAATCTGCCGTTTTTTAAATTTAGCACATAATGTAATAACACATAATGTTTTTTTCGATGTTGCACATGTTGACATGGACGATCCGGACTTTTGTGTTTATTTAATTTATGTTATACATATCCACCGTTTTTTAAATTAGCTGTAATTAGGCACTTAACCAGCAATAACTTTGAAATAAATAAAATAAAATAAATATTGTAAAATAATGTTATCATAATTCAAATTTGTTAGCTTTGAAATTTTATACTCTAACATAAAAATCATAATGCACCCTGACTAAAACAACATAAACTAGGAAGAGATTATAATTTTTTATTTGATATAGGACAACAAGTAATTATTAATATTATAAATGAAAAAAAAGTTTCTCAAACCACAGAAACAATTTGGAGCACAACGGTAATTATCCAATATGGAAAAAAAGTATGTTATATTATATAATGTTACGCACCTGTTTCTATGCGGCGTTCTGGAAATCAATTTGATTATTTGACATTCTGTATTTTTAAGTTGTTGGACATCAACCTTACAATTAAGTTTACCAATAAAACTTTTTATTGAAAAAGCGATTTTACACAAATGCAGCAAATTTTTGATAACGTTATCACCAAAAGTTTTGTAGTTTATCACGTCAAATCTCGACTAACAGAAAATGTCAACAACCCCTAAAACACGTCCGTCTACAAGCGTGGAAACTTCGCTACTGATGTAATGTTCGGGAAAGGGATGGAAATTCAACCACCTACTCTCGCTAGGGGCAGAGAGGGAGAAAGCCAGCCCGCCTTTCTTTCGTAGCAGTTCGTAAATCTTCGGCAGCTTCGATATTAGTGTTACGAATTCTAGACTAGCATAGATAGGTATTTTCATTTTATTACATTTTTATTTTTTTAATAATTTCATTTCCAAACTTTATGTCATATTTATCTTTAATTATACCAAATCTCTTAAACCCCATTTCTTTATATATTTTTTTAAATTAACCTGGTAGGATTAAATAGCACTAAGTACCTGGTATGAATAATTAAAAAAAAGTATGCAGATTCGTTCTGTATGACAAATAGAACAAAACTTCATACTAGTTATTTTTCCGGTATTTAGTTACTATTTTCATTCAACCATTAACTTGTTAAACTAATCAGAAAATCAACTCTGATCCTTTTTAAAAAAAACTTTTGTTGTTTGTTTTCGTATCTTCATTTACATTTTTTTAATAAAAAAAAAAACAATACTATACGATTATATTTAAATAATAAAAGAACTCTTCCTTTTCAAAAAGTTGTCGGTGCATTGAGTTAGTATTCATCTAATAATAATAATAATTATCTAACTTTTAAACACCTCAAAAGTCCTATAAGACGTGTTTTAAATCTAAAAATCTAAACATGAACGCTGCATCTGATATCCGCGATCGGTTAGAAAATAATACAAAACAGATATACAAGTTGGGTTTTAATTTGGGTTTGAAATATAAATAAGATGCATTTTCAGTTTAGATCTGAAATCTGTCAGATCATTTATGCTATCTAGTATACTAGTATACTCGTACATCTAATATTAAACAAGATACACTAAGCGTGCAAAATAGTATTGTTGAAGTGGAATAGGAACGGCCATAAAGCGAGGATAACGGATGATCGGTGGACCAGACGCACGCTCGAGTGGCAACCGAGAACCAGCCACAGAAATCCTGGCAGACCACAAGCAAGATGATCCATCAAGAAAGTGGCAGGTGGTCAATGACACAGGATAGAGAATTGTAGAAGTCGCGAAGGGGGTCTACGTCCAACTGTCCAACACAGAAAGACTAAAGGCTGATGATGATACAAAATCTACTTAATTTTATATTTGCTTGGTACTTAAAAAAATAGGTAGAGCCGTCAATTTTTTTATGAAATGTGAAACAATAGGGAGTGGATCTATATAATAATCATTATGGAACTAAATTAAAAAATATAAGATAACAAGGTTCAATACAAAAAATGTTAATAACGCAATATTTGATTACCATAGTGAACGTAACAACGATGCCGTTTCTCCGGATTGATAGGCAGAGAGAGTGGACCGCCACACTACTCTATCCTGACAAACCTCTTTAGTTCCACCACAGTCTTACAACTAGTCACACACGTACGTGGATTCTTCCAACTTCTACCACGACTGACCTTTAAAATTTAATCAATTTGATAATGCCAAGTATTCCTCGGTATTCCTCGACTCCGAACTCCATTCACGTAGTTAACATACTTTCTTCGTTCATGCATTCTATATGTCCAAACAAATGAAATGTAACTATCACAATTTTGTTGATAATGCTTTGTTCCGCTCTATGTAACAATCATTCCTGATACCAACATTTGAAATTCTGTCATGTATTGTTGTACCACACATACGTCTAAAGGATCTAATCTCTACTGCTTTTAGATATCATTCGTATTCTTCTGCTAGATCTATGCTTTAATCGATATATACGGGATGGAACCAAAACTCTATTGTGAACGGCAATTATCGTTTTAAAAATATAAATGTTTGAAATTGCATGCAGATTGAAAATGTACAGAAAAAGTTCATTGAAAATTAGACGAACTATTCATTTGGGTGTTAATTTTTTTCAACTGATTCGTAGTCGAATACGTAACTCTAATATTTAGAATGACTTGACTTTGTTTGTCCCTGACAATTATCTGCGACAAAGGCAACATAGATTATCTCACCTGCCACTGTGTAGAACCAATCTACCTAAGGTAATGCCGGTGGGCAGGGCAATAATCCATATCAACCGCAACTCTTAGGATGTGGACATCTTTCATTATAGTGAGGCTTCCCTCAGAAAGCGTCTATCTCTTATATAATGTATAAAATTGATATTTGCTTCTCTTGTTCTTCTAATTGTTTCTTTTTACTTAATTGTTCTTAAATTTTTAATTATCTTGTTTTTTGTGTTTATGTTTATTGTTTATATCGTATTTTTAAAATTTGACAATTGTATCTTCTTTGTGTTTAAAATAGTTTTTTTTTAATTCTATAGTCATAAGCGATTTGGTAATAAACTGTGATGTTTATGATTTTTTTTAAATAAATTGAAATTGAAACATGTATTTTTATATGGATATAAGAGTATATCAGACAATGCAATTATTTATCAATTGTGTTAAATAGGTCAACTAAATGACTTCAACTTCTCACCCCAATAAGCCAGAAGATCCAAGTCCAAGAATTTTATTCTTCGTGTCTTTAGAAATGTTCCTCGCATCGTCAGTTTTGCAGGGTTCGGAATCAAGGTTCTTCCAGCTGGATTAGGCTGCTGAATGGTGGTACCAGATTTTCTTCAGAGCAGGGCCGGTGACAGCTCGGGCAATGAATTTAACACATACATTTTACTAAAAAAAACGTATCTGGAAGTTGGAGATAAAAAAATTACATCAACAAAATATTCGACATACGAGTATATGGCCATACAACTCTTTAAGAGTTTTAGCCTACTTGGTGGTTTTTTCCAGGCTCCTCGATCCTGTGCCTTTTGCTCCCACCGATATGTCCAACCAAAGTCAAATCTACCCAGATTAGCCAGAAAATTATCCATTGGGCACTGCCTAGGTCTTCCTAGAGGTCTTACTCCGGCCGGTCTTGTCTTGTACAGGATCTTGGTTGCTATGGTCTCTTTGGATCGGAAACTAGACAGAAGAACATGTGTTGTGAAATTTTATTAATATTCTACTCGGGTATTTTTCAATAGTATTTTTACTTAAGGCGTATTTACATTTTAATCAGAAAAAAATACATACAACTAACTAACTAATTAACTAACCATCACGCCGTCTCTTGGACTGTCACACTTTAACCGATCCTTCTCTTTTCACCCTGCGGGAAGCGCTGTGTGATGGGTTGCGAACCTCATCGCCTACATTTTAAGAATAATAATTTAAGCTCTGATCTAGTTAATAATTATAATTAAAAAGTCATTAGCTTAAAAAATATAAATATTAAAAAAATGTATAACCCATGTACGATTATTTTATCATGAAAACACAAATATTATGTTCGTGTCGTTTTATTCGTTTTTCACGAATAGAGTTTACTTAATTAATATCCTTAATATCCTGAGGACACGCCCAGGCTACGCGTGAGGGCGGGGGCGGCACCAAAGAAGCCACGCCCACCGACCTTTTGCTACCGACCCGACAGCCAATCGGAGAACACGCCCATCTCCTTACATTGGCCTAATATCTTAAATTTCACGAACCAGCAGATGCCCATACATAGTCGACAAGTTCACATAGTGGATATTGATTTGGTCTTCGGCTTACTTTGCTTATTAATTCAAATGTGAATATCTGTCGTAAATTTTGTCTGTGATCAAGCCAAGCGAAGCTTATAAATATGAAACAGACAAAATCATAAAAATAATGGATTCGTTTTTCCATCACCGGAATTAGAATTTTTGAATTTGGAATCGACGTTTTTTTTTTTTTTTTTTTATTTGATTTATTTTTTTTTTAAAAACCCGATTGGGTTATATGGTTACATTTTTAGATCTTAGGTACTATTAATTATGATTTGTTTCAGATATTTTGTCTTGAAGCGCTTTGAAGGTTCCTGGTTCTTCTTTCTGTATTGTTTCTCCTAGTCTTTCTTTTAGTTTGTTGTAGTTAATTTTCTTTGTGGTATATTGTTGATGTTTTATTCTCTGTCTGGGTATAGTTTTTAGTTCAATATTTATTCCTCTGTGATCGCTCAGTGGTGTGTCGAATAGTTCAAGTGTCGTTGAATCAGCTAATTCCTGGTTTGTCATTACATGGTCAATTATAGTATTTTTTCCTTTGTCATTTTTCCGTGTATAATCAATTTCTTTTATTGAGTTGATAAATCCAAGATTACTTCCTTTAATTGTATTAATATAGTCCTTTGTGAGTTTATCACTGGAAAGCAGGTTGAATTTAAGGTCCCCTATTATGATATCACATTTTGCACTCCTGTGTTCTCCCGTTAACATTCTGTCTAAATATTCTATGTATTCCTTTTTGTTGCTGGTTCCTGGTTGTCTGTATATTGCATTTATTGTAAGATCTATTTCATTAATATGTACTTTCAGGAGGTTGTTGTTGCTTAGGTATGTTTCTTCTTTTATAGTTTTAAAGTCTATCTGTGTTCTGATGTAAATAGCCACCCCTCCACCTCTACGATTCCTACAGGAGTGCACTCCTGTGTAGTTGTTTAGATTATACAGTTTACTTTCACTATCACTGAGCCAGGTTTCAGTCAAGACGACTACATGTGGTTGGTACTCTAGATTTGTGATATATATGTTTAGTTCGTCAATTTTTGATTTTAACCCTCTTATATTCATGTACATAATTTTTAGGTTTTCCATTTTCTTCACAAAAAAGACAGTTTGTTTTTTTCTTGTTCAACTTTTTTCAGGTAAACCGGGCAATCAAAACTCCAAGCTGCATGATTAGAATCGAGTTTGGTTTTGATAATTTTTGTTGTTTCTTCACAATTTATGCATTTATGTTCATGTATTTCGGCTTTGCAGTCTTTGGCCTTGTGGTCGCCCATACATTTTGGACAGGTCGGTTTGTCTTTTTTGCACTCATTTGCCTTGTGGTTGAATCTGTAGCAGTTGTAGCATCTTTTTATGTCTATGGCATCATGCACTCTACATCTTTCCCATCCTATGTTTATTTTTTTGTTGTTCAAATTTTTTTTATGTGTTTCGGAGTCCAGGTCTAGGTAAATTGTACTACTTTTGTTGACAGGGTTCTTGTGGACATTAACAACTTTCATTATTCTTGCGTCATTATCTTCTAGGAAATCATTTTGGTATTTTATCTTTTCAATAATTTCATCTTCGGTGAAATCGTCTGTTACGTTAACTATTTTAATCCTTGGCAGACGTTGTTTTGGGATACGGGTGTTGTATTTTTCTCCGATCTGTGTTTGAATTGCTTCAGTCGCTTTTTGTCTCTCTTTGCTTTTGCATTTTATTATTACTTTCCCTTTAGTCGCGCTTTGTATTCCTATGATGCCAGAATTTATTGGATTGATATTGAGCTTTATTTCTTCCAGTGTTTTTTTAGTTGTCTGTGGTTCTTTCGGCTCTACTACAATCACTTCTTGGCCCTTATGCGCTTCTTCGGCAGTCTGATATTGTGTGAGGGATTTTAAAATGCGGTTTTCAGCCCTCACTTCTGCCATTTGTATTGTCATAATGTGTGTTTGGTTTAGAATTTCATTGCATTTGGGTAGTAGTTTGTTTAATTGCTCCTTAGTAAGCTTTGTTGTGGCATCCAAGATGCAATCTTGCAGTTCCTTTATTGCCATATTTGCTTTTAAGTTATATATTTCTACGTCCATTGTTTTTAATTTTTTTAATTAAAATTTTTTTGTTGTTGTTATTTTTTGTTCAAAACAGATATTGTCTGTGGTCGTCTTGAGTCTATATCACCAGTTTGTTGTCTTTGGTTTGGTTGACGTTTTATATGAGTGATATCTATGTACTTAGACAAAAGTTTGTGTAGGTAGATTATTTTTAGATTATTTTTATATTGGTTTAAATATTTAATTTGTTGATAATTAGCTCCACCAACACTCACGGGTCCGTATTCACTCTCAAACTAACACGCACTAGGTAATCTGCACTTGTAGACAGCCCAGGACACTAGTTTCTTTTATTTTACGCGGAGCAATTTTGACACTTGAGTTATGTTGCACTTCGGGTATATCGGGTTAAAAAGTTTCTTTCCTTAACGTGCATTTTATCATCATTTCATCAAATATTTTATTATTATTTTTGTTAATCATGATACTAAGCGCCATTACCAAGGATAGATTTAAAATATAATAATAATATTATACACTCGTAAAAAATATATATATAAACCACTTTATTCGTTATTAACACCAACCGGTTTCGCTTCCGCCGGAGCTTCGTTAGGGTAACAAAATATACTGAATAGTATATTCTGTTACCCTGATGAAGTCAAGCAACAAATCGTTAGACGCAAATGGCAGTGGATCGGTCACACTCTGAGACGGAACCCAGCCTGCATCGCTCAGGGCGCACTAGACTGGTCCCCTATGGGGGGAAAGAGGAAGCGAGGTAGACCTAGAGCCACTTGGAGAAGAGCCCTACAGGACGAGGTTAAGGCAGCAGGCCTCATTTTGGATGATGTTAGGCATCAGGCATGCGACAAAGTGGGGTGGAGAAGGTTCCTTGAGGCCCTATGCGTTACGGAAATGTGACAGGACAAAAAAAAGAAGAAGATGTTCTGTTACCAATAATATCAGTATATTCTGTTACGATGCTTCGGCGAGAGTGAAATCAGTTGGTGTTAATAACAAATAAAGTGATTAATATAGAAATTTTGTTATTATATTTAATAATGTCACACCACAAATAAAGTGCTTCATACAAAAGTATAAAGGATATATTTGTCTATCTGTTTCTGTCCAGTGGGGCCCGTTTGAATAAAAATAAAAGATAAGATAAAGCATTGAATATTAATGAAATGAACAACATTACCCAGATCAAAAAACACGATCTTCACGGTAGAAAAATAACTTACTTAAGGAGCCGTTGTCGTCCACTGTTGGACATAGGCTTCCCAATACTTCTCCACGTATTCCTGTCTTGCGCCTTTCGCATCCAATCGCCAGCAATTCTTCGGATGTCATCGGACCATCGTGTGGGGGGGTCTCCCTCTGTTCTTTTTGTCTTCGCATGGTCTCCATTCCACCACCCTTCTGGTCCAGAAAAATAAGGTTGTGTGTTAAATAGGATTGTTAATGTTTAATGTGAATAGTAACAGAGATTACAACAGAAACAAAAAATGTAGTCCTAATTTAATGAAAAAAAAAATAGATCTCTTCAGTACTGCTTCGACCTACCTTCATAGACCGACCAAGGAGAGACCACGTAGATAGGTGATGCAATAATTTTCCATGTGGTTGCCCACAATATACTCGCGGGACAACACCTGCCAGGAAGTCTGCAAAAGATAGAAAAATAGCTGTGTTAAACTTCCCAATAGGATGAGCCCCGTTTGAGAACTGCTTAATGATCTAAGATGAAGAAAATGAAGAAGAAATAAAAATTGTTGCAAGGCATTAAAAAAAAACACTGCTAAAATCACCAACGATCATTTTTTTATCAATGGCTCATTATTATGAAGAAGGAATTTGGTCGTGTCCAGGCTCAAACCCATGTCCCCTGGATCAAGAGCGAAACGTTTATCCCCTAGACAATCACCTGAAATTTACAGTTTTTCCAAATTCACCATATTTACTGGGTATTGTACCATGTATTGTATATTTACTGGGTATTGTTACATGGGTATTGTACCAGCAAAAATGACAACATTTTCAAAAAAGACTTTTTTCTAGCATAACACGAATATGTTAGTTCCGATTGTAATAATCGGTTGATATGATGATGATGTTAAATTATTATATATAATGAAAGATTCATGTATACATATTTTATGGACTAACACCAAGGATTTTAATAAATTCTTTGAGATTCAAAAGCAGTTTGAGAATAGATAGCAGTTTGAGAATACCCTCGCAAGGCAAAACAAACTTGTCACTACTAATAATATAATTTAATATATTAATTAAATCCAAATAAAACCAATAAACAATCGTTTAGGAGAAATAGCTCATATTACATATAGAAAGATTGGGTCGTTTCCAGGCTTGAACCCATGTCCCCTGGACCAAGAGCCAGACGTTCTGTCTCCTATACCACCACCAGATTATATTACACGTTATGATTAATCAAGCGCCGCGGCCGTTTGAATAAAATATAATTAAACAAATGAATGTATTTATGTTACAATCCACTTCTGAATAATGCTCCTAAAGCGGACTTATGTACAGAAAAGATTATCGACAATGTTTACTTGGAGATTAAAATGTTATGAATACTAATTGATATGATTAATAGGAAGTTTTCGTGATTTTGATATAAAAAAAAGCGTTAAATGCTTTGAGCGTACATTTTTCACAGACATGATTTTCTTAAAAAGGAAATTCTACTAGAAAACTATTAATACATATTACTCGTATTTAAGGCAGAACGGTGAATCGTAGAGTTCGTAGGTATAATATAAATGTCTCAGATTCATTACAGAATAAACCGGAGCATTTCGCCTAAACGAGGAAATGGGCTCTCACCCAATTCACATTTAATAACGTGAGAACCTTTCAGGATATTAAAATCTGATTATGTGTCATATTCGAATTTGTAATAGTGAAAACTCTGCGAAAATCCAATATTTAATCATATAAGAACCAAAACACTTTTTTTTACACATTTATGAGTTTGTTTATCTCGACATATAATATTATATATACATATTTTCTATTATCTTGCCATTGTGGTGGAAGGTTTGGCTAAACCTTGTGTTGTTACCAGGGGCACTGGGTGTTATAGTTATAGGAACACACCAACACAGCGTGATGGTGAATAAAGAAGGAATTTATATTATTTAAATATAAACTGTTAAATTATAAAATTTTATTTTTATATATCACAATTTTATTTTTATTTTTCGCGACAGCTATTTCGTAAACCTATGTTGACATCATCAGGTGTTACAAAAATAAATCAACTGTTAAAAAGATCACGAAAAATTAACAGTTGATATATTATTGTAACACCTGATGATGTCAACATAGGTTGACGAAACAGCTGTCACGAAAAATAAAAATAAAATTGTGATACAAAAAAACAAAGTTTTATAATTTAACAGTTTGTAATGTTGGAGTATCATAGTGTTTCGGCCAAAACAATGGACTATTTATTTAAATAAAAATAAATATTTTATTAATGCATTTTAATTCCATGTTATTTAATATCTTGTAAAATAAAACGATTCAAAACAATTTTATTATAAATTCAAACCGTCTCCGTAGGTGATGATAATCCCTATCTTATTCTTAAAAGCAATCTGGTTTATCAATCAATATAGCTGAAAATAGCGTGTTTTTAGGTCTTGGGTGAAAGTACTGGGTAAGGGGGTGGGTCTTGTTTGGATTCCGGAGATGATGGACCAATCAGCGGAACATTTCTTCTCAATCTTCCTCGCGCAACTCTACAATAACTTTTCTGCGGAGTCATCAAAACAGAGCGATCCGCCTTTTCCCTGGCCAATGAACCTTTCAAGGATACACGTTTCGTCAAAACATTCTTACTCAGCACCACTTCACGATAACATCAACGGTACTTATGTCAGATGGAATGATCTAGCAGATTTTTATCGTCCTTAAAACAATTAAAATTATCTGATTTAGGTAATTTTTTTAATAACTGGGTAATCAAGATTCATTCATTATCCCGCCTTAATTCACATACGTTATATAGATTCAATGCTTTCTTAAGAATAATATAATTATTATATAATATATAAAACTCAATATTACATATAGTCAAAAACGTACATTTTCTAAAACGGAAGTACGAGTATATTGAAAATATTTATAAATAATAATTAAATAAAACGATATTATTTTAACTACCTACTTCCACTTTTGCCTTTATTTCGACGGCGACCGGTTTCGCCAGGCTTGCTGGCATGGACAGACTGGTGACACTATTGCAAACTGAGTCCTTTATATACATACATATCAGGGGGAGGTGGGTAAACATGATTCTATACAATAATAATCTTCAAATATTTATACAAAATTAACTAAATCTTAATATTTCTTTATTGTTTCTTGAACATTGATGTAAAACTCCACATTAAATAATTAATACGAATGAAAACTTCACTTTTGTAGAAGTTTTATTATATTTTATGGGAATGACATGTTTCGCCCTTCTGAGGCATTATCTAGACATTTGATAATACCTTAGAAGGGCTAATGCATAGAACTTCCATTAAGAGATTTCAGTAAAATCATTTGATTATTAGAAAATATTTATGTTATTATATGAAATTTCTTGGTAGAAGTTCATTGGAAATATTGAAATTAAAAAAATAATGATTAAAAGTCATTTAAAATTTTCATTTAATTTAATTCCACCCGTTTAATAGGTTTATGGTTTCGATCTGCAGCTACCTACCATATTTTGGTCTCCAAATGGCAGCGAGCTGCCGAAACAGGTCCAAGCTAGAGACCTAAAAGAATTAAGTAAATGTGTATAACAATAGAATTTTTAATATTTTTATTTATTGAACATTATGTCAAAACAAAGTTATGTCAAATGTTTTTGGGAAAAAATTATGTCACTTCATAAGTGTTTTGTTTGCCAATACTAAAATTAGCTAAATTGACTTTTGAGCCTTGTGATGACTGTCTTTTATGAAATATAAGTACTGATATCTTCTTAAATTGTTTTAACTTATTGAAAGATAAGCCATTTACACTGTGGAATTCCATAGTAATTTGGAAAAAAACTTTGTTTATTTTCCACAAAATATTAAAAAACAAGAAATTTTTCGGAGAATACCTCCATCTTACGAGTATTATATATATACCTGAAGATGGAGGCATCCTCCGAAACATGTCGTATTTTTTAATATTTTGTGGCATATAAACATAGTTTTTTTTAAATTTCCTAATTAAATTGTTTTACCAGAAGATATATGAAAATAAATTCTATCGACTTAAATTAGTAACTCAAAAGAGTTTTTACTAAACATCTTTTGCCAGTATACGCTATACGTACTATATTACTACTGTCTGCTTAATCCTATATGATTTAAATGCCAATCTTCATACGAGATTAAACGTATAAAAACATTACATTTATTGAACGAATCAATAACAGCTGTGTTTTGATACGAAAATACTCTAGAAACTCGCACGTGCCATTCAAGGATCTATTAGGTTGCATCCTCCCATTACGAGGAGCAGACACAAACATTACTTGCAGTAATTTTATGCAAGTAACGCAACCCCCGAATGCCACGCAGGATTGTTTACTGTTTTGATGAGTCGGCGTTTTGCTCCCCTGGTATTTTGTTATGATATGCACCGGCGCATCGGTGCATCAATTATTTTTTACGTGTTTACGTTCATGCTCAGGGGATCGTATGGAAGAAAAACATCTTTAATACACTCAGCTAATTGTTTTCATTTGCCCCCGAGGGAAATCGTAACCCCATAAAATATTATCATACATATATGCAAACAAATAACTTACATTACGAATTACATAAGGAACCAGATTAACCAGGTTAATTGATTTTCAACATACGTTTTTGGACTTGCTGTGGCCATACAACTCTTGAAAATCAAATCAAATCAAATTAAATCAGTTTATTTCATCAACAGATATTACAAAATTAATTTTTAAGGCATCTATTGAGAAAGGGGAAAATAATATATTGTGTACTACCAGAAACGCATGAGAGATGGTTCAACATTAGGAAGACAGGATGCTCTCCAGAATTAAGAATATTTGCCTTCTGAAGGTACTTTCACTAATATGAGAGACGTCGATCTCCGTTTTAGCCTCTTTGATGATTTTCCTCCAAGCTCTTCGATCCTGCGCCTTTTGCTCCCAGCGGTTCGTTTCGCCAAACCTAGCCAGATCAGCCAGAACATTATCCATTGGGCGCTGTCTAGGCCTTCCATGAGGTCTTACTCCGGTTGGTCTAGACGCGTACAGGGTCTTAATTGCTCTGGTCTCTCTGGCTCGGCATACGTGCCCAATCCATGTAAGGCGACTGGCTCTCACGGTGCTCGTTATAAGGAACTGCTGGGTCATCGTACGGATCTTTCGGTTTTTCTTATGCTTTCAAGTTCCCTCTGCAAAACCAGATAAATGTGGTGTAAAATATATGGTATTAAAAATAATTTGAAATACTTATGTAGGTACATAATGGAGTTTTATATTTGGAAGTGAAGCCTGCAACTCACAAAATAATGATGAAAGTAGGAAAAATTCCATTGAAATGAGATCACTGAGGAAAATGACGAAATGAAGAAAAAGTTAAAGGCTAATGATTGCATCCTTTCAAGTAAAATTAAAGAAGGATCACGATAGTTTGGATATATAGAATAGAAAAGAATGGTTAAAAAATTGTATATATGCAGTGTGAATGGAATAAGAAGCTGATGGCGGCCAAGGAAAACATAACTTGACCAAAATAATCAACAACTTATACAACATTTATTAATTAACAATTTTAATTACATAATTTCAAAAGTTTACTGTAGCTTAAATATGCCATCTTAACTGTGCCATGAAATTCACATTTAAGAAAGCATTAAAACGTAGACTGATTTACCTCGGATAAGTATCTACATAATGCGGCTTACTTCAGTCAATCTTCTATTCAAATGGAGCAACTTAAACTAATTTTTCAAACTTCTTTACCTACAGCTGAAGAATGTAGAATTATACTAAGTCAAGGTTTAGTATAAATTCCTAATAACGTAGTTTCAAAATCATTTGTACTATTAAGAGTAATGGATAATTAACTAACTATATTATTATAACGAGGAAAACATGGCACGATTAAATCAACCAGATGTTAAATAGACAGTCAGAAGACTAAAACATTATTTAATAATTTATATACATTATTTAATGTATATATTTAATTTATATATATTATTTAATGTATATAAATTATACATTATTTAATAATTTATATACAATACATACCTGTAATCTTAATAGTGTCTTAACTCGTCCTAGGCTAAAAAATTACCTTTACTCTTACTACTATCTTAGATTTAAGTCAACTGTCTGTAAAAAAAAAATGTATTAGAATTTATTTCGTCTATAACAAACAAAAACAAAAAATAACTGTGAATTACTTAATAATCATTTAAAAAAATTCATTATTAATAAACAATTAATTTCTACTGTGAAATTTCAAATAACGATATTATTTTTTGAGAGTCGGAAAACATGAGAAGTCGAGCAAATCGACGTGCGTGAATGACACGATGTATGAATGTGGAAAATTCGATAGAAGTATGCCAGGTAGGAACAGCGTGGCGGTCCATTATTTCTGCATAACCCTTAGTTAATTAGTTAGCTAGTTAATATAATTCCATTTTAATTTTTACGTAGGTCAATGTGTGTATCTAAACAAATTCGGTGTTTTATCTGGTAGATTCTTACCATAAACCAAATAACCTTTAGATGGGTATCCAACACGGCTCCTAGAAGGGGTAGGCAGAAAAAATAGACCGCCACACTATTATTTTCTGACATACTTTTCTCGCTTCCTCAACATTCATATATCGTTTCATGGACGCACGTCGAATTCTCATACTCCTCACGTGGGTGATATTTACACACGACCTCATAATATTTGATTTTTTTTATTATTCTACGTTTTACTCAGTCTTACTTTATTTCTCGTTCCGTTTACATAAATAACATATATCGTACTTTCTTTATCATTATATCGAGAGAATTTTCTTTATTAATCCTTCTTCATTCATTCTTTCCAAATGACAAACCATTCTTATTACTAATTAATATGAATAAAAACGTCTAATTTCTAGAAGTTTTCTTAAAATTTTCTTGCCTTTCTAAGGTAATAGCAAACATTTCATAATGTCTTAGAAAGGCAAAATATTTCAGTCCCAAAAATTATATAAAATAACTTCTAGAAAACAGACATTTTCATTCGTATTAATTATTTAATATTTACGTTTTACGTCATTGTTCAAGAAACAATAAATACATCATAATAACCTTTTCATTATTATGTTAATAACACTTTTATTGGCACTGCATTCATTTCTTACATTTTCATTTGACACTCAAATATGATATACGAGTATATTTGGTTTTTTGTTTTCCAATCACATGAATACTGATTTTCATACTCGCAAAGCGTGACAGAGTCAATATTATGATACAATTTTCATAACAAGCTTTCAGTTTTCGCTTGTATTCGACACTGTAAATTTATAACGAAAATGATTCAATTAAGAGGTATACAAATAGCAATGGGCCGGGTTGCATAAGCGCGCCGGTCGGTTCATTTGTGACGCTGAATTATGTATTATCCGAGTAGAAAAACCGGCATTGCTACGTGTTGTTATGTTGGCATGGAGCATAAAAAAATGGAGGGAAAAACATGTTTGCGCAACGGCGCCAGGTCGGACATGCAACATTGTATTAAGCATTCAGGGGAACGCAAACAAATACACCAATAGCCACGTCTCCGATCACATTCATTGGGAAAACAAACATTTTCCGCTGCAAATTGCGATTCATGCACTACACAGATGTTCAGAGGGGGGCCCAAAATCCAATTTAAAAAAATTGTTTTTGATTTATTGAAAGACATAATATATGCAAAACATAACTAACTAATTAATACGAATGAAAAAATATGTTTTTTAGAAGTTTTATCTAAGGCATTATTAGCTCCATTTGATAATGCCTTGGACAGGCGAAACATGTCATTTACATAAAATATAATAAAATAATAATGAAATAAAACAGAGTTTTTTTTAAAACTACTTCCACATTTGTCTTTATTTCTGTATCGGTTTTGCCAGGCTCGCTGGCATTGGCAGACTGGACCAGTCAGAAACATGTCATTCACATTAAATAAAATAAAGTAATAATGAATAAAAACAAAGTTTTTTATAACTACTTCCACATTTGTCTTTATTTCGACAGCGACCGGTTTCGCCAGGCTCGTTGGGATAGATAGACTGGACCAGTCTGTCGATGTCAGCGAGCCTGGCGAAACCGGTCGCTGTCGAAATAAAAACAAATGTGGAAGAAGTTATAAAAAACTTCGTTTTATTTCATTATCATTTAAAATGAACTTTCATCAAGGGATTTCAGTTAAATCTTTTGATATAAAATAAACTTCTAGAAAACACAGGTTTTCATTTGTATTAATAAGTAAATATGGAGTTGTACATACCTTGTTCAAGAAACAATTAAAAATCGCGCCATTTTCCCGAAAGGGTAGGCATAAATAATGGACCGCCACACTGTTCTTTCTTGATATATTTCATTCGCTTCCTCAACATTCATATGCAGTGTCGTGCACGCACGTCGATATTCAACATTTGATTTATTTGATCTTATCACGTTTTCCTCAGTCTTACACATTTCTTGTTCCATTTACATCGTTAACATATACTTTTTTACTATTCTTTCTTAAAAAAAATATGTGTCCAAACCATCTTAATGATGCTTTCATTATTTTATGTTAAAATATTATATAACTACAGTATTTTATTTACCTTTATTATTTCCACCGGAACAAAGCATTTTAATGACTCTATTATTTTATTCATTCGTACTGCATTCACTTCATATGTTTGAATTTGACAGTTTACCATATACTCAATAATTTATTCTGTAAATATAATTTATTTTTGAATAAATATAACTGCACTTAGTAATTTTTGAACAATTATAACACTTTTCACAGACATGTTTCGGTTATGACATAACCTTTTTCAAGGTGCACAATTTAAAGTGTTGTAAAAATACTAAGTGCAGTTATATTTATTCAAATTCGAATCCACAACACAAAGTGAAGGCGAATATAGAAGGAATTATCATTTCTCTATTCATCAAATTCATAATTATGTTAGTCGTAAATGGCGTCACAAAAAGTCATAACTTATATATCTGAAATTATTTATATTTTTACATATTTTATTTAAGAAAAACAGTTATTAAAATCAATTATATCGCATTTTATAAACACCCGGTAGACTCAAAACAGGTCAGCAATGAATAGTAAATGTAAAAATGTCCCCGGAAAATGCATGACCGTAATATGTCCGTATACACACCGCAAAAATGCAAAAAATTAACCTATCCGCTCTTGGCTCTCGGATATCTGCCGTGTTTTTCCAGATCTAAAATAACAACGCGCAATTCAAAAACAACAATTGTTCAAACATTCTAACAAAATTAATACCATTAATATTATGTTAAAGATCTTCACCGATTCTGCTATCCTAATAATAACGTCCCAAGGTAAACACGAGGGCCCAGCGACAACATGTTGTTTGTCTATTGAGGAGAGAGCAACACCTGACGATGTTTATACAAATAACATCGAGTCTCCTCTTACTCCTGCCGTGTTCTACCCTCCTGGAATTTATAGCCTGAAGTGGATTTTCTAGGGTGAAGAGTTAGTGTCCAAGTCGAAAGTATTTAAGAGAAATAATGGAAACGATTCTAATTAATTTTTTTGTTATCATTCTTATTTGTAACATAAAATCATTTATTTGATCAATGCATGATAGCTCGTTAAAAGATTTGTTTTGATTGGTAGTTCTTCAATTTGAAGAAAAACATAATAATACTATATAGTGCGATACGAATTCTGTACAGTATTAAGGTTCAAACGACCCGTTGTGTAATAAATAAATTAATAAAATGAATAAATAAATGTGACGGCACATTTGAGTTAACGGCATATTTGTCCTAGTAAGACAAACTTAACACTATATAAAATATAACGTATTATATTCGTTGTGTAATAACATGCTATAAATTTGTTTAAAAAATATATTTATAATACAATGTAAAAAGTTTACGGAGTATGTGGTTAATAAACGTATTTTTAATAATAATATTTATAACAATATGGCGTCCCAAAAAAATCAATGCTGTATTCACATATACAGAAATCGGCCACCCTTGTAGCTGTGCGTAGTTATTGGGACGTGATTAATTAAAGGAATTTACCTATCGCCACTCACCCCTACGAAGACCGCACTGTTCATCCCCCCGAGCCATCCCTCTCCGCTCAACTACCCCAAACCGAGGCTGATACATTATCACAGTAGGGTGAGATTGGGAGAATTCGTTTTTTGCTACTGTCAAGTTACTAGGTAAGTACATACCTGATCAGTAAGAACTGTCCACAATTTACAATGAATTTGAGAATTTCTTAATTTGTTTTCAATGGATAAGCTTTTTATTTAAAAGAATAATTATTTGAAAATTATTTCTTTGTCAAAAAGTTGAGAGAAAAATGATAAAATAACGATCTTCTTCTTTCTCTGTTAATAGATCGATGATTATGATCTATGACATAGAAAATATATGACCCGAGATGATAAGGTCCAACTCTCTCACCGTTTCTTAAGTGGTTTTCCAGGTGGACAGTGTCTGGATAGGATTTCTTTAGCAACTATATATCTGAGAAAATGTTATTTTATGACAATGTTGGTGGTCCGAACAATGTTTTTTTATGGTATAAAAAGGTTATGAAACTATGCCCTAGACCACCATCCAGTTTAAATCAAATCAAATCAAATCAGTTTATTAACTCAAAAGACATTACAAACAGCAAAATGTTTAAGGCATCTATCGAGTATAGGAAAAATATTATAAAAATACAACATAATACCAGGAACGCATTAGAGATGGTTCGACATTAGGAAGACAAGATACTTTCTAAAGTCGAGAGTATTTGTCTCCTGAAAGTACCTTCACCAATATTAAATCAGAATGACTGTTACTGTTCACTGAGAGAGGATACATTCGGAACATCTCATATTTTTCCAACGAGAATCGGGTCGCATAATAATCGAAATACAGGAATATTGGATATATTTATTGTATAACCGATTAGCCACGGTGTGATATGTGGCCGTAATAAAGTCACCGCCCCCACTCGGGCGACCGGAATAACTTCCAAGTGGCGATCCAAATAATAAACGGCGGTCATTTGTCGTCCACTTTCTGGAAATAAAAAAGCGTAAAAAATGGCCGTGGATATCGCTTTCCCCGGCGCGTGTTGCCAATAAGTGTTTTTTGCCGGACAATAGGAAAAAACTGCGGCCTTGTACTAGGGCGGCAGAGTCAAAGAGAGAGGGCGCCCCACGGAATGGCGATGCGTCCAACTCCCAAAACCTTTGAGCCAGCGAAAATGTTTATCGGCCATTTAATGGGTGAAGTAGTCACACATAAAACAAACTTCCTCGCCCGGGGCAATTGGATTTGGCGAAAACAATAGTTATTGTTCAAATGCTTTTCTCTCGTGGAAAAATACTTCCACGAAATTAAAACTCCTCCCCTTTTAAACACGTGCCCGCTAATATTAAATGTGTGTGTAATGCGAGCGGATAATGTAAGAGCCGGGATATTAATGCCGTAACTTTGGTACGAGGTACAAAAACGAAAAAATTATGAAAGGAAACACAAAGGTTCTTTAAAAACCCATGTCATTGTTATCTTGAGATAATTTATGAATTACAGCGGTAGGAAGCTCATCTTTCTATATCACTTTAGGGGACAATGAATCTCCCGGTTTTAAACAGCGAAATTTTTGGTTAAAACGTAGAAAATATTCGTTTTTAAAACATTTATGAAGCTTGAAAGATTTCTGTAAATCTGTATTAAATTACTTTTGAGTTTCTTCTATATGCGACATACTTTGTTTTGTTATGATGGTTTATTTCTTTTTTCCTTTTTTATATTCTTTGTATATACAACACTTACATTAAAAAAATATAATTACATAGATACTCGTATGTTTCGGACAAACAGTCCTTCTTCACTGATAGGTGCATTTTATAAAGATAATTTTTTTTAAATATTATAAAATTGTTTACATGATCTGACAGATGTTATAAAGATTTATTTTGAAACTTTTATGCTTTTGTTATAACAAATATTATGATTCAATTTATAATATTTTAAAAAATGTATCTTTATGATATTATCACTGAAGAAGGACTGTTTGTCCGAAACATATATATATATATGTATTTACATATCTATGTTATATTTTTAATATAAGTGTTGAATATACAAAGTATATAAAACAGAAAAAGATAAATACTTTTGAGTTTTTGAATTTATTGGATAGATATACGAATTAATACTATTATATCTCACTATAGATTTTAAACTTAAATTTGATTATTCAATTATATGAATTTAAATTAATGGATTATTACTGAATATGAATTTGAATTATGGGTAAACGATATAAATGGATTAAGGTATCGGGGAAGACCGAAAAATAATGGCATGACCAAATCAATCAAATTCTAAGAGTAGGCCATGATAGATGTCGGAAGAATCGAAATGCGTGTATGTCGCGCTGTATGAATGTAAAGGAATCTAGACAGGTATGTCAGAATATAGTTGTGTAGCGGTCTTTATAAAATAGACCTATATAAGACCTTATCAAATTATGATTATGAGGAAAAACTGGAAAACCCAAATAATTATAAAACTCTTTGAAAACGTGTTACACAAAATACATGAATTTCTTTAAAGTTTTATACCATTGCCCAGCCAAAGGCTATTTATTATATTGATGAGATCTTTATGTTAATACGAATGTAATTAAATGTGTATTTTCATTGCGCTTGAACAAATTCAAAAAGCTTTTATAAAACTGTTTTAGTTTCCTCACACGCCATTACCAGTACATTGCGTAAGAATATCTTCCGATACGTGAGAAGAACAGTTTTCGTTAAAACAAACGGATATTGTATGTTATTGCCACCCCTTCCTGGTCGGAAATAGCCTCTTTATATCTACTCCAGGAGTATTCAAACATTATAAATTACCCGTTTCAAGAAAACACGAAGAAACCCTAGGGTGCGAAGAGAAAAAAAAATAGTAAAAATTTTTGCTTTCTACCTCGCAAACGACGTTAACGTTGAGAGTCTTGCGAAATAACGTAATTAAAAAAGTTTTCTTCATAAATAAACGCTTTGGCTTTTTACGGACATATTTTTCTTTGATTTTTTTATTATATACCTAACTAGCCAAAAAATCTAAATTTATTACTGATGAGCTATTTTATTATTAAGTACACAATAAATATTATATCAATCAAATATTGAATGTCGGTCACGTGAGGAGTCGGAAAAATCGACGTGCGTGCATGACAAGATGTATGAATGTAGAGGAAGCGAGAGACGTATGTCAGGACAGAACAGTGTGGCGTTCCATTCTTTCTGCCTACCCCTCCGGGGAGACGGCGTGATGGTAAGTTAGTTAGTTAGTTATAAATATTATATGATTATTATAAATATTTATAAAAAAAAAAATGTGTTGTATTTAATATTGATATAAAGATTTAAGAAGTTTTATTACATTGTATGAAACTGCAAAAAGCAAGATGGATTGGTCATGCGTTGCGACACGAATGTTTCCTGCATAATGTGTTGGAGGGAATGGTCAAGGGATCGATTGGCAGTGGACGACCTCGCCAAGAGTACCTAGACCAGATTTACCGAGATATAGGCTGCATCTCCTTTGCGGAGTTGAAGAGAGTTGCCGAGGACCGAGCGGAGTGGTAGAGGAGATGCGTCGCCTTGCTGCAGACCAATCGTTAGATTGAGACCGGAGAAGATGAAACTGATATGCATCACCTTGCTAGAGCATTACCAAACGTGAGAAGTCACTCCCACGACACAATAAAACTTATAGAATGCTTTTTTTTTTCAATATTAAATATTATATTTAACAAGGAGTGTTATAGCACCCTTCAAGGAACAATAAATAATTATTTGAATAGATAGAAAAACCCTTTGTATTGTCATAAAACTTAATTTCTCTTTTCGCAGACATGTTTCTGTTGTGACAAAACCTTTTTTGATGCACAATTTTTAACCACAAGTTAAAACATATGTCAAAGAAATGAAAAATAATGTATGTATTGTGAAAATGCAAAGTGTTAAGCTATTTAATATAATGTGAAACCACAACGCAAAGTGAAGGTGAATATAGAAGAAAAAAAATTATATTTGTTATCTCACTGTCCATAACAACCATTTTTAAACTATACTGGTATTTGGGGATTGAGATATAAATTAACAAATAACAATGAAAAATACGTGTTACGTGAAAAATATGGAAAATTTACTTGTTAATAATGTTGAATAAAATATATTAATACATATAGATAAGATCTGCATGGAATCTCAGATGATTGGCGTCCAACAGGGAGCCTCCCAAAACGGTGTTAAGATAGCTAGAGTTCATTATCACATCTTTCGTGTTAGTAAAAGTACGTTCAGAGTGCAAATACTCTTGATTTTGCAGAGTATCTTGTCTTCCTAATGTCGAACCATCTCTCATACGTTTCTGTTAGTATACTTTATACAATATATTATTTTATAATACCTGTACTCAAAAGATGCCTTTAACCTTAATTTTGTAATGTTTTTTGATGAAATAAACTGATTTGAAACTATTAAAGTAAATAACTTTGTATTTTGTACCACAATTGTATTGCGTTTTATTTGAACTTCAAAATTATATCCAAGAAATTATTCAAATTGACATAGGAACAAATACACATAAAGATTCGAAAAATCACGAAATTGTTTAATTTGATATATTATTGTAACACCTGATGATGTCAACATAGGTTGATGAAACAGCTGTCGCGTAAAATAAAATAGAACTATGATACAAAAAACAAAGTTATTTAATTTAACAGTTTAAAATGTTAAGGTATCATAGTGTTTTGGCCAAAACAATGGACTATTTAAACTGATTTGATTTGATTTGATTATCACAGGAAGAGAATTCTGTAATTACAGACATTTAAGTATACAACAAGTTGAAGAAGAAGAAGAGAAGTATAAATGCAGAAGATACATAGAACTTAAGCCTTTCGGTCAATTTCAATTTTATGAACGAGTATTTGTGACATACCTTTAATACAGTCGGAATTGTTAATGATCGCAGTCAAACAATTTTGAGTCAACCCAAGTCTTATCATGAAAAATTCATTAGGAGCACATAACCCGCCTAGGAAATTAAGACAGCTTTATTGGTACTTAGCATTCCCTCACCCTTGTAAAGTAGGCGGATAACGCTCCGCGCGAAAATGAACGAATTGTCTTTTCACGTGTCACCTTATAAACTCTCTCCAAATTACGAGACGTTTTCTGACATTACACGTTCCGTAATGCCTGAGCGGCGTGTAAAATTAATGAATTCCTTTCCAGGAAGCGTGGGCATTATGCAAAAGTAAACGAGTGTGTTGTAAAGACTGCAAACTGTTCGGCGTGTCTCCCAGACGTCGGGTCTGGGGGGCAGTTGAGGAAGACAAGACGAATAGTCGTGTAATCTTAGGCCCAACGAATATTACATTATCGTTAGATACCATAAACTAGTCGAATAAATTATGATTATATTTATGAAGAGTAAAAGTAAGATGAAAAATTATAAATCATAATACCAATAAAAGCAAATGACATTAAGAGGAAGCGATGCAGACATAGAGCCCAGGACGAGGTTAAAGCAGCAGGCCTCACTTGGGATGATGTTAGGCATCAGGCATGCGATAGAGTCGGGTGGAGAAGGTTCCTTGAGTCCCTTTGCACCAAGAAGGTGTGACAGGACAAAAGAAGAATGAAAGAGAAGAAGAAGAGTATATCTGAGGATGCTTCAAAAAGGCCAAAGTGTTTTTGATTGAATATGTTTTTCTCCGAAATATATTTGACTAAATTCTTATTAGCTACAACGCCCATGATGTGAAGAAATGATGGCTAATTTAAAATGAGCATTAGAATGCATGGAATGGCCATTTGGGGGTCGCTGGGGTAGCTTGAGCACTTGACCCAGTTAATTAGAATGTAAGTGGCTAGACGGTCTTATCGCCAAATTGCCTCAAACTCGTAATTATAATGCAGTGGGCAGAGAGAGAGGGTCGCGGAGGACGAAGGGTGGACACTTACATAAACACAATTTCGCCTAAACCCCTTCACAACTCTGTACGAAACATTTACGGTATATGCACAAGCAATGACTACCCACCTTAAAAGATCACCAATATATATAATTAAAAAAAAAAACAGAATAACACATGCTTAATTAAATATTCAGTTTGTGGCTAAAGGCGAAAAAATTATTACTAATAAAAATATATATTTGTAAGTTTTATTACGGATGTAAGCAATATAGCATGTGAACCGTTTACACTTAAAATAAATTACACGTTTAATAAAATGAAATCAATCTTCTGCAATGATAACATAAACATGAAACTCGGCCAGCGAATAATCAAATGCTATGTGTGGTCTGTTTTGTTGTATGGATGTGAAACGTGGACCTTGAAAGTCAACTCAATGAACAGACTGGAAGCATTTGAAATGTGGCTCCATCGCCGAATGCTCAGAGTTCCCTAGACAGACATGGTTACCAATACCGAAGTCCTGAGGCGAGCTAGAGTTGATAGGGAACTGTTATCAACTATCAAGGTTCGGAAAATTTCACATCTGTTCACATACTGCGTGGGGAAAAGTACCACCTTCTCCAACTGATATTGGAGGAGAAAGTTGAGGGACGCCGAGAGCCCGGTAGGAGACATACGTCCTGGCTGCGAAACGTGAGGGAGTGGACCGGCATCCGAAGTATGGAGAAGCTGTTCCGAGCAGCGCAGGACAGGGACAGGTTCGCCGAGGTGATCGCCAACATTGGGGGACCCGACAGGGCACTTGAAGAAGAAAAATACAATTTTAATGTTCCTCAATTTCAAATGTAATTCAATAAGAGATTTTGGCTACCATGTATAAACTCAATTCAGTGCTACATATGCCATAATTAATACGAATGAAGACATCTACTTTCTAGAAGTTTTATTCATTTTAAGTGAATGACATGTTTCCTCTGTAGCTTACATTTGATAATGCCTAGACAGGCGAAATATGTCATTCACATAAAATATTATAAAACTTTTATAAAACATACGTTTTCATTAGTATTAATTAATTTGGAGTTTTACATTATTGTCCAAGAAACAATAAACACGTATTCCACACTTTAATGGGTAATAATTTAAATATGTGTTCATTTAACAGTCCACTGTTTTGGCCGAAATACTATGATACTTCAACATTATTACCGTTAAAATTTAAAACACTGTTATAATATCACAATTTCTTTTTATTAACTGAGAGTAACTGACTAATAAAAAGAAATTGTAATGGTATAACGGTATTTTAAATTTTAACAGTAATAGTATATAAATTTCTTAAGATATTTGAATTTTTTAATAAACTAAAACATAATCATGGTATACAAATATATATTTTTATTAAATACCACAATATTTTGTTCTAAAGTACTATAAACTGGTTTCGCTCCAAGTGGTGTTTCATTTTATTAAGAAAATAAACAAAGTGATGTTGAAACAAAAAATACAAATGTTACAATTTTATTCAAAAAATATCAAACAACTAATAAAGTGTTTCATTCGAAAAAACTCACTTGGAAACAATAATAAAAAAAAGAGTGTCTTAAATGCATATTACATATAAGAATCTACATATGTTATTTAGAATAAATGCATATTTTAAACATAATACGTACGTGTATGTCAAATTAATAGATCAAATTTTACAACACACTCGATCAATATGTGCACGCATTTGAAATTTTGTTCGTATAAAATGAAGCGATTCGTGAATAACAATGATTAAATATTCGCTCAAAACGTCATACATTTATGTGTAAGGTATGCTTTATGAGAGGGATATCTTAAGGGCCATGATTTATAGATTTGGAATCGCTCCCGGCAGTACCTACGTGAGTGGCTTCACAAGGGAGAGACGCTGACGCCCAGGGGCGAGGGGAGAGCGATTGTTTGCTTAATTATTCATTTTTCACGGTGTGCCAATGTGCCATAACTTTTTCACTAATTTGTTAATCGATTAGAAACATTCGGTTATATAATAATTCACAAATATGCAAAATATTCTCAAAACAATATATCTGAATAAATTGTAACTTTGTGACAATTTATTCATAAAATGGCCTTTTAACTCCCATTGTGCGACATGGCTTCATTTGCAATAAAAAAATCTTGAATACCGGCTGGTTATTTTAAAATAATATGACGTTTAACCCTTCCTCATCCAGTGTTGTTTTAAAACAACGTTAAATAACCTAAACTATATGGAAAAAAAAATTCAAAATATTTTAAATATTATCAGTACACAATATCAAATCTCAAATATTTTTTATATCCCAAGGAATTAATTCGAATGAGAAAGGGATAATATAGTTGTAAGGAACTAAAGGAAAATACACTTGAAACCAATTTTTTTACTGCCTCAAAATAGCGGTAAAGAATCAATAAAATTTGAAAAGATTCGCTGTTAAATTTATAAAATCACATGTCACAATTTTTTTTATTATACAATACTCGTATTTGAAAATGTCGCGACAACTCTTTCGCCAACCGATAGTGGCATCATCAGATGTTACAAACAACAACAAAAAGATTATAATTATAATTATTATTATTACTATCCAAATCTAACATTCCTTCTCTAACATATTAATTCAGGTATGTTTAAATATTAACTTCAAATAATTACTCTTAATTTATATGAAATATTAAAAATATTCGTTCATCTATAATATATAATTTGTTGAAACACATACAAAATATTCGGAAGTCCAAAATGAAAATATTTAAGGTTAAGCCAAGAAAACAGTTTTTTTAAATCGGAAAATTATCTAGTAATTAATTAAAATATCATATATGCAATTAAATTAAATATAAAATATGAAAAAAACACATTAAAACAAAAAAATAAGGTCCATTGTTTTTGCCAAAACACTATGATACCTTAACATTATAAACTGTTGAATTAAATAATTTTATTTTATGTATCACAAGTGTATTTTATTTTACGCGAAAACTGTTTCGTCAACCTATGTTGACATCATCAGGTGTTACAATAAAATATCAAATGTCAAATTTTCGTGATTTTTCGAACCTTAATGTGTATAGGAACAAATACACATAAAGGTTCGAAAAATCACGAAAATTTTTAATTTGATATTTCTGTAACACCTGATGATGTCAACATATATTGACAAAACAGCTGTCGCGTAAAATAAAATACAATTGTGATACACAAAACAAATTGATTTAATTTAACAGTTTATAAAAAAATAAAGCTTCTTGATAAAGTATTTTAATACGCCACTGGCTTTATAAGAACGAAGGTGAAACACCTTAGTTCGTGAGGACATTTCGGTCCAGGGCACTAAGCAACCATTTAAACTCCTGGTTATTTATGTCACCCTGGTAGACCTGACTGTATTTCCCTTCAGCGTCATCTAAGTGAAAGGGTGGGAGAGCGTGAGAGAGGAGAAGGGAACATTAGGTGGCGCGTGCATGCCCGGAATGCTAGTGGAAATCTGAAACACTGAAGGTGCGTGCATAAATAATGCGAAAATCGCACCGCTACCATGAGTTACGACCTTAATGCATTGTTTATGATAATAGTGTTACCCCACCAAGACCGAAAGCATTTCATAACCACATTTGGCATATGTGCGATTTGAAAGATAAAAAACTTTATTGGCATTATATGTGAAACATTTACCTTGCGTGTAGGTATATAGTACATTAATAAAAGCCGGGACAAGTCTCAGAAATATTATCTTACACAATTATTTACAAACATGTATTAAATGATAAAAAAAATTAATCAGCACACTTGAAACAATTAATTCATAAAATAGCGATCTAAGAATCTATCATTTTTTTCAGTATAATTGTAATTTTTATTTTTGGTATCCAAATCTAAAAAAACATCTAACTCACATTTTTACTGGGACTGTCAGAAAAATGTAAAAAAAACTATTTAAATTTTATAACATTAGAAAATACAGATTAATCGCTTGAAAGGCTTTGGCACCATTCAAAAAAATGTGGCAGGCGGTATAATTATGCAGGTATTTACCATAAGTATTTAAATTAATTTATTGATTTTTGGGCAATGATGTAAAACTCACTATTAAATCATTGATATGAAAGAAAACGTCGCTTTTCTTGAAGTTTTATTATATTTTATGGGAATGACAATTTCACCTTACTAAAGTACTATCAAATCAAAATATTAGATATTATCTTATCAAGGCCAAAAATTTTATTGCCATAAAGTACTCGTATTATAAAACTTCTAGAAAACAAACGTTTTCATTCATATTAATTATGAGTATTTGTTATCAATTAATCAGTAAATTGTGCGGAATAAGTTAGAAATCGAGCACCAAAGATAATTAACTGTAATTCTGAGAGTATTGTACTAATTTAAAATAATAATATTTTATGAAATACAAAGGGTATAATTGTTTTTAGACACGATGGGCAGCCCTGGTTAAAATTGCATTCTTAACACAATCGAATATTCAACAAAGAGGTAAGTTTCAATGAAAAATAAACATTGAGAACCGTTCGGCTCCCTGCCCAATTGAACGGATGGCAGGTGAGCGATACTGCGTATGAAAGGTTTCTCTCATTGCTTTATAGTGTTTTATTATTTCATCACTCGATATTGAGTCGCCAGGGGGGCAGGAATAGGAGGTGGTTTGTCATTCGCCAATGCGCCTACGGAGAGACCATGCATTGGTAATAAATTCACTCAGCGATTAGCCTCGCCGGGACTCGTTTGCACCCGATACTTTTCTGTTCTCCTGGTATCATTCCCAGGGGCGTTACCAGGGTCCGTTTTATGAATCCGCTTTTATCTTATATAATCTATAATCAGATATTAAAGTATATGACGCTCTAAATAATCGTTTAGATTGGAATATTATACTTTAATATCTGGTTGTGTACTTAAGGAGACAGGCAGAGGAGATGGAGATTTGGTTTCAAATGTACTAAAATATCATAGAATTTTAACAGTTATGATTAAATAATCTTATTCATTTGAGGTTTTCGTACCATATTTTGACTATTCCTTATTTTTCTTTCTAATTCGTGAATCTATCAAATCAGATTAACTGATCTGGGAACAAGGAAGGTGCCTCAATGAATTGATAATTCCATTTTCAGGGCCATTCCTACAAAACTAGCTCGCAAAGAAGAAGAAGAGCATGAATTATATTATGTATTTATTAACACGCCTTCCTTTGATTTTATTGTATTTCAAATCAGTTCGTTTCATCATTTGCAATAAAACGTTTAATAATTATAGCAAAATTCAATACAACTAAAAACATCTGTTTTCTAGACATTTTATTATACATTACAATTAGGACGAAACATGTCATTCCCATAAAACATAATAAAATTTCTATAAAACAGACAGTTTTCATTCGTATTAATTATTTAATATGGAGTTTTACAACATTGTTCAAGAAACAATAAATAAGAACAATATTTATTTACGGAATGAGATTTGAAACAATTAGCTAATGAGATTTGGCGCATACAATGCGCCTGGACGGATTGAGAATGGCTCCATAAATCAAAAGGCAAAACCAATCAAGCGCCTACAGCACTGGGCGTCAGTCTCGTCAGTGTTTGTATAAAGGACCGATACGGACCCCTTCTCGATTCTGCCCCCCTGATAATTCCTTTTTTTACATTATTGTTATGACCCTGCTTCGTCCATCGCCGTGGCCGTCATCCGTCGAGCCGGCGGATATATTTGATTAAAAAATAACGACGCTGAGCGACGGAGGCGAACAAAAGGCAGATCGAAAGGTAAAAAAGGACATTTGAATTTTCTGAGTTTGTTACAGCACACTGCCAGTCATTGCCAGCTCGTATGGGCGAGCCGGCATCGGAAGATTCAAATACCTCCTCTTCCTGCTGCTATCCTATTCCGGTATTTAATTTACATGAAAGATTCGTCCACAATGGTTTAGGTTTTATATAGCCAATATTTTTTAAAAATTAATTAAGTTATTAAATAAGCGTTTCTTTATTAATAAAGTTACATATCATAAAATAAATAAATTGGTATTTTAACTGTCTAAACAGTTAGACGGAGTAATTCTAAAAACAGTTTAATGTAAACAGTAGACGGGTTAAATTAAAAGTTCTTAAATGGTCAATATATTCATATTTTTACTGTTAAAATTAAAAAAACAGTTATAACTTGTTAGTTATTGTAACACCTGATCTAGTTTATTGAAACACCTGATGATGCCAACATCGGTTGGCGAAACAGCTGTTGCGACACTCTCGGCGAATTAAAAGAAATTATGATATTAAATCAGTGTTTTAAATTTTAACAGTAATAATATTGAAGTATCACAGTGTTTTGGCCAAAACAATAGACTATTTTATTTATATTTTTTTATCATAAAGGATTTCTGGTATTTACCGCACGGACACTTTTGTTTATTTTATAGCGGTTTTATTTTACTTGTTGTGGTCAAGAAGACACATCAAATATATACAAGCCTAGACATGTACTGATTTCTACAATTATAATTATATAGCTTTTTTCTGCTAACATTAAAGATCGTATATACAATTCTAATACCGTTCATTTTTGTGTTTCTTTAATAATAACATAAATTTCATAAAGATTCGTTTGAATAGATATTGACAGCTATTATTTTCTTAAGATTCCGTTCCCACACTAAGGTCGGCGATCCATTGTCTCCTACTATTCCAAGAAGTTTCGATATAAAGATGTCTACAGACATTTAACAGATTCATAAGTCCTATAATCAGAGGTTCTGACGTATTCTGTCTACTCTTTTTTCTACAACTATTCCCTCCATGTGTAGGCGGTCGACTGTCACGGGTTTGAGTAAAAAAATATTTTACCTCATCATTTTCACCATTAAATATATTATAAGGCTAATAATTAAAAAAAATATTAATAATAAAAATAAAAATAAAAATAATAGCAATAATAATAATAATAATATTAATATTAATATCAATAATAACAATAATAATAACAATAATAATCATAATAATAATCATAATAATAATAATAATAATAATAACAATAATAATCACAACCCATCACACCGCGTCTCTCGCGGGGGTGAAGAGAGAAGGATGGAGTGCCGCATCGATTTAAGTGTGGCAGTCCATTCTTTCTGCCTACCCTTTCGGAGAGACGGCGTGATGATTAGTTAATTAGTTTTTATTGATTAATAATATAACTATTTTATCTAGAATATTTAAAAAAAATAAAGATAAACTTAAGGTGTGTGTAACACTGTGGAATTCCATACTGACGATTTTTTTACGAATTAAAATTGTTTTTTCTACTTTTAAGTTTATTTTTCTCGACATGTTTCAAAGGCTTTAACACCTTCATCATTGGGACACGATTTAAACGTTTATATCGTTCTCCCGATGATGAAGGTGTATAGCATTCGAAACATGTCGAGAAAAGTAACCTAAAAATGCGAAATGAAACTGTGTTCTAAAAAATATATTTTTATACCTTATTCAGAAATTACTTAGTACTAGTTCAGGCTCCAGATTAAATTTACGAACATGTTTGTAATAAAAAAATAGCCCCTAAACTCTATGAGGAAAAGTACTTAGTCATAATTTGTAATGTAGCCATATTCCTCGAGCCGTCATACAGTTCTGACAGCCCTATCTATTACCTTATACCCACTAAGTGCACTGACCAGTTCCTATGGGGTGGCGGTAAGGACCAAGGGATGGGCTGTTGACAGAGCCACTTTAGCCCCCGGGCAGTGTCCGTGTGTTTGCGTTCTGGATGTATTATTAATTTTCACTTCTGAAAATTCAATTGGGTTTCTCACTCTTCATTCTACGATGTACCTGGAATGAGAGTAAAGAATTTCTAATTTAGAAGGATTTTACGAATAAATGTTTATTCAATCTAGTAAATCAGAAAACAGCATTTTTTCTAAGCAAATGTTAACTGACCACATTCATGATAAAATTTGTTTAAATGTTTATATTGTATAATATTTTAAATATACTGATAAAGGGCTTCTGTGTCCTGAAACAAAAAAAAGTATTAAGTTACAAAGAAAAATATATTGTTCAATTATGAACCCGTACATATAGTTTGCTTTATTCGTTTAAACAAAGATATATCGGTGAAGGTTGAAACATGGCGTAAAATTCGTTGTCTTTTTACCAATTTTAAATAAATAATAAATTGATTTTGAGAAATTAAGAAATTCCTACGAGTGCGTCTTTGAAGTCCAAAAAAGATAAATTATTTAAATTTATTTATTGATATTCAATATGCCATTGTATTTTGTTCGACATTATTTAAGAGATGTCAAAAACGTATTAATAAATCCATTTATCATTAATGTGTTAAAATACTACCCTTTCCACTCGTGAGATTGTTTTCTCTACATATTTCAAAGGTTTTATACCTTCATCATCGAAATAACACCCAGAAATGGTAAAAAACCTTCGAAACGTGTTGAGAAAGACAATCTCAAAAGTGAAACAATCATTATTTTAACTAACTAACTAACTAACCATCACGCCGTCTCTCCGAAGGTGTAGGCAGAAAGAATGAACTGCTACATTTTTCTTTCCTGACATATTTCTCTCGCTTCCTCAACAATTCATTAACATCGTTAACATATCATTTTAATACCATTCTTCTTCATTCATTATTTCCATGTGTGCAAACCATCTTAATGATCCTTTCATTATTTTGTTCATAACACCATCATTCGCACCGCATTCACTTCTTATATTTTCGTGGACACTTTATCATACAGAGAGTATACCATTATTATTTTAATTCATAAAAATCTTCATTATGGAGTTTCAGAGGGTTATGGTAAAAATAAAACATTTGTATAAACATACGTATGTATCCAATTATAAAATACAGTAAAAAAAAACATGTCAAAAATACATTTGCTTTGTGGTTTTAAGACTATTTTTTTTTTTTGTAAATAAATATGTATGTTATCTTAATAAATTGGATGAAATTTTTTTTTACAATCCTGTATTCTATACAATCCTGTGAATATAAAATTCTGAGTATCCTGCATAGGTACATAGTAGAAAAAAAGTGACGTGTCATTGGGAATTCTCCATAAAATGCAACAACTAGATTTAAGATATCTCAATTTCCCGCGGGATTTGCGTTCCAAAGTAAGCTTCCCTTCTCTGCATTAACGAATAAAGCATTGAATAACTAGATTCCGGCACACGGAAACTGTCTGTAGCAATTATCCCTCTTGAGTCCGCGGCTTTGGAGATCCAAACCAAAAAAGACGCCGCAGAGGCTAATGGATAATGGAGCCGTTCGGGTTTTTCGCCAAGTGATGTCCGTGCAGTGGAATTGATTTACGTAAATTTACTCAGCCGCGAATCCCGCGCTATAGTCGTTCCGGAATTTGCATTTCCAAAGCTCATTTTTTTGTTAATATCCTTTCGAAAACACTGCATTGGGCACTAACACGGCCCAAGATACACAAACTTTGTTTGCACAGACTAAAATTCCGGGTAAATACGTTCCGCACTTGCATAAAGTATACAACTTTGATTTAAGTGATATGGATCAAGTTAAATCAATTTGTAAACAATTTTTAATGTTTTACTACTTTTTGATGAATCGATATGCTCTCACCATTTGGTTACTGTCTGTCTACATTTTTTCTGACTACGTGTAAGTTTAAATGGTTAAAATATAAGTAGGTACATATTTTTTTAACTTTCGTTCAAACATGTTAATCATGTTTCTTCTATTATATTAAAATGACCACTTATTTTATCTTGATTATAACTTTATATGATTGTTATATTTAATATTGATGAAATCGTTCGCTTTCTGCATTATAAAAAATATTTTGATGATGTTCTAGCAAGGATAAATATTCTAGAAAGTCGGACATGCCACAAATTTTAAAAACCAATATGCTGGACCAGTGTGTGTTACATGTGATGACCTATTGATGCGAGACATGGACGTTGACTAAAGAAGCAATGCACAAAATCAAAGTTGCACAACGGGTCATGGAAAGATCCATGTTGGGTATCTCGCTTAGAGACCATATACGCAACATGGAGATTAGAAGACGCACTAGGGTCACCTATGTAGGGAAACGCATTGCGAGGATGAAGTGGCAGTGGGCTGGTCATGTGTGTCAACGGGATGATGGAAGATGGATCCAGAGGGCTACTGAATGGAGGCCAAGGTTGGGCCGGAAAAGTATAGGGAGACAGACAACCAGGTGGAGCGATGATATTGAGCGGACGGCGGGAAGGGCCTGGAGAACACTGGCGAGAGACCGAGAGAGATGGCGTGGGTGTGGAGAGGCATACATCCATCAGTGGATGGAGACAAGCTGACGAAGGGGAAATATGGCTTTTTTTATATCTTCTTCTTAAAGTGCCCTGTCAGGTCCCCCCGACGTTGGCGATCACTCTGGAAAACTCTTCCCTATCCTGCGCTGTCCGGAATAGCTCCTCCACAGATCTGATTCCCGTCCATTCCCTCACATTGCGAAACCAGGATATCTGCCTTCTCCCTGCCCCCCTTGCGGCCCTCTATTTTTCCCTTCAATATTAGATGCAGCAGGCGATACTTCTCTCCTCGCAGAACGTGACCCAGATATGCAATCTTGCGGACTTTGATTAATGTCAGCATTTGTCATAATGTCAACTTTTTCATATAATGTAATAAAACTTATGTATAAAAAAATATTTCTTAGTTTTTTTTTAATATCATAATGTTAGAAGGAATTATAATAATGATTTTTTAATATGTTCCATAATTATTAATCTTTATCAGATATTTTTAAAATATCGTTTTTAATTAATTGTTACAAGATGATATGTTTCATCTCACCATCACAATGAAAGTGCAACACAATATTAGAGAAATGTTTTTGTTCTGATGCTGTGTTTATATTCGGACTACAAAATCTAACCTCAGGCTATAAAAACATAACTATCCTAAAGAATTTACATCACTATTTAAATAAACAAATATAAAAACAAGCAATAAATTTAAAAATATAATATTTCATTCGCTACCACCCGCGCCTCAATCTAACATAAGATTCTAAAACAAGTGTTCAAATTGAAAATTTCTCGCCGGATTAAAGCAGTTACAAAACTTAAGTAAAACAATTTTCTTAAATCTTAATGTGGAAGTAAAGTGCTTAAATGGAAGATAAAGCCAGACAGAAGGGGTGCGGTACATTCGAAAATTTGTTTAAAAGGCGAAATGATGATTACCATCAAAACAATAAAATATGGCGGCGGATTCGGTCTAAACATTTTATTATCGCCAAAATGGAGAGGGGGTGGAAATTGCAAAACTTTGGATGATAAATAAGTAGCTACCGGCAATAAAAACAAATTACAGAATAGTGTAAAGCATTAAATATAAGTTCCCATTCTTCTATCGTATAACTCTAGAATATTTTGTCTGTGGACGGAATTGATACATTTCAAATTTCAAAAGTTTTTTTAGTGACGAAGATAAGGAGACATACCGTTATGTACAAAAATATAAATTACAATAAAATCAATAAAGAATTAATATTTCTTATTAAAGGTCTTCACACATATAATAATGGTCACCAAGGCTAACAGCCAAACAGAAACATATGACCTTACAATTCTGAATGACCACTGAGCGATAGACGTAAGAAAAATAATTTAAAGACATTTATGTCTTTGATAAGTTTTTTTTAATTATCACAAGTAATATAATTGAATGGAGTGCGAATGAAAGTGTTTTGAACAAAATAAAGAAAGGAACATTAAGAAGGTTTGGGCACATGGAAAGAAAGAATGAAGACAGAATGGTAAAAAAAAATATGTTAACGATGTAAACGGAACTAGAAATACAATAGTACCGAGGAAAATGTAGCACGCTCAAATAGATCAAATATTAATTATCGGAGAAATCGACGTGCGTGCACGATACTCTGTGTATGAATGTCGAGGAATCGAGAGAAGTATATCAGAAAAGTTTGTAGTGATGATAATCGCACCAATTAAGATAAGTTTTCCTCAAAATTGTGTCTAAAGTATTGTGTAGCAGAAAATTTTCTCCCTTTATTTTTGGTGGGTGGACCATTAAACCCAGTTTTAATTGATCCTTGAGGCTCGACTCTGAGATACACTGAGATAATTTTAATGTTGTCATTTTTTACTCGTATCTACGCATACAATAGAAATATGTCAAGAGTAGGTACTTATGCACCAGCAGATAGTAGATACTCTTAAAATTGATCATTTCAATAATTCCAATGTCACAGAAAGTACTAAAGAACAGATATTTAAGAACTTAAAAAAACATTTAATACGAATGAAAACGTCAGTTTTATAGAAGTTTTATTATATTTTATGGGAATGACGTGTTTCGCCCTTCTAAGGCATTATCAAATGTCAACATGTCATTCCCATAAAATATAAAACTTCTAGAAAACTGATGTTTTCATTCGTATTATTATTTAATATGGAGATTTAGATCATTGTTTAAGAAACAATAAATTCAAAAAATATGTTATAGCTTAATTTTCTGAGCAAGTGTTCTATCATTTCATACATATCTGTAAACAATTCTTAAAAAGTATTCCTACTACAATATATAATATATATCCCTATAAGTTAATGTCAAAGTGAAAAAGGTCTCATATTTGGGTCACGTGCTGCGTGGAGAAAAGTACCGCCTCCTCCGACTTATATTGGAGGGCAAGATAGAGGGAAGACGGGGAGTTGCAGGACAGGGAGGTTTTCGCCGGAGTGATCGCCAACGTCGGGGGGACCTGACACGGCACAGGAAGAAGAAGAAGATAAGTTAAGTAACACTCATCATAACTGGTCAAATTAAAACAAAAGCTTTTTTTAAATAACGATTGTACGATGTACATTAATATAAAAAAGAAAATTCGTTTCTTTTTCATATTTATTTGTACAAATAACTTTTAAAAAGTACATTAGAAAGGTTAAAATTAAGATATATACCAAACGCTCTTGTATAATTACTCTAACGTTTTAATATAAACCACAGTTTTATGTTCATTTAAGAAAGTTCGCTCGTCGGCTGGGCTAATGACAAACTTTGCGTACTTCAAGAAGGGCTCCAAAGTTTACACTGCCCCGAGCAATGAGCGGTAATTTTTAGCGAAGGAAAACATGACTTTTAATTGTGTTTTGCGTTACTTATCGTCGTTAAAGTTTTTTGAATGTGGTACCTGAGTCCTTTTTCGTAACATAAACGTTTTCATTGGCTTGGTTTTGCGTTTGCTTAAAAAATAATTTCAAAATTATTATATTTTATAATTTAGTTTAAAAGTCAACTCAATGAACAGACTGGAGGCATTTGAAATGTAACTCTATCGCCGAATTCTCAGAATTCCCTGGGCTGATATGGTTTCCAATACCGAAGTCCCGAGGCGAGCTAGAGTTGACAGGGAGCTGTGGTCAACTATCAAGATTCGGAAGATTTCAAATCTGGGTCATGTACTGCGTGGGGAAAAGTACTACCTTCTCCAACTGATATTGAAGGGAAAAATCAAAGGATACTGAGGGTCTGTTAGGAGACAGATGTCCTGGATGCAAAACGTGATAAAAAAAACTTTTTTAAATGTATAAATATGTAGTTTATATCCACTGATGTTTGTGTATTCGATCGGTTTCGTAGAAGATAGCAGCGAGCTGCCGAAACCGGTCGAAGACACAAACATAAGTGAACTTTTTACAAATTTCGACCATAACATTTCAAATAACAATATTATTTTTGTAACTAGCTAACTAACCATCACGCCGTCTCCCCGAAAGGGTAGGCAGAAAGAATGGACTGTCACACTTTTACTGATGCAGCACTCCATCCTTCTCTTTTCGCCCCGCGGGAGACGCGGTGTGATGGGTTGCGAACCTCATCGCCACCAATAGGCATCTCCCGCGCACACTTCGATCGTCCAACACACACAAAACAAATCTAAAACAAATAATATAAAATACAATGATATAAAATAAAAATAATTCAACACAATTTTTTTTTGTAGTATTAATAATAAATAAAAATACAAAATCAGTGTGAGATATTTTCTTCGGAGAGGAACATTTAATTCCCACTGCGAACACGTCTGAGATGAACAGCACTAAACCAAGTTATTTAATTTAAATGATTTTATTATGCGCCATCGTTTTAATTGCAATACTTTGGTTTTGCCCTCGAAAAACATGAAAACTTGCAAAAGAGCAATTAATATAAGATGAACGAAGTTAACCGTGGAATCAAAATATAATGGTTTGCATGTACAGTTGTAAACCGTTATGAATGGGAGCGAAACATGGAATTAGCAGAATTAACTGTTATTTTTTAGATGTTTACTGAAATGATATATGCATATAACGATGATTAAAAGAATAATGATAAAATATTGATAAAATGTATTTCGGTTTATTCCACTTCTTCTTAAATTTCAGATGGTTCGACCATCTTCTGCTGACTAGAAACCGAAGAACAAGTCTAATAAAACTAAAAATTATATCAAGTGATTTTACTGAAATCTCTTGATGGAAGTTCATTTTAAATAATAATTAAATAAAACGATGTTTTTTAACTACTTCCACTTTTGTCTTTATTTAGACAGCGACCGGTTTTGCCAGGCTCGCTGGCATCGACGGTCGATGCCAGCGAGCCTGGCGAAACCGGTCGCTGTCTAAATAAAGACAAAAGAGGAATTAGTTAAAAAACATCGTTTTATTTAATTATTATTTAAAAATTATATAAAATGTAAAGATATTAGATATGTGCATTCTACTAGTACTAACATACGGGCTGGAAACAGCGACGTTCACAAAAAGAACAGTACATAAACTCTGAGTGACAGCGTTGAACATCAATCTGCTAGACAGGAAGCGAGATGAATGGATCAAAGAAAGGACCAAAGTTGCTGAATTAGCGTGCAAAATAGCCTCGTTGAAGTGGAATTAGACCGGACATATAGCGAGGATAATTGGTGGACTAGACGCACTCTGGAGTGGAGACCGAGAACCGGCCACAGAAACCCTGGTAGACCACAAGCAAGATGGTCTGATGAGATCAATAATTTGGTATAAGGTCAATGGCACAGAATTGCAAGGGATACAGAGTTTATTTTTCTCGACATATTTCAAAGGTTTTACACCTTCATCGTCGGGAGAATTATATAAACTACGAGATAATATCGTTCTACCGATGAAGAAGGTGTAAAATCTTCGAAATATGTCGAGAAAAAGAACTCAAAAGTAAAAAAAAAAACATTACATTAATAATTAATATTTTAAATTGCAATTTCTTGGTAGAACTTCATTTTAAATAATGAAAACAAAAAAAAAATTGTATCAAAATTTCTTTATTATTATGTTCGACCGCTTTCGGCAGCTTGCTGCCGAAGATACGCTGAAGAGCTGAAGAGATATGCCGAGCTGCCGAATATGCTGCCGAAGAGATGCCGAAAATAGATACCAGAACATAAACACAAGTGGAAGCACACTAAATAAATAATAATATAGAAATTTTGTATCAAAATCAGTATTTTAATTCATAAAAAATCGCCAATAATGTTAATGTTTGTCTCTAAAATTACTTTTAAGTCAAACGTGGTAATTTAAACACGACTGATCCTTGCACTGTTAATTTGAATCAAAATAATGTAAGAAAGCGACTATCTCAGTTAAATCAAAACAATTTTGGTTACGGTAATAAAAGGGAACAACGCCACTTGGGAAGAACTTGCACCATTTTGGCATAATTGGAGGTGGTACATTTGGTTGGCCCGTTTCGAGTGTTTACCCTTAATTGCCTATTAAATCCCTTCAGACTTTATGCAGGTTAACAGAAACAACGTCTGGTGATAATTACAGTGGCGGCGAAATAAACTCAAGGAAAATATTCTAAAAATATTTTTTTTATTTATACTAACTATCTAACCATCACGCCGTCTCTTCGAAGAGGTAGATAGATATAATGGACTACCACACTGTTCTCCCTCAACATGCTTCCTCAAAACGTTTCCTTAACATTCATACATCTTGTCATGCACGCCCGTCGAATTCTCCGACTCCACCATCCGGTAATCAAATAAATTTAATTATAGCTTTAAACGATTTAGTTTCTTGCAAAGAAGCCTTCTAAGAGCCTATACCAATAGAACTAAGAACCTTCTTAAAGTAGCAGAAATGCGAACCCTAAGCTTCATCGCAGGCGAAACCCTCAGATATCGGATCAGAAATGAAACGATAAGGTCTGTCTGTGGTGTTGGGGACATAGTGAGATGGAGAGGAAGCAGAAGGCGTTTTTGGAGAGACCACGTGGACCGCATGAAGAATACAAGAATCGCAAAAATTGTCAAAGATGAAAACCCAAGCAGCAAGAGATTACCAGGAAGGCAACCAAAGAGATGGAGAGATGGCTGAACGTCATCATCCCAGGACAGCCCACCGTCACAAACAGGTCATACGACCTAAACTTAGAGGAAGAAGAAGATGCTATGAAGCCTTCGTATTTACAATTCGGTTCAATATTGATTAAACTAAAATAATAACGTATTGATACTGTCATAAATATTACCTAAATAGTTTGGTAAATTCATTAATTGTTAATATCTCAATTTAAAAAAAAATAGTAAATCAAAACCCTTTGCGTATTAAGAAAAGACCTTATTTCTTATCCAGTCAATACCATACACTGAATAACCACCGCCTTTAATGAATATTTTATGCATTAATTTTGGATTGTTAAAAAAATATATGTACGTATATTCAATAAAAATAGGGGTCTTTTATTAGACATTCTCAAACTATCAATTTTAGCTCTATGCTTACTATTACATATTGATGAAAACGTACATTTTCTAGAAGTTATATTATATTTTACGCGAGTGATATGTTTCGCAAACATCTACTTGAAAAAGTCCTTGTCAGATGAAACATTTGACTCTGATATGGTGTTGTTAAACTTTTTGAAAACCGAAGATTTCATTAATTTTGAGAACTTATTTTTATATTGAGAATAAAGTGTTTACGCTGCCACTGAATATCTTGTAATATGCGGTCTGTAGTGGGAATACAGTGGGTCCAAATTACATCTTGAAAACAAGTCATTTACCTTGAATATGTCATTATCCCACATTGATTCATTTATAATCAAATTTTCTTCGATCAAATTACTATAAATCTAACCCAGGGAAGAAAATATTTCAAAAATAAAGATTTTTCATGACATTTCATAATGTCAAGGTGTTCACATGTCACTCTCAAGATATATAATAAAACTTTTAGAGAACAGACGGTTTCTTCTTTATAACGCATTTTATAGAGTCATTGTTGAAAAAATAGATTTTATAGAGTCATTGTCAGAGAAATCGAGGCGCGTGCATGACACGATGTATGAATGTTGAGGAAGCGAGAGAAATATGCCAGGAAAGAAAGGTGTGGCAGTCCATTCTTTCTGCCTACCCCTTCGGGGAGACGGCGTGATGGTTAGTTAGTTAGTTAGTTTTTGTTGAAAAAAATAATAAATATTGAAATAATCTTTCTCGATTTCGGTTTAATGCATGATATATTTAGATAATTAATACGGAAAAACGTCTTTTTTTATGTATACAACAGGTCGTTGGAACCCAATTACTGTATACAATTTATTTTTTAGCTATTATATTGATTCTCGTGACGTGTGATAGGTAGCTAATCTATCGCCATTTTATTGTCATGTAAATTCTACACCAGACCAAATACAGCGTGACAATCACACTGCCATCGCCGAGAATCGAACCCGGGACCTTCGGTATGAAAGTCAGAGCTCTTACCACTCTGCCACGAAGGTCGTTTTATTAAAGATTATCGGAAATACATGTTTCGCCTTATAAAGGCGAAACATGTAATCAAATATCTGAGAAAGACAATATATCAATATTAAATAATGCCCTAGAAACGCGAAACATGTCATTCCCATAAATAATAATGAAACTCCTAGTAAACAAACGTTTTCACTCATTATTTATTATGGAGTTTTATATCACTGTTCAAGAAACAATAAATACTATAATTTAACATATATAGAATACTATATATAATATATATACACATTAAAATGTAATGCATTTCTTCAATACACATATTTTGTTTTTATAAACACAATTAATGAATATTTTTGTTATAAAAAAAGTTTAAATACTTCATTGAAGGGGGAGATTTTGGTATATCTGTTATTTAAAAGTTTTTTGGCAAATGGAAAATCTTAAAAAATGGGCACAAGCTCAACCAAGTTTTATTTATTCAAGCTTAGAAAACAAGGAATTTTATCCGAGTTCGGCATCTTTACGGGACGTTACTTCTTGTTTTCCTTGAGACTTCTGATTGTTTGACTTTTGCCAGTTATTTTTTTGAATTAATGCCCCAAGCCCCCTCGCGGGGCGGGGCGAGCCTCATCCATCACTTCTGCTGACAACTCTTCGTTCCTCTGACACTCACTTTTTCAAGTGTGAATCTGCTCTCAAATGGGCCTAATTACGTTCTTTCAAATCGTTTCAAAATATATACATTTTTATAAAAGGGATCAGGGGAATGGTTAGTAAATATATTTAAAATAACCATTGTTTTGGTAATTTCTAAATGCAAAAAGTATAAAAGTATGGGATAAATTAATATAATATTATATTTTTTTAATTAAAATTTGTATTGATGAAAACGTCCGTTCGCTAGAAGTGTCATTTTATTCAAAAGAATTATCACAGTTTTTTTCTGGTATTGGATTTGTTTTCAGTGCCTAATTACAGGAACTTAAAAAAGACGGTGGATCTAGGATTATAAATTAAATAAACACAAATGTCCAGATCGTCCAGCTTATGACAAGTGCACCATCTAAAAGAACATTATGTGTTAAATTATTTTTATTTTGTTATTTTATTTTATATCATTGTATTTTATATTCATTTTTTTAGATTTATTTTGTGGACGTCGGACGATCGAAGTTTGCACGGGAGATGTCTATTGGTGACGATGAGGTTCGCAACCCATCACGACGCATCTCTCGCGGGGCGAAAAGAGAAGGATAGAGTGTCGCATCGGTTAAAGTGTGGCAGTCCATTCTTTCTGCCTACCTTTTCGGGGAGACGGCGTGATGGTTGGTTAGTTAGTCATTTTATTTATTGGAGTAACATGTCTCGCCTAGAACATTACCATTTATCGTCACATTTAATGAAAATAAAAAAGAAAATAAAAACAGAATATTGGGCCAAATTCTCAAAAGATATGGAATATGACCTTCATGGTGCCCAAAGAAAAGTGTGGAAACTACTTAAAAACCAAAGAAAGCCTATCAATGAATACACTCAGACAACAAAAATTCCAATTGATGAATGGGAAAGGTACTTCAAACAGCTCTATTCTATGGACCCGGGGCACGGATACCCGACAATTGAAGCTACTGTAGAAGAAACATTGAGGAGGGACAGCTGGATCTCATCATCCGACGAGATATGATTTCTGTGTCACAGATCGTCAGATCTATCAAAAGAAGAAGAAGAAGAAGAAGAAGAAGAAGAAGATTTAATGAAACCTAGCAAGGCGAAATAAGGCACTCCGAGTTTTACATTATTGTTCAACATATAAATTACTGTAAGAAAACGTTCATCTATATCGATTACTTTAGATTGTCTAAACTGAATTTTTTTCTAATGAGTTGAGACTATGCCCAATTATCTTGAATCAAGTATTAGTTAGTCAAGTAAAAAACTTCTAGAAAACGGACGTTTTCATTCACATTGATAAGTAGTTTTTAAAAAAACATAGTTTTTTAAAGTTCTTATTCTAAATGATCTTCCGTCAAGAGATTTCAGTAAACTACTATGACTTTTATAGTTATATATGAAATCAATACCAGAAAAATGATATCAATAATATGATGTGTAGATTCTTGGTACGTGGTACATGGTGTTTTTTTCTCAATCTTCGGTTCGTTTCCATGGAAGCTATTTGCCTTGAACGTGTTAACTGCTAGCTATTCTCTGCTCCCTCTTCCCTATTACTTTCCAGCGTTACTTTAATCGCTCCCAGCGGGATTCGAACGGCACAAAGTCGAGATGTTAACCACTTACCTGGGGTAATAATACAGAAAACGCTTTTTGATGTAAATCATTCCTTAGTATAACTGCTGCTACCATTTAAAACCAAATCCTGATTTTCCTCTTGGTTTGTGATTAACTTCATTATAAAACAGATTTTAGGGCACCTATAAAATACCCATATTATAAAAATACAACGAGCATGAACTACAAGTCCTGGTGAATAGTATGTATGAGGTATGCATACGAAATGATCTGATGATGAATGTGAATAAGTCCATTTGCTGGATATATGCCTCCTCCATATTCCTCCACTCCACTCTATCTTGGGCTTTTCTTTGCCGCATTCTACCCGCGACAGGGATAATGTCGTCTGCCCATCTTTTTTGGGGTCAGCCCACTCTTCTTTTTCTATCCCATGGTATCCATTTGAGGACATGACCTGCCCACTGCCATTTCTGCTTAGGTCCATTATGTCTTATTTTACATAAAATTGATATAATTTAAATGTAACCAGTGACCGATTTCGAACAAAAAAATTATGTTACCTACAATTGAGTAAATCAAGGTATTGTTACCTGACTTCCTATTTTGTCGCAATTGCCTAACATAAACATTTTAGACCATTTGTATGTTGGTTAGAAATAATTGAATGTTAAAATAATAAAATATATAGATTTTTCATCGTAAATTGAAGAATTCGTAAAAATAGTAAAATAATGTTTTTCTAGCACTTTGTGACCAGCTTAAAACAAAAAACTCATATATCAAAACAAGAATTCTTTGGTGTACCGAATTCGTTTTAAGTTCCCTTTAACTTTAAATCGGGTGATGGTCTAGGGGATAGAACGCTTGACTCCTAATCTAGGGGACTTGGTTTCGAGCCTTGACACAACCAGATTCCTTCTTCATAATAATGAGCTATTTTCTGCTAATATTGACGATTGTAAAATAAATTCTAATATCATTGATTCAAATCTTTGATGTTAGTTTTTTGTTTTAAATAATAATAAAAACTAGAAGTAGCCTAGCAACCAAGCTCAATATTACAAATCACTCGATATACCAATTTTTTCAAAACCCCCTGAGATTCGTTATATCGACGTTCCACTATGGCAACATTTATTTTTAACAACATAAACAATATTTGATAACACATCTCAACAACACTTTGTTATATGGTTTAACTATTACACGTTAAAATCGTGCATACAACAAAATCATTAAGCACTTTACATAGAAAATAAATTCATAATAATGGCGCTATTTGATAACAAGAAACTGAAATTTCGTTTTATAAGTTTTCTAAGATAGTAATAATAATGATATTGGAACATCAATATCTTTCTCTTTATCTTCTGCCACCCTGATACGCATTTGTCCTGACAAATCCCCAGGCGTCGCCTTAACTCGTCCATAATACAAGAATTTCTCTAATCTTACAACTCGCATAGACACTACGTCCAAAAGCGCCGCTAATTTATACGCTCATGAAAAGTAAAAAGAAAATGCTGAGCAATTTTTTCCTCGGTGGTGCCATTTTGCTAGCTAAGTTTTGGCAACGGTTTCATCTAAGGTTTGTGGCTATTCCGGCATAAAAAATGTAGGGCCATTTCATAGGGCGATGACGGCCATGTATCCACATAGTTGGGAATAGGTCCTTTGCATTAAATCATGTCTGTTTTATCCTGATAAGAGATATACCGTTCACCTGTGCGTACGACACTGAAATCGCCGTATAAAAATCCTTCAACTTTTATTTTAGTGTATTGTAATAAGAAAATCAATTCATTTGTACAATACAATTATTCGCGAAATCAATCTAAGACTTTAAAAACCAAGCATATAGTATTATTAAGATTAATTTTATAACAACAACAACAAAAAATCATCGCGCCGTTTCCCCGTAGGGGTAGGCTGAGAGAATGGACCGCCACACTACTGGATCCTGGCACACCTCTCTCGCTTCCTCCACATTCATACAGCGAGTCATACACCCACGTCGATTCTTCCGACTTCTAACATGACCAACCTTTAAAAGTTGATTAATTTGGCCATGCCATGTTTTCCTCGGTCTACTTCGACTCTGTACTTTATTTACATCATTAACGTATACTTTCTTAACCATTGTGTCTCCTTCCATGCGCTCCATATGTCCGAACCGACGCAGCGATCCTATATAGCTATAAAAGTAAACTATAGTTTAACCGTGATTAAAACAATGTAAACTCAATATTTGTTTGTCTACATAATAAACAAATAAGTATATTTTTAAGGTAAAATCTAAATAAAACTTTGTATTCAACAACGTGGCCCGATTATTAATTTTAATAATTTTATTTTAAACAGATGTTTACAATAGAATCTTTTTTTTCTTCTATACAACAGGTCGTTGAACCCAATTACTGTATACAATTTGATTTTAGCTGATTCTCGTGATATTTGATAGGTAGCTAATCCGTTTTATTGTCCCAAGAATTCTACCTAAAAAGTATAATAATTTTTAAGACCTAATAAGTATAATATTTATTGTTTCGTGAACGATGATGTAAAACTCAATTAATACGAATGAAAACGTTTGTTTTCTAGAAGTTTTATTATATTTTATGTGAATGACATGTTTAGCCTGCCGAAGGCATTAGCAAATGTGATATTTGATAATGCCTTAGACAGACGAAACATGTCAGTCACATAAAATATTATAAAAAACTTTTATTAAATGAAAGTTAATAGTTTTTTAACAACTATTTTTGTACTGTTATAAGAGTTTATTAAGTTTCACAAACGATTTATTTTATAATTGTTTCTTGAATAGGACGTAAGAAAAGATATTAAATAATGATTATAAGTTTTATTTCTCTTTTTCTTTTTAACAACTGCCGGATCATGTAAACAATTGTATAATATTTTAAATACGTATCTTTATAAAATGTATCACTGAAGATGGACTGGTTGTCCGAAACATGTCTATGTAATTTAATTTTTTTAATATGTTTTATTCATCATCATCATCATCGGCTGACCCTTATGTCCAAGGAAGACTTTTCTTCACGGTTGTGGGTCCGCATGTGACTAAAGGGCCCAATCCTGGACCCCCATATTCTGGGGCATCTGAGAGAGGGGAAGGCGCTGGTAGTGCTACCGTCACCGTCTCCCGAAGGTTTCTCCTTTCTCCTTCTCCTCCTCTCTACGACGTCGTCTCTGCGCTGTGCTTCAAAGTCCCGCCTGCCTTTAGGTGTAGTTTTTCTTCACCTTGGTCTATCTTCTGCAGTCTTTTCTCATAAATCACATGTTAGTCTTTTGGAGATTTGCTTTCAGGGAGTCCTTGAATCGATTCCTCTGACCACCGTATGAACGTTTCCCTTGGATAAGCTGAGAGTACATAATTTTCCTTGTGAGTCTTGTCTCAGGCATTCCGATGACGTGACCAGCCCAGTGCAGTTGTCTCTAAATGATGGAAGTCTCAATACTAGTCATATTGATCTCAATAAGTATGCTGTCGTTTTACCGTTTGTCCTGCCATTTCACATATGGGTTCCTTCGAAGACAGCGTTGTTAGTATAGCTCTAGTGCTTTTACGTGTCTTCAGAAGACTAAAATATGTTTATTATATTTTATGGGAATGACACATTATGTAATTCCTTAGCACAATGAAATCCGTTATTTCTATAAAATTCAATAAAACATTATTTTTAAAATTACTGTTAAAATTTAAAACACTGTTATAATATCAAACCGATGTTGGTATCATCAAATGTTGCAATAAACTCAAGTAACAAATGAAAAGACTTACTATTTATACGGCAAAGAAACTCATTAGTGTGGTTAGTCATACTAAAAATTAAGTATGCGAAATCTGTTGACAATTTTACAAACAAATATAACAAAGGTGGGGAAAAAACAGTGATTAGAGGGGACAATTATACATACAAGAAATGAAAGGGTATTGTCACAGTTAAAATTAATTAGGTGAAGAAGCTACAAATAATGTTATTATAAGCCAACACAATAAAGAAATTGTGATATTACAACCGTGTTTTAAATTTTAACAATAATAATGTTGAAGTATCATAGTGTTTCGGCCAAAACAATAGACTATTTGAAAATTTAAACATAAATATTGTTTAAGAATTAATTGTATCTCAATAGAGACGAAGATGTAAATTGTTTTTCTGGGAACAGAATGTGGTGGCCGAGGCGCTTAAAGGACTTATGAGCTGTCATTGGTTGGGTTGAGCGATCGCTTTATGTTTAACAACATTCCCCATTCCGCCCTTCTTATGACTACCACATCTGACAAATGTTTGAAACTTGTATATATATGCTAGCATCCTGCGCTTATATTTTACGTATTTTAGTTCACTCTACACTAGCGTCAAAAAATGTGAAAATAGGCCCAGCATTCTAGCATATATACAACTTTCAAAAATTATTCAGACGTGGTGTTCGTAATAAGGGACTTACTTACTTTCTCGAAAACCATCAACCCAACCAATGACAGGTCATAAGTCCTGTAAGCGCTTCGGCCACCATATTCTGTTCCCAGAAACCAATATACATCTTCGTCTCTATTGAGATACAATTAATCCTTATAAAAAAAATATATTATTGTTAAATAAAAATTATAATCTTCTCATTTTATCTTAATCAAACTTTTACTCACATTAAAGAATATTTAATTCTGTACTTGCAGTACATTTTTGTCACAAGCACTTGTATACAAGTACATTATAATTCTGTATAGAGTGATTTACGGCTTTGGCATTGTTCTTGGTTCCTTTCTCTGGTCGGTCAACCTTTCCTCTCGAGCGCGGGGAATGTCAATACTTCAAGTAAGATAATCGTGAAAAATCGCAAACGTCAATCTTTTATTTCCCCCGCCGAGGGGAGGCCGCGCCCTCCAAAGCATCTCGAAGGTACTCCAACTGGAGCAATCTACACTCGAAGCTTAATTTTAATGAAATTAAAAAACAATTAGTGAAGTTCCAATTATTTTGTGAAAACAATTATCTCTTCAGTTTGACGTTGAAAATTTCCAAGAACTTATTATAATTGCTCGTTATTTTCATATAAGGCACTTGAAAAACCGTCTATACACATATAACTTGTCTAAAAATATCAAATAAATTAATGCGTATTATACGAACAGCTCTTCAATCTTCTGCAATGATAACATAAACTTGAAACTCCGCGAGAATGATCAAATGCTATCTGTTTTATTGTATGGATGAGAAACGTGGACCTTAAAAGTCAACTCAATGTACAGACTGGAATCATTTGAAATGTGGCTCTATCGCCGAATGCTTAGAATTCCCTGGACAGATATGGTTACCAATACCGAAGTCCTGAGGCGAGCTAGATTTGACAGGGAACTGTTATCAACTATCAAGATTCAGAAGATTTCACATCTGGGTCATATACTGCGTGGGGAAAAGTACCACCTTCTTCAACTAATATTGGAGGGGAAAATTGAGGGACGCCGAGGGCCCGGTAGGAGAAGGCCGGGTAGGGCCCAGTAGTCCTGGCTGCGAAACGTGAGGGAGTGAACCGGCATCCGAAGTGTGGAGGAGCTGTTCCGAGCGGCGCGGGACAGGGACAGGTTCACCGAGGTGATCGCCAACGTTGGGGGTACCCGCTAGGGTAATTGAACAAAAAGAAAGATGATACGAAAAGCAAAAAAAATAAGTCAATAGCTAAAAATGTGTGTATAGTAATAAGGTTCAAATAACCTGCAGTAAACTTATGTGGAACGAAAAGGGAAACTATCACATTGAAAAGGCCCAAGTGGCATCCCAAGAATCACCAAAGATGTTTATAAACTTTGCAAACCAATCCCTAGGATCGAAACTAAAGAATATATATTACTTATCTTGTGAACTACCATTTCTGCATGCCCTTTTTGTGATACTTGTAGCTAAGTAGCCGAAAATCTAAAATAAAACGCGTGATAACAAAAATAAGATTGCATGTTAATGGGTGAAATAAAATACCTCAGTTTCCGCGATGAAGTATTCACGAATTGAATATATACTGGTAATGTATTCAGGTTTACAAAAATAAAATAAAAAATCTGCAAGTCCCTTTCTCTCATCGATTTGGCATAGGAAATAATATTTTCAATATTCAATTGCTTCCAACAAATGGCCTCCTTGGCCCCCATTACTGGCACCTGTGCAAGGGACCGGGTACGGGGGCCCTGTCCGTCACACTAACGCTTTACCGCCCTTCACTTAATACTCCTACAGCTTCTGTTTTATTGCGCATCAGCATATTGTTATCATTTCTGTTTGACCCCCAGAAAACATTCCAAATGCGAAATTTAAAAAAAAATCTACAAGAAAAAACTGTTTCGTAAGTCTTCTTTGCATCGCTCAGACTATAAAGTAACTGCGTTAAAAATTTATGAAGATTAAAAATATTTTGAAAATAATTTACAACACTTACTTGTACTTGTACTCTTCAATGGCTATATACAATGTGCGATGGATGAACTAAGAGATGAAATGGAACATAGAAGAAATGTAAGAATTCACGGACGGAAAGTGGATATATCGCCATTGTTGCCAGCGATGAAATTGAACTAAAAGATACCGTAATGGAAAAAATACTAAGTACAACATATAACATGAAAATAAATAAAGGTAAGCTAAGGTAAAGACCGTGGGTAGAGATGAGCGCCAAATAAATGTGGAGATGGCTGGAACTGCGATCAAGAATGTAAAGACTTTTGTTTACCTGGGGAGCAGTATTACACGGGATGTTCGATCCAAGAAAGACGTCGATAGTCGTATCCACCAGGCTAAACTTGCCTTCAACAACAAATCTAAAATATTCGAGTCCAACAACATAGACCTGAACCTTCGAAAACAACTTATAAAAACATTAGTGTGAAGTGTTTTACTGTACGGCAGCGAGACTTGGTCCGTGGGCGAAAGAGAACGCAAAAGGCTGGAGGCATTTGAGATGTGGACCTACCGACGAATCGTTCATGTTTCATGGAGGGACCACGTTACAAATTAGGAGGTTCTCAGCAGAGTTAAAGAGAATAGGCACATGTTGAACACCATAGCTGAGAGGCGCGCGAGATGGATTGGTAATGTGGTGCGACACGAATGTTTCCTGCGTGATCTATTGGAGGGAATGGTCGAGGGATCGATTGGCAGAGGACGACCTCGCCAAGAGTACCTAGACCAGATTTGCCAAGATATGGGCTGCACCTCTTATGCGGAGTTGAAAAGAGTTGCCGAGGACCGAGCGGAGTGGAAGAGGAGATGCGTCGCCTTGCTGCAGACCAATCATTAGATTGAGACCGAAGAGGAACAATCGTGAAACGTTTTTTTTTATGTTTTCCTCTATTTCTTATTTCATTCACATGTGTACAAAGCACTGTGCTTTTTTTTGGAAAAATAAACTCTGAATTGGATAAAGCAGCGTTCTAATATATAAAATAGTCACGTATTCGTTATTTGTGATATTTTAATCAAATTTACATTGAAAAAATAATCGGCGTTTTTTAAGAAAGTCTAATTCTAAAATTTTCCGTGTTCTGGTTACTATAAGCAGTGAATTTATAGCTTTCTCTTAAAGTATTCTTTTCAATGGCAATAACTTCGTAATTTGTCATGTTTATAGGCAGTTTACAATGGCAGGTACTTCCCGCGCACCTTTTCTTGCTATATATATTCCATAATGGTCGGGTGACTGGTCAAAATAATGGCAAGTCTCTATAACAATTTCGAAGATTTTTTTGGCCCCACTATCGATACCCATAATAATAATTTATATCCAAAAAGTACATCCATATTTAAAAATCTTAAGATAGACAGACTTTTTTATATACATCACATTCGAATTTAAGACGGATGAATGCGTCCTATATAAAATTAAGAAAAGTCATTAAAATGGTTGGGACTTGGTTAAATAATACATGTTTTGTGAATGGAAAAAGAAGTCTAGGAAGGCGAAGGAAGACATGGCATGACCAAATTGATTAATTGCTGAAAGGCGGCTATGTTCAAAGTAGGAACAATCGACGAGCGTGTATGTCACGATGTGTGAATGTAAAAGATATGTGAGAATTATGTAAGGATAGAACAGTGTGGCGGTCCATCCTCTCTGCCTACCCCTACGGGGAAACGGCATGATAATTAGTTAGTTATTTTTATGTCTCATTATTATTATTTCTTTTGATTGTTGAAAATAATAATAAAATTTTTGAAGCACCACTATATGGCTCCATTTAAAATTAGTAATATACTTAGAAAATTTTAAATAACTTTGTTTAATCCACTTATTATTTAAAAAATATTAATTATTACAATATTTCCTTTTTATATACTTTGTATACAACACTCACATTTATTAAAAAAACAAAATATCAAACGTGTGTCGGACTAACCAGCCCTTCATCAGTGATATTATATGAGATGTCAGTGACAGGTGTTAGGATTGTCAAAATTGACCATATTTGTAAACAATTTTATAATAAGAATTAATTGTATCTCAATAGAGACGAAGATGTAAATTATTTGGAAACAGAATATGGTGGTCGAGGCGTTCACAGGACTTATGAACTGTCATTGGTTGGGTTAAGCGATCGCTTTATGTAATACAACATTCCCCATTCCGACCTTCATACGAACACCACGTCTGACAATTACTTTTGAAAGTTGTATATATGCTATCATGTTGAGAAACATTCCACATATTTTAGTTCAATCGACACTAGCGCCATCTATTGAGACTAGATGTAAGCATTAAGTAAATAATTTACATCTTCGTCTATATTGCGATACAATTAATTCTTAATGATTAACCCGTAATGGGTAAAATACTGTATTTGTCTACAAGTATTTGTATTCATTAAAAAAAAAATATTATATTTTAAATATTTTTATAATATCAGCTGGTTAGTTCGAAACGTCTTTGATATTTAATTTTTTTTAATAAATGTGAGTGTTGTGTATAAAGTATATACCTAAAAAAGAAACATTAAAAATCTACAAAACAAAGTTATGGCAAACATAGAAGAAATTAATAAATACATTTCAGAAAATAAACACTTTGTACTCGTATATTATATTAACCACGGATTTATAGAAACTAGTTTTATATATTGCCTTGATGAAACTTGGGTACAAGCAAAACTAGTTGGCGTCAAGTCTAATTGCAATTCTGTGGTTAATGTACTAAGGGTTAAATTATTTAAATATGTTTATTTATAAAAAAAATAATCGTTTTATCAGTTTATGATTTCATACTTGCTTATTAAGTGAATTTCCAGGGGAGCATGAAATAAAAAAATATAATCAAAATAACGAAAGGCGCCGATTACCTTTCCTATAAAAAGTGGCTTTGGCTAATGTGATTATATTTGATGACAATAATAATCCCCGATTCTGCCTATAAAGGAAATTTCGCTGACGTGCACCGCGCCCCGACACCTCCTCGCTGTGATGTTTGCCGCTCCACTGACTTTTTTTTATAAAGTTCTTGTTCCATTGTACCTAGAGGGTCCCCCATTTTCTCGCGATATTCAAATAATACCTCGCGCGAGAGGGCCGTGTTGGAAAATAAACGTTTTCTATGACAAATTGAATGTTGAATCCGACGGATTTGGTTACAACATGCTTATATTGCGGCCTAGGAATAATCTCTATTCTATGCAATTCACCCTACAGTTAGAAGATACACTATACTCGTATACATACATACATTCAAATACTTATACAGGCATAAACATATATAAGTGTAATTAATAGGAATAAAAACGTCTGATTTATAGGAATTTTATTATATTTTATGGGAACGGCATGTTTCGCCATGCATAAGGCATTATCAAAAGCTTCGACAAAAATATTTTATAGTGCCTTAATAAGGCAAAACACGCCATTCCTACAAAATATAATAAGACAACTAGAAAATATAAGTTTTTATTCGTATTCATTTTTTAATATGGAAATTTACATCATTGTTCTACAATTAATAAATATTGTTTTTTTTACTTTGTATACAACATGGGACAGCCGACAGTCGAAAGCCGTATACATCAGGCTAGGCTTGCATTTAATAAAAGGTCGAAAATAATATAATCAAATAATATAGACCTAAAACTGAGAATACTCCTCATCAAGACCTATGTATGGAGTATCTTGATGTACGGCTGCGAGACATGATGCCTATCCGAAAGAGATAAGCGGAGACTAGAGGCTTTTGAGATGTGGTCCTATAGAATACTATTAGGAATTTCCTGGAGAGACCACATCATGAATGAGGAAGTTCTTCAAGGAATCGAAGGAAGAAGGCACCTGCTCAGTACCTTGTCCGAAAGGCGTGCAAGGAAGGATCGGCCATGTTATACGTCAAGAAGGTCTCTTGCATGCCATAATGGAGGGTATGACCGAGAGGACAAACTCTAGGGGACGCTCACGCCGAGAGTACCTGGAGGACCTGTTGGTGGACGTGCACTGCTCATCATATGCAGATTTCAAAAGAGCCGCACAAGAAAGGGAAGAATGGAAGAAAGGAATAGAAGAAATTGCTGCAAACCAATCCAGGATTGAATCTTTTTAACTAATACAACACTCACATTTAAAAAATATACATCTATCAAACATGTTTCGGATTAACCAACCCTTCATCAGTGATATTAATTAAAATATTATAAATTTGTTTACAATTATGGTCAGTTTTGACAGATGTTATAATGATTTATTTTCAACGTTTATGCTTTTGTTATAACAAATATTATGAATAAATTTAAAATTTATAATATAATTCAAAGATCTTATCGGGGTTCAGGTATTAACTTAAAACAAAGGAAATAAATCAAAGATTATTATTAAACCTTTTTTTTAAATCAAATGATTTTTATATAAATAAAGGGTCTAAAATTGTACATTTTTTTACTTTAGTATTCACAGATACATGAAATATTTTCAGTGAAGAAAATAAAAATATATATTTGTTACAACTCGTTACTTTTAAACTCCAGCAGAAATATTAATACTGGCAGTGAGAATTTTTGTGCATAAATATTTTCATTGCGGATAAGTAGATGGTAATTTCAAAAGCAATATCCTTCGGCAGGATGTAAAGAAGCTGACAAATAGGCGGCCGTTGAGGGGAGTGGCGGGAGGGCAGCTTAGAGGTAACTACCCCTCCTTATATTGGGTGGAAAACAGCGGGGGAGATCGGGAGGGGATAACTTAAAAATGAGAAGGATCTTCTGCGCGGACGATTTTGCAATTTTTATAGATTACTGGTGTCAATTTTTTCGCAATCTAAGCATCTTGAGTAATGGTGCGTTATATTTTTGTCAATATTTTCTATAATTATTATAGTATACATACAGTTTCACGGTAAAGAAAGAATTTACCGTTGTTATCTTTAAAAAGTCATCAAGATAATTAATTTGAAAGAAAACGTCTGTTTTTTTGTATGGTAAAATACATGTTTTGCCTGTATAAGGCATTATCAAATCGCATCTACGGTAAGACAAGGACACAATCGCACTTTTGTAATTTTTCATTAGAGACTATTAATACCTTTATATATTAACCTTCCTTTAACATGTTTCATATATCCATAATAAATACAGTTTAATTTGTATAAAATAGTTAGTTATCCAAGTAAAATAAAAATAAAAGTTTTGGCAGTTGATTTTCTATCGGCGCACAAAGTATTAGGAAGGCATGATTATTGAGGAAGAAGTCGGAAATCTACGAAGAACCACGATCCTTCTGGGGAGACACTTCGGTCAGGCTATCGGGGGTGCAGAAGAAAAGAATCGTTCAATTTACGACCTGAAATAATTTATACTGCCTGCCGCCGACTTTTCGTTTCTTTTGTATTCGATGCCGCTGCATTGTTATCTCCTTCTTGCTGTTGGAGGAAAAATTAAGACGTTGATCTTTTTTATGTTTCCCTTGTCTCAATAGAGAGGTATTTTATTCTGTACATTTCATTTGTCGCCAACCTTTTTTATGGTGCCTTCCGGTAATATTAAATTAACGCATTACTTTCCCGTGCACAGTTTTCGAGCATTACAATATTTTGATTTTATTACATAATCTACTTTCACGAGTCATACCACCACTATTTAGATTTCACATAATATTCATATAAGTAATAATAGGGAATCCTCTAGCGTAGAGGAGCGTTATTTTAGGCGGCACACACTGGATCTAGCCAACGTTGGAGAGATCGGATACAAAACATGAAGAAAAATAATTTATATGGCTATTGTCACATAAATTAAAGAAAATCCGAAAAAAGTTAGTGTACCTAATAAATCGTAGTTTTATTACGAATATTTTTTGCTACAGTTTACGACACGTGTTTATCTATTTTATTTTATATGAATTAACAAAATACCGCTTATCAATGACGCATGCACATTGAAACTGCACTTTAAAACATAATTAACTAACCATCACGCCGTCTCCCCGAAGGCAAAAATAATGTCTGGAAGGTATGTGTACCAGTAAATGCCATGAGAGCCATAGTTGTATAACATCAGAAACAATAAAATGAGTGTTCACAACACTCACGAGACTCCTATACAAAATAAAGAGAAAAAATAAAAATAAAAAATACTATCTAGTCCGAATCTCTGGCGTCCACGTGTGATCTTTATAATCTCGCAAACCCTGGGTGTGTCATATTGGACGTACTCGTACTACTAATTTCTTATTGAATACAAATTTTGTTTGTATGATAACATGTAACGCAATAGCATTATCAAATATGTAAGTTCTTAAAACAAATAGATTTTTGAAACAAGGGACAAACTATTTAATAGTAACTAATAAACTTACTCATCGTAACGACGTTTCCTAGTATAAGTAGGCTAAGAAAATAGGCCGCTAAGCCCTACGTTAACTAAAGTAAAATTATCAAATTAATAATAGCCTTGACAAAAGGCTATTATTGAAGTAATAGTGCCGATAAAGGTAAGGATTATATTGATTTTTATTTTTATAAGCGACAAGTGGTTAAAAAGAATTAATAATTAAAAAGTAAGTATTATATTTCGTCACAAAATTAATGCATATAAAGCAAAAAATAAAAATCGTTCACTTTATATAAAGGAAAATGATATTATTACAGCTGCTGCAACTGTTAATATGAAACCTCAGGTGAGTGACTTATTAAATTATCTATTAAAAATATTTTAAAATGCAACGAAATATTTTTTATGAATTGTGACACTGGTTTAAGTTCATTTTGCAAAAATGTGCTTCAAATCATGAAAATATAATCATTATGGTTCTTTTGATTTTTTTTTTATATTTGAGTACAACGAATTGTACTCATTTTATAGCAATGCTTGTATTATGATGTATTTAATAAAATCTGCAAGTAATTTGTAAAGAGAAAAGGACCCCGCCACGCCACCAATTCTACAGCGATTTCGACGCCATTTCGACGAGCGATTTGGACGTTTTATTATTCTTTCTATTCAAGAAATAGTCAGCGGGGGTCGATTCCTTTCATCCGCGACCAAAACAATATTATAATTAGCCTCACTTAGCATTTCCTAGGCAGAGACACAGACTGAAGACATTTCACTTACTTTTTGAATACTTTCCGCCCGGGGGAGGGGGTGTAGGAAATAATGGGACGGACGCCGCTCGCCCCCCAGCCGAGGTGGCGATGGGAATGTGGTAATTTCACTCCGTTGGTTCGGAGTGGGAGAATGTGTATTTAACGGAGCGGGAAGGATGATTATCTCTGCAATATTAAATACATTGAAAATGAATGGAAAATACTTTTTTGTCGGACCGCGCTTCTGCGGTCCTGGTGAGAGTTACATATTAAATTTATTTTACCCCATACTTATCTGAAAACGAACAATGGTTATACGTATTCTATATAGGTACATGCAAAATTATAAAGGTTCTTTAACAGGGTATTTTAACTGAGTACCAATATCACACCACATATTTTAAATTTTGTTTTATTTAGTTTTTTTTTCAATTCATATAACATTGAAATCATTCTGATATTTCAACATTGTTAATTATTATTTGGATGCTCGTTACATCTGATGTTAAATTCGAGCTGTTTGCAACACCTGATGATGCCAAAATTGATTGCAGATACAGTTGTTGCGAAAAATTCATCGATTTAAATGAATAAATAGTTTTTTTATAACGTTGTTCCAAATAAAACTGTTAATAAGATTGAAAATTTTTAGAAAAACTCCCGCATTTTTTTTCTGTACAAGATCGAGAAAGTGAAGATATTCTTCAAACGTTTGATGCTTGATCATTTATATAGCCAATAAAAGTACTTAAATAACCAATTCTTTGTACAACTAAATTAAGTCTACAAAATTGAATGAAATTTATATTAAGTATTAAAATATTAAGATGGCAATTTTTCTAGTACGAAAATGAGTAGAATTTAAAAATCTGCTTTATGTTCCACCCTTGTTAAGATGAATACAGATATGAAAAATTCTAAGCTTCAAAACGGTAAATTCATGACATCAAAATATGTTTTTGAAAGTGCACGTTTCCTATTATATTTTTGGAACCCGGGTGCACGCGTCCTCTGTGTCATTTGAAATTCCGGTATGGAAGATGGGCGATTTTAATTCCACTTTATGGGTATCTGCGCGCATCTACGGGAGCATTATCGAGATTTATCTCCGGCATCAGAAACCACTTATCCCTCCGCTTATCCAGCCATACATTGTGCCTTAAATCTTGTCTTAACCTTAGTCACTTTCTACCACTTATGAACCATAAAAAGCGACCGAACTAAACTGTGATTCATGTAACAATAACTTGCATTATTTTTATCATACATGCAATAAAAAGGAAAAACTAACTAACTAACTAACCATCACGCCGTCTCCCCGAAGGGGTAGGCAGAAAGAATGGACTGCCACACTTTTCTTTCCTGACATATTTCTCTCGATTCCTCAACATTCATACATCGTGTCATACACGCGCGTCGATTTCTCTGACTCCTCACATGGCCGACATTCAATATTTGATTTATTTGATCAACTTTGTTTTTTGTAACACAATTGTATTTTATTTTACGCGACAGCTGTTTCATCAACCTATGTTGCCATCATCAGGTGTTACAATAATATATCAAATGTCAAATTTTCGCGATTTTTCTAATCTTTATATAAAAAGGTTCGATTTTGGCAACATAGGTTGATGAAACAGCTGTCGCGTAAAATAAAATACAATTGTGATACAAAAAACAAAGTTTTTTAATTTAACAGTTTAAGTTTTAACTGTATCACATTATGTCCCATGTTTTTCTTTAGATGCCATTATTTGAGTATTTAGTTTTGTTAAGTTTCTCAAGATATTGATCTTTTTTTTTCATTGTTTTGATTAATTTTAAATTGTCTAGGCTAGTTGTAATGTAACCACAAATTAAATGGTAATTGAATCAGTAATATTATATTATACACTCGTATAAAAAATGTGAACAATACAAATTCGTGTGCTAATGCGGTATATTTATTATGCAAGTAATTGTATTCTAGAATCTATTGGATCTCTACTTGAATTTAAATTGGAAAATAAAATATGCGCCCGTTCGATAGGTGGGCTAAAGACTTTGGCGGTAAATTTCAAACGCACCACCTTCTTCTGCAAAGCGCCATTATAAATCTACTTAAAAATCGCACCTAATACAAAAGGCAAAATGCTCTAATGTACCAAGGGCAAAGGACGTAGAGTGGCAATGTCTAATATTTAAAAATATACTTGTAGTTTTTACATGATAAACAAAACCATTTGTTATTCTTCTTCTTCTACTTTGCTAGCCTTCTTCCCTCCACTGCTGGATATAGGCCTCTTCCAATTTCCTCCACTCGTCTCTATCTTGCCCCCTTTGTATCCAAGATTTTCCAACCCTTTTGACAGTATCATCGGTCCAGCTCATGGGTGGCCTTCCGACACTTCGCCTATTTGCCCATGGTCTCCAACTGAGTATCCTGGGTGCCCATCTGTTGCCACCCTGTCTAGCCAAGTGTCCAGCCCATTGCCATTTCAATTTTGCCACTCGGTCCATGACATCAGCAACCCTGGTCCGGCGTCTGATTTCTTCATTCCTTATGCGGTCTCACACCAAGTATCTGTCTTTCCATGGACCTATGTGTACACTTGAGCCTGTGGACACTTTTTGCTGTAAGAGTTGGCGTCTCTAGTCCGTATGTCATCATGGGCAGTATACACATGTCGTAGACCTTTCTTTTGAGACAAACCGGTATTTCATCATTTTCATTACAAGTAATATATTTCAACCAGTTTTTTTCCTAATCTCGAATTAATCGAAATCGAAATCGAAAATACAAAACAGTCAGCAAAAAGTGTGACATCAATGCGACTCATTAAGATACATAATAGATTTTAACCGTTTAAGTACCGTGATGTTTTAAGGTTAAGAACATTCACATACCGCATGTTTTTAATTATTTTTAAAAAATGGGGCTAACGGATTTTATGCATTATGTTTAAAGTTTACCAATAAAATGATATGTCAAGTTTAAAATGTTCAAGTTGCATTATCGAAATTTCGTGTATATGATTGTTCTTTCAGCGTTGTCACAAGCATAAATAAATAAAAAATTTAAATTTTTATTATTTATTGAAAAACATTAAGAAATCAAAGTATGTTGTATCAGTACTTGTCTATTATCACTTGAAATTTAATTCTTTCAAGTGATATCCTATTTATCCTTTATACCAATCTCACCATAAGTGGTAACCCTAGTGCTCGACTTCTACAAAAATCATTTCTTCAATAAGATCGACCAACGTGAGAAGGTTGGTCGATCTTGGAGATATAGTGTTTAGATGTCGCTAGCCACACAAAAAATTGTTAAAATTCCTACTGGAATCATTTTTAATGCAAAGTGGCCTTACGGTATTGATGGTGCGCCTACGTAGCGGTCACCAGTGGTCTTACGGTATAAAAGTGGTTAAAAAATCGGAAATAACAAATGTTACAAGAAAACGTATTATAATTTGTTAAAGCAAGTATTTCTAATATGAGGTCATTCATAAATGGGTGTTCTTTGAATAGTGATAGAATTATTTTATCATTACCTCTAGAAGAACAATCGGCACCACAACGCCGTAATTTAAGCCTAACCTTACCATAACCCTTGAATTTCGGTTTTCAAAATACATACAATCGTAGTATTTGAAAAACTATACTCGTATTGTAAAAATCACGGTAAAGAATATATAATTCCAATTAATAATTTTGAATGTCTAATTATAAGACGTGATAACAATAATTATTATTTCATTAAAATATATATTTAAATAAAAATAAAAACTTATAAAACATACCAGCATTTGGATACGTTTTCTTTTCATTATTATTGACAAAAAGTTTAATTAACATGTGATAACGATGACCTTCGTGGCTGAGTGATAAGTGCTTTTACTACCACACCGAAGGTTCCGGGTTCGATTCCCGGCGATGGCAGTGTGATTGTCACTCTGTCTTTGGTCTGGTGAAGAATTCACGTATCTATAAAATGGGGATAGATTAGAGATACCTATCACATGTTACGAGAATCGATTTGGCTCGCTCTGTAATGATGTAAAGAGCGATTCAACAAAATAATAATAATAATAGTAATACAAGCATTCGGAGACGTTTCCTTTTCATCATTATTCACAAAAAGTTTAATTAACGTGTGATTACTAAGCCAGAAAACTCCAAAAGCTTTTTGTTATTAGTAATTTTTTTACATCTGCCACCGACCTAAAATAAATTAAAATATTTTTAATTATAATGTCGGTTAGAAATTAATTCATAATAAGCATCATTTTTTAAATTCTCTAAGTACGCAACAATTGTGATTAATGATTGTACAGAAAAGAATTTCTTTTAATTTAAATTTCTCCTCCCCTGGCTGTTGTTCGCCCGTCCGTGAGCCGCGGAAGTATTGCGCCTCCATCGTAAATATTCACCCGGCGGAGCACAATCTAATAAGAGGTGATACCTCATGGCCCCTGTGTAAATCAGCCTCCTCAGTTCTCCACGACTCCTGTTACTTTTATGCCTTGACGTCACACCATCAGTGTACTTGGGAAGATTTTTGAGAACGAGGATTTTTGTTGTCATTTACAAAGATTACGTTAAAATGCGAGTGGTAAATATAATTTGAAGAAAAATCAACAATTACGCATTGCTCCCAAAACTAAAACTTTTTGGCATCTAGGTTAAATTTAATCAAGACTATAAATGTATCTTAAAAATATTTTTTGTAGCAGGAAATTATCGCAATAATTCATTGTGTATAATTATGTATACCTTTAATAAATGTACGAGTATATGTTAAAATTCCCCAATTTTAAAAATGTTTTTAATTGAGAGTATAGTGAAAAGTCTCTCAATATTGGTATCACTATATTTATGATATTCTCTCAGAAGTATAAAGATATTCTCTCTTTGAGAATAGAATACTTAGAATTATCCTGGGACCCAGACCCGGTGTTGCAGCGGGAACTTGGAAGCATAGGACCAACCAAGAGATCTGTACGATGACCCAGCAGTCCCATATAACGAGCACCGTGAGAGCCGGTCGCCTAGCATGGATTGGACACGTATGCCGAGCCGAAGATACCATAGCAATCAAGACCCTGTACGCGTCTAGACCGACTGGAGTAAGACCTCTAGGAAGGTCTAGACAGCGCCTAATGGACAATGTTCTAGCTAACCTGGCTAGGTTGGGTGAATCGGACTGCTGGGAGCAAATTGGCGCAGAATCGAGGAGTTTGGCGAAAAATCATCAAGGAAACTAAAACTCTTCAAGAGTTGTATGGCCATAGGAAGTGAGTAAGTATATTTATGATAAAATAGCGATTTTAAAAGATATCAAAACATACAACAAAAAATAAGTAAATAGTTAAAGATTTATAACATCAAATAAAATTAAACGATTTGAAATGAATCTATTTCCTATAAAAATAAAGGTTTAAAAATTATGTTTGTGTAAATAAATATAAAATATTATAATTAGATACCGTGTAACATAAATAACAAGATACTGTTATCTTTAATTAAAAAACTACATCATTTGATAATTAAGAAAACTTACAATCACATATACTCGTACAATATAAGTAAAACTTATCATAATTTTTTTTATTTTTCAAAATCAAATTCGGATTAAATTTTTTTTACAACCTATTTAATTTCAACCTAAAAATCTTAGCCATTTTAGGCTCTAATTCTATTTAAATGTATAAGATAAAGTATATATTCATAAATATTTTACAAAATTGAATGTCGGCCATGTGAGGAGAGAAATCGACGCGCGTGCATGACATTGAGGAAGCGAGAGAAATATGTCAAGAAAGAAAAGTGTGGCAGTCCATTCTTTCTGCCTACCCCTACGGGGAGACGGCATGATGGTTAGTTAGTTAGTTAGTTAGTTATATTTAACAAGATATACGGCATAAATTGATATATATTTTCTTTCACTTCTCCATTATCAGAATACGTTCCATACATAATCAGAAAGGAAATGGTTTGACTTTGGCTGATTATAGCGAAAACACATAATGCGTAGACAAACAATAAATCAACCCAAGCTTAAACAAGCATCTACATTTTCAGCGGTCTTAAAATATCGTAATAATATTCATTAAAAACAAACAAATTTTAATGGAAATATCTTCATTTGCCCCACATACTAACACGATGTTTTCATAGCTTTACTGCAAATATTATATCAACTAATTTACCCAACGCACACAGCGAGAAGTGTATCCAGATGGGCACGCACACTCGCGGGCCTTCCCTATCGTCCGGCCGGATAGAAGAATCAGAAGTCTGCGGGAATATAAACATCAGCGAAAATTTGCTTAGGCCAGGGAAATATAAAGAGGAAAGGGTATTACAATGGAGAGAATAGAATAAACATCGTTGGGCATTTTATGAAAGATGGGGGGATATGGGATACTCGCAAGGCGGTCAAAACGGTTTAGGCGGACTTATTGGACATTGGCGTAGTTACATCATTATCGTATTGTTTCATTTCGTGATGTTAACATCGACGCAATGATTAAAACCCCGTTACCCATTTTTTTTAAATAAAATTATGTGAAGCTCCTTTATACGAAATTTCCCTGTTTTCCCTGTCAGAGTGGTAAGAGCTCTGACTTCTATACCGAAGGTCCCGGGTTCGATTCCCGGCGATAGCAGTATGATTGTCACACTGTCTTTGGTCTGGTGTAGAATTCTCGTGACAATAAAATGGAGATAGGTTGGGAACCTATCACATGTCATAAGAATCAATATAATAGCTAAAATAAATTGTACACAGTAATTGGGTTCAAACGATCTGTTGTGTACAAGGAAAAAAAATTATGACTTTCATTTCAATTTTATACATGAAAATAGTGATAACACTTCAGATTAAGATTTTTTTTAATATTTACCTAGCAAGCATGAATATACAACAACTTTTAAATATAAAAGTATAAACGCTAATTCGGATGAGTTGAGATTGTCAAACGAACGAAGAAAGATTTAAAAAAAAATTAAACGTTCGGAAAGGTGGTGCACGACGTTCATTGTATATTTAAAATCGACTAAGAAACTATGCAATCATTTCCAACTGTGAAGTAATATTTTCATTTTCTTGCCATTTATGTTTGCCATTTTTATTTCGATATTTACAAATTCTTTTTCACATGAAGAGATAATTGCACCATTTCTTGTTCGGTTTATAAAAACGGTACGGTCAAAAGTATATTAAATAGTACATCTGTCTACGTAAAAGTCTTCATCTAAATGAATATTTACGTCATTCCAGTGCACCCAAAGGAAAGGGTGAAAAACAAAACAAAATCAAATTATTTTACCACGAGTAGTGTTCACATTTTTTTAATGAAAGGTGAAAATTCATATTATTACGTATAATTGATGTTGTGTTATATAAGAACAGCCGCCGCCCCTGGCCTAGAATATTAATTGAAGCGTGTTTTATGTGGGTGCTCGTTTGTAAAGCACATAGAAATATATTTTGCTCTTTCCGCCGTTCCTGTTTACCTGATAAATTTACGACTGGCCGTTAGACATTTCAGTAAATCCGGAATAAATCATACGAAAACATCTAAAACTTCTGTTCTTCTTAATAAAACTAACCCCTTTAGTTTCCTTGAATTTTTACTTAGAAGAATGATATTTGAATAAAAAATAATTCAAATGCATTCAATTAATATTGATGAAAACTTCCGTTTTCTGGAAACTGTATTGTATTTAATATGAAATAGTATTTTAGATAAAGTTTGTTATATAAATAATGATATGTAACGTCATATTCAATAAAAATTAAAACTTCGAATTAAACATTATTATATAGAGCCAGAGTGACAGAGAGTTGCTGGCCAACATCAAAGTCCGTAAGGTGTCCTACTTAGGCCATGTTCGGAGAGGCGAAAAATACGCACTGTTACATCTGATTTTAAAGGGTAAGATTGAGGGTCGACGAGGTGTTGGGAGAAGTCAGGTTTCCTGGCTGAAGAACTTCCGAGAGTGGACAGGGCTGAGGACCGTGAAGGAGCTGTTCCGAGCTGCCCAGGACAGGGAGGCCTACTCAAGAGTGATAGTGAACGTTGGGGAGACCTGACAGGACAGAGAAAGAAGAAGAAGATATATAAGCCAATTACGCTACATTAATTCATTTTATAATGCCCTTGCTAATACGAAAACAAGCCTATTTTTAAAAAAAATACTTATTATGAATCTTTTTTTAATTGAACTCTATCAGTAGACCTTAAAAAAGTTTATTTTCTTATTTAAATCGAATATTTAAAATTAAAAAAATATTCGAATTTACTAAAATATTTCAATAATTTCGTATTCAATTAACTGTTTAAAGAGGAAAGAAAATAACATCGGAAAAGCTAAACTGAACAAATCAAAACCGTAAGTTCTCCTTTACCATGGGGGACATTTAATTATTACTTTAAATGTGTCCAGTTGCAATTTGAAATATAAATAGTTTCCAAAACATTGGGTTCTCCCCCCTACCCAACCAGGGCCGCAGGAGGCGGGGGATTTTGGGTGGAAATAATTTGATTTGCCTAACCCCTCATCCTCCCACCACGAGTCCCTTCTGTTCTTTATTACATTCTTTTGATTTCCGAACTTCCTTTTGTGCGCAAATCAAAAATTATTTTGCCACCACCTCCGAGGAAGCTCGACTTTATGTGATTTCACTTGATTAAGGGTCATTTTGATAAATGGGGGAGAATCTAAATGTATTTATTCCGATTAGGAAATATACACTGAAATCAGCATGTTCTCTCTAATCTTCAAACTTCATACTTTATTATTCAATTATTCTACCTACTTTCGAAATTGAATAGCTAATGTGAAATTTAATAATATTTTTATCTCTATAATACGTTCATGAAAAGGAATTTAAAATAACTTTCATGAACATATTCTGGAGATAAACTTACTATTTGATTACACAAGCAAAAAAAAATATTTATGTATTTTTTTGTTTCCATCCTCTCTGTCAACGCTTGTAAAGAAATTTATTGAATTTTGTATAGTCCAGAAATGCTTACGAACTTGTAATTTTCTTACAAATATTTAACTAGCTAACTATCTAACCATCACGCCGTTTCCTGAAAGGGTAGGCAGAAAGAATGGACTGCCACACTTTAACCGATGCGGCACTCCAAATATTAATGTTGGCTATAATCGTTTTTTTATAATTATTGAAAATTTCAAAATAAACAATAAAAATTGTGTTAAATTAGATAAAATACTTGATAATTAATATTTTATTTTTAATGATAATGTGGAAAATACGTGCCTTTTAAGGATTTATACAAAGCAAATTAAATTTATACATAAAATATGTAGTTATCGAAATAGTTGGCACCCTTTTTTCTTTAGTAACGACTCCCCAATATGCAAATTAAGAGAGCTGGTGTTATCCACAAAGGTGTGAACATATTCATAGAGGGCTCTACTTTCTACTAGTCGAGTAGTCTGAACACCCGAACGATTCTTGAGAACATAACGCACACTTACTTACACAAGTTAATCTCTACGATGCCTTTCTTAAATATTCCCGGACGAGAGCTGATGTCAGCTACTTGATTAAGTTCTTAGAGCCTTCTTGGGGAAAAAATATTCCTTTTATTTATAAGGGGCAATCTCACCCCCACGCCCGCCTACCCCCCCAGTACCTATTGTAAAGTGTACCCAAAACAAATAAGCCGGCGGGGGTGGACTAAGCGAGCTTTAATATTCATTAGTAGAGGCCCAGATGGAAATAAAAAAAATGCAATCAGAAGAATATGAACAATCAAAGCGCAGCTGTGTCAAAAAAATTAAGTTTTGTGACAACTTCTAATAAATTCTTTCTGAGAATATGGCGTGCTGCGTTTACAAAAGTGGCAGTGTTATTTTTTTTTCATAAATGTACAAATATTAGACAAAAGGTTTGCAGAGCGAATTGCAGGACACAAACAACTTCGTATGTTTACAAATATTGTAAAACTATTATTAAAACTGATCTTCATGCATTCTTATATACCAAAAGGGTGATATCCCCAAGAAGATGTTGAGGAAGCGATTTGAGAAGTATGCCAGTAAAAAAAGTGTGGCAGTCCATTATTTCTCCCTGCCCTTCGGGGAGACGGTGAGATGTTGGATAGTTAGTTAGTTTATCATATCTTCTTTTTGTCCTGTCACACCTCCGTGGTGCATAGGGCCTCAAGGAATCTTCTCCACCCGACTCTATCGCATGCCTGATGCTTAACATCGTCCCAAGTGAGACCTGCTGCCTTAACCTCGCCCTGCAGGGTTCTTCTCCAGGTGGCTCTAGGTCTGCCTCGCTTTCTCTTTCCCCCCATAGGGGACCAGTCCAGTGCGCCCTGAGCGATGCAGGCTGGGTTCCGTCTCAGAGTGTGACCGATCCACTGCCACTTGCGCCTAGCGACTTGTTCTCTAATTGGCTTTTCGCCTGCCATGGTCCAGAGAACGGCATTTGACACTGTTTGGGGCCAATAGATTTTGAATATTGAGCGAAGGCACCTATTTATAAACACCTGGAGTTTACCAATAACGTCTGCGGTAGACTTCCAAGTCTCACATCCGTACAGCAGTACGCTTTTAACGTTACTGCTGAATACTTGGAGCTTGAGCTTTCTCGAAATGATACCGGAGCGCCATACAGGGCGAAGCATAGCGAAAGCTCCCCTTGCCTTGTCAAGTCTGCTGGCTACATCCTCCTCCGTACCTCCTGAGCCTGCTATCATACTACCGAGGTAGCAGAAGCTGGTCGTGGTCACAAGGGGGACACCGTGGAGCAAGATTGGGGTGGAGTCATTTGTGGACACTCGTAGGTCTACTGTCTTGGACATGTTAATCTTGAGACCTACTTTTGCCGCTTCCTCGTGAAGTCTACAAAGTTTCCGCTCCGCATCCACCCGGTTTACCGAAAGCAAACAGAGGTCATCAGCATAATCCAGATCCTCCAACTGGGTATCACGCATCCATGGAATGCCACGAGGACCGTCGAAAGAACGGCGCAACACATCCTCCAGAACCACTATGAATAGTTTATCATATATAACTTCATTTTGTTCAATTATTGTAATTCACTTGTTTGAATCTAGTTTAACTTCAATTTCGATTAACTAGTATGTACTGTTAACTTTTCTTAACATTTACACTGATAGCATGTAATTGGCCTTATTCTATTGTTTCCATGTGTTCGATTTATGAACTGTAATCGCTGTTTGTTACCCCAAATAAATATTAAAACAATCAAATAAACCATCACGTCGTTTCCCCGCAGGGGTAGGCAGAGAGAATGGAGCGCCACACTACCCTATCCTGACATACCTCTCTAGCGTTCTCTACATTCATACAGCGAGTTATACACGCACGTCGAAAACGAAAAGGGGGGTAATAATATATTTAGATGAACGTGCTTATGTATATATCTTTGTAAAATAATGTCGATCTCAAATACAGGAATGAATAGAATACTGTCCAACGAAAATTATAAAAATAATTCATACGATATAAACAATGTATAAAAGATAACTAAATATGGTTTGGGCGCGTGTAAATAACAGCTGATAAAGCAAGTATATTTGGATTATATTATTCGAATACAAAACCAATTACCCATTATTGTAAGCGAGTAAAATTCAAATTGTATTTACCAGCATTTAAGGCTCCACTTCAGAGAGGCTGGAGGTGGTGACACCCATGCCAACCGTTTTCGCAAGTCAACGTTCACTCCGATGAGTGGAAATAAATGCGAACAATATTACGATTCCAGTCAGAGCCAATACAGCAAGTTTCTATGATCATGCGTTCAGCGTTGCGGGTCCGTTAGCGTGGAATAGCCTCCCAGAATTAAGTACATATAATGATTGTGACGTTAAATTTATGAGACTTTAAAGACTGCACTGTTCGGTCAGTATTTTCCTAGTGCGCGGCGAATTTCATAAACCAATTTATTGACAGCTATAAGAAAGTTATATGCTTTGGAAATTGAAAACTAACAATGTATATAATACACAAAATATTAAAAATCACAACATGTTTCGGAGGATACCTCCATCTTCAGGCGTAAACATATATAATAAAAACTACATAATTAATTGTTTAATTTTATTTATTAGTTCTTACCGACAAAAAATAGTTATTAGTACCTTAAGCAATTAGTCCAGCTTATTTTTTAAAATTTAAATTATTGTTCCCTTGTATTGTATCGATTTTTAAATGCGTTTTTTATTAGCCTTTCTTTGTTTAGTATTTATTATATATTTTTACACCTAAAGATGTAGGTATCCTCCGAAACAAATCGTGATTTTTAATGTTTTGTGGACTTTATAATTTTTAAATTTCCGAAGTATGTTTCATAAATCAACATTAATATTTTAAATAAATTGCATTCATTGTTTGCTTCGTCGGCTTAAAATTATTTTTGTTCATTCCAAAGGAAGCAATATGTTTCTAGTATGTTTTGACTTCTGTTATTCACAAACCGGCCCATAAAGCGCGGTGACATGCAATTAAACGAAGATATAAAAGTCACACGTTAACATTTTCTCGATCAAACCCGCATCATCGGGGTGGGTATTTAAAGGAGCATCCATTAGAAGCGGGGGATTAGGGGAACAGAAAAACCGAGGAGGTACACATTTCTATAAAACGCCTCTCCCGCATTACGATTGAGGAAAAATGCTAACGATTGATGTACTCTAGACAAAAAATCGTACTTGTATCAAAAGATAAGGCGGAATCCAAATTAGAGTAAATCCCCAAACTTCAATGGAGTGTGATTACAGACGCCTAAGTGGGGTTCTAATTTCCCTTCACGATTATAGTTCCCTGATCATATCATGTTATAAATCAACGTTTTTAGTAATTGAAAAATAAGGATGTTTTTTTAGATGCATACAATACATATTTAAAATGAAAAAAAAAACACATCAAAATAATTTTAATGTCTATGATATTCGCTTTATTCAATAGATAATTTCATGCATTTATTTTTTAAATATAATTTCGGGCATATGAGCGACACGGCTAGCTCGAATGAAGCGCAATCGTGAAATCTAATTTTCGACATTTGTCGTATTTGTGGATGCGTATTATCCACCAGAGTATACGTGGTGCGAAAACGATCCATAGTCTTCCGAATAACGTGCTCGGATGGACGATTATGTCGATCGTAAAATGGACGTAGTACACGATAAGTTTGGCGAACCGAACCATGATTTTCAAAATAAATTTACACAATTTGCAAGCGCTGTTCTGACGTCAGTCTACTCATGGTAAATTGGCAAAACGTATTGACTACAAGTCAACTGTCAGTTGTCAAATTGACAGTGTGTAGAAACAATGTTACCAGTTTAAAAATTAATTCTCTAAAAAAAAACACTCTATACTAATAGTGATACTTAGGCCGTATTAGAAATACACATACGAATAATAATTTAAATTAAATCAGCACCTTAAATTTAGTAAGTACTTACCTAATGAGAGTGCCTACCGAATGAAGTATTTTTCTCAACGAACAACTGCAGGAAATGAGATTAAAAAGAACCGTTTTATAATCGCATCGTTACATAAAACGTTCATTAAAAGTTTTAAGGGATCATTTAGATTAAAATACTCTTCAAATGGCATTAATATACAAAGAAATAAAGCGCAATTTAATTTTCGTATATATTTAGATTCAAAAATTGACTCATAAATACGAAGGTATCAAACATGATCAGCAATTGCAAACTTAAAATCCTTATTATACGTTTAGTTGCTTTTAGGTAATGTACCTTGAATATCGGGCAAATATAATGGTTTTAAAATTTGTAAAATAAACTTGAGACAAAGGTCCAAAGATTCATTAGAAATTGACTCATAAATACGAACGTATCAATTAACTTGATCAGCTATTACATACTTTACCCTAATTATGCGTTTAAATAGATAATATACCTTGAATATTGGACAGATATAATGGTTTAAAAATTTGTAAAATAAACTTCTCGAGATAACCAAACCGCAGAGCTAAAAAGAAGAATTGGACTAAGCTAGGCAGCTTTCGGAAATATGGGTTACATCCTTAAAAAACGGAAAATACCGATCAACCTGAAACGAAAAGGCTATGAATCCTGCGTTCTGCCAGTTGGTCATGGTCTTGAAACTGTAACATTGTCCAAACGAAGTGCTGAGAAACTACGAGTGACCCAAAGAGCCGTATTAAGAATAAGCCTAAGAGACAGAGTCAGAAACGATACGGTGAGAGAAAAAACAAAGGTCACTGACATCATCCACCGGGTGGCGACTCTAAAATGGCAATGGGCAGGTCACGTAGCCAGAAGCTCAGATGAAAAATGGACAAGAAGACTGACTTGGAGACCGTGGACGGCAAAGAGAAGTGCAGGGCGGCCGCAACTACGGTGGAAGGATGAACAGACACGTCGGAATAATCTGCATAAGACAGAGTGACGTGGAAGCGAATGGAGGAGGCCTTTGTCCATCATAAAATTGTGCTGAAGGTCCTAAGATCCGTTACTGGAAAAACTCTCCGAGATCGTGTCTGTATTGCAGGGATGAAGAAAAATTCTGAAGGCATAATGTAGCCTGGATGAATAGTGGCAGACTCACATATACAGTCGCTTACGAAATCCCCTCCAGACACCGTCCACCTGAAAGACCAACTAAGAGATGGAGGGACAGTTGTACTTCATCATCCCAGGAAACATGATTTTTGTATCACAGATCGTCAGATCTATTAAAAGAAAAAGATGAAGAAGAATAACATTTTTAATGTTTTATCCAAAATAAATTCTCTTTCATATAATATTAACAAAAAAACTAGGAATTTCTTTACTGGTTTAACCTAAATCAAATAATACATCGATCATCAATCTTTTGTAAGAAAATTTCGATTGAAGTTAAGGAAGATTACCATATTTTGTAATGTTCAATAATCAGCCACCCCATCTCAAATAGCTCCCTTATCTAAGGATTGACGTAAATACCTAAATAGCTGGAAGGGGCAAAGGACAATGGCGCGGTGACCACGGTCCATCAATGCTTTGTATCCGGGAAACATAAAGCTTAACAAAGGACATAACGGAAAAAATAGCCAGCAATCCAATGGCAGATAAGGCCCGCTCATAGTCTAATCCACATCTAACAAATTTTATGTGCAGTTAAGCTAAGAGTAAAACATAGTTTTTATAAATTCAACATTGAATTGAAAAGATTGAAATGATTTATCCCTTTTTGTGATAGTGTAAAATTTGTTGTTTTGCATTTTGATACGCAGTTCAGTAGGTGCGAGTGTGACGAGTTTCCCACATCAGTCTAACGTCCAGCAGGGAGGGAAGGAATGCTGTGCCGACGAGGCAACATTTAAACAACTCTGGAAATTCAGCTAAAAATTGCGCCATTTTGATTGCAATCTTTTTTAGTCCTGGCATGGAAATATGAAAAATCATTTACACGCCTATATGTTTTGTAATCAAGTAATTGGTATATTATAAAAAAATACATATTAGAAATAATCAATATGTACAAACTTTAAACATATTATTATTTAAAAAGTACAACGATATGATAACGATTTGTTGTTATTCTTATCAACAATCGATTTAATTAGTATTTTTTTTTAATTTATTTGTATTAAATTATGTATCTCTCAAGAATCCCACACGCTGCGAGACATCAGACTGCTGTAGGCTACCATCCCCTCGGAAGACCGCCAAGGAGTTGGAGGGATCGCTGGGAGTCAATTTCCCAAGAGAGGCCAGCCTGACTACAGGAATAGACCAAAGGTCTTAAAGGAGTATAAGAAGAAGAAGAGATATTTTTTATTGTTTCTTGAACAATGATGTAAAACTCCATATTAAATAATTAATACGAATAAAAACGTCAGTTTTCTAGAAGTTTAATTATATTTTATGGGAATTTCATGTTTTGCTCTTCTAAGGCATTATCAAATGTTTGTTGTATTAAAATAGACATTTGATAATGCCTTAGAAACATGTCATTTCCTTAAAATATAATAAAACTTTTTAGAAAACTGACGTTTTCATTCAAATTAGATATTTTTTTAATGACACATAAACAAAATGTGCTACTTCAATAATATGGAAGACAGACATTTTTATTTAAAGTGCCATGTGATAACAATATGCATGATCAACAATGATAACTAATGGATCTATATTTCACAAAATTTATAAAAAAAGATAATTAGAGCAGATTTTTTTTAACAAATATCGATTTGTATAATAATACAAATCAATATCGATTACATTTAATCTTTAACGTGGCTTTAAAAAAATACAATAAAAATCTTAATTTTATTTTTATAAAATTGGTTAAAATTTTTGAATGTAGTAGATTATAACGCATGATAAAGCCAACATCATTGGACGAAACAGCTGCCCCGACAATCTATATAATTATTTATAAATAAATGAAAATATTTAAACTATGATATACGAGTAATAACCTTGTGAACAATCAAATATGTTTCAATTATTTTAATAATATAATTGAAATAACAACATGTTTTCAATTATAAATTAACATTATTAAAGCCATTTTTGCAAATAAATAAAAATACATTTTATAAAAACTAAGTCAGCCTTGTGAATTAGGTGTTTTTACTAGCAGTGAGAGATACTCCTGATGGAGCGCCCGAGGTGATCGGGCGAGCCGGGGACTCTACGACATCCCTTGTGACGGGAGAGGAAAATTCACTAAAAAAACACAAAATAAGTCCGGCGCCTGAGGTATGCAATTAAATACGGTATTGTGCCCGCTGAGTTTTGGTCAGTTATGCAACGAAAACGTCCGTTTTCAATAAGCTCAAATATAACATCAACGTTATTCAAATACACGGTGTTACGAAATAACCTTTATTTTTCTAATATTTTACAAAAATAAAAATTTAGGAATTTTTCATTCAGCTAATCTTATAAATATTAATTAATAATAATAAAAATAATTTTAATGAAAACGTCTGTTTCTGGAATTTACATGATATTTTATATAAATGACATGTTTCGCTGTCTTAGGGATTATCAAATGATACATTTAATAAAGCCTTAGATAGGCTCAACATGTCATTCAGATAAAATATAAGAAAACTTCTAGAAAACAGATGTTTTCATTCGTGTTATTTATTTAATATGGAGTTTTACATAATTGTTCAAAAAGCAATTAATATAATTTAATTTCATTATTAAAATATTAAAATTTTGAACGAGAATTACGGAGTCTTAGTATATGGCATTATCAAACATCTAATATGAAATGACAAATGTTTATAGGTACATTTGAGAATGCCTGCAAGCAAGGCGAAACACATCATTTCCATAAAATAAAATAAACCTTATACGAGTATTGAGCGTTCTGACCCCTAGACAGCCATCCGATTTTAACTTGTTTACTTGTATGTTAGAAATGATGTCATTTTCTATAATAATCAATACAAGAAAAGCCTTCAAGTTTGAATGAGGATATCCAGCAAAGGCCAAGTAATTTAAACCGTTTGACCGTTGGGTGGCGCAAGGAAATATTAATTTCCGTCATTAGTCATAGTCCCTCGCAGCTGCTGCAAGTAAGCATAAGCTAAGTTCGCCTTTTTCAAAATTCAGGGTAGAAGAGTAAGTACAATTACACCCCTGTAGTAGCTTTTTCACCTGTCAGAAATCAACGAATATTTAATTAAAAATTAAAAATTGTAGAAAAAGCATTCCTTATTCATAATTACAAAATGAATTAAGGTAAAGAAATGTTTCAATACAATTTCAATATATTTATTGTTTCTTGAGCAATGATGTAAAATACTTAGGAAATTGAAAAACTTTGTTTAATCCACTATTTATTAAAAAATATTTTAAAAAACACCACAAGTTTCGGAGGATACCCTACATCTTCAGGTGTTTAAATATAATAAAAACTAAACAAAGAAAGACTAATAAAAAACGCATATAAAATTCGATACAAAAATTCAAATTTAAAAAATAACCTGGACTATTTGTTATAAGTAGGTACTAACAATTATTTTTTAACAGTAAGAACTAATAAATAATATTAAATAATAATAATACATGATGATAATATAAAATATATTTTAAAAATGTAATTTAGAACAAACGTACATTTGAAAAGATATAATTTATATAGAAATTAATAAATGTTTAATTTGCATTTGATTGGGAATGGGAGCTTGGGAGATTAAATGTAGACAAAGTATTTTAGGGGATAGGAGTAAAAGGAGGAATCTGATTATTAATTTGAATATTTTTTAATAAATAGTGGATTAAACAAAGTTTTTCAAATTCCTAAGTACCTATATTGCTTAGAGTTCCACAGTGTTAATGCCTTAGCGTTCAATAAGTTAATGATGTAAAACTCCATATTAAATCTCGCACCTATCATACCTGTCCTGTATCTGGGGTTTTACAATAAAAAAATATAGCAACCAACTACAGGTACTACAGAACAGGGCAATAAAAAACATACTTAAACTCCCAGTTGACACCCCCACTAAAGATATCTACAAAAATACAAAAATCCTTCCAATAAAAATACTGCCGCTATACGAAATAACTTGTACAATCAAGCAATTGATTAAAAAATCATTACATTTTAATACAACCTTTAATCTCAACAATGGCATACATGACCATAACACTAGACAAGCAAACAACCTGTATATCCCCAAAGTATCCACTACTAAATACGGAATAAAATCACTTAAATTCATAGCTTTTTCTGCACTTAATATACTTCCGGAACACCTTAAAGATGAAACAAAAAATAACCCACTTAAATTATATTTCCTTAACCAGATTTTAGAAAATAATGATTATTAACTTAATATAGTGATTAAACTGTTTACTTTGGAATACTATTATGTTACCGCAATTTATTTAAAATTATATTAATTTTCTAACTCATATTCTATCTTTTCTTTGTATAAATTATTTCGTGATATTTTCAAAACTCTCCCTGATTTTCTGTTTCAAGCCGAGAATTTATATATTTCTTCATTTCACTCTCCATTTATTATCTGTGTAGTAAATATTATAGATGTATTATCATAGTAATTTATATTTAACTTTTAAAAAACTTAAATTTAATTGTAATTTTGACTTGCCGTAATTTGTATTTGCTCGATTATTTAGTTTAGTTAGTTTTAAGTAATTCTATGTATAATTTTTTACAATAAGTATATTTCCTGTTTATAATAATGTATTAAAAAGTCATGTCATAAATAGTGGGGTATCAGTAATGAGAGTCCTCTCACGATACTCCCAAAATAAAATCGTATAATAAAAAATAAAAATAAAAAAATTATACAAATAAAAACGTCTATTTTCTAAAAGTTATATTTTAGTTTATGAGAATGACATGTTTTGCCTTTTCCAAGGGATTATCAGACATTTGATAATGTATTCGAAAGGCGAAACAAGTCATTCACATAAACTATATTAAAACTTCTAGAAAACTGACGTTTTTATTCTTGTTCTTTTCTTTTTGTCCTGTCGCACCTCCGTGGTGCATAGAACCTAAAGGAACCTTCTCCACCCGACTCTATACGTTTTTATTCTTATTAATTGCAATTTCAATATCTTTACAATCACTATTCACTATTCGATGGATCGGCCATATTATGCGCCGTGGGGGTCACCTGCATGACACAATAGAGGGGATTATTAAGGGGACAACATTATAGAGGGGCCCCCCTACAGACACAGGTATGCGATGACACGAACTGCGTCTCATATATTTAGTTGAATATAGCTCCAGAAAACTTTGCTGCAAACCAATTCTTAGGGTTGCAACTGCGAAGAAGAGTGAAAGGAAGAAGAAGAAAAAATAATATATTATGCAATTAAAGTAGGTATTTTACCATGAAATGTTAGTATAGATATTATATTACTCATAGGACCCAAAACATTGATATAATGGTATATACCTTTCTGATTATGCAGGGTTGTTCGTGAGATCTTCAATCCTGCAAAAATTAATTCAATTAGCCATTTCCCGGCTGCAGACATTCCTCATTTCAACTCTGATTTTTCACTGTTCCACTCGGAATCCTGCTTGTAATCTGTTAATTAAAACCATTTGTCTTTCAACCAAAACACGTTTAGGGAACATAACACCTCCCCCTTCCCCCGCTCCGAGGGTCCCTTCCTCGCCGTTTTATTGTAACGAAGGAATTTTTCCACTTCGTTAAAAATTTCCCTCGTTAAAAAATGTCCACATGTCAAACTGGCCATTGGATACACGCGTATTGAATTCTTTTGTATACATGTTTGTACAAAATATTTTACTTATTAGTCTGATTTATATTCCCCTAATTCTAGAGTTTTAAAAAAGAAATTATTTATGGTTTAAGACCGTACAATTTTTAAGAAACGATTGATCAAATAAAATGTAAATGTATACAAATTTATAAATTATAAAAAAAAATTAAAATGAGAGTTTATGGATTCACAATTGTTATAAATTAAAATAACGTTGTTAATATTATAATAATTTACGAGCTAAGATATACTTAACGAAGTCATCCTTTTCTTCTTCTTCCTCAGCCTATTCCTGTCCACTCCTGGACAAAAGCCTCCTCCAACAACCTGAATGCAGTCTGCACAGGACAGAGTGACATGGAAGCGAATGGAGGAGGTCTTTGTCAACCTTTTTACTTTCACATAATATTTTTCTTTCGGCATGAGAAGATATAAAGTTTGTATTTTCTTCTGATTAAATGATAGCAGGTTTTAAACACTAAACAAAAATAAATAAAAAATGATTTTTTGAAAAATGGTTAAGTGTTATATTTAGTTGTTAGTGGAGTCATGGACCCTCAAATTCAGGCTATGAACAGGCTAAAGGCAGACGAGATGTGGATACATCTTTGAATGCTTCGCATTCCATGGACCCATATAGTAAGCAATATTGTTGTGCTAAAAAAGAGCAAGAATAGACAGACTTTATAAAAGTCCGGAAGGTGTCTTACCTGGATCATGTGCGTAGAGGAAAAAAGCTGTTGTACTTCATCATTAATGGCAAAATAGAGGGTCGTTGAGGGATAGTGAGAAGACAAATATCTTGGCTCCGGAAAATTCGTGACTAGAGTGGTATTGGAACAGTCGAGACATTATTTCGAACTGGAACTTCTCATTTATTTGTAATTTCTCGTGGCGTGGTAGAGCTAGTAATTACGTCACTAATCATGTGATTGGATTCAACTGTCATTGGAAAGGAGTAACAGACTAAGATGTCTCACTCGGATAAGCCACAAGATCCATGTTCCACGGAGTAGTAAACGTTATAAAAGTTTAAAAAAATGCAATAACCACAATGAACTAACTAACTAACTAACCATCACGCCGTCTCCCCGGAGGGGTAGGAATGTAAAGAATGGAACGCCACACTGTTCTGTCTTGACATACTTCTCTCGCTTCCTCTACATTCATACATCATGTCATGCACGCACGTCGATTTCTCCGACTCCTCACGTGTCCGACATTCAATATTTGATTGATTTGATCGTGCCACGTTTTCCTCGGCCTTCCTCTATTTCTAGCTCCGTTCACGCCGTTTACATATACCTTCTTTACCATTCTGTCTTCACTCATTCTTTCCATGTGTCCAAACCATCTTAATGACCCTTTCCTTATTTTGTTCATAACACTTTACATTCGCACCACATTCACTTCTTATACTTGCATTTGTCACTCTATCAAATACAGATTTGCCACACATTCGTCTGAGAGATCTCATTTCTACTGCATTTATTCTACTTTCATCCTTCTTTTGCCAGTTCCATGCTTCACTTCCATACATAAGCGATAGCTGGAGTGCGGTTCATCAGTACGTAAGAAAACAAAAGTATTAATTAATATTTCATCCCAAACATCTGGAGCGAGCGCGGATCTCAATCAGAGTTTTATTTACCCAGGCTAAATTATTGAAAACATCTCCGCTCACCAGCGGCAAAAGTGGGGGACCGGCGTAATGATATACAAAGAGCAAAAATGTATTATTTCTAGTCAGAGCCGTGAAATGTGTTTGACGAGACTCCCTCGAATGGGGGCGACGGCTAGACAATATTTTTCCTTATTAGAGACCCGTAGATGAACGTAACTATCATAACTGTTTCGATCAGAATATAAGATTAAAAAAATCTTTGGGCAATATCTCGATTTACTAATAACAAAATTTTAGAAAAATGTCCCATTAATCAAAAAATCGTGCTTGCATAAGTATTGCAAAATTAAATTAATGATATTTTATTTATAAACTGTTAAATTTGAAAAAAATGTTTAATGTATAATAAAAATAAAAATACAATTATGATACAATCGGGTGGTGGTCTAGGGGATAGAACGCTTGGCTCTTGATCCAGGGGACATGGGTTCAAGTCTGGACACGACCAGATTCCTTCTTCATAATAATGAGCTATTTTCTGCTCACATTGAAGATTGTAAAATAAATTCTAATATCATTGATTTAAATCCTTGGTATTAGTCTTTTTTAAATAAAAAATAAAAAAATACATAAAACAAAGTTTTTTCAATTTAACAGTTTACAATGTTAAATTATCATAGTGTTTCGGCCAAAACAATGGACTATATATTTTATTTATAATATGAACATGTTTCAACGGCGCGAGTGCCCAGTAGTGAATTGTGTTCTCTAGCAGTGATTTATGAGGGGAACAGCTACAAACTATCCCAACTCTCCGACTAATAGTGATCCTTCATTATATGTGCCATATTACGCATCCTCAGGTGGCTGTTATGGGAGTGATAAGGGGAAAAAAAAAATAATACCGTTCGCGAACCGCATAGGTTGGAGACGTAAACTCCGTTAACAAACCCCTATCTGTAGGCTTCTTCGACATCTTCGGAGTAGAGGCTACAGGTGGTGCTGTGTACCTGGGCAGGGGTCTACAGTAGAGATGGCGGCGGAAGAACTACGATAACGTGGTGAACGGCGGCTCTCGGCACTACCAGGTAGTGCACTGTCTTGGCGTCAGGTGGTAACCGGCCGTAAAATATATAAACCACACAAATCCTTTAACTACGAAAATGCAAAACAAAAGACAATACGAAACGACCAGGGCGTCCCCCTCAAGCGACGATCAAGCCTCAAACGAGTACAATGTGAAACAACAAAACTCAAACAACAAGAATACGAAACATACTAGGGCGACTGCGCCTGCCCCTCAAATCCCAAAAGAACGAATTTTAGATGGACAAAGAATTAGATTTGCTACATGGAATTTAGGTTCCTTAACTGGCCGCAGCAACGAACTTAGTGATATTCTACATAAAAGACAAATAAATATCTGTTGTATACAGGAGACGAAATGGAAAGGTGCTAAATCTAGAGAGATCGGATTCGGATACAAACTTATATATTACGGCTTGGAGAGCAAACGTAATGGGATTGCTATTATTCTGGATAACATATTCCGAGACAGAATTGTAAATGTGGATAGAAAGAGTGACCGCGTGATGTCAGTTAAGTTGGCTATGGATAATCAACCACCAATGAACGTGGTTTCTGCGTACGCACCGCAGACTGGATGCACAGAACAGGAAAAGCAAACATTTTGGGACGACTTCGATGACCTGCTCCAGTCTATTCCTCTCGAGGAAACTACGTACATTGAAGGTGACTTGAATGGACATGTGGGCATGACCACCACAACCTACAATGAAATTCACGGCGGTATGGGATATGGCTCACCAAATACCCAGGGAGAGGATATTCTAAACTTTGCCTTTTCCCATAATATGGCTATTGTGAATACATTCTTTAAAAAGAAAGACGAACACCTTATAACGTACAAGTCATCTAAAAATTCTTCACAAATTGATTTTATCCTGGCAAACAGAACATTACTAAAACATTTTAAAGACTGTAAGGTAATTCCAGGAGAAGCTTTGACCTCGCAACACCGACTTTTGGTATCAGTATTCCAACTGCCTAAAAAGTTGAAAATAAAAATAGATAGAACTCCGAGAGTTAAGTGGAAAGAGCTAAAGGGCCCGAAAGGAACTTGCTTGGCACAAGCTCTGATAAAATATCTTCAATCTGATTTGAACAGAACAATAAATGCCAATGATATGTGGTCAGACTTTGAAAAGATTTGCATACGGGAAGCCATTAGCAACCTAGGGATGGCTAAGGGAGGAGTCAACACTAATAAAGACACAAAGTGGTGGAACGATTCTGTGAAAGCGGAAATAAGCCTAAAGAAGAAAATGTTTAAACAATGGCAATTAACTAAACAAGAAACAGACCTCGTGAACTATAAAGTCCAAAAAACAAAAACGAAACGGGTGGTAGCTCAGGCTAAAGCTGAAGAAAATAAAAAGTTACTACGAAGACCTGGAAAATGCCAAGTACGAAAGCGAAATCCATAAAATTGCAAAAAATCGATACCAAGCTACAAAGGACATTGTAATGAATAAATACATAAAGGATGCAAATGGAAAAATTCTAACCTCAAACGGGGATATAAACGCTAGGTGGAATGAATACTACAAAGCGCTTCTGAACGAAGAATTCCCTAGAAACCCTAAACAAGAAGAACTACCAACAGTGGGTCCCATTCCGGAAGTGTCAAAAGAGGAGGTGAAATTAGCCATAGCAAAAATGAAAAACAACAAAGCGGCTGGCCCGGATGCAGTCCCAGTCGAGATCTGGAAAATAACTGGTGATGTTGGAATTGCTTGGCTTACTTTGTTATTTAACAATATTTTGAACTCTGGCCAGATCCCGGAGTCATGGCGACATAGCTATCTAACTCCTTTCTACAAAAACAAAGGCGACGCAAGCGAATGTGGAAATTATCGCGCAATAAAATTGACCTCACACACCTTGAAGGTATGGGAAAAGATTATAAATGAACGCCTCCAAAAGCTCTCCTCATTAACAGAAAATCAATTTGGTTTTACGGGAGGTAAATCTACCACAGATGCCATTCAAGCTATAAGGATAGTGATGGAGAAATATAGAACAAACCGCAAAAATCTTCACCTACTTTTCATCGATTTGGAGAAGGCCTTTGACCGTGTCCCACGCAAGCTGGTGTGGCAGGCTGCGAGATCCCAGGGCATCCCGGAATACTACATTCAACTGCTCCAAGACATGTATTGCCAAATTACAACAAGAGTAAAAAGTCCCGCAAGCATCAGCGAACCATTTGCAGTGGAGGTCGGAGTCCATCAGGGTTCAGCCCTGAGCCCTTTTCTTTTTAACATGGTTATGGACTACCTTACCAGGAATATACAGCAGTCTGTACCGTGGTGCATTCTCTACGCAGACGACATAGTTTTGATTGCGGACTCGGCAGAACAATTACAAGTTACATTGAATGAGTGGGCAGATGCCTTAGAGTGTAATGGACTACGCATTAGCAGGAGTAAAACCGAATATTTAGAATGTGAATATGAGGACATCGCTACAGATTTGACACATGAAAACACAATTCACATTGGCAATACTCCAGTTAACAAGGTTTCCCAATTCAAGTATCTCGGGTCGGTCCTTACTGCAGACGCCAACGTAGACACTGATGTCAAACACAGGACAAACACCGCCTGGCTCAAGTGGAGGTCTCTATCAGGTGTCCTGTGTGATCCAAAAATTCCACTCCGGACTAAGGGCAGAGTCTACAAAACTGCAGTGAGGCCCGCCATGCTATATGGAGCAGAGTGCTGGACCAACAAAAAAGTCCACGAAAGTCGAGTCCACGCTGCCGAGATGAAAATGTTGAGGTGGGCCGGAGGTGTCACAAGGCTGGACCACGTAAGGAACAAATACGTGAGGGGTAGCTTTAAGGTTGCCCCAATAACGGAAAAATTAAGAGAAGCGAGCACATTGTCCAAAAAGCCTTCAGCATTCCCACAAAACCAAGAAGAAGAGGTCGCCCAATGGCAACATGGTGGGCCAACATGGAAAAGGAGCTCCAACGCGAGAACCTGACAGTGGAAATGAGTGAAAATAGGAAAGTTTGGCGTTTTCGTACGAGGAGGGCCGACCCCAGATGATGGGAAATGGCAAAGAGAAAGAAGAAGATGAACAATATAGCACATTCCTCAAACTACAAACTTCTATATATAGTCAAAATTGTTTTCACGTTTTAAGCGATTTATTTTATTATTTCGAAAATTCGCTGAAAGATGGGAGAAAATATTAGCTAGCGATGGATAATACATTGGTTATGTTATGATATTCTCATACTTAGGAAATTGAAAATAACTTTGTTTAATCCACAAAATATTAAAAAAACATGACATGGTTCGGAGGAAACCCTCCACCTTCAGGTGTAAAAATATAATAAAAATAATATTATAATTTTTTTTTCATTATATTTTTACACCTGAAGATGTATCTTCCGAAACATGTCGTGTTTATCAATATATATTTTTTTTTAATTGTGGATATGACAAAGTTATTTTCAATTTCCTAAGTACATATATTACTATGGAATTCCAGCCTTAGCGTTCAATAATATAATATTCTTTAACAGTTTTTTTTAAATAAAACTTCAAATTTAAGGAATAAAACAGCGAGAACTTATTTGTACCCCTAATAGTTTTTTTTTTGTGGTGACATAGTTCCTTATAAAGTAAAACAAGGCAAACATAAACTGCACATTTAAGAAATCTCCTAGAAAAAATATTTTAATGCATGTCATTAAACGAAAATAAGAGCATTCGGATAAAGTTTAAATCTTTCACAATTATGAAACCCGCTTTTAATTAAAATATACAATTTGCAAATTTTTTTTCTATTGTCTTATTTTACCTGATTTGTTTATTTTTATGTCTTATATCTTATGCCAATATCATTTTTTACTTGATAGATACCTATACTGAAGGCAAATGTAGCAAATATTGCAGCAACATTTGATAATGTGCTTGTTAACTATACTCTAATAAAATATAAAAACTTTTAATAATTTAAATATTAAACTTTCAAGAATAATTTTGTTATTTACACAAAAACATGTCTGAATGCGCATTTAATTATTATATTCAGCATTTTAGACGATGTTGCAATCTTATTGTCTTGCTTAAAATTGTATGCATATATTCAGCGGCTCGTCTGTGTGCCGCTACCATTTTTCCTTATTGTTTACTCAATTAAAACCTCGGAATAAGACTCTATAATAGCGGCGATGCGCGGATATACACATTCTTCAAATTAACAGACAATAGCCGGGAACAATGCGGCGGGGAAATCGTTTTCTTTCGGCCTGCAGCCCCGAGATACTGTTGAATCATTTCTTTGAATTTCGAACACAATGTCCATTTTGTCACTCGGAAAATTAGCTCAATTCCGCATTTAAAATCTGTCAAGTCAGATTTGCCACTTCGCTATCCTTATTACCCCTTCATAATAAAACCAACTAACAAAACAAACTCATTAAAAAATTTACGTTACTTTAAATCTAGAAATATTTCAAAGATGTTATACCTGTCCTTCTTCGTATCAATGGCAAGCTAGTTTCGTATAGATAGCCCCAAATAAGTCCTCATCTCTTGTATATCTCTCACCATTTTGGTGAAAGGTTTGGTCAACTTGTATAGTTTCCAGGGGCAACATCATACACGTAGGCATCTTCCTGTAATGAATGAAGTAAACTGTTTATTTCATTGTCCAGATAATAAATATAATAAATTTTAAGGGATTATATTTATTTATAGTTTTAGAACAAAGTTCGATATACGTAATACACTGACACTACAGGTCTTACAATAGGTCGCTTGGACCCAATTACTGTATACAATTTCTTTTTAAGCTGATATGTTAATTCGCGTGACATGTGGATAGGTAGCTAATCTTTCGCCATTTTATTGTCACGAGAATTCTACACCAGATCAAAGACAGTGTCACAATCACACTGCCATTGCCGAGAATCAAACCCGGAACCTTCGGTATGGCAGCCAGAGCTCTTACCACTCTGCCACGAAGGTCGTCTTAATTAATCTAACCAATATTGATTTTTACATCGCAGTTGAAACAACAGTAAATACAATTTATAATAAACACACATGTTTTTACAAAGAATATTTTTTTTTTATTACTTTTCTATATTATTGTATGCTATATTATATTATATATAACTGCTTGAAAATTTACAAGACTATTTTAATAACGATTTAATTATTATATTATTGAGAAAAACAAACGTGGATGTCCACATTTAGGAACGACCTGAAGGCGCTGGGACTGGACAGCCAGATGACCCTGGATCGTGAGACTTGGCGAAGCCGTATTAGGAGAGCCGACCCCAAGTTACGAGAAATGGCTAGGCGTAAGAAGAAAATTATTTAAGAAAAACAATGAAAATCTTTTCGTTTACTTGAGTATTATTATTAGTACACAGATGAAAAGTGGAAAAGAAGACTGCTGACTTAGAGACCGTGGACGGCGAAGAGAAGTGCAGGGCGACCGCAACTACGGTGAATGGATAATCTAAACAGACACATCGGAATAACCTGGATGCAGTGTGCACAGGACAGAATGACATGGAAGCAAATGGAGGAGGCCTCTGTCCAGGAGTGGACGGGAATAGGCTGAGGAAGAAGAATAGTATTATTAAATAATATTATAAAAGCAAATCCTATAAAAATAATACACTTTGAAAATAGTTTTGTTGGTACATTAATTACAAAAAAAAACTAACTAACTATCACGCCGTTTCCCCGGAGGGGTAGGCAGAGAGGATGGACCGTCATACTTCTCTGTCCTGACATACCTCTATTGCTTCCTCTACATTTATACAGCGTAACATGCGCACACTCGTTGTTAAATTGTTACACATAATATGCGAAAAATAAACAGATTTACAAACAAGATTTAATGCATCTATTTCAGTACTCAGTTTTTCGACTTAACTCTAGGCACAAGTGGTTAATGAAATAATTTGTTACTTTATAAGGTTGACTGAATACGTGTATAAAATAAAAATATTTATTTGACAAATTTTTCTTTCTCGGAGCATGATACGAGTATAAAATCATAGTTAAACAGAGAATACTAACGCAATCTCTTGACCCAGATGTAGAGATAAAATGCAGAATTGAGGCAGCAAGTGCTTCGTTTAATAAAATGAAATCACTCTTCTGCAATGATAACGTAAACTTGAAACTCCGCCAGAGAATGATCAAATGCTATGTCTGTCTTATTGTACGGGTGTGAAACTTGGACCCTGAATGTTAACTCAATGAACAGACTGGAAGCATTTGAAATGTGGCTCCATCGCCGAATGCTCTGAGTTCCCTGGACAGACATGATTACCAATACCGAAGTCCTGAGGCGGGCAATAGTTGACAGGGAATTGTTATCAACTATCAAGGTTTGAAATCTGGGTCATATACTGCGTGAGGAAAAGTACCACCTTCTCCAACTGATATTGGAGGGAAAAATTGAGGGACACCGAGGGCCCGGAAGGAGACAATTGTCCTGGCTGCGAAACGTGAGGGAGTGGACCGGCATCCGAAGTGTGGAGGAGCTGTTCCGAGCGGCGCAGGACAGGGACAGGTTCGCCGAAGTGATCGCCAACGTTGGGGGGGACCCGACAGGGCACTTGAAGAAGAAGAAACAAAGAATAGTTCAACACAGGTTGCTCTAAAGCGTATTTAAACAATTTCAAATTTTCAAATCTACTTACTTCTAAAAACAGCAACACTTCATATCGATCAAGAAAGACAAATACTACGGTTATAAACTCGTTAAATTTTCACTCCAGAACTTGAGTGCGCAAACTATGAAATATATGGAAAGGCTGTACGCTGATCTGTAAATTCAAATAGACAATAAATGAAGATTCATTATTGCCGAGTGTCTAGACGTTTTAAGATGAAAAACGTGGGGAGATTTTATATGGAGCTTAAACAGAATCAGAATTCGAGTGCATTATTGGAAAATTATTATTTGAAGAGTGGGAAGAAATTTACTTGAAATTTTAACACTGTATGACGATTTCGTTCATGGAAAATTCGTGTAATTTTGTTATTCTGAATATGATAATAATTGAAAGGGTATTAATCAAAAATTCCGTTTCCACTGTTCGTCACAAAAGTTTGACAAGTTTGGACAGCTTACCCTTTATCCGCGGGACTAATTTGCATGAAGTAATTACACAAACCAAAATGAAAATTGACCAATTTATTTATTTACGCCAGGAATTTTAAAGGCTGCTTTAGTGTAACTTTCTTATAAAATTATAAAGTGTTAAATTAAAAAAACTTTGTTTTATGTATCACAATTGTGTTTTTATTTTTATTTTACGCGAAAGCTGTTTCGTCAACCTATCTTGACATCATCAGGTGGGACAATAATATATCAAATGTCAAATTTTCGTGGTTTTTCGAACCTTTACGTGTATTTTTATTTCTTTGATATAATTTTGGAGGTCCTGCTGGAGTTAAGTTAGGTACCTAATTATTTTAATTCAAAGAACGGTTAGTTACTATTTATAGGAGAAAATATTAAAGGTGAAAAATATAATAAAATAAAATAAAATAAATAAATTATAATAATCACAATAATAATAAAAACAGTAGTAAGAAGGAACAATCACACATAATATAGAGTTCAAAACGATGAAACCTAATAAACTAAAGACGATAATTAATATAAGGAAGCAGATTACATTAATAAGAAAGGGGAAAAAAGTTGAAGGTAGTATTATAATTGTTTTGCTAGATTTTATAAAGGAAAAGCTTTTAATGTAACTATATTCTAATGGGAAATAAGCTGGAATTCGGTTATTTATCACATTCAATTTACATTTCTTTGCTTTTAAAATTTATCTATTATTTGAAGACATAAATCTTTAAAACACTGTTTTATATTTGCGATAATAACTTCCCACTTTAGATGAATCAGAAAAATCTTTGTGAACTTGACAATATTCGATAGTATCTCCTTTTAAGTATCGGATGGGTGTATTTAACAGCGTCAGCATATACGTCAATATATACTATACATTTTCAACCAATCTATTTCTAGTGATACCAGGTATGAACACAATCAAACTGCTAAACATGATCTATTTAAAGATATCATTTTTTCGTATTTATGAAAAGAGTCGTTTTGCTCGTAGCAATGTGAAAGATGCACTGGAGCAGGAAGTGGTGGCCAGAGAGAGGACGGGATGGAGGCGTTTCTTGGAGGAGTCTAAGACCCATCAAGGATTGTAACGCCGAAGAAGAAGAACTTGCAAATATTACACTTTTAAAATATGCTTATTACGGAATATTTAAATTGTGCTTTGATATTTGATTACTCCAAGTGCCATCTCTATTCGGTAAATGTAAACTCTAAAAATAAAACTATTTTAAATGCTTTGAAGTCAACAGCCGCTACATTTAAAAAAAAACATTACTCTTCATCCGATAGTATTAAATAGTTCGTAAATCAATTGATTATACTTACGAAGAAAATAAAGCCTCAATCTTTAATGACTTTAGTAAAAAATACTTTATTAAATAAAATAATAATACTCTTTTAGTAATTTGTATTTACAACACTTTATTTGATAACACCAACCGGTTTCGCTCCCACCGAAGCTTCGTCAGGGTGAGAGAGTAAACTACATATGAGAAAAGTGGTGTAAATACGAATTAATAAAAATGTATTATTATTTTATTTAATTATGTCTCACCACAAATAAAGTGCTTCATACGAAAGTTTAAAAATTCATTAATTCATCTTCTTATTACAGTAAATTTCTACCATGAACTTTCAAATAACTAAATTATTTATTTCAAAAATGTTATCAATCTTTATTGATTATATCAAAAAGAATATCAAGTCGCATTTCGAGGTAATTCAGTATTAATGGCGGGCTAGATCTCTAACCGAGCCCGATCATCAATTCGCCGCGGTCGAATTCAATTCCGAAATGTCACCGATTCGATGAAAAGAATATTTTACGGCGACGGCAGAAAAGGGCCATTGTTTAAGGCACCCGAGCTGCGCTTTTTGTTTATGCTCCTATCCACAATCCGCGATAAAGGGGCTCCGAGGCACGAGCCCCTTGTTTCAAGCGCCCCCCGATTTGGATGTATTTTTCCAAGTTTCCACCCCCCTACGCTTCTCAGATCTCTCCCTATTGATTACCTTTCAATGCGCATAAAATATACCGACACCTATCGTTAACGAGAAAAGCTTTGCTTCCTCCCGTCGGCGGATTTGGAAATGTGATAAGAAGTTTTTTCAGTTCGGATTGGCGAACATTAAAACTGGAAATATCGTGTTCATTCTTTAACATCTTGATACAAAGTTTGCAAGTTCCATATTTTATCATTTAATTTATTTTAATGATAAATTAAATATATATTTTTTAAATAATTGACTATGTTTCTAAATTTTAACATAAGCATACAAAAATTATGAACCTCCTCTTTAATGAATTCAAACACCATATTTTCGCTTGTGTAGTTTTTGTATTAGTGGAAAAAACAGTTTTTAAAACAGTGTATTTTCACAAGACACTATTTCACTTTTTACAAACACGTTTCAGACTGTAGACGCCCTTCCTCGGTGTAGATATTTTAACAATAAAAAAATACAAAATCTTTACTTACATTCTAAACAAAATGGGGGAGAGTTAAGTTTAGAGGTGGGGATAATTGTTATTAAATTAGTATTCTAAGTAAAAGGAAACAAATCGGTGTTTAGACTTGAAATAAATTTTGTGTGCTTGTTTATTTTTTAAATATTTTTTAATTTTTAATGGCTTTTTAAATTTCTATACTTTCAGTATTATTTAATAGTCAATTTTTATTATTAACGCGTAAATTTTCATCGTCATTATTGCATAATCATTATTAATCGAATGATCTATTTCAATGAGGTGGTCTGTGATTTCCGAAAAGTTATTATTAGAGAGACATCTTTTGAGCAATCATTGTATTATGAGGTTTATAAACTCCCAATTGAAATTATTCATAAAATGATTTCAAAAATGTTCACGTGTACTAAAATTCATTATAAGACAGTAATTTTTAAAAATAATAAAGACTTAAAGTAATTATACAATCACCTATGTAAGAAGAAATGAAAAAGTGAAAAGAAAACTGGTCATATCCAGGATTGAACCCTAATCTCCTGGATCAGGAACCAAGCATTCATTTCCTTAGACCACAAGCGGGATTATTTCCTATTATAACGTGATATTATTTTTTTACTTATTACTTATTTTTATATTATGTATCATGAGAGCCATCTGAGATGGCACGGCCACGTCATGAGGCACCCAGCCGATCATGTTATACCGTGTTGGAAACGGACCAGCGATCCAGGGGACGTAATAATCCCAAAGTTGACGTGGATTGGACTTATCAACGGGAGTCTCAAAAGAGACTGAGTCTCACCAGACGGTCCGGGAGACGCCATACGAGAAGAGCCGATCCCGAATAAATGGGACATAGGCCAGGAAGAAGAAGAATAATACTTATATTTATGTTGTTACATTCGGAAGGAAAAGTTTGCTTTCAGGGGCGTTTATACAAACATAAAGTTATGAATAATACGATGAGACTTGGTCCCGTGTCCCAGCCCCGAATACAAACTATCGCATTACTATTCCATCGTAAGAAAATGACGTCCATAAAAAGAACTTGTATTGAAAAAGTGTCGTTATGCAAAAAACCTGTCCATATAAAACATCCTTATTATAGATACGTATCTATAATATTTCAAGCAATCGTCGATATTCTTATCATTAGATGAACAAAACTGAAAGTATAAATCTTAAAAATAAATTATAATGCTATTTTAATTTTACATTAATAATTTTTTAAGAAGTAAAACAAAGTGATCGTATTTTATTGATTTTTTGGATACTTTTTTGTACATGTTGAAATACAGAATCTTATTTAATATGCCATCAATTTTCTAAAACTATATTTCACAAATTGTTCAAGACACCATTAATAACATTTTGTTTTTTTAATGTATGCCTTTAGACAAATACTGGATTTTACGCATTACGGGTGTATTAATCATTAAGAATTAATTGTATCTCAATAATGGGAAATGTTGTATTACATAAAGCGATCGCTTAACCCAACCAATGGCAGGTCATAAGTCCTGTAAACGCCTCGACCACCATATTATGTTTCCAAATAATTTACATCTTCGTCTCTATTGAGATCCAATTAACCTTAAATAAGTTTTTTTGTTTAAGCCTTTAAAAAATATTTTTCATGTTTTTATTTTATTTTTAAAATGTGTACTAATTCTTTAAAATTTAATAAAATATATATATTTCTTCTACTAAGTTATATTGTAAGTGAAATGTAAGTAAAAAAATTTTTTATAAGAAAATTTTTATTAAATATTTTTCGGGAGCTAAAATGTATTAAAAACTTAAACAAAGTGTAGTAACATGTTTATCAATTATCGTGATTTAGATAAGCGAGTCGTTTTAGCTGTGTTTTATGGTTCGGAAACGAATTATATCTCCTTCGCAGACTTTATGAACGTGAATAAGTTACAAGTAGGCGTTTTAAGAAGCTTTTAAAGATAATGGAAGCAATAAATATTTTCTGCGACAGTTACCTTTTAACCCTTCAACTTTTAAGTTAAGTCAATTGGTTTGTATTGTGGGGCCGTGGTGACTCCTTTATACATAATACGTTTGCTTTAGATGTATACTCTTCACAATTCTGATACCCTTTTAAAAATTAGTAAAAAATTATATTTAAAAGGTTATTTAAAAATAATACTCATAGTTCAAATTTAATTTGCTTAAAATACAATATGGGTACCTACGGTAAAAAATAGACTTTTAAAAAGTTTGTTTTCATTTAAACATTTTACATTAAATGTTTCTCCAAACTATGTTTTTTTTATACCATAGCAAAGTAAATCATATAATAAATTCAATTATTTTTTTAGAAAACATAAATTCCAATTTGTTCCAATGACAATTTGAATAATTTCTTCAATATTCTTTTAAAGTTCTTGCTGGTGTTAGTTGGTTTTAAGTGCCTAATTACTGCCAAATAAAAAAAGTGGATACGAGGAACATTGATTAAATCATATAACAGCTAATTTAAAAAACGGTGGATACGTGTAACATAAATTAAAGAAACACAAAAGTCCGGATCGTCCATGTCAACATGTGCAACATCGGAAAAACATTATGTGCTAAATTTAAAAAAAACGGTGGATTCGTGGAACATAAATTAAATAGACAAATGTGCCCCATCTAAAAATAACATTTTGTATTAAATTATTTTTATTTTGTTATTTTATTTTATATCATTGTATTTTATATTATTTGTTTTAGATTTATTTTGTGGATGTTGGAAGATCGAAGTGTGCGCGGGAGATGCCTATTGGTGGCGATGAGGTTCGCAACCTATCACACCGCGTCTCCCGCGGGGCGAAAAGAGAAGGATGGAGTGCCGCATCGGTTAAAGTGTGACAGTCCATTCTTTCTGCCTACCCTTTCGGGGAGACGGCGTGATGGTTAGTTAGTTAGTTAGTTAAATAATCTATTATAAATGTCAATAGCCTATCGCCTTCGTCTCAACGACTTGGTCGACCCCTTTTTTTTTACTAAGTTATGTAATCATGATGTTTATTAATGATATGAATATAATATATTTCTTAATTTTATACCGCTTCTCATTTTTCTAAAAATATCACACTTTGAAATTATTAATAAGTACTCTTGAAGTCATCTCCAGATTTCATTTGTACGACTTTATTATGCGATATTTAAGATTCTTATAAAATTAACTATTGCTTTTGAGTTATTGAAGCACACAAATTATTTTAAATAAAAAAATATGTTCTATATTCACCAAAACATTGTGTTGCAGATGTTTATTATTTCTTTTTTTATATATTATACTTTGTATACAACACTCACTTTATTTTAAAAATTAAAATTAAATACCAAACATGTTTCGGAAACACAAGACCTTCATCAGTGATATTATATAAATATAAATATTAAAAATAAAATATATAAAAAAAAAATTATAATATTTTTATATATATAATATCACTGATGAAGGGCTTGTGCGTCCGAAACATGTTTGGTATTTTTTTTAAATAAATGTAGTGTTATACGAAGTATAAAAAAAGCAACATTAAAAAATAATTGACATACCAGAAACTTAAGGTCGTATTCAAGGTAATTAAACTGCCAGTGAGCAGTCTGCGAAACCACATATCATGAAAATAACTGAAATTTAATTCATACGTCTTATTTTACGATAATAATTTGTTAAACGTTAATTTCGTACGTGCAATTCGTGGGTTATCTTATTTTTACTAGTAATAGTACTTAATAATTATGAAATCAAACGAGTACAGATTTCTTTACTCATTTCACACATATACCTAATGGGTAATCTCAATTATGTTATCCATAGGATCAGTTTAATGTGAAATCAACCGAGTACTGATTTCTATACTATTTTCGTACGTGTGATTTATGGGTAATCTCAATACTGCTACCTATAATACACGTTAATTATAATATCAACCGATGATTTCTTTGCTAATTTCGTACAAGTATTATAATTCATGTGTAATCTCAATATTGTTACCGTGTATTATGATATCAAACGAGTATCGATTTCTTTACTAATTTCGTACATATAATTCATGGGTAGGTAATCTCAATTTTGCTACCTATAGTACCTGTTAATTATGATATCAACCGAGTACCGATTTCTGAATTAATTTCAATTAATAGAGGGAGGAGTTTGGGTCCTTGTACCTAATCTACAGCCATTATAAACAACGCCACCTTAATGGGTCGTTTAATCCCAGCATATTCCGAGCAACACTGCCCGTGCGAGCCGGGGACATCTATCAAATAGGGGAGGATTGTGCCAGACGTATTCATATGTACCAGGGAGGACAACGGACTTGTCTTGAGAGATAACGAAATAAATTAATACGTTATGTAAAACAGCAACTAATTGAATATGCGTATTTGTAAAACATAACGTTAAAAATTTATTATTTTTGAAGTAATGTTTTTTTTCTTTAAAGATGGAATCTGAGAGAAAAAATAACCTTGATCATCCATGTTCAGTTTCCAGTTTACGTCTTCGTCTCTATTGAGATACAATTAAAATTTGAATTAACCACCCTTTTGTGTAAATCCAGGATTTGTATACAGGTATAAGTATACATTCACAAATATTTGGTCTTCAAATATTCTGGTCAAAATTCTTTGGCATATAGAATGGAATAATACTCCTAGCGGCTTCTAACAATATGTTCGGCGACAGCCTTCGCATTGTGTTAATAAGGTAGTTTGCTAAATGCCGAAAATCATTCTCCATAGATGGCGTTAGTGGTCGGTTGTATAGGTTAATCTTGAAAAATTCACAAGTGCAACTAAATCTACATAGATGGCTGATTGAAACTGACACGTGAAGATAGATATAAATTTTGAAGTATATATACATCTTCCAAAAATTTGTCATACATGATCATAATAACAAAGGTGGAATGGGGAATGTTGTAATTACATAAAGCGTGCGCTTAACCCAACCAATGACAGGTCATAAGTCCTGTAAACACCTTTATCATCCATGTTCAGTTTCCAGTTTACGTCTTCGTCTCTATTGAGATACAATTAAAATTTGAATTAACCACCCTTTGGTGTAAATCCAGGATTTGTATACAGGTATAAGTATACATTCACAAATATTTGGTCTGAAAAAATAACCAATTAATATGGTATGAATTCGTTCATGAGATATTATAAACAAATGATTTTAAGGACTTTTTATGAAACGAATTTGTATATATATTTATACGTAAAGAGGAAAATCTAAAGTAATGTTAATTTTCGAAACTTAGGCGTTAACACCGTGTAATTGCTTAAAAACGATTTTTTATGTAACTTTTTTTTTCCGCTTTTGATTTTATTTTATTCAACGTGTTTCGAAGATTTTACACCAGTTTATGTCGTTTTTCCGATGATGAAATTTCAACGCAAAAATTAAACAAAAAAATTGGGGATTTTTATAAAAAAGTAATGTTACAAAAGAAAAGTAATAAAATATAATAAAGCATATTTAAAGATATTAATATCATACATATTTTCAAAAAATAGAAAGTCGAAAAGCAAATTTTTAATTAATCTCTGGCAAATGGCATGTTGTAGGTTGGCATTATTTATTGTAGTGCTAGAATAGCAAGTAGGTATATGCACCGCCCCACAACATTAATAATTTCCATATTCGAAGCTCAGACTACTCTCCCTATTGGTATCACTGAGGCATTGAAAACTGCCGATTTTTAAATGTATATCAAACGCCAAACGCCTAAGGAAGCTCATCTCTTCCTCATTTATTCTGTTCTCATTTTTCTTCTACCAGTTCCGTGCTTTACTTCCGTAAATGTATACCGTCAGGGTTGGTACTATAACTCCATTGTACGAGAAACAATAAACATTTTTATCAAATTTGGGAAAGAATTATATTGTGTTATATTTTGAATAAAATATTGGTATTATATTAATCTTAGACAATCGTTTAAGCAATAAAATAATGTAATATTACCATAATTAAACATCTGTACTTTAAAAGAAATGTAAATTAAGAAACATAATATTTCGTTTTAATAAATATGAAATGTCCCTTATCCAATTAAACGCAAAAAATATATTCAAATGTGCTCTATACATTTGTTATTTTTGTAAATATAATATAAATTACTTGTGCACCTCCTTTTGAATAAGGTTCGTTTTTGTGTAGAACTTTATTGGTTTTGATTAAACACGATTCGGAGTTAGCGGCTATCTGCCCGGGACACGTTCTGACGACAGTAATATCATTGGTGTTCCTCTAAAGGACATCTGTACCTGTGCGCCGATCAAACTAAACCTGCCGAAAATGATTTAATTTAGAGGTTAATAAAAAAATATAACGTAACATCAAACAATATATTTTGCTTTTTCATTATTTGATATTATTGAACAATGATTAAACATTAAATCAATCAACTATAAAACAAAAAACACTTAGTATTTAACCACGGTAAGGTTATTATAATTAATGCCAACTAGTTTCACTTGGACCCAAGCCTCATCAGGGCGATATAATAACGAATTTTATATGCCCCTGATTTAGCTTGGGTCTAAGCAAAACTAGTTTTCATCAATTATAATAAACATACCGTGGTTAATTGCTAAGTGTTTTATTTTATTTTATACTTTTTAAAATTATTTTAAAAATATTTAACGTCGGAAAAATCGACCAGCTTTCACGTTACGATGTATGAATGTGGAGGAATCTAGAGAGGTATGTCAGGGCAGAACGGTATGGCGGTCCATCTTCTCTGCCTGCCCCTCCGGGGAAATGGCGTGATGGTTTGTTATTTATTTATTTTTAATTAAAAATTAAAACACGTTATTCGGATTATTAGTTATACTTTACCGGGGCCCGGTAGGAAATGTCCTGACTCTCGAAAAGTGAGGGAGTGGACCGGCATCCGAACTGTGGAGGAGTTGTTCTGAGCGGCCAAGACAGGGACAGGTTCTTCGAGGTTATCGCCAACGTTGGGGAGACCCGACAGGGCACTTGAAGAAAAAAAAGAGTTATACTTTGGACATCAGATAAGTTTTTTTTTTAAATTTCATATATGGACTTGTTTTTACAGAAGTTTCTTCAATTTATATACAGTTTTAATATTTTTAATAAATATTTCGTTGGTTGTACAAGACAACGTACACTCAAATTGTTGGTGTATTAAATATAACCTACTCTAAAAAAAAAGCTATAAAATAGACGACTAAAAATTCTGAATTTTCAGTACCATAACATTTTATTGTAATATTATATGTAAAATAGTTTAACAATGGCTATATCAATAACAATTCCATCAATCACTGCTTCGGTCAATCGCTGCAATTGCTTGCTTTGGAAACTTCGTTTTTATGAAAGTTACTAAATAAACAACCATCTAAGAAAGTAACGAATTTTTGGAATGCGTAGGCCTGGCGCTAAGAAGAAATATCAAATACCATTTATTCTAATAGCCCCTATCACTCGCCGCACTGTTCCCCCTGACGTCAATTGGAAAACACAATGTGGGAATGGTCCAAGATATCCCTTAGGGGACATCAGTAGGGGCTACCGCCCACTCCCAAGTTTCATACCTCCTCTCCCCTTGCGTCCCTGGAACCCTGGATGTACTTATAGGGGTGCCAGAAGTACTTTTGAATTATGTACTTGATGAAATGTTGCAATGAACTTCCTGTAATTTCTATACATTTTTTTATAAACTTGACGCGTTTAAAACTGTAAAATTAATAAGATTTGTTTTTCAATTATACACTGTTTTAACAATTTAGATTTTTATTTGGGCGTTTCTTGAAGATATTTTAGATTTTGTGCCAATCAATTTATATTAATAGTTGAAATTCTGCACAAACTACAATTTTTTATATAAATTATAACACTACTTTTTCCACTTTGGTGTTTATTGTTCTTGACAAGTTTCAAAGGATATACACATCATCATGAGTTCAATACAATCTTTTGATAAATATTTTTTTACTAAACTAACTTTATATCGTTTATGTCGATCTTGCGATGGTGAAGGTCCGAAACCTTCGAAAAATATCAAGAAAAATCAACTCAAAAGTGGAATAAACAGTGTTTTCATTTATAAACAAACTTTATTACCGAATAGTCCATTGTTTTGGCTGAAACACTATGATACTTCAACATTATTACTGTTAAAATTTAAAACACTGTTGTAATATTACAATTTCTTTATATTCACCGAGAGTGTCGCAACAGCTGTTTCGCCAACCGATGTTGGCATCATCAGGTGTTTATTGTAACAAACTGAGTTTATTGTTACACCTGATGATGTCAACATCGGTTGTCGAAACAGCTGTCGCGACACTCTCGGTGAATATAAAGAAATTGTAATATTACAACAGTGTTTTAAATTTTAACAGTAATGTTATTTACGGAATTTCTCAGTGTTAACACCTAAATTTTAACTACAATAAAGTTTTCATTTCAAGAAAAATAGCAAAAATAATAATTATTATTATAATAATTTTAAAATATTAGTCACAAATCTTGATCCAATTTTCATTCAGAAAATGTTAAGGAATCGAGAGAAGCATGTCAGGAAAGAACAATCAGGAAGGTCCATTATTTCTGCCATGATGGTTAGTTAGTTAGATAGTACGTATATTAACCGTATATCACCTATAATAATAATTTGATCTGTTTTATTGTGTATACAAAACATTAAAAATGGTGTAATCGTTTCATTACAGACCGTTAAGGCAATCAAAAACAAATTTTAATTGCTTTTCTGATTTCGTAACCCTACTCAAACGGGCGAGGGACAGGGCGGCAGCGAGGCGAGGAGGTAAAGGATTCGGAACGGGGAGTATCGCCCCAGTCAGTAGGCAGAACAATAATCTTCGATAAAACCCGCACATTTGCATAAACACTAGCTCGTTTCGTTCCCGGGGAAGGAGAACCCGCATCCTTAGCCGTAGATTTACTGTTTGCTATATTAAATAGCACTTTAAACTATTCCGATTCCAATGTACTCCCATTGGTACAAGAAGCAAGATTTGATAATGCAATTAAATTATTTTTATTTTTAAAACACTAACTAACTAACTAACTAACCATCACGCCGTCTCCCCGAAGGGGCAGGCAGAAAGCATGGACTGCTACACTTTTCTTTCCTGACATATTTCCGTCGCTTCTTCAGCATTCATACATCGTGTCATGCACGCGCGTCGATTTCTCTGACTCCGCACATGACCGACTGCTATTTGGAAAAATCAAAATATGCTAAATGAGAGAAAAATTCGAATCTACAAGACATGCGTACGTCCTATAATGACATATGGAATAGAAACGAGAGCTGACATCATCAGAACAAAATGTCTCCTAAGAACCACAGAAATGAAGACTCTCCGATCCGTTGCGGGAACGACACTCCGAGACATAATAAGAAATTCTGAAATAAGAAAGATCTGCAATGTATTATAGAAGATGTAGTGCGATGGGGAAGTCTTAGAAGACGCTACTGGAGAGAGCATGTTCTGAAAGAGTGATCAATATACTCGTAGCCGCAAACAAAGTACCAACAGGAAGACCGGCAGGAAGACCACCTAAAAGATGGCGAGACAGTTAAACATATGTATCCCAGGAACAGGCTCCGAGAAATAACAGGACACAGTCCTAAATGAAGCAGAAGAAGAAGAATAAATAAAGTATGGTTATAGTATTAAAATCAGCGAATAGTAATAAATATTTAGAAATTTAAAAAAGGTATTATCAAAAAAAAATAATAATAATATTGTTAGGAATTTACATCATCATCCCTGTTTTCGAAAAACGTAACCTTCATATTCCACTTATGTTTGAATATAAATATAAAGTGTGTTTTTCAAGACGTAATTTATTTTTTATTCCTGAAACCCATTTATCACAAGTAAAAAATGGGCGCTCCGTCAACGAGGAAACTTAATGTAGCATTGATGGGCTAAAAAAATGAATGTATGCAGATTGGGTGAGAATGTCTGATGAATTCGAAAGCCCATAGTTTCCATTAAATTCTCTGAGAGAGTACCAACGCTGTTTGCAGAGCCGGTTCCACTTCCATTTTCCGTTCTGTTCTCTCGGAACTCGCTCATCCTAAGTCAACACAGCCCGTAAAACAATAAGAATCCAAAAATAATGTTAAGCAAAGTATAGTTATAGCGGGAACGCTGAATAAATTGAATTCAATTTACAGTCTGAAAGAAAACGTATCGTGAGGTAAAATAAACATTGTTTAAAATTTTCAACGCAAGAAAAAAATTTGTGTTGGATAAAAAAGTTTAATTAACTTTTTCTTTTTTATATACTTTGTATATACAACACTCATATTAAAAAAATAAAATTACATTGACATGTTTCGGACAACCAGTCCTTCTTCAGTGATACATATTACGAGTATATAGATACATTTTAAAAATATTATAAAATTGTTTACATGATATGACAGATATTATAATATAAAGATTTATTTTGGAACGTTTATGCTTTTGTTATCACAAATCTTATGATTTAATTTGTAATTTAAACATAATTTCACGTCAAGTCCAATCTTTGATTTATTTCCTTTGTTGTTAGTAATAACCTGAACCCCAATAAGAACTTTAAATTATTTATTTGAATTTTAAATTGAATCATAATATTTGTTATTACAAAAGCATAAACGTATATAGAAGAAAGTTTAATTAATTTCGATAAAATTTCTGAAAATATTAAATGCTATAAATGATTCAACTCGTTTACTTTTTTTTTTTCATTAATAATAAAATATGTATTCGAGTACTATAATAATTATTTCGTGAACAATGATGTTTAGCTCCATATTAAGTATTTATTATTAATGAAATCCTTAATTAATGTTCAAATAAGAAACAATGTTTTTACGTAACACACTTTATTTATATGAGTTTTTTGCCACAGCTAATTCACCATTCATAGTAATTGTTTTTACACCGCTTTATTTTTTAAAACCTAACAGTTTTGCTCCCGCCGGAACTTCATCAGGGTTACAAAAGACACTAAATTTTAAAATATTTTGTTCTTATATCAACATTTTTTACCAATTCAATTAAAATTTATAAATATTTACTTGAGCTTCTTTATCTTTTTATCAATGAAATTGATTTTCGAAAGAATTTATTTGGAAGCGTTATTCCCATTTTTATCGCTGTGAGAATGAGTAATGTATCTGCAGACTTACAGCAAACAAAACAAGTTTTCAAATTGAGCGCCACGACAGGGAAGTGTAACGATCATGTTTGTCTTTTCTGTTTGCTCCTTTTTGCAGCGTTTGTGTTGCCAACAAAAAAGTCGCATAAAACTCCGGTATAAAATATAAATGTGCACACGTTAGCTCACCCGTACTTTCCCACTTGCAAAAAGTTCCTTTCAAGTTCTGTATTTAACAGTACAAATATACAGGGTTAAATTTTGTTACGTTTTCGTTGCGTTCTCTAGATAAACAATGTTTAAACATTTAAATCTAATTAATACGAATAAAAACGTCAGTTTTCTAGAAGTTTTATTATATTTTATGAGAATGACATATTTCGCCTTCTAAGGCATTATTATCAAATTTTGATTAATGCCTTAGAAGGGCGAAACGTGTCATTCCCATAAAATATAATAAAACTTGTAGAAAACAGACGTTTTCATTCGTATTAATTATTTAATGTGGAGTTTAACATCATTATTCAAGAAACAATAAATTAATTAAAATCTAATCTCTTATTCTTGTTTTAATTTTTTACATTTATACAACAATAGATTTGATATGATAATTTTTTTTTTTAAATCCCATACTTTTGGAAAATGTTTATTTATATATTTATTCGTTTTGTTGTTATATGTATAATTTCACTTTCAAATTCAAATTTATGAGAGATTTGTGAATTTTAACGACTTGAGTATGTAGAAATTAAAATACTTTTTTTTTTATATGTAGTGAACGTTTGAACGTCCGAACGAATAAATATTGTTTTATGTAAGTCACTAAAGTTAAATATTTAATGCAAACACACCTGATATTTATGTTAAGAAATTTCTAAACAAAACCAGGTATTATTGTATAACCCAATGCAACTTTATGTCCCTGTTTTTGACGCGCAAATGCAAAACAGAAAACGCGAGATAACGCTTGTTGGGGTAAGTTGGGAACAAACTTTTATATGGGACTACCAAATCTATTTAGGTTCCACTACCTGTCTCTTCCTTTGACAACACTCTCCCAGTATTGATGTATGCGTTTCCCGCTTTCGCTTCAGTCCTGAGATAATTTGGCTTTGTTTATGGACTTGTTTACGGTAATCAGCGCGACAGTTTTGCGAGATAGTCGCCAAAGTTGCGTTTGACTTTTTGATGCACAAGGGGAGATGATTCAAACGGAATATATTTTACATTAGATAAGAAAAAGTTTAGTTATAAAAAAAGATGTCCCGTTGTCTTTGAAAAACAAAAAATACATTCTGCTTCATACTTTCAATGTTGCCATAGACACACAGGTAAACAAATATTTATACAAAATATCTATGGAATACATAATAATGTTTTGAAAATACGGTCCACGTCTATTCCGATAATTCTTCCTTAATTCATCTACAGAATGTTTTTTTTAGAGGTTTGGTTTTTAAACTGGCAACATTGTTTCTACAGACTGTCAAACTTATTTTGAAAATCATGGTTCGGTTCGCCAAACTTATCGTGCATTACGTCCATTTTACGGTCGATATAATCGTCCATCCGAGCAAGTTATTCCGAAGACTATGAATCGTTTTCGCACCACGTACACTCTAGTGGATAATACGACAGTCAAAGACGACAATTGTCGAAAATTGGATTTCACGATTCCGCTTCATTCGAGCTAGCCGTGGCCCTCATATGCCCGAAATCATATTTAAACATTAATGGCATAAAATTATATATTAAATAAAGACATTAACATTATTTTAATGTGGTTTTTTTCTTCTGTTGAAATATGTATTGTATTCCTCTAAAAAAAAACAACCTATATTAGGTCGACCTTCGTGGCCGAGTGGTAAGAGGTAGACGGCAGTGTGATTGTCACACTCTATTTGGTCAGATATAGAATTCACGTGACAATCATATTGTGATTAAGTACCTATCACATGTCACGAGAATCAGTATGATAGCTATTATACTCGTACATCGATTTGGTTCGCACTGTAATGATGTACAGAGCGATTCAACAAAACGGTAAAAATAATAATATGAACTTAACTATTGACTGACTTTAGCCAAATTTATAATTCGTGCACATCAGCAATTGTGTGTTAATGTTAGATATTTGAGGAAGATACTGATAAAATCAATTATTTTATAACTGTTAATGAAAAAGTTTGTCTACCTCGGGAGCAAAATAACATGGGACGGTCGGTCTAAGAGCGAGGTCGACAGCCGTATACATCAGGCTAGGCTTGCATTTAATAAAAGGTCGAAAATAATAGAGTCAAATAATATAGACCTGAAACTGAGAATACTCCTCATCAAGACCTATGTATGGAGAGTCTTGATGTACGGCTGCGAGACATGGTGCCTATCCAAAAGGGATAAGTGGAGACTAGAGGCTTTTGAGATGTGGTCCTATAGAAGACTCTTTGGAATTTCCTGGAGAGACCACATTACGAATGAGGAAGTTCTTCAAGGAATCGAAGGAGGAAGGCACCTCCTCAGGACCTTGTCCGAAAGGCGTGCAAGATGGATCGGCCATGTAATACGTCAAGAAGGTCTCTTGCATGCCATAATGGAGGGTATGATCGAGGGGACAAACTCTAGGGGACGCCCACGCCGAGAGTACCTGGAGGACCTGTTGGTGGACGTGCGCTGCTCATCATATGCAGATTTCAAAAGAGCCGCACAAGACAGGGAAGAATGGAAGAGAATAATAGAGGAAATTGCTGCAAACCAATCCCAGGATTGAAACCAGAGAAGAAGAATGAAAAAACTTTGTTTTTGTATCACAATTGTATTTTATTTTATGACAACTGTTTCATCCACCAATGTTAAAATCATCAGGTATTACAAAAATATCAATAATATTATTATTATTGTAACAACTGATGATGTCAACATTGGTTGATGAAACTGCTGTCGTAAAATAAAATACAATTGTGATGCAAAAACAAAGTTTTTTCAGTAGCAGTTATAAAATGTTAAAGTATCATAGTGTTTCAGCCAAAACAATGGACTAAAATCAATTATTGTTATAACGATTTGGTTTATATAAAATATCATTGTAAAGGTGACATTTGATTCAAAGTTCGTCAACGAAGAGTGTGCCACATAGCGGTGACAGATAGATTTAAAGTGCTATTCGGACGTTGAATTTAATCGCCTCGGATTTGGACATTAGTTTCAGTGTGGCAATGTCCAGTAACAATAAAAAACCGAGAAGAATGCCAGGAAAGATTAGTGTGGTGGTTCTTCAATTATTTATGCATATCCCTTCGGAGAGACGGCGTGATGATTAGTTAGTTAGTAAAATGTTTATTTTCAAATTATAAATTACAAAATTTATTTTAAATAATCCATTGTTTTGGCTGAAACACTATGATACCTTAACATTATAAACTGTTCAATTAATAACATTGTATTATATATCACAATTGTATTTTATTTTACGTGACAGCTGTTTCGTCAACCCATGTTCACATCATCAGGTGTTACAATGTAACACCTGATGATGTCAACATGGGTTGACGAAACAGCTGTCGCGTAAAATAAAATACAATTGTGATACATAAAACAAAGTTATTAATTTAACAGTTTATAAATTTACTTTAGTATTAATTTTTTATGTTTTGATACTTATTTTAAAATGTTGATTACTTATGGGCTATGATTTTTGTGATTTTTAAAGAAAATCATGTCATCAACTGTTAAATTAAAAAAACTTTGTTTTATGATTCATATTTGTATTTTTATTTTTCGCAACAGCTGTTTTCGTCAACCTATGTTGACACATCAGGTTTTGCAATAAACCATTTTTTTATTTAAAGTTTATAATGTTGAAGAATCACAGTGTTTCGGCCAAAACTAAAATCATGTCAATTATAAATGACGTAGTGTAGACGAATACAACATACATTTATACAAAAAAAGTGTGATTTGGACACAGAAAAAAATATTGAAAGAATAACGAAGAAAGTAAACGTTCATAATAGAATGGAGCACGAATCCGAATAAGGCAAATGAAATGCAATTAAATTTTTATTTCGAAAAGTCAGTCAAAACAGTCAAACTAAGTCCATTATGCAAATAAAAAACAGTCGCAACAATATTGCGGCAACGATTTTTTTTTAATAAAATATATTTCTTAAAGGTATGATAAGAGGGAAGTTAATTATTTCGTGGTGCCCCAGGATTCAACTGTTTTGCAACCGTTGCAATAAACTTGGGAACAAAAGTTTTGTAACCATTTTAATAATCGCGGAGAAAGGGATCCAAGACGCAAACAACGTTATAACTCAACCCTTGCGAATGCAATTAAGTAAATTAATAAATTAGATCGTACTACAGAGAGCTCCTCTAATCAAAATTAATGTTTTAAGAACAAATAAATAATGCGGTTATAACTCCCAACACTCACGTTTTGAAGTATAATTGCGAATGCAGTTCCAAAGTTTTATAAATTTGGCACTTTTCGCGAAATACGTAAATCATTTCATCAAATACTTTACTTCTTTTCAATAAAAAAATGTTTCGTTATTTTAAATTTCATTTCATCATAGTCATTTTGGCCGAATCTCTATGATACTTCAACATTATAAACTGTTATATTCACCTGTGTTGACATCATCAGGTGTTACAATAAAAAATAAAATTGTGATACATAAAAACAAAGTTTTATAATTCAACAGTTTATAAAAACTTATAATAAAAGTAAAGATAGCGTGTAGCGTTAAAAGCGTACTGCTGTACGGATGTGAGACTTGGAAATCTACCGCGGACGTTATTGGTAAACTCCAGGTGTTTATAAATAGGTGCCTTCGCTCAATATTCAAAATCCATTGGCCCCAAACAGTGTCAAATGCCGTTCTCTGGACCATGGCAGATGAAAAGCCAATTAGAGAACAAGTCGTTAGACGCAAATGGCAGTGGATCGGTCACATTCTGAGACGGAACCCAGCCTTCATCGCTCAGGGCGTACTAGACTGGTCCCCTTGAGGGGAAAGAGAAAGCGAGGCAGACCTAGAGCCACCTGGAGAAGAGCCCTGTAGGACAAGGTTAAGGCAGCAGGCCTGACTTGGGATGATGTTAGTCTTCATCACAGGACGAAATTTGATATCCTGTCTAAATAGATCGAAAGATCTACATTAATGAGAAGAAGAAGTTTTTATATAGAATTCTAAATAATAACCTAACTTTTTAAATAGTCCTAAAACTTGTGTGCTTCTTTATAAAATACTTTAAATACGTATATATTACAATACTGTTGAATTAATTATTTCTGCAATAGCTTTCAAGAGATAATGGATTATTTAATAGGATTGTAGTAAGCTTGACGAAGGTTTTAGAGATTATGAGAAGAGGGAGCTCAGATCCACACGTGGATAAATACGGAGATTAGTCAACTCTGAAAGTGATTAAGCGACCATTAAATTGATAGAATTTGACCTCTTAACTGTAACCAACCCTCAACCCTATAATTTTAGTCACCCCCTACCTGCTTGTGTGCAATGGTATATTATTTATTGCGAAATACGGTGTATGTTTCCAATTCATTCGAGAATGAGTTTTTTTTTTCAAAAATAAATTAAGTTTAAATATTATGTGTACTTATGTACCTAGAGTCTGAAAAATACTAATATAATAAACTTAAGTTATTTTATGTAAATTAAAATTAAATACTAAACCCATAGCGCCTACATTTGCATAATAAGTATTTTTTCTCCTAATTTACCCTTCCTCTGGAAATTTTCCACAATGTGTAATAACGGTATATTGTCAAGTGAAATTCCTCTAGGGATGAAAAACATCCCCTGCCACCCCTAAGTACCCTGTAGTGCCCTAATACGTGATCAGAACTTAAATTTGCCAAGATTTTTTCGCAGATCGTAATGCGTCCAGTGACGTAGTAAAATGGATATGATGTTTAATTTTATACTTAAATAATTTCAATTATAATTGAAAATTGATCCAATACCTCAAATTTGTTAAATACGTTTTCCTTAATTTGGTCATATTCAAAACTACATAATTACATACGGCGTTGAAGCAAGGGCAGACACAGTCAGGACCAAACATGTTTTTAGGTCTTCCGAGATGAAGACACTGAGGATGATAACAGGCAAGACACTGGAGATAACGTGAGGAAAACTAGAAAAGAGAGATATGTAAGGCTGAGGATATTATAATAGAGTAGACTGCGAAGGAGAGACTGATACGATCATGACCAAAGGATGGAAACCACCAGACTCCTATATTGCACTACATAATCAGCCTCACGGGACTCATCCTCGTGGAAGACCACCTAAAAGATGAAAAGACAGCTGGGAATCTACCTTACACGAAGAGCAACCATCTGTAGAACTATGGTAATTAAGTAGAAGAAATATAAGAAAAAGTAAATGTCCTTCGTTCCTTCTAAGTATGTATTTAAGTGTCAGACAGATCTTCCAGCATTTTACAAGAAATTATACTCATGTGATGCTAATAGGAAGAGTAATATATGGAGCATCTTGATGTAACACACAGCTTTGATTATAAAACATATGTATGGAGCATATTTGTGTACATGGTGCCTAACCGAAAGAGATAATATCAATATTTATATAATATCACTGATGAAGGGCTGGTTAGTGCGAAACATGTTTGATATTTAATTTTTATTTTACTGTTTGAATAAATGAGAGCGTTGTATACAAAGTATATAAAAAAAGAAGCATTAAACATCTACAACACAAAGATATGGCGAACATAAAAGAGATAAAATCAGACTAGAGGCCTTTGAAATGTGGTGCTACGGAATATTTTTTGGTATTTCCTTGATAGACCACATCAAGAATGACGATGTCCTTCGTTGAATCGAAGTAGGGAGCAAATTATCAAATCCATTTAAGCGCCATGAAGGTCTCCTGCATGACATAATAGAGGGGATGGTTGTGGCGAAAAATTATAGATGGCGCCATGAACTGAGTCTCATATGTTGATATGAATAAAAACGTCTGCCTTCTAATAGTTTATTATTATATTATATATTTTCAAATGTTTTGACATTTGATAATGCCTTAGAAGGGCGAAACATGTCATTCCATCTAAAATATAATAAAACTCCTTGAAGACAGATGTTTTCATTTAGAATATTTATTTAATATGTAGTTTTACATCATTGTTCAAGAAAACAATAAATAATTAAAATACTGTTTTTTTGGGTGGTATGGAAGAAAGGTAAAATACTTTCGAAACATGAGAATTTTCGTAATCTCATTTTTATTTTCTATGACATTTGTAAATAAAATGTATATTTTTATGTTGTATTATACATTTTCAGCCATCACTGGAGAACTGGGGTACTTGCGTTCGTTCCTATTTAGAATGGCATCAAATTTGTCGGGATTCATTCTTGATTCCCTTTTACGGTACCAGGAAAACATCTACCGGAAGGGATTCATTTTGTGGGGATAAAGTGGGCGAGAAATATAAAATCACAGCCAAATGACGGGAAAAGAATATTTTAAGGCGCCAAAATCGTTTAGGATATCCCCTTAAATTAAACCTTTTCTGAATGTTAACGAAATCGAATTGTGTTTTCATTTAAATGAAAATATTAAAAATATATGCAATGGCTGTTATGATCATAAACTTTTGTAATTTTGTTTAATTTAATCGTCTGAAACTTCTATCATACTAGTTGACAAGAATTAAAGAATGTTTTAGAAAAAATATAAATTATTATTTGAGTAAAAAATTATAAAAGCACGAATTATATGACAAATTATTAGATACCAATCCATTCGTAACTATTATACATATTATTTTGTATGTTCCTGTAATAGTAATTAATGTATTGGGATACAATCAATTGCTTTTCATTGAATTTTTATGCGCTTGGACACTAAATACTGTCAATCAATTTGTTATTTTGAACAATTTAATATGTTTATTTTAAGAATACACCATTTTGTTTGCAGTCACTGAAATATGGTAATAGAATATTTAAAAAAAAACAATCAGATGGAATACGCATCACTTCTAAAATTAATGTTTTTTTTAGCTATTAGAATTTAATTTTGTATCTATTATAAACGCGTCTGGCATTTAAGAAGCGCCAGAGATGTGCTACATATAACCTAATTCCCGAGCTACCCAATCAAATACCCAGAAGAAGACCTGGCTCGTGCACATACGAGTATATATAACAATAGCTGCCATCGTCGCCAGTTAGAAAAATACAAATGTTTATTTAATAACAATTGAATTTAGTTGATCGATTATTATAATGCTTTCCTACTCTTATTCGCATGTCTCTATTATGTCGTAAAGGTAAATTATGAAGTAATAGTGGAGTAATCTTTGATACGCGGAAGGAAGCCATCTCACACAAATGGCTGCGAATAATAACAGGCTTTTGAGAAGTGCTCATAAGTTATGTCCTCAGGTACGCTCTCTATATAAATGGGCAATAAAAAGCTAAAATTTGCATACACAGCGCCGCGGATACTTATCCCGGGCCGTTAGGAGTCGAGTCGTCTTAAATGGCGCGTAGATTGGCTCGAAAAACTTTTTATTAACATTACCCGGCTTGGGAATGGAGGCATGAAGAAATGTAGAAAGAAAGACTTGGAATTGTCTAAGAAACAAGAAATATGTAATCAAGAACAGCTTAGAAGGGGTCCCATACTGGATTACTTAAACGATATCTAAAAGCTGAATAACGAAATATATTTCTTGGATTTTCAAATGAAACTATGTATATTTGCAAGCCGCTTTTACTTAACCCGTTAACCGTGGGTTTTTTTATATATATTTTATGGGAATGACATGTTTCGCCCTTCTAAGGCATCATCAAATGTCAGACATTTGATAATGCCTTAGAAGGGCCAAACAAGTCATTTTCATAAAATATAATTAAACTTCTAGAAAACTGACGTTTTCATTCGTATTTATTACGAAGCATAACTATCTAAATTTTAATGCAAAACTTTATTTGCAGACGCTTATAGGTGATAAAAATTATCAGAGAGATTATTCAGACCTTCTAAAATGAATTTATATTGGGAACTATTTAAAAATACATCAGGAAACTACAAAATGTTAAAGACATTGGATAATTTACCTCGTTTTCATGGAAAACAGTGCTGACTAGGGTAATACCCTTTGAACGTTAACTAGGGATGATTCTCTATCTGCAGCATAGAGACTCCAGACAGCGCCGCCGATGTAGTCTGATAGTAGTAAAGGCCATGTTGATCCATGAAGTATGTTCCAGCAGATGGACCTAGTTCATTCTAAATCAAATCAAATCAAATCATATCAGTTTATTTACTCAACAGACATTACAAACAGCATAAATGTATACTATTGAGTATAGGTAAAATATTATACACATACAACATAATACCAGGAACGCATTAGTGATGGTTCGACATTAGGAAGACAATTCTCTTCAATATTCGCTAAAATCATAAATACGTATATTCCTTAAAAGTGCCGCATGCATTATTCCATAATTAATATTTTATTTTCATATCATAGTTTATTTACAAACAAGTTATTATTTAAGAATTAGAGAATAGCAGTTCTAATACGGTAATTATTGAAACACTTACATACAAGCTCTGGCCCAGATATTTTCTTCTAGAATTACTCAAAATATCTTTGTAACACTTCTGTGCTCTTAATATTTGATATTTTCATATTATCAAACTAATCAATCTACGTTATTTTAAGTTATGATTTTGGTGGCATCCAAACTAATTGGTGAAGTAATATAATTCCTGAGAAAAAAATATCAACAGTTCAATTCAGCCTAAATACACTTATTAGGTTACCATACATAACAAAGGGAAACATATTGCACTTAAGGAAAACTATATGTAAACGCATAGGTAAACGAGAATCAAATAATAAATTTGATCAATAAGATTGATGAGAAAATACATAATAATAAAATATAAACATGTAGATATTCCTAAAAGTGTGTATAAAAACGAAATAGCCTATTTGAATCGATTGGATACTTTATATATTTTATGACGAAATCCACGTATTGACATACAGTAACAAGAATTTATATTAAAATCAAAACTTCTTAACAGCGATAAAACTCTCGTTAACTTACCGATATTTAAAAAATAATATTAATCATATTTGGTTAAAAAATACATTGATATTTCACACAAGCAATTAACTGTCAACCGAAATTTTTTCTACATTCACTAAATTTGGTGTCCGACTGCCGCCATTTTGAAAACAACAATATTACCACGCAAGTATAAATATATTCACATTTAAATTCAAAGAGTTTCGTTATATCGTATCGTAAAAGGTAAATAAAACAATCCAGCAAGCGGCGAAGATATTATACAATTTAGCACCTTGTGCACTGCCCATCGGAGCACTATTATCCCTTGAAAAATCGGTAAGTTACATCTATTCACAATGCTGGAAACAAAACACCAAACGTAACATAGTTAAGGCAATATAATTAAATGAACTCACAACGAAACGCGATGAGTATGGAAACAAAATCACTTAACAATCAAATCAATTTAGACAAAACTTTAATCGAATCGAAGACAATCTATTTTCAAAATAAACATTTAAACTTATAGAATACACGTTTCTCTCATTGGAACATTTTTAATATAAAAATTGATGTCAATATTCACGTTCAAATGTACATTTAATGAAAAATATTACACAATCGGTATTTCAAAACATTGTGAAATATTCCATAATGAAATTAGTCAATGTTCAAACGAGAAATTATATCTTCTTCTTCTCTTTTTTAATTTTAACATATATGACGATCTATGACACAATAATTGTGACTCCTGAGATGATCTAAAATTACATTACAAGAAGAAATAATATTTCCATATAAAGAACTCAAATTTAGTAAATATATATTAAAACGCCATATATTAAATTTTGACATATATGTATTTTTTTAAATAGTGTCATTGAAATATTAGTGTTTTCATTTATTCTAGGAATAACATTACAAAGAGAAAAAAAAGTCTACAGAAATTAGATTAACCTTAAAGGACTTAATGTAGAAATATTAGTGTATTCATTTTAATATATAGTACTCGTATATAATTTTTTTTTTCATTAAAATAAACATTTTAGCACTCGAATTTGTAAGAAATCCGTTAATTTTGATCGTAAATTAAAAGTTTGATACTGAATATGACACAATATTTTTCTCCTTTTTAATGGAACAAATCTGATTTCAATGATTTTTTTTAGTATATAATCTGAATATTAAAATGTCATGTTAGTTTTTAATACTGAATTATTTGAGAATACTCCCTAATTTATTAATGTTAACGTGCTTACACTTTCCAGTCATGTTCTTATCACACAATAATGATATATATTTTTCTTCGTCCACAACATCACGACACATGCCCTTTGTAAATAAATAAACTTGACGTGAAGTAGAATGTATTGTTATAATGTTTTGAATATTTTACGAAAGTCAACAAGAATATTCGAAGAAAAACACAGTGCGAATTCATATTTCATTCCAGTCATAATAATAATAAGAAACATCGGAAATATTTAAATTTGAAGGCGGGAGTCACATATTCGGTGGATTTATAAGGCAACATTATGAATTTTAAGTTGCTTACGCTGACTATTGCGGCAAGGAAAGACGTATAAAAATAATATGGATACCCCATTCGGCATTATTGTGCACTTATTTATGGGCTGGGTGACATAGGGGATGCGGCAGTAGCGGTTTTTTTATTACATCAAATTATTCATACGAAAGAACACTTGCCACGCGTACGTTTTCTAGAAACTCATTGTTCTAACAATGTATGGTTACTACATTCCGTATTTTACATTATTCTTCTTATTATTATTTTTGTCCTGTCGCACCTCCGTGGTGCATGGGGCGTCAAGGAATCTTCTCCACCTAACTCTATCGCAAGCCGGATGCCTAACAACATCCCAAGTAAGGCCTGCTGCTTTAACCTCGTCTTGCAGGGCTCTTCTTCAGGTGGCTCTATGTCTGCCTCGCTTCCTCTTTCCCCCCATAGGGGACCAGTCTAGTGCGCCCTGAGTCATGCAGGCTGGGTTCCGTCTCAGAGTGTGACCGATCCACTGCCATTTGCGTCTAGCGACTTGTTCTCTATTTGGCTTTTCGCCTGCCATGGTCCAGAGAACGGCATTTGACACTGTTTGGGGCCAATAGATCTTGAATATTGAGCGAAAGCATTATGTGATAAAAGTGAGAGCCGATACCTACAGCACTAAAAACCTTCCCAGAGTGGAAGAAATGAGAATTCGTCTCTCTATCACAGGTTAAACTCTCAAAAATCGGATCAAAAATGACATGATATGGTCTATAAGTAGTTTATTGTTTCTGAAACAATCAATGATATAAAACTCCATATTAAATAATTAATGCGAATGAAAACGTATGTTTTCTAGAAGTTTTATTATATTTAATGCGAATGACATATTTCTCCTGTCTAAGGCATTTTCAAATGGATATAATTGGACATTTTATATTCTTCTTATTGATATAATTTCTACCGCATAGTCTTTAGAATCGTTTAAAAATATTGCATATACAAGATATCCATGTGCCAATATTGAACTGATACAAAACCCAAAAAGTGTATCGAGCGCGCTAAGTTATGCTCCCCTGGAATCACTTGTTTCGCGATGCATTTTCCTCCATAGACCATTCTCGTATACTTTAGAGCTAATATTGCTCAGGACTCGGACTCGTGCGAATGGCCACCGAGTTCTGAATTATGGAAGGTGACAGGTGCAATGATACGGAACCTTTTCCCGATTTGAACATATCCCCCTCTGCAAGTCCGTACAATATTTTATGCGTCAATGCGCCGCTTCCCGTGGGGCAGTATTGTATACACTGAATTATGACGGTCAGTCGATTCCCCTTTCATTTCTGCCATCCTGATACTATGATATGTCAATATGCAAAACTTGATGTATCTGAAATTATATTTAAGATATAATAGAACATTTGCCGTTCTCCGTTACATTGCTAAGACATGCCTTTACTATAATATTTCAAACTGACCAACTAACTAACAAAAAGAGACAAGCACTAATGACAATCCTAATGACTGAAGAACCAGAACCAATCTACCTCTGGTGACACCGGTGGGAAGAGCAATTAGTCTGCTGAACGCGGAGATCGGCGTCTTTCATATTAGTGAAGGTACGTTCAGGGGACAAATACTATTGACTTTAGAAAGTATATTGTCTTCCTAATGTCGAACGATCTCTAATGCGTTCCTGGTATTATGTTGTATTTTTATCAAATTTTACCTGTACCTTAAATATTTTGCGGTTTGTAATATTTTTTTGAGTTAATAAACTGATTTAATTTGATTTGATTATTTGTTTCATAACAGTTTCAATTGCACTGCATTCACTTCTTATATTTTGATTTGACACTTTATCGTGTACAGATTTACCACACATTCATCTAAGCGAATTAAGGAGACGTATCAAATCTAAAATCCGTATTTTGTAAAATGTGGTACGTACATTTGTGCTTACCTAAGTAAAACAGAATATTTTTGAAATTCAATATCTGTCATATAAAAACCCCCGGCAATTTTGATCTTGCGTGAGTTTAATTTTATATTTGAGTACCAGGGAATCATACCACGGCGAATATTATAGACATGAAGGGGTAAGAAAGGCGATATCTTTAGAAAGTTGGGATCTTAACACCACCTGCCGCCAGCCCGACTCATAATATTCAGCTTAGCGCCCGTACGCCATTCAGCGTGCTTGCAATTCATACTCGTTAGATCACACCAAATCGATAGTAAATCAGTTACTATAGTCAAAAAGGAATTTTATTTTCCCCGTCAATTATTATTAAGTTAGAATTAATTTGGACTTTTTAACCAATTCACTTGGTATTGTATGCTTACGTTCAATAATGAAAAACATTTATCAAAGCTTTGACAAAATTCACAAAAAGGTACAAAGCGATCTCGGCATATTGAATGTGATGAAGAAAATGAAAATGTATTTTGTCATGTTGGCTTGTTTAGCTTGTAAACTCTTGACTGTTGTGGTTGTTAAATTCAATGATAGACATCGGAATAAAACGAGCGTCAATAGTGCAAGACGAAACGCCTATGCAAGGAACATCGGTTACACGTGTTAACTCTACGTGATACATACAAATCACTACCATGCTTATAAGAAGGCTACCCTTTGCGTAAACTTATTCAAAATCGTATACGAAGAATGGTTGGAGCGTTATTATGAACGGTATTTAAGAGTAGAATACTAGTGATTTGGTTGCTAAAACTAGACGCGTAACTTTTTACACGAAAATGATGTGAAAAGTTGGCAATAAGAGAATTCGCCGCTCCTACTCGGAAGGACGCATCTCGTTTTAGGTTACTTATGCGCTGATTGATCGTTTTTTTTCATCTTTTTAAATACCTCATTATGGGGAAGGAATCAGGTCATGTCTAGGTTTGAACCGAAGTCCTCTTGATCAGGAGCTAAGCGTTCTGTCACCACCACCCGGTTGTGATAAACGCACAAAACTAAACTTGTACACCGTTTTTCCAAATGGAGACTGAAAGAAGTAATTGCCCCACTGCTATTTCAGGTATACTTCTCTCACCTTCCTTAATTGTGTCATGCACGTATGGCAATTTCTTCGACTTCTCACCGGGCCGACAATTGAAATTTGGTTCACGTGGTCCACGTTATCCTCGGTCTTTATTTATTTCTTGATCCATTGACATCCTTTCTTCATTAGTTTTTTTCAAGTGTCCAAGCCATCTAAATTTACCATTAAATATTTTTTCATAAAGGTTTCTTTGGCACTTAATTCATTTCTTGTACCTGCATTTGGCTTTCTCTCATTTATTTCATATTAGTCTAAGAGATATCATTTCTACTTCATTTTTCTTTTTTAAAGACTAGCTCCAGGGATTTGAATCAATGGCATTAGAATTTGTTATACAATCTACAATATAAACAGAAAATAGCTCATTATTATGAAGAAAGAATATGGTCGAGTCCAGGCTTGAACCCAAGTCCCCTGGATCAGGAGACAAGCGTTTTGTCCCCTAGACCACCACTATTTAGTCTTCATTCATCCTTCTTTTATCCATTTTGTGCCTCACTTCCACACAAAAGAATCAAAACAAGAATACCTTTGTGTACAATTATTTGAGCCTTTTTTTAAATAAATGGATAAATACAAAGATAATTAGTAAATATTTAAACGCAATAAATGAAACATAAATATGATTTGTTTTGAGACCACTTCATTTTGTTTTTTAGATTAATGTTTCTTCTTAAAACCATTCTTGATCAGTTATTGCGAATCGTTTAGGGGTAGACTTGTCCAAATATACCTACTTCCCCGAAAGAAAAGCAAATTGACCGGGGGTCATAAAATCGAACGGGTAGAGGAAATGCAGATCGCAATTTAGATAATTGACCAGCATATTTTTGCTCGTCGAATCGGAAATTCTGATATCTTTCTTAGCGAACCACACACTGTCGTATATTTTGTAGATTTGGTATTGGTTAGAAAAATAATATCTTGCCACATTACATGTATCAAAATATTTCTTATTTGTCTGGTAGTGAATAATTTTGAATTTCATTTGTTAAACAAATGTATAATATTTCATAGAATTTTTTTTGTATACAAATACTTGTATATACAGATACAAAAAAAACAAATCTATAAAAAACTGGTACAAGTTAAAAGCATAAAAATTGGAGTTTCACTCCAGGCGTTATCTAGCAATGTGATAATTGCGTAAAAGCCTTTCACATTGAATTAATAAAGATTTTCTGCTTAATGCTTACAAATTATCTCAATAGATGGCGCTAGTATAGATGTACCTACCAACAGTGAAATTATTAAAAATATTAACATATATACAAGTTCCAAAAATGAAAAGAAGGGCGGAATGGTGAATGTTGTTAAACATAAAGTGATCGCTTAACCCAACCAATGACAGGTCATAAGTCCTGTAAACGCCTCGACTACCATATTCTGTTTCCAAATAATTTACATCTTCGTCTCTATAGAGATACAATTAATCCTTATAATATTTCACGTTGCTATAGTTCAAATATTTTTTCTATTAAATTTCTATTTTTATGTCCTGTGTAATGTTGTATTAAAATCCCTATTTTATAAAGTTATATATTTAATAGTTAATGTTTTTGTCTAACTAGGGAATTATATTACATTTGCATGAATTAATAGAAATTTCGATACAGTCATTAGGTCATTAGCAAAAAATATAAAAGAATGAAAATATTTTAATTAATATTATCGATTGTTTACGTCAAACGTGAAAAAATCTTCATACTTAATGCCAAATCTTCTATTTTTTTAAACTCTCTTTGCGATACGAAATAAAAAATATTTTATTACAAATAAAAACCCAAATAAAGAGGTATATATATAATCGCACATTTATTTATATGCTATTTTTATTAGATATGCGTACAGGGATTGTATCAGGAGAACATGCGTACCGAGAGGTCGTTTCCGAGGGTTTAAGGTATCATAACTCAGATGTAAAGGCGTGTTCAACGGTCTGCTAAGTCCAGATATACTCTTCTCTAATACGCAGAACCTACTACTGGAATATCCTGATCCGGGGAGCAGGGTAACCCAAAAAACATTAGCTTATGTTTTTCTTAAATTGGAAAGAAATACAACTTAGACGAGATTTTTAAAATTGCTTTATGCGAGTTACTCAAGCTTCCTTTTCATTTTTAATTGCAATACGAACGCTCGTCGATTTTTTTCGACTTTTAAAGTGGCCGCTTTTAGTAATTGATTATGATTTAATTGTAATTAAAGCCGTCCTCGGCTTCTTTTTCCATTCACAAGGCTTGTATACACAATTTTAACCACTCTTCTCTCACCGTGCGATCATCTATTTTACATTGCTTTCTTATTTCGTGGTTTTGTATTCTATCGTATATCGTTTTCCCGCACATTCTTTTAATGATTCCATTTCTACGACTTTTATCCTACTATCATCCATCTTTTGCCACCTCCAAGCTTCACTTCCATACATAAGGATTGACACTGGACCTCAGTACTGTACTGCCAACTTTGCTTCATTAGATATAGGTATTAATTGTTTATTGAACAAGATGTAAAACTCCATTTTAAATGATATTTTTTTCTATAAGTATTATTATAATTTATGGGAATGACATGTTTAATCTCTCTAAAGCATTATCAAATTATATATTTATTTCATTTAATAATGCCTTAGAAAGACGAAACAAGTCATTCCGATAATCTCTAATAAAATAGACGTTTAGTTATTATACCGCTATAGTTGTTATACTGCCCTGGTGATGCTTGGGTCCAAGCGAAACTTGTTGGCATCAATTATAATAACCATACCGTGGTTAAATATAAAATAGTCCATTGTTTTGGCCGAAACACTATGATACTTTAACATTTTATAACTGTTACTGAAAAAACTTTGTTTTTGTATCACAATTGTATTTTATTTTACAATAGCTGTTTCATCAACCAATGTTGACATCATCAGGTGCTACAATAATATATCAAATGTCAAATTTTCGTGATTTTTCGAATCTTTATGTGTATTTGTTTCTATGGCAATTTGAATAATTTCTTTGATATAATTTTGAAGTTCTTGCTGAAATTGAGTTAGGTACCTAAATATTTTAATTAAAATAACGGTTAGTTACTATAGGAGACAATATTAAAGGTGATAAAATACAATTGTGAAACAAAAACAAAGTTTTTTCATTAACAGTTATAAATATAAAGTGTTTTATTATTTTATATGTATAAGTTTGAAATGTCTAACTGTAAAATTTAAAGATATGTTTTTTTTAAACAAATCATTTCGACACTTTTTGCCCACACGTTACCGCATTTATCTCCGGCTGACAACTGATTTTGGTCAGTACTTATCTCGGAGGAATGGGCCGACCGCACGCGCGGATTATCCCTCCCCTTGCTGCCCTCCTGGTGGTGCCTCGCCCGATACTGGCCAGTGGGCCTTTTATGGCCGATTTTTGTAAAAGCTTGCAAAACCCAACGCAGATCTACTTACAAATATTTTATTGCAAGTCTCGGACATGCAATTTAGATAAGTCTAACACTCCTTCGTATGATATTATCGTAAGGGTGGTCTGTATTCCAGCGATACATACAGGTTTAAATTTAAAAGATATTGTGTGGAATAAAATTAATATTTGAAATCGAGAAATCATATTAAATTATCAACAACAGATGTTAGGTTAAGATAATACGTAAACTCACGTACACTATATGTACCCAATAAAATTTTAATTCTGAGTAAACATGAGAGAATAGAACTTTTTTTTAAAGAAATGTAACAAACAAGAAATTCCCAATCAAATGCAAATTAATCATTTATTATTTTTTGTCTTTTCATATGTATGTTTTTTTCTTTATTACAATTTGTTTATATATTTTTATATTATCATCGTGTATTATTTTTATTTAATATTATTTATTAGTTCTTACTGTTAAAAATATAATTGTTAGTACCTACTTATAACAAATAGCACAGGTTAGTTTTTAAAATTGAATTATTGTATCGAATTTTAAATGCGTTAGTCTTTCTTTGTTTAATTTTTATTATATTTTTACACCTGAAGATGGAGGTATCCTCCGAAACATGTCGTGTTTTTAAATATTTTTTATTAAATAGTGTATTTTTTATTTAAAAAAGACTAATACCAAGGATTTAAATCAATGATATTAAAATTTATTTTTACAATCTTCAATGTGAGCAGAAAATAGCTCATTGTTATGTATAAGGAAACTGGTGGTCGTATCCAGGCTTGAACCCACGTCTCCTGGATCAGGAGCCAAGCGTTCTATCCCCTAGACCACCACCCGATCAAAGTTTTTCAATTTCTTAAGTATATACCATGGAATTCCACAGTGTTAATGCCTTAGCGTTCAATAAGTTAAGAAAATATAAGTTAACTCACGTACACTATAAGTACTCAATAAAATTTGAATTTTACATAAACATGAGAGAATAGAGAATTTTTAAATGTAACTTATGTTACAAAAAGTTTAAATATATTGTAAGATCCGCTGACATTCGTTTCCTTACTTTTTGTTAAAAGTCATACTAAAATAAAATTGTTTCAGTACCTACCCTACATTGTCTTAACCCTCCCCCTGCAGAAACGTAGAGCAAGCAGTGGTGACTCGTGACCACTGACCACCGCCACGCAGAGCCGCTGAGATAAGCATTTTGTCCCGTCAGCGTCATCCCGCCTTGGAGCGGCAGACAGAATAGGAATAATGAGACAAAAGAAATACATACTCTGGCGAAGGGTGTAAACGATGTAAGTGGGAGGTTAACCTAAGAGAAAGCGGACGAAATGAAAATGTTAAAATAAAAAAATTAAATGCCTGAATAAGTGTATTTAACTATAACGACTTTCATTTCAAGAGCATTTGACTGCCACACCGAAGGTCCCGGGTTCAATTGCAGTGTGATTGTCACACTGTCTTTGGTCTGGTGTAGAATTCAATTCAATGGCGATATATTATCTACCTGTCACATGTCATGAGAATCAGTATATTATAATAGTTAAAAATAACAAATTGTATATAGTAATTGGGTGCAAACCAATTGGACCTACATGCATACAAAAAATATTTAATAAATTACATGTTACAAGTTTCTACAATATATCACACGATTTCTCAGAAATGTGCATGATTCCAATTTTTATTATTATTTATATTGACTCCGAAAACTCTTTCTCATTCTAAATTTCATACTTGTAAAAAGTTTGATTTACTCGATATTTCGGTTTTACGATTCTACTTACTAGAAAATTTTCTAGTAAGTAGAATCGTATGTTATTTACATCATCACAATGTGAGCCAAATCGATGTATAGGGTATAGCTTGTATATTTTAATTCTCATGATATATGATAAGTAGCTGTTATATCGCCATTTTACTGTCACATAAATTCTATACCAAACCAAAAACAGTGAGAGAATCTATATTATTATAGATTCAAGATAAAAAGAGAGATTTTTAGTGTATTTAGTTATACAGATATTTTTTTTTAAAACCGGTTTCGGCAGCTTACTGCCATCTTCGGGTATTGTCCAGACAATACCCAGAAGATGGTAGCGTACTGATAAAATCAATCGGAAATAAATGTAATTAAAAAAATTGTATTTCGGTAAAATCTTTTTCTTCTTATTTTTGACGCTTTGTCTGTTTAAGACCCTTGATTTTCAGGCTGGCCACTCTTGGTAAGCTGACTCCCAGCTTTCCCTCCATCTTTTTGGAGGTCTTCAGCAATGACGGTAGCCAACAGGAATCTAATCCATCACAACGTGTTAGGTTCTGGAGGGAAATGAAATCCCATAGTTTTTTTATTATTATGTATTACTCCTCAATACTATAATATCTTCTATATATATAAAACAAAGTCAAAAATCGTGTTAGTTACACCATTTATAACTCGAGAACGGCTGGACCAATTTTGAAGATCTTATATTTGCTGGATTTGTCTCCGTTCCGGATAACAGAATAATTATTAAAACATTTGAAAAAATCACTTAAATGATTTAAAATTAATTATATTTGTCGTACGTTTGACTAAATTTGACTTAGTATAAAATCAAAATGGCGTGTATTTTAGTTTCGGTATCGCCCGTAGGTGGTGTATTGTTGATGCCAGATGTCAATACTCAATGTGATTGATTTGAGTTGAGGTTATTTTTTAATCGTCGCCGGGATTTTTGGTTTTCTTTATTAATTTTAGATTAACAATGCCCAAAGTTATAAAAATCAGTATAAGAGAGACTATTCTAAAAGTTAAACCCCTTTTGTGAAGGAGAGCAGAGAATATTTGCGCCATTAATACCATTCGAAAAAGATGACAGATGAGTGTTCCGTAGAGATTAAATAACCGATTTATGATTAGTGAATAATAATAAAAATACGTATTGTATATTTTGTATTGATTTTATAGGTGTATCTGTGTACATTCGGTCCAGAGAATTGTTACCATAGGAAATTCAGCCGCGAGTACTTAATAAACGAAATATTTGGCTAGATGAAGACGAGGAATTTATTTTTTCAATTGATAGGGACACTGAATCATCAAACTCTTCAGATGATGAATATGATGATGCTAATGATGAAAACGGAGTTCATTGATGGATCACACTTATTCAAAATTATGTTGTCTGCTATTTAATTGTTTTAACGTGTTTTGATGAATGTCGGAAAGTCAAAGGTGTTAGTTTTTGAAAGGGAAGAGCAAATGACAGTTTGTAATATAAGTGTAAATGAAGAGAACTTGGAACAGGTGAGGGAATTTGTGTATTTAGGTAGCATGTTCACAGCGGATGGCCGAACGGACAGTGATGTTGAAAAAAGGGTTGGTGCGGGTAACAAAGTGAATGGAGCTTTAAAAGTAGTTATTGGAAACAAGAATTTATCAATGAAAGCGAAAATGGCCGTTCACAATGGAGTTCTGGTCCCAACTCCTATGTATGGAAGCGAAGCATGGAACTGACAGAAGAAAGATGAGAGCAGAATAAATGCGGTAGAGATGAGGTCCCTAAGACGTATGTGTGGTAGAACGATGTATGACAGAATCTCAAATGCTGATATTAGGAAGGAATGTAGAGCGAAAGAAGGTATTATGAACAAAATTATGAATGGTTCGTTGCGTTGGTTCGGACATTTGGAGCGCATGGGTGAAGAAAGAATGGTTAAAAAAGTATACGTTAACGATGTAAATGGAGTAAGGAGTCGAGGTAGACCGAGAAAAACATGGCATGTCCAAATTAATCAAATATTAAAGGTTGGTCATGTCAGAAGCCGGAAGAATCGACGTGCTTGTATGACTCGATGTATGAATGTGGAGGAAGCTAGAGAGGTGTGCCAGGATAGAGTAGTGTGGCGGTCCATTCTCTCTGCCTACCCCTGTGGAGAAACGGCGTGATGGTTTGTTGTTGTTGTTGTGTTGTTGTATTAAATTCATTTATTTATAATAATAAAATAATAAGAATGATAATAATCATAATAATAATTCAAACAGTAATTAGAAGGAACAATCATACATAATATAGAATCAAAAACGATGAATCCTAATATATTAAAGACGATAAACATTATAAGGAAGCAGATTACATTAGTAAGAAAGGGACAAAAATGGAAGGTAGTATTAATATTTTTTTGGTAGATTGTATAAAGGAAAAGTTTTTAATGTACTACATATATACTAAGGGGGAATAAGCTGGAATTTGGTTATTTATAACATTCAATTCACGTGCCTTAGCTTTAAAAATTTCAAAATGTTCTAATTTATCAATTTTTTTTTAATTGTTTGCTATATGCAAAAAAAATGTGTTTTTGGAATTGAAATGATGGTCAAAATTCACACAATGATTCTGTTTTTGTATTAAATGTTGTGTTCATATAACCTCTTCAAAATGATCGACCCGTCTTTCCAATATACACGGCATCACAATCCTCACAATTAATCTGGTAGATTCCACTTTGGTTGAATATATTGTCGCGAAAAAATAAAAAACACAATTGTGATACATAAAACAAAGTTTTTAATTAACAATTTATAATTCATTTTAAGTATTAATGCAGGCTTCCACGTGAATTATATTCCATTGTAATTAATATTTTTAATTTTGACATTTGCACATTTCATGAACTTAATTCATTTTAAGTATTAATTGTAATTCAATAAAAAGGTGAATTAAATTTAGCTAATAAGTTAACACAACATTTATTGATTCTGAGGCGGTACGAAGTTCGTCGGGTCAGCTAGTTGTATTATAAATAATTAATGTTTTTAATTGAAATTTCTTTGTAGAAGTTCATTTTAAATAGTGAAAACAAAAAAAAATTATACAAAATTTCTTTATTATTATGTATTTAGTGTGCTTCCACTTGTGTTTATGTTTGACCGGTTTCGGCAGCTTGCTGATGGCAGCACGATGCCGAAGATCCTATTATTATTTTTAATTCCGATTGATTTAAAAAAAAAACTTTTTTTTTAAATATGAATTAATATTTGCAGTTATTAAAATGCAAAAAAAGTCCGAAAAGAAAAAAAATGATCACAAAAGGGTTAATCTGGAGTTTCACGTCATTGTTCAAGAAACAATAAATATCTATTCATAAAAAAATCTATTTTATGTTGGATATATACGTTTTAACTAGTTTTATATTAATAAAACATTTTCTTGACTTTCTATTGCGATTTCACTTCACCCGCATGGGTATGGTACAGTAGTCCAGGGTGGCAGACGTCGCTAGGAGGTGAATGAGCAATGACCGCCGGACCAGCGAATTGACAGTTTTGTTGGAATTAACTCCCATATATTATGGAACGACTTTTGCATTGTAAGGATTTCGGATATCTACTATCCATACATATGTATTATATAATTGTGTTCCATCGTATGCAGGGACTCGTAGTAGATAATAAATTTAATAATTAAGAATATCGATGGAAAACATTTGCGATGATAAATAAAATAATCCTATTTTTATTAAAGTAAAATAGTAATCATTTTTTTCCTTTTTCAGATTCCTCAACATGCATCCGACGTATCGTGTACGCACGTCAATTTTCCGAATCCTCGCCAATTTCAAATTTGATTTATTCCATTTTATTTTAGATAAACTTAAGGCGTTAACACTGTGGAATTCCATAATGACGAATTTTTATGAATTAAAGCATCGTTTTTTCCACTTTTGAGTTTATTTTTCTCGACATGTTTCGAAGGCTTACACCTTCATCATCGGGATAACGATAAAAACAGTGTTTTAATTCATAAAAAATGATTTATTTGTATCGTGCCTTGATTCATCGGCCCACACCCCCCATTTGCATAATTAACGTATGTTTTTTTTTTTGCATTTTTATCTAAAGGATTTTTAAAGGTTACGAAAATCAATCTGTATGTCATCATTTTAAAAATATTATTGATATTTTTATGGGATATTATAGACTCGGTTGGCAAATCAGTATCAGTACGTATTAATATCATATTTTTTCTCTCGGTCTAGGTCGAATGACCTGTTTGTGGCGGTGAATTGTCCTCGGATGATGAAGTCCAACCATCCCACCATCTCTTCAGCCATTCTTGCTGAGGGGTTAGTAATTATAAATATTAAAATTTTGTATAATGTCTCTACATTTCTTTAAAGTGGTGTTAATCTAGTAAAAGTTTTTTTTACATATGTTTTGTGTGATTTTGGCTAACAACGTGTGATTTTTCCTTCTCGACCGACGTTTCGGAGATCGTTGCAGTCTCCATCTTCAGGGTAATGTGATAGTGGTTCATTTACCACCACCACATTACCCTGAAGATGATGAAGAGAAACTGCAACGATCTCCGAAACGTCGGTCGAGAAGGAGAAATCACACGTTTTTACCCAAAATCACACAATACATATTGCTGCCAACCGTGAAAATCTACGCAGTTTTTTTACAGTTCAAAAATCCCCCTAAGGGATTAAAGATTTGTATTAATCCATCAGAGTAGATATTTTTACAGATCGAATTCTTTTTATAACAGTTAAAAAAATCCCTCTATGGGATCAATTATGCATTTATTCATCAGAAAAGAACTTTTTTTACAGTTCAAAAATCCCCCTGTGGGATCAAAGATTGTGTAATCCATCAGAAATGAACCATATGTACAATGTGTTATAATACAAGTACACAAATTTAATGTTCTCATTTGCCGCAGAATATTCCTTAACACGACCGTCGGATAATGAAAATCCTGCCTTAATGACGCTAATGGTCATTTCAATGACGTCATCATCTTTGTGCCCAGCTTTCCGGGGGCGTAGCTATGGACGCTGCGGTCATCTTGCTTTAGGGGACAAATCTTTTAATCCCAGCGGGACATTTAGTCCACTTTAATGCGTCCGCACTCCGCCCCCGTGCAATACTCGTACATGGCCAGAAAATTACTGCTAGAAAATTACTTCGTTTATGGGATCCTATTTGGTAGTGTTGGTTTATTTTCTGAGCAGGTACCTAAGCGTGATGTTTTTGACAAGGCTGTTAATAACGTCCGTTAATTTATACTCAAACAAACAATGAATTGGAAACAAAATATGGTGATCGAGGCGTTTACAGGACTTATGACCTGTAATTGGTTGGGTTAAGCGCACGCTTTATGTAATACAACATTCCCCATTCCGCCCTTCTTACGACCGCCATGTCTGTCAATGTTTTGGAAGTTGTATATATGCTACAATATAACACCACACTTCACATCTTTTGTTCAATCTACACTAGCGCCATCTATTAAGATTGGTCATAAGGTCATAAGTCCTTTAAACGCCTCGATCACCATATTCTGTTTCCAATTTGCATTTTCGTCTCCATTGAGATACATTAATCCCTAAAATGATAACCCGCAATGGGTAAAATTCAGTATTCGTCTACAAGTATTTGTATACATTCAAAATGTTGTAAACAATGAATTGTTAATTTCTTATATGTTCGCCATACTTTGTGTTGTAGATGTTTTATTTGTGTTTTTCATTTTTTATATACTTTGTATATGCAACACTAACATTAAAAAAAAATTACATATCAGACATGTTTCGGACAACCGGTCCTTCTTCAGAGATACATATTATAAAGATACATATTTAAAATATTATAAAATTGTTTACAAATATTATCAGTTTTGACAGATATTATAAATTTTTTTTTTGGAACGTTTAAATAATTATAAACGAACGTTATTTTGCACGTTCCAAAATAAATCTTTATAACATCTGCCAAAACTGATAATATTTGTAAACAATTTTATAATATTTTAAATATTTATCTTTATAATATGCATCACTGAAGAAGGACCGGTTGTCTGAAACATGTCTGATACGTTTTTTTTTTTAAGTAAGTGTTGTATGTACAAAGTATATAAAAAAGAAAAAGACAAATGAATTGTTAGTTTATATTTTTGGTACTGGATTCACATTTAAATAACTCCAATACGAATTAAACAACAATTACGAAATTATGCTTTAATATTTTATTAGGTTTTCTCTTTGATATGTTATCATTTCATTTTTAACAAATTATTTTGTATTTTCGTTTTCCTTTAATGATTTTGTCGCTCTAATATTTTTAAATATGTTGTGCAAATAAGTTTATATAATTGTGGGTATGTAATAATATTGTATTCACTATTTTAGGGAATTTATATGTGTATACTTCGTAGTGGCTCAACCTACCCTTGCAACTATCATCCCACAGCCAGTATCTACCCGGTCTCACCTACCCACACCCTCCATTATCTTTTCGGTAATTCTATGGCGACTCCGTAACAAGCTTAGGGCGTTCCTAGACACTTACTTAATGTCCGGCCAGAATAAGTATTAAGAGAAATTAACTTAAGACAAATTTTAATTGCTTAGCTTTAAAAAGCATACTTCCCAAGAACTTTCTTATTCATAGAATTGGAAAAAATAGTATGATGTATACAATACATTGACCTATCTCTGATCTAGGGTATTTGTATTCAAATCTGGAGATAACAGAATTCCTTCTTCAAAATAATCAGCTATTTCTGCTCTGTCTCACACGTGCAATACTCTACTGTCATCTCTTGTCGTCCTCGTTCGTGTCCTTTGCGTCGTTATTCGTAATAACCTGGATGCAGTCTGCCAAAGACAGAGTGGCGTAGTAGCAAATAGAGGAGGCCTTTGTACAGGACTGAGCGGGAATAGGTTGAAGAAGAAAAGCAGAACATCAACGAGGCTACTGCACGTAAGCCCGTCTGAACTATGAACTTCAACTTCGCACGCATAGGATTAATAATTACTGTCGTGACAGGACCAAGTCTCGAAGATATCTGGCTTTGTATATTCTTAAATCATTTAAATATACTAAAAAGATGTCCATGAAATCCAAATATTGTCAAGTAAGGATATGTCTATTTAGATTATTGAACATGTTTACGCATTAATACAATGATACAAATTTCGCAAGTCTCTCAAAAGCGAAAACAAATAAATTATTCTCGAAGCATTTGTCTCGTAAGAGTAACAGTGCTTTATTGCTTACACTTTTCACAATTAGTCCCCAAATCCCAGCAGTTCGATACTATATCTATCTCAGTTTTATCGCCTAACATTTCCTATTTCCGGAAAGTGGAAAGTTTTCCGTTCCAGTGATCGCATAAATACCGGGGCCGCAGAACAAGCAAGGAGGTATTATCTGTCCTGTGTCAAATCTTAATCAAATTAGTCTCAGTTTACGGCTGTATTTTAGCGGAAGCCGCCTTCTGAATTTTGAATATTGACAATATTAAAATTCGTCGGGGAGGGGTCCCGCCTCGCCTCACATACACTGATACGTATAATAAACGCTGTTAACCCCTCCTTCCCCTAAAAAGGTAACCGTCTAATTGTTTGCTCATCTCTCAATACTGTTGGGAGATCCCTCGGGAGAATTCCCTTAGCTGAGTACCTACAGCTTACTACACGGTGCGGTACTGTACTAAAACCAGTTTATTTCTGACTTTCTTAATCTTCCACCATAGACAGGATAAACCAATTTATTAGAACTATTATTTTGGTTTGGTTTTCGAAATATGGTTTAATTATGTTACCAATTTAAACACCCTACTTTCAATAAATATACGAAGAATATTCAAACTATGACGATTTTTTCAAGATGAATACTGCTTTCATTTCCAAATACAAATATTATCTTCGTCATCTAGACAATTGTATGTCTCCGTATGCAAACCTTTTTGTATAATAGTGAAAAATTGTGAATATTCATTGCTTAGATGTTCTAGGACAATTGTCACGGATGTTGTATGTGCGGATGTCAATTCAATTTTAATTGTTATTTTCCAATAATATTACAAATACCTTTTTATATAAGCGCTCTTACGCTAGTTGAACGCTGAATTAAAGATGGATCAATTTTCAAGAAAGCCTCCAACAAGTTATATCAAAAATGCTAAATGTATCTCCTAAAGCCCTAACATAAAACAGTTTAAAAATTTAAGAAATAACCGATATTGGTTCTAATTACGGATAAAAACTCTAAAGATCAATCTTAAATCGGGGTTCTGAAATGCACCTTTGTTGGGATAAAAACTGTATTCAAAAATACAAATTATTCATAACATTTGTGTACATTGTTTTATCGAACTTCGTTAGGGTTACAAAAACAAACTGACGAAAGACTAAAAAAAAACACCTGACCGAAACCAATTGTTTTGATAAAACAAAATAAAGTGGTGTAAAAACAAAGTACACAAGAGTTATAAATTATTTGTAATAATGCCTTAATTAAGTGCTTCATACGAAAGAATATACGTACGCAAGTTTTCAAAATTTGTATATATCTATATGTATTGTACCACGCTATAATATTTCGAGTATAGTATCCATAAATCTAGTACTCATTGCCGTCCTTATAACAATGACTGCCGCCCTGGGATTCAGGTAATGAAAATTTTACGATCTACCACGCGTGTCGAAACAGTGAAAATCTTGTTAACTATTTCGGAAAATTACCTTACAATATGGACGCTGTTCGCACTGCAAATACCCCAAAGTTTACCTCCAGTTTCTTAAGATGTCGAACGGGAAAGTTTCCGGTACGAGAGGACGGCGTATGTAACGCGAAGTTGGCATGTAGAATGTACGAGTACTTCAAACACGGGTGAACATTGAACGCCGCAGCACTTATGCTATGCCTTACGTCGGCTTATTACATCGAGTTTATACAACGCACATATGCCTGCAATGTTTGCTCTGGTAATATATGCGGGGTAATTTTGGTATTGTTCTCGTAGGAATCGGGAAGAAAGTACGTAGATTTATATGGAAATGAACAATAAATGTATGCTAAATATGCGTAACAATGTATCACTCGTGAAATAATAATTGCGCAGTATGTAATTCTCTTGCTGAATCTAACATACACAAACGAATACTATTTTTCTGTATTTTAGCTTAAATTCAGTAAAAGCAGCAGTGATCATTTTGACATATGTGTAGTAAAACGATGTATGACAGAATTTCAAATGAATATATCAAGAAGAAATTTAGAAATTGATTGCTGTAACATAATATATTTGTGCATTAATTAAAATGTTGATGTCAAAGTGGGCGTTCTGGTTCTACCATTATTTATGCAAGCGAGGCATAGAACTCGAAGAAGAAAGATAAGAGCAGAACAAATACGGAAGATATGAAATCCCTTAGAGGTGTGTGTGTTAAATGATGTATGGCAGAATTTCAAATGCTAATAATAGGAAACAATGCAGAGTGGAAGAAAGTATTATGAATAATATTATGAAAGGATCACTAAGTTATTTGAGCATACGGAATACATGGATGAAGTAAATGTGCTTTAACGATTCGAATGGAAAACTGTATCGAGGAAGACCGAGGAAAACGTGGCATGAATAAATTAATCGAATGTAATAATAGGTCAGCCATGCTTGAGAGGTAATAATGATGTCATTTGAAATTTCGTGGTAGAAATTCATTGTAAATAATGAAAATAATTAATTAAAATAATAAAATTATTATTTCAAGTATATATTTACGAGTAGTTTAATTCCACGTGGGTTTATGGCTTCGATCGGTTTCGGCAGCTCGATGTTATGTTATGGTTAATAGAAGATCATGTAAGAAGTCGGTAGAATCGACGTGCGTGAATGACTCGTTGTATGCATGAGGAGGAATCTAGAGAGGTTTGACAGGGTAGAGCAGTGTGGCGATTAATTATCTCTGCCTACCCTTCCAGAAATCGGCGTGATAGATTGTTGTTGTTATTATTGTCCAATGTAGTAGATTATTTGTTTAATGTTAAAAACATTGAAAAATAATATTGATACAATCCTAAAGATATTTAGGTATATAAAAATTGTAAACGCACACTTGTGTTGACGATTGTTCTATGATATTGTTCAGTATATCTTCAATATGGTGTTCATAGTATCAAAATACATGCTTTTATGAGGGTAGGTAATAATAATCATATCAACCAAGAAATCAAATATCTTCTTGTATGAAGGGATAGTACTATTCCTGAGTAGAAAAAGAAAACTTCACCCGCGACAACTAAAGTGCGGACATTGTAAACTTTTCGTCTGAATATTTGCAAAGCACGTACAGCCATAACAATTTAAGGGCAATGAAAAAACCACAGACGACACGTAAAACCACCCCCGTCTCAAACATTAAACCGGCAATCGGTAATTATCGAACTGGAGGAAGGCGCAATAATAAAAGCTCGCGGCACCATCCGCCACTTCCGGGAACATCTTTAACCCCCCGCCTTGAAAAATATTGCCAGGAGACTAGGAAAGGAGAGAGGTGGATAGCCATTATAGGGAAATTATTCCGACATGGAACACATTAATTTGCCATATTAATTTGATCGTAAAATTCAGTGCGCGATGCAAGAGCGGGCGATATCTTTATCTGGTTGAGAAGAAGCTATCTGCTGGTGGAGGGGGACACGAGACAACATTGTGCTTAAGTGTCTGAGTGGGTACCTCCCTTAACACGTATAAATACGTTAAGAAATAAGGGAGACGTTGTTTGAACTTCTGGTCTCCTCGGTACACAGTTCGCCTGGCAGTTAAGTTTCGCCTCACTGACTCCGTCACCTTAATTAAGATCAGAGAGAGATTCCTACACAATTTATATCCTGATAGTTTTTTTAATCAAGTAAAAATATATATATCTGAAATTGCACGAAATCAATCATTTTGATTACAGCATTTTTACAAATATACTCGTATTATTAAATATTAAATAAAACGATGTTTTTTAACTACTTTCACTTTAGACCAGTCTGTCGATACTAGCGAGCCTGATGAAACCGGTCGCTGTCGAAATAAAGACAAAAGTGGAAGTAGTTAAAAAACATCGTTTCATTTAAGTATTATTTAAAATGAACTTCCATCAAGAGATTTCAGTAAAATCATTTGATTATCTTACTAATACATATATTTTATTATAAGTACAAATAAAATTTGAATTTTTTAGTGCTTTGTTAATACAATATTTTATTTGTTAGTACCTACCAATGAAAGCAGAGTTTATTTATTAGAGAATCGATTTATATACAATACGTAAAGAAGAATTAGTAAACACAGTTCATAAAAACGTTTATTTGGTTCAAATTGTATCCAATTTTCCACTTATTTATTGATTTAACTATTCCTCGAAACACAAAAATCGAGGAACCGATTAGACAGCTTCGAAAACAACATGTTTCCAGAAATCAAGCAAGTAGGGACCAAGCGTACACTGTAAACAAATGACATTTGTAATACAATAATAAAGTTGGCCTAAAAATGAACCACACTAAAACCAAGTTGATAACGTCACAACAGCACAAATCGAATTGGGCAATGCCAGCATTGAATCTGTCAGTCAATACATTGATTTGGGTCACAAAATACAGCTTGGGCGAGATAACCAGACAGCAGACCTGAATAGAAGAGTCGGACTAAGCTGGGCTGCATTCAAAAATTTCGGTCACGTTTTGAAAAATTCGAAAATACCAATCAACTTGAAAAGGAGAGTGTTCAATACCGTTGTCCTGTCAGTGTTCACTTATGGTATTGAGACAGTCACAATGTCACAAAAAAGTGCAAACAAGCTAAGAGTCACTCAGAGCAATGGAGAGAGCCATGTTGGGTATCAGTCGGACAGACTCAGAAATGAGGACATAAGAGTCAGGACAAAGGTTTCCGATGTTATCAAGATGGCCGCAACCCTCAAGTGGCGATGGGCGGGACATGTCGCTCGCGATCCAGATGAAAAGTGGACAAGGCGACTGCTGTGCTGGTGGCCAAGGATGGCAAAGCGTGGAGTTGGGCGCCCACAGTTCCGTTGGCGCGACGATATCCGGAGAAGTGCGGGAAGTGCCTGGATGCGGATCGCTCAGGATAGAAGAGAATGGAAAATGCAAGAGGAGGCCTACGTCCAGGAGTGGACGGTCAATACAGGCTGAAGAAGAAGAAGAAGAAGAATACAATAATATTTTAGATTTCACTATCCTTGACTCTATAGCTGAGTGCATATTTTTTTAATATTAAAATTAAACATACCCAGTTATTCCCCTCTTGAAGTTTTTCCAATAGCACCATACCTCCCCAGCGGGCCGTGCCAGGGTGGCAGAGAACGGAGGAGGTGTAAGAAAAACACCACCGTCCGCCCCTAATGCAACCCAATAATAATATTTTATATTCAGAGACAATCGCGGAATAACAATATCTGCCTTGCTTTTTTGGTGACACGAGCGCCGATATATCAGGGAAGCAGAGGCCCGTGAAAGTCTCGATTCTTGCCGCCGTGTTTATATCAAATTTATCTCGCCGTACTTTTTCCATGACTTGCATATTTTTCTTTTTACTTACACATTCGATTTCGGAGGATCTCCGATATGGGAGCATCGGCTTTGCGAACATTGTTAAGTGTAATACGAAAGCGTTCATGTGCGCCGGAGAAGTTTTAATAAAAAGATGACATCGCGGAACCGTTGATATTATTTTACGTAAGAATTTTTATCGAATAACGTGAGTCGTTGAAATCAAAAGAATGGATTTAGATCACGGATGCTTAAAATTACGTTTTATAGCTGAATTCTTGAATACTTTTTCAAAAACGTTCTTCTTCTTCTTCTTTCTGTGTCTTGTCAGGTCTCCCTAACGTTGACTATCACCCTTTAGTAGGTCTCATGGTGATGACCTGGGGAAAAATATCCAGAGTGGTATCCCCTTGCCTTCTCTGGAGGATTTTCTGTTGGGGCTACCTTCCCTTAGCTAGGTGTATTCAGTTTTATGGCGCTGGAAGCTCGCCATTCGTCCTCTCTCTATCTGCTATAAAAACGTTATAAAATCCAATATTTGAAGAAAAAAAAGTGTAATCAAACATGTTTCGGACTAACCAGCTCTTCATCAGTGATATTATATTTAATATATTTTAAAATTGTTTACAAATATGGTTAGTTTTGACAAATGTTATAACATCTGTCAAATCTGACCATATTTGTAAACAATTTTAAAATATTTTGAATTTTTATATAATATCACTGATGAAGGGCTGGTTAGTAGTTATACAAGTTTGATATTTCATGTTAGTTTATTTTTTTTTAATAAATGTGAGTGTTGTCAACAAAGTACATAAAAAAATAAACATTAAACATCTTCAACACAAATTTATGGCGAACATAGAAGAAAAAAAATGTTTTTATTCTGTTTTATTGTCAACAAACACAAAATATAATTATTATGAATGGTCAATCAAGATTTTCTCAATTTATAAAGTATGCGTAAGACTAATAATAAGATCTCGGTTGAATCTAGGCCAGACACAATCATGAACAAACAAGTTCTGAGGACTTCAGAGATGAAGACACCGAGGATAAATGCAGGCAAGATATCGCGTGAGGAACACCAGAATAAGAGAGAGATGTGATGCTGAGGATATTATTATATGAGATGGAATAGACAGCGAAGGAGGAACTGGTACGGTCATGTCCAAAGAATGGACACCACCAGACTCATCAATATTATACTTCATAATCAGCCTCACGAGACTCGACCTCGTGAAAGACATCCTATTAGGTGGAAGGACAGTTGGAAATCCACCTCACAGGAGGAGTAATCCTCTGGAAAACAGACCACATAGGTCTATAGCAAGGAAGTACAAGAATAAGATTAGTGAAAAGGTTTATTTTTGCTATAAATTTTATTTTGAAATCATTTTTTAATATTGCTTAAAAAGTTTTTAAATTCTTATAACACATGGCACTTTTCTCCGACCTCCAGTCAATAATACCCCCTCCCATTTATCATGCGGTAACACTCATAAAGTTCTCACTTCTCACGATTTTTTGGTCCGTGGAGTAATATATTATATTGCCGTTTTAGTTTTTTCAATGGCGGAGTGTGAAATATTTTTACATTAAAATATTATAATAAAATAAAAACTTGTGTTCTATAACTTACTAAGCTGCCACAACAAAGCTTACTAAGGAGCAATTAAACAAACTACTACCCAAATGCAATGAAATTCTAAACCAAACACACATTATGACAATACAAATGGCAGAAGTGAGGGCTGAAAACCGCATTTTAAAATCCCTCACACAATATCAGACTGCCGAAGAAGCGCATAAGGGCCAAGAAGTGATTGTAGTAGAGCCGAAAGAACCACAGACAACTAAAAAAACACTGGAAGAAATAAAGCTCAATATCCATCCAATAAATTCTGGCATCATAGGAATACAAAGCGCGACTAAAGGGAAAGTAATAATAAAATGCAAAAGCAAAGAGAGACAAAAAGCGACTGAAGCAATTCAAACACAGATCGGAGAAAAATACAACACCCGTATCCCAAAACAACGTCTGCCAAGGATTAAAATAGTTAACGTAACAGACGATTTCACCGAAGATGAAATTATTGAAAAGATAAAATACCAAAATGATTTCCTAGAAGATAATGACGCAAGAATAATGAAAGTTGTTAATGTCCACAAGAACCCTGTCAGCAAAAGTAGTACAATTTACCTAGACCTGGACTCCGAAACACATAAAAAAATTTTGAACAACAAAAAAATAAACATAGGATGGGAAAGATGTAGAGTGCATGATGCCATAGACATAAAAAGATGCTACAACTGCTACAGATTCAACCACAAGGCAAATGAGTGCAAAAAAGACAAACCGACCTGTCCAAAATGTATGGGCGACCACAAGGCCAAAGACTGCAAAGCCGAAATACATGAACATAAATGCATAAATTGTGAAGAAACAACAAAAATTATCAAAACCAAACTCGATTCTAATCATGCAGCTTGGAGTTTTGATTGCCCGGTTTACCTGAAAAAAGTTGAACAAGAAAAAAACAAACTGTCTTTTTTGTGAAGAAAATGGAAAACCTAAAAATTATGTACATGAATATAAGAGGGTTAAAATCAAAAATTGACGAACTAAACATATATATCACAAATCTAGAGTACCAACCACATGTAGTCGTCTTGACTGAAACCTGGCTCAGTGATAGTGAAAGTAAACTGTATAATCTAAACAACTACACAGGAGTGCATTCCTGTAGGAATCGTAGAGGTGGAGGGGTGGCTATTTACATCAGAACACAGATAGACTTTAAAACTATAAAAGAAGAAACATACCTAAGCAACAACAACCTCCTGAAAGTACATATTAATGAAATAGATCTTACAATAAATGCAATATACAGACAACCAGGAACCAGCAACAAAAAGGAATACATAGAATATTTAGACAGAATGTTAACGGGAGAACACAGGAGTGCAAAATGTGAGATCATAATAGGGGACCTTAAATTCAACCTGCTTTCCAGTGATAAACTCACAAAGGACTATATTAATACAATTAAAGGAAGTAATCTTGGATTTATCAACTCAATAAAAGAAATTGATTATACACGGAAAAATGACAAAGGAAAAAATACTATAATTGACCATGTAATGACAAACCAGGAATTAGCTGATTCAACGACACTTGAACTATTCGACACACCACTGAGCGATCACAGAGGAATAAATATTGAACTAAAAACTATACCCAGACAGAGAATAAAACATCAACAATATACCACAAAGAAAATTAACTACAACAAACTAAAAGAAAGCCTAGGAGAAACAATACAGAAAGAAGAACCAGGAACCTTCAAAGCGCTTCAAGACAAAATATCTGAAACAAATCATAATTAATAGTACCTAAGATCTAAAAATGTAACCATATAACCCAATCGGGTTTTTAAAAAAAAATAAATCAAATAAAAAAAAATAAAAAAAAGCTGTAAATTTCTTGACACATAATTAGAAAAAAATATTTTTTTTTTAAAAAGACTAACATCAAGGTTTTTATATCAATGATATTAGAATTTATTTACAATCTTCAATGTGAGCAGAACATAGCTCATTATTATGAAGAAGGAATCTGGTCGTGTCCAGGCTTGAACCCATGTCCCCTGGATCAGGAGCCAAGCGTTCTATCGATATTAGTCATTTGAGTGTATTTTATTCAAAGTTATTCTCATTATTCTTCTTCGTATTAATGGCAAGAAGGCTTTACATATCACGAGGATGGTGGTAAAAATGGTATATTTTTCCTATTTCTTTTCCCATGGTGGTGGAAGGTTTGTCGGGCTTTGTGTTAAATATCAAATATTCTAGACGCACCTTCTTCAGATCAATACTCGTATATCCGAATTAAATTAATAGTCTTCACGTTGTAATGAATTGTATTTGAAAATCAGTACAATTTAATGAAAATATGTTATAGATGTACGTATCTTTTTAACTAACTAACTAACTAACCATCACGCCGTCTCCCCGAAGGGGTAGGCAAAAAGAATGGACTGCCACACTTTTCTTTCCTGACATATTTCTCTCGCTTCCTCAACATTCATATATCGTGTCATCCACGCGCGTCGATTTCTCTGACTCCTCACATGGCCGACATTCAATCTTTTTTACATATTTAAATTAGTCTTTTGAAATTTCAATTGGTTTACTGCATTTTTTATGTGCCGGCCTGTGGTGGATTCGAAAATCTGACTGTCTAATAAGAGAGAATGAAAAATAAAAGGTACTCCAGCGATTTTTTCCAGGCTCGCAGCTCGCGACAGAGGTGTCACCCTCCCACATTATATGAAGAAAAGGCGAGGCACGCGATTTGAATTCCAAATCAACAGTTCCGACGGGCTGCGGTTGAGTTTTGTTTGGTTTTTGGTTTTGTTTGTTTTCACGCGGGAAGGTTGGTTACCTCCCGCCTTACAGTCTCCTCCCTAGCCCAGTATAACAATACTCTATATTTTTCTTACATTTCACATTCAGAAATGTAAAAACCGTGTTCTTTTCATGAACTTGTGAATATAACATACGCATGTCTACTTCTTACCAAAGATATCTAAACATTTTTTTAGTAACTAACTAACCATCACGCCATTTCCCCGGAGGGGTAGGCAGAGAGGATGGATCGCCACAATGGCCTGTCCTGGCATACCTCTCGGGATTCCTCTACATTCATGCATCGTACCATGCACGCACGTCGATTATTCCGACTTCGAATGTAGCCGCCTTTTAGTACCTAATTGATTCATTTGGTCATGCCATGTTTTCCTCGGTCGTCCTCGACTTCTTTTCCCACTCACGCTGCTTGTGTACAACTTTTTAACCAGTCTACTGTCATCCGTTCGTTCCATATGTCCAAACCATCTCAGGGATCCTTTTTTAATTTTATTCATGATGCAGTCATCTGCCTTACATTTCTTTCTTATTTCATCGTTCGGTATTCTATCATACAACGTTTTCCCGCACATTCTTCTTAGTGATCTCATTTCTACGGCGTTTATCCTGCTTTAGTAACGCTGTATATTATTAATACGAATAAAAATGTATGTTTTCTAGAACATTTATTATAATTAATGGGAAAGACATATTTCACCTTTCAGAGGCATGATATTGATATTTTACTTCTTGACTTCAAACAGACGTTTTCATTCGTATTAATTATTTATTATGGAGTTTTACATCATTGTTCTAGAACTAATAAACATATTAAACTGTTAATGAATAAACTTTGTTTTTTGTATCACAATTGTATTTTATTTTACGCGACAGCTGTTTCATCACACCTGATGATGTCAACATAGGTTGATGCTAAAGAGTATATATTTTTCCTATTTCTTTTGCCATTGTGGTGTTAAATATCAAATATTCTAGACGCACCTTCTACAGATCAATATATCCTTATTAAATTAATAGTCTTCACGTTGTAATGGACTATATTTGAAAATCAGTACAATTTAGTATTTTGTAACACCTGATGATGTCAACATTTAGTGTTTTGTTTAGTTTTTAGTCAGGTTAATGAAACAGCTGTCGCGTAAAATAAAGTTCAATTGAGGGTATTAGTTGCAAACCTGGCAAACTCCATCATTAGATGTTTTGAGTAAATCGCAAAAAACTGATACGCTAATAAAATGCGCTTTTTTACGATATTTATTTTTTTCATCTCAACCAGTTAGTATTTTAAAAGTAATCAGCCATGAAATAATCAGCATTATGTTGATATTTAAAGTAAAATAATGAATTTCATTTTGGAATTTGCCAGCTTTGCAACACTCAAGTGGAGGTTGCCATGTTTGCAACTAACCCTATATTTTAATAGCAAAATTCTTCAGAATGAAGCCGAATTTGAAACTGAAAATCAATAAAAATTGTGTACAAATGTATTATGAATAAGACCCAATTCATATCTCACTTTTGATTGTTGGTGGAGTTTGCCGGGTTTGCAAATAATACCCTCAATTGTGATACAAAAAAAAGTTTATTCATTAACAGTTTAAAATGTTAAGGTATCATAGTGTTTCGGGCAAAACAATGGACTACTTATAAAACATATTTTGGGTAGTGCGAGAGTGAATAAAAACATAAATAATTCAATTAAAATTATTATTCCTACCAGGGAATCATAACACGTAGATCTCCGGGGACTCGATTGAATAAACCACCACGTGTTTGTGCAGAGGTACTCCATTATCTTACGTTATATTTACTTGACCGGTTGCCATTGCTTACTAAGACAACAGTGCCCTAACCATTTACCCTTCACCAGTCTGTTCGAAACCCTCCCACCACTCAAGGGGTTGTTTGTAAATCCATTGATAATGTATATACGTATCTTGATTAGCTCAGTGGGCTCGGACTTGTAATAATAACTGTTTATTCAATCATTTCCCTTGCTTGTATTTAGGAAATATTAATTATAATATAATAATTTAACAATATGCGTTTCGTATTTTTCTTGTATTTTTCTCTCTACATCAACAACTTGCTTAATAGAGTATAAATGTACAATAAACAACAAATGAAACATTTCTAAAAGTTCGTAATATAATCAAAACAGACCAAATTTGCGATTAAATCCCATGAATATCGTAATAAATGACCTTCGTGACTGAGTGGTAAGTGCATTGACTGCCACCCCGAAGGTTCTGGATTCGATTCCCGGCATGGGCAGTGTGATTGTCACACTATCTTTGGTCTGGTGTTGAATTCACGTGACAATAAAATGGCGATAGAATAGCTACCTATTACATGTCACGAGAATTACTATGATAGCTATAATACCCTTTACATCGATTTGGCTTGTGCTGTCATCATGTAAAGAGCGATTCAACAAAATGATATTAATAATAATAATAAATATAATATGTATCATCATAATTCACTTGTTTTTGTAATATCTAATCAATTGTATATATATAACATATATTGCTGCTTGTCAAATGACATTTGAATTGTGTATTATTCGATAATTCAAAACAGATGTACAATAAATTTGATTGAGTACTTGTTTCGATAGTATTTTTGAATTCAATGGATCGCAATATTCGGTTTATGATATACAAATTGACGAACATTCACCTCCTCGAATAATCTGTCTTCCTATCCCTCCCTTGACCAATTCAAGTTTCAATATCTTCTACGGGACTTCCGGTCACTTTATAGATTCCAAGTGTCGGTGGGGGAGTGGACGGCAGTGTATTTTATATTCAAACTTCATGTCGGACACTTGGGTCCGATCTGTTTAGTATGGATCACGCATCCAACTGTATAGCGTGTCTCGAGTGAGGTGTTAAAGAGGGAAGAGGGAGTCAGTAAAGTAACGATACTAGATAGTATTCGCATTCGGTCCTAAGTAAATATTTTGACAGACAAAATTGTAAATTTGACAATGCGCTCGGCGACCATTTTGTTTCAACTGCTTTCTCCCCGTTAGCGACGCCTCCTCAATACAGAATCGGGAATTAAAAATTCAAATGCGATTTTTTCGAACGGTTTCGCGATAAATTTATGCAAATTACAAGGTTTTAAAAAGGTTCCGAGTCGCGGGCTGAACTGCTCTCCGACACCGCAATCAGGCCGAAAACAAAAACGTTAATTTATCTCCCGATGGCAATTAATATTCAAATCTCATCTCAGCGTCTGACTCATCTCCTTGTTCATTATCCCGGCGAAGATGGCGCTGCCCGATGATTTCTTATTTCGCGAAAATAATGCTTTTTTCCGTTATCATCCAGAAATGGTTTTGTAACTTCCACGGATCGTGGTACAGTCAGAGAGGACGAATAAATATGACATATTATATTATGCCAAGCATTGAATAAAACGAGTAATTTATAATAATCTAATGGTTTTTTTTTGTATTTATTTTGACAGCGACCGGTTTCCGCGGGCTAGCTGGCATTGACAGACTGAAATTTATACAATATTTCATTATCACTTTTGTACTACTGTCTCAAAATGTAACCCCATTGCAATGAATGATATTTTTTACTAACTAACCATCACGCCGTCTCCCCGAAGGGGTAGGCAGAATGAATGAAACCACTTTTTTCTTTCCTGACATATTTCCCTCGCTTCATCGACATCCATACATCGTGTCATGCACGCGCTAATTATATATTATATATTTTTACATATATACATATATATATATATATATATATATATATATATAGCATATATATATATATATATATATATATATATATATATATATATATATATATATATATATATATATATATATATATATATATATATATATATATATATATATATATATATATATATATATATATATATATATATATATATATATATATATATATATATATATATATATATATACTATATATATATATATATATACTGCTCATATATATATATATATATATATATATAACCTTATATGCTATATATATATATATTGTCCCCGATAGATATCTCCGACAGCGACAGCACAGATTGTTTTACCTACCGGTCGCCAGAACCAATCTGCCTCTGGTGACACCGGTGGGAAGAGCAATTAGTCTGCTGAACGCGGTCTCCTCGGAGATCGACGTCTTTCATGTTAGTGAAAGTACGTTCAGGGGGCAAATACTATTGACTTTAGAAAATATCTTGTCTTCCTAATGTCGAACCATCTCTAATGCGTTCCTGGTACTTTGTTGTATTTTTATGATATTTTTACCTGTACTTAATAGATGCCTTAAACATTTTCCTGTTTGTAATGTCTATTGAGTTAATAAACTGATTTGATTTGATTTGATTTGATAATTGTGGCTTTACATTATAACTGCATACTGTGTCATCACGTGACAAATAATCATAAAACAATATGTAATTAATTGTTACTATTTAAAGATTAAAAAAAAATATTTATTAAGTAGAATTATGGAAAAGTTTTTGGACGATCACTATATATATATGTATATATATATGCTATATATATATATATATACTTATATATATATATATATATATATATATATATATATATATATATATATATATATATATAGCATATATGCTTATATATATATGCTGCTATGCTGCTGCTATATATATATATACTATATATATATATATATATATATATATATATATATATATATATTAGTGAACAAAAAAATTGTATTGAACAACAAATATGACAATTCATAAATTCATGAGTTTTTAGGTTAACTCACAAACAACGTATGTAATTCATTAGCTTTCAAGCTATTATTTATATCGAAGTAATAAATTCTCATTCAGTTACATAAATATATATATAACTAACTAACTAACTAACCATCACGCCGTCTCCCCGAAGGGGTAGGCAGAAAGAATGGATTGCCACACCTTTCTTTCCTGACATATTTCTCTCGATTCCTCAACATTCATACATCGTGTCATGCACGCGCGTCGATTTCTCTGACTCCTCAATATATATATAAAAAATAATACAGATAAAACAATTCTCAATAATAAAAAAATCTTGACTCAAAGCATGTTTATTTGCAAGGGTTGAAAATAAATTTAATGCGATTGTTAATTGATTTTATACTTTCAATTCAAAATAAGAATTTGAAAATATCTAAATATTAATTTTCAATAATCTTCGTACTTCGGTAATTTTGACATGAACTTATATTTTTCTCATATAAATATTCTCAAATCAACGATTTCAAATAAATTTATTTAACCTATCACGTTTACATGTTTCTGGTTCATATGAATTAATCAAATAGTAATTTTTTGATACAAAAATTTCCTGATTTAAAATAATTTTTAACTTATATAGAATACCGAGTTCAAAATAGCTTAAATTAAAATGTATTAATCAACTTCTTTGATGGGCCTACAGCCCATATCGAGCCTTAGCATTATCCAACTCCTCCTGTACTCCGCTTCGATCCTCCAATCAGACACTTGTAACAATTTCGCCCCACCTCTCTCAACTCCATCCTGCCATCGCATCCTTGGTCGTCCAATCGGTCTTCTACAACCTGGATGCCATTTCAACATCCTTTTTGGGGTTCGCGATGACGGCATCCTCTGCACGTGACCGGCCCATTTCAGTCTATTCAGTCTGACCTCTGTGGAGAGACTCGGACTGTGGAGAGGCTACAATTAAAATCTGTACAAATACAAATTGAAATATATTTAATTTTCAGTTATTTAGTAGGTATGTCCAGGTATTATGATTTCAAATATTACACTACATTTTATATCTTTAGAGTAATTGGTGTGTGTATAAGAGTTTTACAGAAGTATGGTCAGTGTCCAACACAATTTAAACGTGTATTTTAATAACAGAAGCGATATTTTTCCATCTGACGGTACACTCTATCGAGATGCCGAACTCGCGCCGATAAATTGAGAGTGCGCTGGAGGAGATTCTAAATTTAAAGGTAGTAATTAAAATTTATGCCGCCTGCCTGGATCGGGCCAGGACGTGGTTGCCATTTACATTTCAAATGATCTTTTCCCATTACGTCTCCAAAAGAATATCCTTTTGGAATAAATTAATATTTATATTCTCTGGTGTACTGAAAATCTCCAAATCGTAGCCTGTAACTAAGTTAGTGATCGTCCAAAAACTTTTCCATAATTCTACTTAATAAATATTTTTTTTTAATCTTTAAATAGTAACAATTAATTACATATTGTTTTATGATTATTTGTCACGTGATGACACAGTATGCAGTTATAATGTAAAGCCACAATTATCAAATCAAATCAAATCAAATCAGTTTATTAACTCAATAGACATTACAAACAGGAAAATGTTTAAGGCATCTATTAAGTACAGGTAAAAATATCATAAAAATACAACAAAGTACCAGGAACGCATTAGAGATGGTTCGACATTAGGAAGACAAGATACTTTCTAAAGTCAATAGTATTTGCCCCCTGAACGTACTTTCACTAACATGAAAGACGTCGATCTCCGAGGAGACCGCGTTCAGCAGACTAATTGCTCTTCCCACCGGTGTCACCAGAGGCAGATTGGTTCTGGCGACCGGTAGGTAAAACAATCTGTGCTGTCGCTGTCGGAGATATCTATCGGGGACAAAAATACCAACATCCTACAGTACGGCCGAGTTCTCGAAGTATCCCCTAATTAATTTGAAGAAATGGGTTATTAGATGTCCATCTCTTCGAAGCTGTAAAGAATTGGTTCCGAGCATTCCCAGAAGAAATGCCGTGGGATAGAGCCACGGATAGCTACCATACTCCCTCATGTAGAGATACCTCAGAATTTTTTTCTGAACCCTCTCCAGTATAACGGAATATCTCGCCTCGTGAGGATTCCATATCACAGAACCACTTTCGAGCCTGCTCTGAACCAATGCGTTGTATAGGACTCTGAGCACATTGGGATCCCTGAAAACTCTTCTGGTCCGGACGATGACCCCCAATATCCTCAGTGCAATGCCACAGATCCTCTCGATATGTGCACGAAAAGTCAGCCTACTCTCATAGATGATTCCGAGATCCTTCATCGTAGATACATGTGCCAGTTGCTGGTTGTTCATTGTGTATCTATGATGTACAGTTCTCAATGCTCTAGTAAATGATAGCATAACGCATTTAGAGACATTGAATTGCATTTGATTACTGTGACTCCAGTTAACGAAGACAGTCTTCAGGAATTTTAATTTCCAGGAATAATTTCAGATCATCGGCAAATAAAAGAAATCGCGAGAAGTTTATAATGTTGTTGTTGTGATTTTTATTTTGTTTAATATGAATTAAATAAATTGAAAGGTGTTTTGTATATTTTGGAGTTCGTTTCAACACTTGCACTTAGAATTTCTTCTATATTTGCCTATTGTGCTTATGTATTTTAAAGGTTTCTCGAAGATTTATTTAATTTATCAAATAATCATTTAGGCATTATCAATATCAAAAATGTTGTTTGTTGTTTCTTGAACAATGATGTGAAATTCTATATTAAATAATTAATACGAATGAAAACGTCTGATTTTTAGAAATTATATTTTTTATGAGAATGACATGTTTCTCCTTGCTTAGGAATTATCAAACATTTGATTTTATTTTGATATATGTGCTGTCGAGTATTACATCATTACGCGGTATTTTATTCAAATATTAAAGTTTTAGAATAGCTGTTGAAGCATCTCATAATAATAAAATTGAAATTGACATAAACAGTACGTTATTATGTATGTACTATACACTGTCACACAATAGCCTTTCATCGTATTTTTAAAGCGTCAACGAGTCTTCCTTTGTACACTCGGTACTTTTAAAATTAAAGAAAAGTGGAACTAGAATGAAAAGTATATTGGGGTTGCAGAATTTGGCGAGAGTTAATATTGACAGGCGGAAAGGGGTAAGACTGCGAACGCGAAAATCTTATAAGGAAGGGGTGAAATTTATGTCAAGAAAGTGATAACTAAAAATTGCAAAAATAAAAGGTGACGTCCGCAATAAATTTATGGCCATCTTTAAGTCACACTGCATAATTAAAGGCTAAAAGGTTTCACAATTTGCCGGAGGGATGAATTAAAAAGTTTAATTCTAGAAAATTTACATCGCTTTGCTTTTGACGAGAGTCACCCCTCCACCTCTCAATTTTTTTCATTGTGTTCATTTACATAAGCATATAAAACATTTATAATTATATCATATAATAATGATCAAGGGTATTTTATATACTGACAGAAAAAAATCATTCATAATTTATTGTAATTGAGGAAAACGTGTGTACCTGAAATTTTTTTTAATGAAAATAGGAGGTTTATTGTTTCTTGAACAATTGTGTAAATATCCTTCTTCTTCCTCTTAGTTTAGGTCGGATGATGATGTCCAGCCATCTCTCCATCTCTTCGGCGGCCTTCCTGCTGCTTGGGTTTTCATCTTTAACAATTTTTGCAATTCTTGTTTTCTCCATGCGGTCGACGTGGTCACTCCAAAAGTGCCTTCTGCTTCTTTCCCATTTCCCTATGTCCTTAACACCACAGACAGACCTTATCGTTTCATTTCTGATCCGATCTCTGAGGGTTTCGCCTGCGATGGAGCGTAGCGTTCGCATTTCTGCCACTCTAAGAAGGTTCTTAGTTGTATTGGTATCGGCTCTGACCTCTACTCCATACGTCATTATGGGGCAAAAGCATGCTTTGTATATCTTGACTTTACTTTCGATTAGCATGTATTTGTTCCTCTATATGGTGTCGCGCAAGCAGCCAGCCACGGCTGTCGCTTTGTTGGTTTGTGCTCGCACCTCGTCGATCTCTATGCCTAGGTAAATTATTCTTCGGGATATCGATCAATTAATATTAATTATTTTAAGTAAAATTAAAATTATCCCAGGGAACGTCGTTATTGAAAAATGTGGGGGTGAAATAAGACAGAGGGCAAAGGTCTTATCCACCGTAAGGGGATTAAAAGAAGGGGTGACGAAATTTTTCGAAAATAGATTTATAAGAAAAATGTGCGAATTGAAATTTATTGGACAGCCTGTCATGATTAATGGAGAAGAAAATCCTTACGAAAGTAATAACTGTCAATTAAAGGATTTCATTCTAATATATTTTAGCACTAAGGATTAATTCGCACTTTTTCTCCATTTAATAAGTAACATACCTACGTAGGTAAATTATGTAAATGGGATTTCTGCAAGAATTAAAACACATGTAAATATAATTGATATAAATATAATATAAAAACACTGATGTTGGCAACCGCTCCGGCGAAGGCTTCTCTATCTTGCGCAATCCGAAACAGCTCCCTCACATGTCTCATCCCGGTCCAGTCTCTTATGTTGCACAGGCAAGACGTTTGCCTTCTACCAGGACCACGCTGTCCCTCAATTTTTCCCATCAGTATTAGTTAGAGCAAACTATAATTATCTTCCCGCAGAATGTGACCCAGATATGAAATCATGGAGACCTCTAGGAAGGCCTAGACAGCGCCTAATGGACAATGTTCTGGCTGACCTGGCTAGGTTGGGCGAATCGGACTGCTGGGAGCAAAAGGCGCAGGATCGAGGAGCTTGGCGAACAATCATCAAGGAGGCTAAAACTCTTCAAGAGTTGTATGGCCATAGGAAGTAAGTAAGTAATCGCATTGAATGTTTTCTTATTTTTGGTACAATCCTGGAGATGGTTTAGAAAAAACCTTACTCGTTCCCTCCACACAGCTCTGTCTCCAGCCAGTCTTTTCATATCTGTGTAGCTATCACAGCGCATGCCTTTAATCACCTGGTCCATATAGGTGTCTCTTGGGCGACCTCAGCAGTTTCTACCCTTAACCATTCCCTTCGTGATGGTAATAAGCAGACCTGGACGCCTGATGTTATGGCCTATCCAGTTTACTCTTTGCTGAGCAATTAAGAATTTGCTGGTTTCTCGGGCCTCTCAATATCTCGCTATTTTGGATGTGTTCCGACCAGTTGAATGTAGCTTTTTAATAATTTTGAATTAACGAATGTAAACTATGTATCACATTTGTGAAATTAATAATGTTAAAATAATCGCAAATATTCCGAAAGTTTCACTGTACAGTGTGTATCCATAAAACCACACCAAATACTTATATACCTATAGAATGCTCCACCAAATTACCGTTCATTTTTTATGTTCTCCTTGAATCAAAACTTTGTGGCAAATGGCTATCATTACTCTTGGCTCAACCCTTTGTATTAGTTTCAACCAGTGCCAGGGGCGCAGAATACAAACTGTTAGTTTGAATATAAATTCATGAAGCGAACTCAAAATTCGGTCGTCTGTGTACCATGCATGTCAACTTAAAGTACAAAGCATAAAAAACATGCTAGTAGAGAAATCTATTTCCAAAGTGAAGACATTTAAATAAAACTTCTTCTTCTGATTGTAGATCTTGCGATCTGTTTATGCAGGATATCAACTTTCTTTCTGTGATGAAGACGACCAGCCTTCTCTCCATCTCTTTGGTGGTCGTCCTGGTGGTCGATGGCCCTCTGGAGCCTCGTGCATCACGATATTAGGAATTCTTTCTGGATCCATTCTCTCGATGTGGTCCCTCCAGAATTTGCGAATTTCTTCATTGGGTATGTGTGGAGGAAAATGGAAGAGGCCTATATCTAGCAGTAGATGGAAGAAGGCTGAAGAAGAGGAAGGAAAAGTTTTATAGTTTATGGGAATAACATGTTTCGCCTTGCTAACGCATTGTCAATTTGACATTTAATTTTTTCTTATTAATTATTTGATATGGAGTTTTACATCGTTGTTCAAGAATACATTTTTTTATTATTCTTCTTCCAAATAAATGTTAGATAATGCTTTTAAGCTTCATGCAATTATTAATAACTTATACCTACAAATTTCAAACCTTAAACGATTTAGAGTTAATTTGCGATAGTTTTCCAAAACAACTCAAACGTTTACTTACATAGTTTTTATTTTTATTTCATTTGTGCTAATCATTGCTCATTTAAAATTTCTTTGATTAATTACTACTACAATGTTTATTATTTAAAAATTATTATTATTCAAACGTATTAAAAATATAAACAATAGTTTTTTCGTTTGTATACTGATTTTTTTCTTACTAAAAAGCATTTCCTGCCACTGGCATTTCTGTCACAAGTAGCAACCCCGATTCTGAGGAATATACGAGTATTTATTTGTGTCAGTAAAATAATAATATTAATTCAAGGGTCATTCTCTTCGGAGATCATTAGCCCGGCGTCGGGGGCTTGAAAGGGTTAAACTGATCGCTATGGCTCTCGGTGCTGCCTAATGCCTCTTCGAATCCCCGATAAGGGCGGATAAAGGGTATACAAGTTGTTATCCCGTTTTAAAAGTATAAATTATTTGCACATTTTGGCTGTGAGAGAAGATAATTGGCTTTCTGTTATTTTGCTTTTGCCTAATTTAACGTATAAACGGAAATAAATTCAATACTTCTAAACAATCTAATCAAGTTTTGATTTGTTTAATCACCCATAATAATGGCGGTAATATAAATCTTCGGATATACAGGTATAGTTTAATACGAAATTCCACTAGATTGAATTGTTTGAAGCTAACTATTTTTTTTAATTTTTTTATTATTATTATTTTTTTTTAATTTTGAAATTTTAAAGGTCAAAAAATGTAAACTAAATGTTATAAATAACCAAATTTCTTCTTATTCCCCATTAGTATATAAAACATTAAAAACTTTTCCCTGTACAATCAAGCTAAAAAATAATAATACTACCTTCAACTTTTGTCACCTTTCCTATTAATGTAATCTACATATGTACTTCATGTTATTGTTTATCGTTTTTAAATTATTATATTTCATGGTTTTTGACTCTATACTATGTGTAATTGTTCCTTATAATTGTCCACATAAAATATTTACGCAATAATATCTCCAACTGATACCAAAGTACGAGGGGTCTGAGTACATTTCTAACTAATTAATATTCTTCGTCTTGTGTTAAGCCAATATAAAAAATTTAATTATGAAAGATGGTTAATGAAAAACAATTCGTGTCGAAAAGATAAATAAAGTTCAAGAAAGAAGAATTTCGGGGAAGAATTGGTAAAGTTGGGGTGACAGATCAGGGTGGCATGAAAGTGGAGGAGATACCGTTTTAATTTGGTCCTTGGTTTTTCGTCTTAATAAGTTGGTTTTCTTTCCCTTTTTTCATTATAAACGTTTCTTATTTTCCAAAGCGCCGCCAGCAACTCCACTTGTATTATTACAGGGGGGCTGTAGGATTTGAAGCTCCATTGTGGAAAATGCTGTGCAACAAATTGACCGCCTATTATGAGAATAACTACGTGTGGCTATACTAACAAGCAATGCCGTGAAAATAAAATTTTCATAGTCCATTGTTTTGGCCGAAACACTATGATACCTTAACATTTTAAACATTTAAACTAAATAACTTTGTTTTTGTATCAAAATTGTATTTTATTTTACGCGACAGCTGTTTCATCAACCTATGTTGACATCATCAGGTGTTACAATAATACATCAAGAGAAGAAAGATGCTTGGTTGAATATGTTATCGATAAATAAGAATGACAGAGTTAAGTATGAAAGAGCAAAAGATTTGTATAAGGTATGCAAGAAGAGAGTGAAGTCGGTAGTGAAAGCGCGGAAAGAAAAGCTGAAGGAGGAAGAAGGGCACAGTGGGTGACGTCAATCGCACGGTGATGACCTGTATGTGTAGCTGTTGAGAATGTTTGTGTTTTTTGTGAATTTACTAAGTTAAATTTAGTGAAAAGTTCTGCATCTAATAAAAAAATTGTGTTTTTATGATATTTCATAAAATTGCAGTGTTAAACTAAACCATTTTTTATGTTTTAATCATTTAAAAATTTGTTTAAGTGAACATTTTGACAACTGTCAAAAGTGTTTTTTAGAAATTTGTTTGAACTGTTTCGAACTAATTTCAAATCAAAATTGAACTATTTTGTTATAAAGTAGGTGCTTGACGACATCGGGTCGGACAATTGTTATCAATTCCGTTTTATTTTCCATTCATTAATTATTTCATTAATTTGTAATCTTTTTAAAATGTGTGATCATGGTGATCTTTTGTGGGAAATTAGGTCCATCCATCTTAAAATGGACCAGCTAAATTCTACAGTGGCTGCATTGGTGGGAAGATTGGGAGGATGTGAGTGTGGAAAACAATCTGATGACTCGTCCTTAGCCAAGAGGGATGTATCGAGTCCAGTTTCGCGACCTGCATCGCCTGCTTCCTCCATCTCTGCATCGCCTACAGCCGTGACTACATCGCCGGCATGCGCAGTGCCTCCTGTGAAGTCTGCCATTGCCCCTGATCTTACTGTCGAAGCTGCTGCAGCGGAACCGGTTCCCGCCCCGATGCTGTACTCGTCTGCTGCAGCGGTAGATCAACCGAAAGGGATGGTGACGAGATCTCTGACGGCGGGTGCAATGCGGGGTGCATGTACCGGTGCTAGACCCAAAGGCGGAGCGGACCGCTCATCTGCAGCGGCACCTTCATCTGTCCCAGCTGCGATGTCTTCATCTATCCCGGCGGCAGCACCTTCGCCTGTCCCAGCTTCGCCTGTCCCAGCCGCACCACCTTCATCTGTCCCGGCTACGCCATCCTCATCTAGCCCGGACGCAGTGGGCCAACCTGGCCCGGCTGCAGCATATGCATCCGACTCGGCTGCGCCACCTACATCTGGCCTGGCTGTGGCACCTTCGTCTGACGTTTCAGAACCGTGGAGAACTGTCTCCGGTAAAAGACGCGTCGCTATCCGGGGTGCTCGTAGGGACAGTGGTGAGGGAGGTGGTAATCTCAAGTACTACCACATCTATCCCTTGCATTCGGACACCTCGTGCGACGACGTGTCCAATTATTTATCGTCACTGTGTGCTACTGCTTCATTCACAGTACACAAAATTGGGTCTAAGGGTAACTATGCATCCTTCAAAATGGGTATTCCGGAGTCGGCTGTGAAGGAAGTAATCGTGGCGGGAAATTGGCCTCGTCACTCCTTCATCAGAGAGTGGGAGGTCAATCGTATTGTGCCACGGTTGCCAAGAACATCCAGCTGACTCCGCAAACCCAACACTGAATTGGCATTTTATTATCAAAATGTTAGAGGATTGAAATCCAAGTCCTCAACATTCTACAACAACGTCTCAATTATAAGTGCTGACGTCATTACACTGACTGAGACGTGGTTAAATATCAATGTGTTGTCCTCCGAGATTTTCGACATGGAATCATTCTTGGTATTTCGAAGGGACAGAGACAATGGAGCCGGCCTCAGGCAGGGAGGAGGTTGTCTCTTAGCCCTTCGGAAGGGGGATGTGTTGCAGGCCGAACGCATTTCTGAACTAGAGTCTGACCACGAGGATCTCTGGGTGAGGATAGTTCATTGTAATCACATAATATGTGTTTGCGTTGTGTACTTCCCGCCAGGCTCCACCTACGAAGTGTACAAACATTTTTTTGACCGGATGCATAGTGACTCTGATACGATCGGAAGAAGAAGCATAGTTGTGGTGGGTGACTTTAACATGTTTTCCGCGCGCTCAGCACACGCTGTAGAACAAGATCTCAAATTCGTGTGCGAGGTGTTTGGACTCACTCAGTACAACTCTGTTTCCAATTCTGAATCGAGAATACTAGACCTCATTTTGTGTAATATCAAACTGGATGTTGCGCGTGGTCTCTATCCCCTTGTGCGTGAGGACAGGTACCATCCCGCGTTGGAATTTACTTTACACCATACCAGCAACGCAACCAAATCTTCAGCAGTACCGGGTCACGAAGGAAATTCTTTCTTTGGGTGGAATTTTGCGCAGGGAGATGTTGATAGACTGTATCGTTCCATGAGCCAGATGAACTGGAGTGAACTCCAGGGCTTCACTGATGTGAATGAGGCAGTTGACTTTTTCTATAATTGTGTATATGATGTTTTTGATAATTGCTTTCCCAGAAGGATTCCAAATAATGGTGGACGTAGATATCCGAGATGGTTCACCCGGGAAATTATTGTGAATATAAGAATCAAACAGGCTCATCATAGGAAATGGAAGGTCACCGGCTCTCGAGATGAGTACGAACAGTTCAGGCAATACCGATCGATGGTCAGGCGTAGTGTTCGTGTGGCCTTTCGAACACATATGGACTCCATTGGAGGTAATATCGTGGGTGATCCCGAGATGTTTTGGAATTATATTAAAACACTGCGCAAAGACGGTGGCTTTGTTGAGAATATGACGCATGGGGAGAAACATATTCGAGGAGCTGATATAGCCAGTGCATTTGCTGAACACTTCAAATCAGTGTACAGTAAAACTCCCCCAAGGCTAAATCTTGGTATGGCGACCGGTCTCACTGACAGTGGAGCACAGAATATCGATGTATATTCCCTTAATCCTACAGATGTTGAAAAATCCATTCGTAATTTGAAGAACTCACATTCGGTAGGCCCCGATTTTATGCCAATTTTTTTCATAAAAGGTTGTGCAGAATTCCTAAAAGAACCGTTAAGTTTTATTTTTAACTTGGCCCTGAGTTCTAGCACATTTCCCCACTCTTGGAAAATCTCTAGGATATGTCCTATTTTTAAGAGTGGTTCTAGAGCCTCAGTCGAAAATTACAGGCCGATTGCTATTCTACCAGCACCGGCTAAACTATTCGAATCTATGATTCACAAATTTATACTACCCGGTGTTGAACCATTTATTATAACGGAACAACATGGGTTCAGAAAAAAACGGTCAACTGACACAAATCTTCTCATATTTACGGATTATGTAGCCGGGGCATTGGATGCAGGTCACCAAGTAGACTGCTCGTACAATGATTTCTCCAAGGCATTCGACACCGTAAATCATGATATTCTTATCAGTAAATTAGAAGAAATCGGTTTTTCTTCTCGTCTTGTATCTTTCTTTGTAAGTTACCTGAAAGAGAGGACACAATTTGTATCTTATGGAAAATTTCACTCCCGACCATTTTACGTTTATTCAGGTGTACCCCAAGGCTCAAACCTAGGTCCACTTCTTTTCTCAATCTTCATAAACGATGTCGCGAAAGCAATACACTTCTCGCGATTTCTTTTATTTGCAGATGACTTAAAACTTTTCTTAAAAATAACAACATTGGAGGACTGTTTGCGTTTGCAATCCGATATTGACAGGATTGTTGACTGGAGCAAGCGCAACCAGATTTACTTCAACATATCCAAATGTGTTATAATGTCATTCTCTAGGGCATACTGCATTACATATCATCGATATTCCATGAGTAATGAGAGCCTCAAACGTGTATCTACTGTCAGAGATCTTGGGATAATTTACGAAAGTCGATTGACATTTCGTGCTCAGATCGAGAAGGTATGTGACGTTTCGTTAAAGATGCTGGGTTTTGTTCTTCGAACTGTTAGGGTTTTCAGAGATACCCGGGTCCTTAGAACTCTGTATAACTCCTTAGTCAGAAGCAGACTCGAGGGAGGTGCCGTGATATGGAGTCCTCATGAGGCTCAGTATTCTCTCATGTTGGAGAGGGTTCAAAAGAAATTCTTGAGAGCCCTCTACATGAGAGAGTACGGGGTATATCCTTGGCTCTATCCAACGGCATTTCTCTTGGGTATGCGGGGGTATAACTCCCTCGAACTGAGGAGGGAAGGATTATTAACATCACATTTTTACAAACTGATTCGGGGCTCTATTGAGAACCCCTATGTTCTGGAGCAAATAGGTCTTTTTGTTCCTGAGAACTACCTGCGACAGCGCCGACATCAATTGTTCTTTACTCCGTCACGCAGAACCAACCTGCCTTTGGTGATGCCAGTAGGAAGAGCAATTCGGACGCTGAATCTAATCATCTCGGATTTGGACATTTTCAGTGTCAGTGAGGCAGTATTCAAAATAAAAATATTGCAAATTCTGGAAAGAGTACTGCCTCACTGACGTCGACATATTTGGATTCCTTCTGATATGTATGATTTTTTGGTCTCATGTTGTTTTGTTTTTTTATCTTTATAATACCGTTTTTTGTCCAAATGAGTCGCCTGAATATTTTATTGTTTGTTATGTCTCATTTGTAAATGTATAAATAAATAAATAAATAAATAAATAAATAAATAAATCAAATTCAATGTCAAATTTTCGTGATTTTTTTGTAACACCTGATGATGTCAACATAGGTTGATGAAGCAGCTGTCGCGTAAAATAAAATACAATTGTGATATAATACAAAAAACAAAGTTATTTAATTTAACAGTTTAAAATTTTCATGATTCAAAATGTTTTCATCATTGGCTATCCCAACAATATTGTTGGAAGTAAATTTTTTTAAATATATTTAATGTTTCTTTTATAATGATGTAAAACTCCACATTTAGGTATTAATATAAAATAAAAGCGTGTGTAAGCGTTATTATATTTTATGACATTTTCAACTTACTAAGGCTTTATCACAAGTTGAATATTCCATTATTCTTCTTTTCTTTTAGACCTTTGGTCTGTTCCTGTAGTCAGGCTGGCCTTTCTTAGGAGGTTGATACCTCCATCTCTTTGGTGGTCTTCCGGGGGGACGCGGACGGTAGCCAACAGGAATATGATGCGCCACAACGTGTGGGATTCTGAAGGGATTCATCATATTTTGAAAAAATAAACTGATTTGTTTGATTTGATTTGGACACCCCCGATTTGCATATTGTCCCTGGATCTTGGACAGTATATACAAGAGTTAACCAAAAGGTATAATGCATAACAACAAAGAAAACGCTTATAATATTGTATCAAAAATATAATGTTTCCACGTTAATGCTTCCATTTTATTCTTCTAGCGAGCAAACGTAAATGGTACTTTAATTTTTCTTATGACAATATTTGATTCTTCTTCTCTCTGGCTCTATAGTCCTGGGAGGACCTCGGCCACCTCCAAAAAGTTTCTCCAGCCGATCCTATCCTGAACCCTGAACTACACTCCTCTGGTATGACTCCCAACAGTTGCAGGTCCATCAGAACACAGTCCAGCCAACGAAGCCGCGATCTTCCCACCCTGTATCTTCCCTCCGGTCTTGTAAATGTCAACTGTGCGGGTGTTGAAAGCTCATCCATTCGCACTAGATGTCCAGCCCGTGGACTGGGTACAAAATTCTCCTTAAGATTTTGCGCTTAAACACCTGCAACTTCTGGAAATCCATAACACATCGAACTGTTAGGATTTTCAGAGACACACGGGTCGTAAGAATTCTATATAACTCCCGAGTCAGAAGCAGGATCGAGGGAGGAGCCGTGATATGGAGTCCTCGTGAGGCTCAGTATTCTCTCATGGTAGAGAGGGTTCAAAAGAAATTCATGAGAGCCGTCTACATGAGAGAGTACGGGGTATATCCTTGGCTCTATCCAACGGCTTTTTTCCCTCGGGTGTGCTGGGGTATAACTTCATCGAACTGAGGAAGGAAGGATTAATGACAACGCATTTTTTTCAAGCTGATTCGGGGCTCTATTGAGAACCCCTATGTTCTGGATCAAATATGTATTTTGGTTTGTTTTGTTCTTTGCTCCATCACGCAGAACCAACGTGCCTTTTGTGATGCCAGTAGGAAGAGCAATTCGGACGTTGAATCTAATCGTCTCGGATTCACACATTTTCAGTGTCAGTGAGCTAGTGTTCATAAAAAATATATTACAAATTCTGGAAAAGAGTACTGCCTCACTGACGTCGATATATTGGTGTTCCTTCTGATATGTATATTTTTTTTGGTTTCACGTTGTTGTTTTATCTTTGTAACACCGTTTTGTGTCCAAATGAATTGCCTAAATGTTTTTCGTTTGTTATGTCTCATCTGTGTATTATGTATACATAAATAAATAAATAAAATAAATAAATAAACACACATCGTCCAGGTCTCCGCTCCATATATCAAGACTGGCTTAATGAGCGTTTTCTATGTGCGAAGTTTTGTTTTCTTTATTTTTATACAATAAATGTAGTTTTTTATGAACACATGAAACAAATGTTTTCTTTCGCATTTTTTGTCCGAACTAGAAAAAAGACCATATATTTTTATACTATTCGCCGATTTAGAATAACAAACTACAGTACTGTTCAATGAGTCGTTCGTAACTTCGTCGATAAGGCGACACACTTTCCCCAAACACAGATTGTGGACACAAAGTAAAACAAAATTTAATTAAATGTGAGAATTTAGCATAATACAAAGCGGCGGAGATCTTATTACGGGGGAAGCGCGCGTATGAAAAGTTTCCGTGGGCCTTGCTCGGCCCGTTCTTGGATTTATGGTCAAACTTGGGCGAGAACCCGCCATTTTTATTATGATCAGCCCAGTGGACCGTGAGAAAATGGTTGGGGTGTGAATACCACCCCCGGCTTACAATTCTCCCCGCCCGCCCGCCGGAGTAAGACTAAAGGGTGCGCAGATGTCAGATTTAAAATAGGCGCTCCTAGCCATTTTACACTTCTTTTGTCCTTGCTTCAGAATGTCCTTATTCGCGCCAAATGCATATCTTAGTATTTGAATGTACTGTAGAACATGTTTTTCTGAATCTCTGGCGTCTTGTTTTTGGATTTATATACCAAAATTTTACATTTAAAAGAATTTTGTGTTAAAACATATATAATCAAATGATTTTACTGAAATCTCTTGATGGAAGTTCATTTTAAATAATAATTAAATAAAACGATGTTTTTAACTACTTCCACTTTTGTCTTTATTTAGACAGCGACCGGTTTCGCCAGGCTCGACCAGTCTGTCGATGCCAGCGAGCCTGGCGAAACCGTTCGCTGTCTAAATAAACTCAAAAGTGGAAGAAGTTACAAAACATCGTTTTATTTAATTATTATTTAAAACATACTCGTATATAAATCAAAAATATTTGTACAACATGATATTAAAAATTTACTTATACTATTTAAGGAAAACAAACCAGACCAGGATAACATGAATAATAATTATATGTGAAAAAGTAAAATGTTCCTAAAAAACGAGATTATTTGTTTAATTACTCTATTTAATTGAACAATATTTAAAGCAATTATCTTCAGTCGTTTTAACTCTCTCCACAAGCATTTACAAAGGCAGGTCAATAATGCATGTCTTTCCGGACGAAGAGCGCCCTTGAAGTGAATCTCTCATAAAAATGGCGCTATACTAATCATCATCATCATCATCAAAGTTTAAAAAATTCAACTAATCCTAGTATTAAGAGTGAAAAAAGGACTTCGTGGCAGAGTTGCAAGTGCTCTGACTGCCATACCGAGGGTCCCAGGTTCGATTCCCGGCGATGGCAGTGTGTTTGTAAGACTGTATTTGGCCTGGTGTAGAATTTATGTGACAATAAAATAGCGATAGATTAGCTACCTATCACATGTCATGAGAATCAATATAATAGCTTTAAAAAATGTATGTAGTAATTGGGATCAAACGACATGTCGTATAAACAAAAAATACATACTGATATGTACGCTATATACATATTAATATGTATTTTTTCCATACTATTTAGGTATGTTTCAGATGATTTTTATTTTTCTTCATACACACATTCTTCCGTTGTGTGTGTATTCCAATGTCTTTTTAAGCATTCATTTATTTTTTTTAATACGAAATCTATTTTCAAATTTTAAATAATACGTATTTTTTCTATTTTTAAATTGATTTCATATTCCACTTCCCCATCAATAGCAATAAAAACTCAAATATTCACAAAGCATTCAAATTACGACAGGCAGTCAGGGAACGCCATTGTTTATTTTAATGTCTGCAAAAAAATGAAAGTGTATTTAAGGCGAATTCTTATTTAAAAATCGTACCCATTGTTTACAGAGCCTTGCTAATAATGTACTCTACGAAGTTTTTGAAGGGAGACCATCCGTCAAAATAAAATCGAAACCAAAATATAATGCCGAGTGGTTTGATTTTTTTTTTTTGGGTACACCACAAAATCCATTGATTTTGTATCAGGAAAAAAATATTAATGTCAATAATTACTCAATGGATAGATGACGACCTTCGTGGCAGAGTGGTTACGAGCTCTGACTTCCATGCCGAAGGTCCTGGGTTCGATTCCCGGCGATGGCAGTGTGATTGTCACACTGTCTTTGGTCTGGTGTAGAATTCACGTGACAATAAAATGGCGATAGATTGGCTACCTATCACATGTCACGAGAATCAATATAATAGCTAAAATATAAAAATTGTATACTGTAATTGGGTCCAAAAACGACCTGTTGTGTACATAAAAAAAAAAATAAAAAAATAAAAAATAAAAAACGACAAAAGGTAATGTTGTGAATATATTGCTATTAGAGATATCATTTTTTCTATGTTTATTAAATAAGTCGTAAGTTGTTAGCTGTTGGCTTTTGGAAGAGGGGGGTCAAGTCAAGGAGATTGATAGGAGAATACAGCTTGGTTCGTCTGCATTCGGAAGGCCGGGCAACATCTTGAATTCGGACATGCCACAAAATTTAAAAACAAAAGTGCTGGACCAGTGTGTGTTACCTGTGATGACCTATGGATGCGAGACATGGACGTTAACTAAAGAAGCAATGCACAAAATTAAAGTTGCACAATGGGCCATGGAATGATCCATGTTGGGTATCTCACTTGACCTATGTGTAAATACCCAACGTGGAGATTAGAAAACGCACCAGAGTCACCGATGTAAGGATACGCATTGCAAGGATGAAGATGGACTGGTCATGTGTGCCGACAGTATGATGGAAGATGGAGCCAGAGAGTTACTTAATGGGGGCCAAGGCTGGGCTGGAGAAGTGTCGGAAGACAGCCAATCGGGTGGAGCAATGATATTGTGCGGACGGCGGGAAGGGCCTGGAGAACACTGGCGAGAGACCGAGAGAGATGGCGTGGGAGTGGAGAGATTAAAATGACAACATGTTACTATTCTTCGTTGTTTTTGGACTCTTAAAATCCAAAATATAATTATGAAATATTTGTATATGCAATTACTGATTATTTCGAAACAATGTATTTTTCCGTAATTAGTTTTGTGGCATATGATTTATATCTGTGCGTTAGACAGGGAATGTACTCGTATATCAAGAAATAACAGAAAATTAAGTACAAACACCGCTTTGAAAGTCGAACCGTCTATCATGCGCTCCTGTTCTCAAATAAATGCCTTAAATTGGAAAATCTTCATCTGTCTGTGGTATTGAAGACATAGGTAAGATGGGGAAGAAGCAGAGAGTGCTTTTGGAGAGATCACGTGGACCCCCAGGAGAATACACGAATTGAAAAAAATTGTAAAAGATAACCCCCGCAGCAAGAGATTTTTAAAATGACCGCGGATCCTCGAAGCATGGGTATCCTACAAAGCATGAAAATATCGCGGTTCGTCGCTAAGAAAATTCCTCCGGTAGTATTGGCTGAAGAGAGAAATAATTTGCCGCATGACTAAACTGTGCAAATGAGGTGAATGGGAAGAGAAGCGAAGCAAATGATTGAGTGCCGCCGGAAGGAATAACTCGCAATAAGACGGCGGACTTTCGTCCCTAATAAGCTAAGAATATTCATATTTCTCTTTTTTATGCTCTCCCAGCTTAAAATATGGGTATTAAACCTAATAAACTTTGATTTATTTCCTAATTTAAAAACTAAGATAATGATTTTTAAAGGCTTACTTAAATGTATATGTAATAACTTTAATAAAAAAGTTATAGTAGAGTAGATTATTTTTTAATGAACATTTTATATTAGTCCTAAATATCGTTTTGCAAAACTTTATTGAAGTCTCCTGACCAATGAGTCATTTATGACATACCTATAACCTCTTTACCAAAATGCCACAGAAATATTTTGAATCTGAGAAACAAATTTACAGTTGTTTTAAAATATAATACATAGTTGAATATTTATAACACAGTATAACTATAGTACGGTGTACGGTAGGTATGCATTGTGGCTTATTTTATCGTTAATATATTTTTTTATAGACAGTGGTTATATTGTATTCCCACGAGTATACTACTCATTCTGGGATAAAATGACAATTTATATACTTAATAATAGCCTACAAATAATATATAGGGCAACAATCGTAAACCATTCAGGAAATATCATAACAAAGACTTAGAAACTAGAACATCTTACAATATCAAAGACATTGAATGTAAAACATATTACAAAGTTTGCAAAATTACAAAAGCATTCGCATAATATATCAAAATACAGACTCGGAAACTAAAACATTTTACAAAATTATAAAAATCTTCACGAAATATCAAAACACAGTCATAGAAACTAAAACATATTACAAAGTTTACAAAATTACAAAAGCATTCAGTAAATATCAAAAAACAGACATAGAACTAAGACATATTACAAAGTTTACAAATTTATAAAAACATTTATGAAATATCAAAACACGGACATAGAAACTAAAACATGTTACAAAGCTTATAAAATTACAAAATCATTCAGGAAATATCAAAACACAAACTTAGAAACTAAAACATCTTACAAAATTTACAAAATTACAAAAACATTAAGGAAATATTTATCAAAACACAGACTTAGTGTTTAAACCAAGCTATACTTGATATTAATGGATTTTGAAATAAAAACACCAATAAGGCATTATAAATATGAATAGACATAAAACTTTTTTTTTTTAAATCATGTAAAAATAAATAAATTATGATACATTATCAATTTCTGAAACATATACAAAAACATTTGAAAATGCCTTAGAAGGGCGAAACATGTCATTCCCATAAAATATAATAAAACTTCTAGAAAACTGACGTTTTCATTCGTATTAATTATTTAATTATATAAACAAAAACCTTTTGTTCTCAGTTTCATTAAATCTAAAATAAATAATTCACTCGTCAACGTGTGATTAAATGAATTTACATGATTTAATTCCATAAAAAAAAGTTATAATTTTGAAAAGTTATTATTTTGAGCTGCGCGATTGACGATAAAACTGGATAAATATAACTGTATCTGACATCTAGCGATGATTTTGCAATACACGTTGGTTCGTGTCTGAACTATAAGGTATTTTTCCTTAAGAAAATATATTCATTTTTATTTCAAAATTAATAAAATCAACCCTTAAAGCCTTTAACTAATAAAAAATAAATGGTACATGAAATAAAAATTACGTTTGTTGTTTGCAATGTATGCAAAGCGAGTATCATACAGTATATATGTTAACATGGTTTAGGGACCTATGTACAAATGTTGTTTTAATATATTTTTTTTAAATATCCTTTATTTTAAGCTGAACTATTTGGCTCATTATATTTCAAAGATTATAGATAAATTTATTTAATGCAAAATAAATTAACAAAATTCGTTTTACATTCAAGTGTAAAATGCTTATTTTCAGAATGCTTGCATGTTAGTACCAACCTAAAATTTGTTCTCAGTAACAGAGATATTCTCACACCTCTTCGCATAGCTGTACTCCTGGTAAATTCTGCGAGAGTTGACTGCCACGGTAACAATTTGATAAGCAACTGACAAAAGCAGAAAAGCACCAGAAAGACTTTTTTATAAATTTGTCTTCGGCCCTCTTTATCATCGAAAAGTCTTCAAATAATTTCGTAATTTTATACATTGATTGAAAAATATTAATATAAAATCAATATTCGCTTTATTTTGTTGATACATTTTTTTTAGCTCAGCCTAGAAAAATCGTCAGAAGCATGTAGAACTCCTAAAAACCTTGACAGAAACGATGTGGTGGTAAAGAAGAAGAAGAAGACGATATTTTAATTATATTAGAGAGAGGAGCGTGTTAATTAGAATCGAGGCTACCTAACCAAGGATTTAACCGAAGCTTTCCCAGGAACACAGAAGAGTTTAAGAGAGTACTAGTAGAAGTACTCCATCGAGCGACGTATTTCTATCTCTTTTACTCCCGTACAAAACCAGTTTGCGCAATAGCATTGCTCTGTTTCGTGTTATTTGTCTTGAGCGCATTGGAGAGAACGAGATAGCCTTTTATTGATCATCAGAGACATCTGGTGCCTGATTTCAAACTATTATCCCCAGGGCTGCCAGTGAGAAAAATACGAAGCTTCGTTTTAGAATATTTTATTGGATATGCTATAAATTTAAATATATTTCCGTTCAGTAAGTTTTCCATATTTATTTATGACGAAAAATAAATAATACAAAATCAGTGTAATCATAAAATCATATTCGTTTATATTTTATACCACTTTTTACGATTTTTATAATTTGTTTTTATCAGCGCAATGATTTGATATTATGTAGACATTTATTCGGTTTATTGTTTTTAATTTTATTCACAATTTAATATGCTTGAAAAAAACATCCTTTGGTACTTTGTGCGGTGACGTACTCGTATATTGTACGTAATTATGAATGTTTTGGTAATTCAAGCTAATGAAAATGTTTAGTCACATTTATTTTTACTATATTTTGAACTCATTTTAATATTTATTTTATACGTAAGTACTCGTGTTAAATTGCTTTATATTCATATTCTAAACCGAAACCGAAAAAAATACACTAAAATCAATGTTTGCATTTGACACAACATTTGCGTTTTGTGCCGTATTAGTAAAATTTTCAATTGAACAGTTTAAATGAAAAAATCTCAAGATATACAAGAAATTACAACTTTACTTAAGTATAATAAATGGTATGCGATACTTTTGGAAACCTTAATTGCATTTTGGTTAACATTTTGTTTACATAAGTAAGTCTTATTTTAAGCATTTCCAGTTTTAAATATTCAAATATGTAATAATATTACATTGTAATTAGTAAACATATGGGTTCAGGTATAGTAAATAAATGTAGCATATTTGCTCTGAAACATCGCGAGCGTCTCCCAACCTTACAAATTTCAACATTCCACAGCGAGAAAACACCTCCTTAAAGCGTGCTCTCCTAATACTCTCGCGGGGCAGAAATAGCGCCAGTACAAAAATACACAGACTGCCTGACCAAACTTGGTTCTGAATCTCCGCTAACGCATGCGATCCTGGTAGAAAAAGAGACGCTCCACAGAACGCGCGTGAGGAATTCCCGCATCGCATAGTCACTCCCTCTAAATTTATCTCCTCTATTCGCTTACTCTCCTGGTAAAAAAAGATCCGCAGTTTCTTCCCGGAATCGGCGAGGAGGCGTGTGAAAAAGAGAGAGGTACAAAATAGGTTCACGAGAATTCATATTTTCAGTGCGAAATTTTGTTGTACATACCGCAATAATAAAAATATATTTTTAGTAATTTTTTGCGAGATAGTTTATTAAGTCGAAATTATATATCTTTTTTTATCTTCATGTATTGATTGACCAAATACACTTTTATTTTTTAATTAAAAATGTAAGAGACTTCATTTAATTAATGATTATTATTCCATATTAAATTATATTAAATTTTATTACAAACTACACCTATTTATTTATTGTGAAACAAATTCTTTATTCCATACCTTTCTAGCCTTTTTTCTCTCTCTTTTATCCATGGCCAGTTTTCATTAATGCAAGCAAAACAACAACAAAACGGGGACATGTGTGAACCGTATCAGGATAACATGAAGTGGAATCGGGTAACATCACATATGAAAGTCATGTGTGTGTGCTACCGGTTGGATCAGACGCGGCGGGTGCGCGAGCACTAGGGGCTTATCAATTTATTTATTTTTGCCATCTGACGAAGTAAGGGAACATTAGGTGGTTTGAACCTCGGATAATGAAATAGTCGTATATAAAAAAAATAATAAATGGCTGCAAGTTGATTTCATTTATATGGTTACATAAAAAGCGAAATATATAAAAAAAATCGTGAAAATGCTTGTGATACTCATTTTAATGAAAAATCTGCTGTCCTTGGTCTTTTTTTCCAAATGGTAATATTACCGACATCTATTAATCGTTTGAAAATTATCAGAATAAATCATAGATGTCTCTTATTATCCTGCATTTTTCAAAAAGAAAGATGTTCCATATATTTCTTACGAATGTAAAAGTGCTGAACTTTAAGCTAAGCGTGCTGAACCCGCCATTATTTGGGAGAAAAACTTTCTACTGTTTTTTTTTAATTATTATTAAAATCAATATTCCAAGCACTACTGTTTTGATGCTACATAATGCCATTACTGAAAATGTTTGTTATTAGATATTATAACAAGGATAAAATACGTTTTTGTGACATGTAATGTAGCTCCTTATTAATTTTTCCAGATGCTTATTATAAGAGTTTTTATTTTCATTTTATCAACTGTCTAACTCACAATTGTTATTAATATTAATAATGTCAGGGAAAATAAATAATTTTAATATCGAGGAATATTTTATTTAACTTTTTATTCATTTTTAGTAATCATTTGAAATGACAAAATATGTAACTTTGTAAATTACAACATACAACATATTATGAAATAGTAATAATATTTTTAGTAATCAATTTATTTTTCTAAAATCACATTTGAGGACGGCTCATTTTTTTATAATTGTTACAACATGAAAAGGCACTTATGTTCTAATTACATAAACCGGTAAATGCATTTAATTTTCTAAAAAACACATTCAAAACATATGATATACAGCAGATATTGTTTTCAATAAAAGTAAGTTATTGCAGTCCATTTTTGTGTTTTTTAATTTGAAAATATGAAACAGGTATGATTTGAAATTAAAAAAAAATTGGAAATCAATACAGTTACAAGCAATTTTTTCGCTATTGTAAAACCACAGAAGTTTTCATTTATTTGTATTTTCATAACTCCTTAACTGTATTTATTATATACAAAAATTGTGTACTAATAATAGTAGTTATCTTAGTTTAAGAAGTTTTAAATTATATATCATACTTTGTACAGACTTTATACAGACTTAGGAAATAGCAAATTTACAGTATTCAAATAATACAATACATATTTACATATTTTATTTTACAATGTGATTTTCTAGACTACAGTTGTATAAAAATATAAAATAAAGCTTATACCTTTAAATAATGTTATTTTGCCTATCACTGTACATTGGATATTACATTTAAAAGGATGGAGTGCTACTGTCAGGCCTCAACTGTTTAGTGTGGACATCATTATAAGCTATAGTGAAAACACTTTGTTTTTCAGTTATAGGTAATCTTTTAACATTCTGATTATTAGTTTGTCCCGCTAACAGAGAAGTCATGGCTATACCCGAGTCATCATCTTCGACGCCCTTAAAATGTTTCACAGAAACATTATTTTCCTTATTACTAATGTCAGTTGCTAAATTACTATTTGGAGATTCAACATTTGTACTTTTTATTATTTCGTCCTTCTTTTCCCGGATATGCAAGTCATCTGAAGAGTTCAAGTAGACTGTGGTAGGCTGCCCGTTGTGAGAGGTCACCGTTTGTACAGGAGAGTTGACGGGTATTTGATTGACGTAGAGTGGCTGGCTGGAGCTGTCCTGCAGAGCTGGAGATTGTAGCCCTAAATACTGCGGGAGGTGAGTGGGTTGAATGAAGCACATAGGGTTCTGGTTCTGATACCCTCGTTCGTATCTATGCTCAGAATGCTGCAGAAGTGGATGTGTATCAGGAAGTGGTCCTTCTGGAACAGGTTTAACTTTTTCTTCTTTCATAACACGCGGGTGAGATTTTGGATCCCTGTCCTTCATGTCATGTTTGGGCTTGGTATGATCATGTTGTGATTTATTTGCTCTATCTGGATGAACCTGTTTGGGAACAGATTTCCTTTTTGTAACATCAACTGTTGGTTTTATTTCGCTGTGTTCATGATGGGTATCTTTCATATTTTTGTTTTTATTTATAATCCTTTTTGGTTTTGCCGGTATGATTTTTTGTTCTGGTTGAGTTATCTGAGAGCCATTTTTATTATTGTACCATTGCATGTACCTAGGGACACTTTTGCTTACATCAATGCTTTTGTCAATAATTTTTTTTGGTTCACCTTTAGTGATATGTTTCTTCATAGCTTCTTGTGTTTCAATCAATTCAGTTACAGATAAATTTTTGAGATTCTTCTCTTCGACATCAGATTTCTCAAGAGAAGGTTTGTCTACAGATGATTTACTGTTAGCCGATGAAAATATTTTGCCATTTTTTGGATCCTCTTTAATAGAAATACCATCTTTAGCATCTGTAGAAGACCCTTGTCGTGAAAAAACTAAGTTTCTTTTATCTCTACCTGTGCTTTTTCGACTAGATGAAGTTTTGTCATGAACACTTTTTCTTTCCAAGCTATCATCAGTAAATTCATCAGAATTTCTTCTAGATCTTTTATATTTATCATTATTGTCATCCGATGCTGACCCATCACTATCATCATATTTAGTGCTTGCTGTTTGACGAATCAGCTTAGGACGATTTTTACTGTCCATGGATTCATCAAGTGAATTAGAAATTTCTATTAAAATTTCCTTCTTAAGCGCTGACCGAACGGGACGTTCGATTTCTATTGTACTGTGATCTTTACGTTCTGGTGATTCATTTAGCATTTTTCTTAATATGCTAGCTTTTGTTTCACCATATGCTTTGTGGTAGTTTTCTCTGCTGCTTGATTTCCTGTAATGTTTTTCATTTTCTATGTCTAATGAATCCCTTTCAACTTCTTCCATTATTGGTGTACGAATTTTTCTTTTAACTTCTTCTACTCTTACACTCCGTTTTGGATGTTCATCTTTATATTTTGCTTTCCTCTTTTTTGGTTTTTTCTTTTTTATCCATTTAATTTTTCTCGGGGTATCATCGATATACACTTCATATTCTTCTTCACTGAAAGATTCATCTATGTCGCTTCTTGCTCTTCGTCTTGCTGGTCTCATGTTCAAAGGTTCCGTCTGTGTGCTAGAATGACATTCCGTCTGAGTGGCCATTACGGAATGACCAGGTAAACTCTGTGTTTCCAATTTAGTTTCAAATTGAGATGCAGCATCGTGAAATTGATTTGTTTTGTCCTTTTGGAGAAGAATTTGACGAAGAAGTTCATTCTGTTGTCTTAATGAGGATTCCAAAATATCCTGTCGCAAGTGTAAAGAGTTTGGATAGTTGTCACTCATGAGATGTCTCCTTTGTTCCATGTCAATAGGCAAGACACTTCCGGGAATGGGCATTTCAATGTTCTGATAATTATTATCGATTTGGTCCGGGTGAGAGTTATTAATTTGAATTTGTTCATAACCAGCTTGTAAGTTATGCGAGTCTTCAACATACCCTCTTTCATGAGATAAAAACTTGGTATTTTTCCTTCCCATTTTTGCTCTCATATTCTTAACTTCATCTCCTTGATCTTCAATATACCTTTGCATTAGAATATCTTTACCGTTTTCAACAACGACATATTGATTTGGAATAGCTGCTGTACGTATCGGATGGTTTCGGGTAATATTTACGTATCTCTCCTCTTCAGCTCCTCCTCTGGTAACCAAGCGGAGGATCTCGGTGTTTCCTTCTTTGATGAATAATTGATCTCGGCCATCAACAGCTGGTGACTCTCTAAGGTGATGGATTGTTTCTTCTCTTCTTAAATTTGGCTGACTGTTGTTTCTGGCATTGGACACTTTATCACCATCTTGCTTCGTGTAATCCACATCCGAACCTCTCTCCATCTCATGGCGGCGAAGTGAATCAGCATCGGCGTCCTCTTGAGTTTGTTTATGTAAGTTTTTATTAGATCCCCTGTACCCAGCTATGCGTGCGTATTCCCGGTCCATATCTTCCAGATAAATATTTCTTTCAATAATGTAATCGTTTCCATTTTGAATTTCCTTGGTGTAAATAATATTAGGCCCCTCCCTGTAAACGAAAAAAAAAAATTAAATACACTCATCCAAACATTTATGAATTCAGCATTAAGTGAATACATATTCTCCAAAAAAATTATTTTGTCACAATTTTTTAATAATGCTCTATTATTTTCATCATGGTTAACAATAAAAATGGTTTATCTTAAGCAAATTAAGAGCAAGACTATACCTTAGTTTGACAGTGTGCCGGTCTTCCATTTTGATGTCATTGTTAGCTGCCGCTGGTGTGAAGAGCTCCCCCCCTCCCTTGCCGTGCGCGCCTGCTGATCGCACTCGGCCGTCTGCTGACTCCTTGGACTTGTTGTTTCTCCTGTTGAATCTCCATTGCGTAGGCTTGGTCCGGGCGTCGGACTCGTGCGCGCTCCATGCCTCCTTCCTCCCGCTCCACTCGGCTGCCTGGACGGACTTATTTTCCTTGCCCCTCCCCTTTTCTCGAACAACTAAATGCACGTCGTCGTCTGTGGAGTTCACACGGATCACTCTTTTCCTAAAATATTTGTATTACTTTACGGGATATTTCATTCAAACTCTACTTTTTGGTTAATTGAAATATTATTTAGCAAATTACCTCGGGGGCATGTAGAGCGGACATCCATCACAAATGCAGCAGAAGATCAGCGATATTAAAGCTAAGGTAATGCAGATAGCTAGGAATATTAGTAACCAGAAGAGAACTTGGTTTTCTGCTTTATATACAATCTGTAAACAAAATTATACAGTAATTAAACAACACAGCATATTAATACAAAAATAACTATCTAACTGACCATCACGCAATCTCTCCGACTGGGTAGGCAGAAATAATGGACCATCATGCTGTTCTTTCCTGACATACTTCTCTCACTTCATCAACATTCATACATTATATCATGCACGCACGTTGATTTCTTCTACTCCTCACGCTCCTCACCTGATTTTAATATTTGATTGCTACGTTTTCGAGCTTATGTCATTTACACATTTTTTTTTTACCATTCTTTTTCATTCATTTTTACCACGTGTTCAAATATACAGAAAGAGAAAAAATAACTAACTAACTAACCATCACACCGTCTCTCCGAAGGGGTAGGCAGAAAGAATCGGCTGCCGCACTTTAACCGATGCGGCAGTCCATCCTTCTCTTTTCGCCCCCACAGGAGACGCGGTGTGATGGGTTGCGAACCTCATCGCCACCAATAAGCATCTCCTGCGCACACTTCGATCGTCCAACATCCACAAAATGAATAGTATAAAATACAATGATATAAAATAAAATAACAAAATAAAAATAATATAACACATTATTTTAGATTATCCACATGTTGTAGGCTGGATGATTCAGACTTTTGTGTTACAGAAGGATACAGAAAAAGAAGCATGATAAATGTACATTTTATTTATTTTTACACCAAGTAAACAGTAGACTTACCACAGACGCATCGTCAGAGCTTACTGCAGCAGTGGCTGCTATGGTTTTATTATTATTCAACTGCTGTTGAATATGACTAACATCAACTAGCGAGTTTCCAGTTGATAAAACTGTAGCTACAACAACGCTCCTGTAATAAATAAAATATTATCAGTTTTTAATGTACAGTTTTGTTACTTGATTTTATATTATTATGAATAAATAAATTACATCTTTATTTTACCTTTCTTTTCCAGAACTACCAGCGGTAACATCAGTAACTCCAACTTCTGTCCCTTTGTAGGGCCTTATCTCAGTTATTGTTACTTTCCCACCGGTGATTGTACTTAAAATTTGTTCAGTCTTTTCTCTATCGGGTTTGAGTCCCGGAACTACAAACAACATGGTTCTAGTTTTGCTCTCGGGAGGGTAAACTCTAATAGTCGTCATTGAGTATCTATGAGGTACACCAAGATCATACGCTCTTGCCGTTAATACATAGAATTCCGATTCCTGTTCGGTACCAAATTGTCGTTTAATCCTCTTTCTTGTTTGTGGACTTGATTTCTTGAGGGGTTCAAGTAAATACAATTCACCTTTAAAAAATAAATGAAAAACTTGAATTAGTTATTATATATTTACATAAAATTATGTGATTGTAAAACTTATTGTTTATACAATGAATAAATAAGTAATTTTTTTTATGAGTTTAAACACTGTTTTTTACATTACAAGGATTAATTGTATCTCAATAGAGACGAAGATGCAAATTGTTTTTCTGGGAACAGAAGGTGGTGGCCGAGGCGCTTACAGGACTTATGACCTGTCATTGGTTGGGTTGAGCGATCGCTTCACGTTTAACAACATTCCCCATTCCGCCGTTATGACCACCACGTCTGACAAACTTTTTGGAACTTGTATATATGGTAGGTTTCTACACCTATTTTCACAATTTTATGTTCACTCTACACTAGCGTCATCTATATTAAGATTAGAAAGCATTAAGCAGAAAACCTTTATTAATGTACTGTGAAAGTCTATGCAAATCATACAGTACTAGATTTCGCCTGTTTTTTACACTTTTGAGTTTATTTTTCTCGACATGTTTGGAAGACTTACACCTTCATCATCGGGAGAACGATATAAACTGAATTATATCATTGCACGATATAAATAACTTTCAGTTTATATAGTTCTCCCGATTATGAAGGTGTAAGTCTTCCAAACATGTCGAGAAAAATAAATTCAAAAGTGGAAAAAACAGTGTTTTAATTCATAAAAAAACCTCGTTGTGGAATCCCGCAGTGTTAACGCCTTAAGTTTATCTAAAATTAATAAATTAGTATAGATGTTGTCTTACCTGTTACTTCATTCAAAGCAAACTTGTTTTCAAAATTGCCTAAAATTAATTCGTATCTAACAATATTATTTGGTGGCTCAGCATCCTTATCAACCGCTTTTATGATTGCTGGTGATGTGAAATTTCTTAAATTTGCTGCCAGAATGAACTCATAAATGGGTCTTTCGAACTCAGGTGTCTCGTCATTGACATCCAAAAGTTTTATTATCAATGGAACTGTGGCTCTATTTCCAATTCCATCATTATCTCTTGCTTCAACTAAAAATCTTATGTCAGGCATAGCTTCTCTGTCAAATCCATGATTATTTGTTGCTATTGTTATTATTCCTGTCTTTGGATCTAAATTTAAAGATGTGTTCAAGTACCCTAGTATGGCAGTGTATTGAAGTTTTCCATATACACCTGTATCGACATCTTGAGCTTTAACCTGAACAACTCTGGTTCCTGCCGTTGCATTTTCTGCCAATTCCACATTGTAGCTTTCTTCCAAGAATGTCGGGGGATTGTCATTTATATCATTCAGGTACACGGTGACATTAGCAGATGTTGATAAATTTGTAGCGGGGCCAAGTTCTTGAGCTATTATCTGTAAAGAAAAATTATTTAAACATCATCAAAATGTATAATCCATGATGAATTGGCAAAATATTATCTGTTATTTTTTTTTAATTAGAGTAGATTTTATTAAATTCATTAGAGGAATATTTTATCTGCATACAATCAAACAAGGTTAAGTCAAATCAAAAACTACAAGTCGCTTAGAGTTTTTTGACAATACCAAAATTAACTAAATTAACTTAAAATTGAAGTATTGTGACAACTGCCTTTTATGAAATACACACACTGCAATTTATTTAAATTGTTTTTCCAGACAATAGAGGACAAGAAATTTTGTCGAATGACATTAATTAAAAACAACTCAACAATTTTATCCTGATTAAGTAACTACCCCTTTTTAATTATTATGGGTAAGTAACTAAAATATATACATTATTATATAATATCTCAATTAACCAATATTATCAATTAAGAATAACCTACAATCATACATTAATTTAGTAAAATTTCCATTTTTACAATTTGTTTTGCATTATAAATTGAATGTTTGGTACTTAATGAATAAGTACTTTATATTTCTGTTATGATATTGTCGCCCGAATTATTTACACTACATAAATAAAGAGTCATTACTTAATCGGAAGTGATGTTTGGGGTCATTTTGTCTATATTTCTAAAAGCATTCAACACAAGTGATTGTTATATCGTCCCCATAGTTTAAAAATAATATTTGGGTTATGTGAACTTACTTGAAACATGACAGATTGCCTTTCTTCATAATCGAGCATGGAGTTGTCTCGAACTTTAATTATAAAATTAGTTCTCCGTTCTCCAACACTGGGAGAAATTTCAAATGTTCCATTATTTCCAGCTAGAGTAAGAGAGAATACTCCATTTTTCCCCGGATCGTCATCATTTACTTGTGGAATGTATGGGTCGGTAAAAACCAGAGCCGTTCCTTGCGGACTGTTTTCATTGATCCTGGCAATGTAACTGAAAATTGAAAAATAAAAAACTATTATTAAAAAATATTATTTGAATTTAAAATTTGTTTTGATGGTTGTGTTTAAATATTTATGTTCGGTTCTGTAGACACATAAAATTTGTTCAAGATTTTAATTGTTATTAGTTGAATTATTTCATCATTTCTGTATATATATATATATATTTAGTATGTTTAATTAGATATGAATATATGCATTGTGTACGTATATTCATTACAAAAAATCTTTTTTATTTATTTGTAGGTTAGCAACCTTGCAAATCCGGTTAACATGTTATTTTTGCCTATTAGCTGTCAGAAGTATAAAAGTTCCCTTTGCTTTCACTAGCTATAATTTTGTATACATTAATAATACAATTATATAATAATAATTCAATAAAACAAATTTCTATCCGAAAAATATAATCGTATAGGATTCTTGTTTGAATATTATAAATACTCACTATTCATTTTCGAAATATGGCGGCGAATTTCCCCTTTCTGGCATGATGAACGCCAACTGAACGGTGGCTGACATCGCTTCAGGCTCGTCACGATGAATTTTGACTTCCTCCGCTATAACGGTCAGGAGCACAGGAGACCCGACGTGTGAGATGGCCGCTATATCGTCGAGCGGGCGTTCCAGAGTAACGTCTCCTATAATTTTATGATACCCTGGTATTAGAATACGGCGAACCACTGCGCAACCAGACGAGGCAACCAAACTCCCCACGAACTCGCGCGCAAGTTGATATAAATAGACGATTGAATTTCAAAATAAGAAATACAATCGGCAGAAAACAGAATTAGTATTTAAAAAATTCTACAATAAGCATAATTTGAAAACATGAAACTTGAGTAAATTTACGATTAGTATAATATTCTTACAAAATTAACAGGACATTTTATTAATTTAATTAGGTAGTCAGTAATTAATTTAAAAAAACATTCGAAACTAGAATATTGATTATTTCGTATTAATGGACCTAACTACTTGTTTCCAAATTATATTAAACAGTTATTATTTATTTAAAAAAACAGACGTTAATACTGTTGAATGATGATAATGATGATTGCCATGATGATGAAATTTGTATAAATGAAAACAGTTTCTTTTTTCACTTTTGAAGGTTTCACACCTTAACCATTGGGAGAACGATATAAACTTATAGACAGTTAATATCATTCTCCCGGTGATAAATGTGTAAAACCTTCAAAACATGCCGAGAAAAATAAACTCAAAAGTGGAATAAGAAGTGTTTTATTCATAAAAACAGGTTTTATGTAAAAATCTAACTAACCATCACGCCGTCTCCCCAAGGGGTAAGCAGAAGGAATGGACCACCGTTCTGAACGCTGTTCTTTCTTGATAAACTTATATCGCTTCTTCAACATTTATAAATCGTATCATGCATGCAAGGCGATTTCTCCGACTCCTCACGTGACCGACATTCAATATATTTATGTAAGTTCTTAAAAAAAGCTTTAATTCGAAAACGATTTCTCCGATGACATAAGGTGGAACAAATATTACCAAATTCGTCACATGAAAATGTCTGGTAGAAGCACCATCCATTATTGTAAGAATCTAAAGTAACGAATCGAACTTTCTGTCACCTCAAATGGCGTGACAAGAACGAATTTCTCCAGAAACTTTAACGTTTATAGCTATGCAAAATAGTGTGATAAGAGGTTTTTAGGCTAAGCGACTTGAGCGTGAATTAATACACTTTTTGAACAATTTATTGTAATTGAGATATTATGCGAAGTAAATAAGCGGTGTCACAACAATTTTGTCGTTACAAGCCAGACGAAATTCAAATACCATGTTTTATGAACCGCGTGCTAATTCTTGTCTGCGTATTATCTATTTATATTCAAGTATCTGTACATTTGTATCTTCAAAGATTTCTATGAATACTTTTCGAATTCGTAAGTACAATAATGTTCTGCCAATTTGATAATGTTTCGACCATTTGATAAAAAAAAAACAAAGTGTTATTAGGATATTTAGGAAATTTAGTATTGGAGAAAAATGGTTTTAAACAAAATCACTTTTGATTAAAATTCTACTTTCATTTTATGCGTGAATAGTTTCGTCTTATTGAAAAATCGCCAGCGAGCTGCCGAAATCGGTCGATGGCACGAACATTTGTGGATTTTATCTAAATATACATTTTAAAGATTTTTTACATTTTATTTTTATATTCATTATAACATTTTACATTTACTTTCAATACGCCCTTGAGGTGATTACACCACAAAAAGTGCGCTTTAAAAGTTAGCATGTTATTATTACTATTATTTTTATTTTGTTTTATATCAATGAATTTTATATTATTAGTTTTAGATTTATTTGTGGACGTTGCACGATCGAAATGTGCGCGGGAGATTCCTATTGGTGGCGATGAGGTTCGCAACACATCACACCGCGTCTCCCGCGGGGGCAAACAGAGAAAGATGGAGTGGCGGATCGGTTAAAGTGTGGCAGTCCATTCTTTCTGCCTACCTCTTTAGGGAAACGGCGTGATGGTTAGCTAGCTAGTTAGTTAATTATTATTAAAACTAACCCTGAAGAATTCAAATTAGAGAGGAATTATAAACAGAGTATTTTTTTTAAATGATTGAAATTGTTTTTATCCATATACTTCCACTTTCGCCTTGTTTCTCTAGACTCGGAATGTTTTTGTTTAAAAATAATATCCTCTGATTTTTTTCACTTAATAATTTTGGAATTCCAAAAAAAATAAACCAAAACAATTAAATAATGAAAAAAAAAAAAAAAATTAAGAATTTTTCTATGTTTATTTTTAGTGTAAAATCTACTTATTAATTTTCGTCTTCGACCGGTTTCGGCAGCTCGCTGCCATCTTCTGGACCAGAAGTTGGCAGCGAGCCGCCGAAACCGGTCGAAGACAAAAATTAATAAGTAGATTTTACGCTAAAAATAAACATAGAAAAATTCTTAATTTTTTTATTTTATTTTCATTATTTACAATGAACTTCTACCAAGAAATTTCAATCAACATCAAAACAATTAATATTATAAGGTTATTACGTGTGACTGCAATATCATTTTGAAAATAGTGAAAAAAAGGTCGTTGAATTTATTCAAAAGTGACGATATTAATATCCTGAACATATCGAGTTACACCTTTTAGAACATTTTATCTTTACTCACACAACACAATGATTAGCTTAAAATAAATACTCCTACCTAAACATGTATAACATAATACGTTTCTTAAACACGAGATGGCGCCTCGTTTGTTACAAGTGATCGAAATATTATCTCGTATATTATTTCACGTGTGTTACAGTAATCGTATATGGAGAGTGAACGGTGACATTTTATGTCGTCTGAAGATAACTACAACCCACATCAAGTCTCTATAACACTTACGTACCTGCGTATAAACCAATTTCTCTGAAATCCCCTGGCCAACCTTATTGTTTGTCTAGCGCGATAAAATAACTTAGCCCGATAGCGTTTTAACTCACAAAGGAAAGCAAAGATAAATAGTTGTTCCCGTTTAACACGAAATTATATACACTCCCTGCTATATAACAAATGTAAAGCATTCGATACATTAATAAGTTGTACTTTTTTGTCATTACAACAGTAATATAATTTATAATAATTAATTTCATTGTGGTAAGATTCGCTCTTAAGGTAAGGTAAATAATCACTTTCTGTTTTAATTGAATCAAGAGATGTGTATTTTTTTTTTAATTTTAATTTTCATGATTGGAAAAATCTATTTTAAAACAACAACAACAACGAACCATCATGCCGTTTCCCCGTAGGGATAGGCAGAGATAATGGACCGCCACAATACTCTATCCTGACATACCTCTCTAGATTCCTCCACATTCATACAGCGAGTCATACGCGCACGTCGATTCTTTCGGCTTCTAACATGACCAACCTTTAAAATTTGATTAATTTGGTCATGCCATGTTTTCCTCGGTCTGCCTCGACTCCGTACTCCATTTACATCATTAACGTATACTTTCTTAACCATTCTTTCTCCATCCATGCGCTCGATATGTCCGAACCAACGCAGCGATCCTTTCATAATTTTGTTCATAATACCTTCTTCCGCTCTACATTACTTTCTTATATCAGCATTTGAGATTCTATTGTGTATCGTTTTACAACACATACGTCTTAGGGACCCCATCTCTACGCATTTATTCTGCTCTCATCCTTCTTCTGCCAGTTTTTAAGAAAGAATTTTCAACTCTAGGGAATATGAATGCAACCTGTATTTGTATTTTTTTTAAAGAAAATGAAACGAATAATGAATACTCAAAATAGACTGAATTATTTGATGTTACAGAGGACACAAACGTGACTGCATCTTCTGGGTAGTTACGGGTGATAAATTCTAGTATAAAAAATCTGATTTGCGTTAACAAAAGGAGCCAACGAGTTGATTCAACAAGGTGTATTTCCTGTTAAACATTACCCGAGCGATTGTTGAGGCTGGGTGTGAGACAGTCACGGGTTGCCTTGGATTTATTCAAACCAGTTGTAATGAAAGTAAAAATTCCGTTAGTTACAAGACAGCCAAATTGTCATTGCCAAGTACGCAAGTAATCGATCGCAATGTAAGTATGCATTCCACATTAAAAATACCAACATTTATTTGCTTAATTACTTACGGATATTGACATATACAAATGTATATTTTTAATGGGCGTTATTCTATCGTGAGACAAGTAAATTATTTAGATAATAGAATTATTGGACCGATACTTCGATAGAAATATACGGATTATAAACAAATGAACGTTAAAATGATGAAAAACAAGATGGTTATTATGATATGTGGTTACATTAATTCAATTGAACGTGAAGTAAGTGTGAAATACGCATTTTTTTAATACGCAGTAGATTTTAATACAAATACTGCATCGCAATCATGTTATTTAATATTATTTTCATTTTATATTAATTGCCTGTCCTTTTGGGGAGACGACGTGATGGTTAGTTAGTTTTTTCGGATTTTTCCTGTATTCAATGTGTACAATATTATAATATTTACTTCTTAATAATTTAATATTTACTTATTGTATTATTATTATTTAATATTATTTAAGAGTTCTTACTGATAAAAAAAAATTATTATTAGTACTTATAACAAATAGCCCAGGTTAATTTTTAAATTTAAATGATTGTAACTAACTAACTAACTAACCATCACGCCGTCTCCCGAAGGGGTAGGCAGAAAGAATGGACTGCCACACTTTTCTTTCCTGACATATTTCTCTCCTTTCCTCAACATTCATACATCGTGTCATGCACGCGCGTCGATTTCTGACTCCTCACATGGCCGACATTCAATTTCAATTTCGACAAGCATTTAAAATTCAATACAAATGATTGAATGGAATTTTAAATGCTTTTTTATATTAATCTTTCTTTGTTTAGTTTTTATTATATTTTTACACCTGAAGATGGAGGTATCCTCCGAAATTTGTCGTGTTTTTTTAATATTTTGTTAATATTTTGTGGATTAAACAAAGTAATTTTAAATTTCCTAAGTATATTACTATGGAATTCCGCAGTGTTAATTCTATCGCCTTAGCGTTCAATAAGTTAATATTTTCTTATATTATGGATGGCTATAAAATAAATTATTACTTCTATAGAAAATGCTAATTATCCTATTTATTATAAATTAATGAAATAATTAAAACACAGTAATTGGTGAAAATATCATTTGTAATAAGTTTAATACAGTTTACAATCTCTGCATTTCTGAGAGTATCCGATCAAATTTAAATAAATTTATACGTCTTCTAACCTGTAATAATTCGCTGTAAATAATATTTAAATTACTTGTAATCACTACCAGCTCAATGACATAGAAATACACCCCTTAAATGGCAAACCGGTGTCCAAGAAAACGATTATTAATCTGCTCTACTTATTAAGCGAAGGGTTCATTCTTACCTACATTACAATTATGGGTTTAACATGTTTGACCTAAAATAATGATTTTATTTTATGCGTTATTGTTTTATAAAACTCACGCGACTACACGGGAATATGGCATAGGTCGTGACGTGACAATCTCAGAACCTTGTGCATATTTGGAAAACGTTTTTTTAAGTAAGGCAATACGTCAAAATCACGTATATTTTACATGCGTGTGACCAGTATTGCGGTACGTATATTATAGCCTGTTGAATTGATATTTGGGTTATGGCCTAATTTTCTAATTTAAACTTGTAAAACGACCATTCAAAGCGTTTTAATATATCACACTTATGTAAAAAATTGTTTATTTATCCACTTCGAATAAATTAAACTTGAATTTATTATGTTAATACCAAAATATACTTAACTATTTGAAACGATTTATATTTATAATATGGAAAAACTGAATAGGATTTCTTAATGACGTTTATATTTGAGGGACGTGAGGAACACCAGAATAAGAGAGATATGTGAGGTTGAGGATATTATAAGATGGAGCAGACAGCGAAAAGGGGACTGGTATGGTCATGTTCAAAGAATGGACACCACCAGACTCCCCTATATTGGATTGCATAATCAACCTCATGGGACTCGTCCTCGTGGAAGACCTCCTAAAAGATGGAAGGACAGCTGGGTATTTACCTCAAAGGAGGAGCAACACTCTGGAGAACAGACCACATAGGTCTACAATAAGGACGAAGAAGAAGAATAAGAAGTTTATAATTAATCTCAAATTTGTATTAGTAAATAATTCATATCTCAATAAATAAATAGGTATTTTTTTACTCGACTTCCACTGATAAATTGAAATGCATAGGTACATATTATTTAATGTATAGGATTGTTTAATTAATGCATACAATAGGGGCAAATATGTCATTTAAACATTTTTAATAAGTAAAAACGATATTATTTTATTTTTAAATTTAAAAATGAAGGTAATGGAACATGATTACCCTATTATAAATTGAAGGCTGGTCATTACAAAGGTGCCAAGTGGTTTAAACATGAAGCAGAGAAAACAAGCAAAAACTGTTTTTGTTCCATATGTCATGTACTACGAGTGACATATTTAGGGTGACGTTTGAACTACACTTTATTATTCAATCATTACGCACTTTTGCACAATTGTTGGCCTTTATGTTTAAGACCAATTGACATTGTTATAAAGCAATGATATACGTAGGGGTATGAATTATTCGTAGGATTAAGAATCATATTAACTGCGAATAAAATGGAGGAATTCTTTACCCTTCGCGTCTATCACCACCAGTAAACAAGTATTAATACCCTTTCCCGCAGACAATTTAAGTTAAGGTTCTAACTCACCCACTTTTACCCACTTTTAGCTACAGCTCTAAACTCTATGATAAGAAATAATCCTTTGTAAGATTGCAGTAGAAATGAGATCTCTTAGATGAATGTGTGTTAAATCTGTATATGATAGAGTGTCAAATGCAAGTATAAGAAGTGAATGGGGTGCGAATAAAAGTGTTATTAACAAAATATTAAAGGGGTCATTAATATCGTATGGACACATGGAAAGAATGAGTGAAGACAGAATGGTGAAGAAGGTATATGTAAACAGCGTGAACGAAGCTAGAAATAGAGAAAGGCCGAGGAAAACGTGGCACGATCAAATCAATCAAATATAAAATGTTGGTCACAGTGCATGACAAGATGTATGAATGTAGAGGAAGCGAGAGAAGTATGTCAGGACAGAACAGTGTGGGGTTCCATTCTTTAGCTAGTTAGTTAGTTAAGATTATATAAATAATGTATAGCTTTTGAAAGCTTGTAAAGTCGTTTATACATCATGATTAAATATATATGCTTGTATCCATTTCGTATGAATTATAATGAGATTCCAAATTCAAATCAGTCATAATATTTTCGGTATGATTTTAATAAACAAAAATAATAATATGGCCACTAAGGATTACATGTCATTTTGGAATGTGGAAAATACTTAATACGCGGTGCTAAAGCCGATCACTTATCGGGGCAATCGAATTACTATCTCGTACCGGTCGACCTTCAGAGCCATTACGTCTACGGGTGTATGTACATGTATTCTCATCTTGATAATGGCAATTTTTTCTTCCCATTAGCAGCCTGTCGCCCGACTTGTCTGATGCCAATGAACGACAGGTATCTAGAGCTACCTACCTACTTGAATCCAGTCTTAATATATCTTTTAATATAAAAGTATACCTGCACACAATATTGTGAGCGGTCGGTCATCCGTAAAAAGCTCTAAGCACGTTATCTAAATAAGACTAAAACAGCATAACCCTTCATAATGTTATCTAAATGTGACTAAAACAGCATAATCATTAAAAAAAACTATATAAATATCAAATATTTGTGAAATGTATACTTATATCTGTATACGAATCCTGTAGTAGTTTGCTAAATGCTAAACAATCATTCTTCGTAGATGGCGTTAGTGGGTGGATTGTATAGATTAATCTTAAAAAAATAATTAGTACAATCAAATCTACATAGATGGCTAACTGGAACTGACACGTGAAGATAGGTATGGATTTGGAGTATATATACAACTTCCAAAAATGTATCATGCATGATCATAATAACAATGGTGGAATGGGGAATGTTGTAATTACATAAAGCGTGCGCTTAACCCAACCAATGACAGGTCATAAGTCCTGTAAACACCTTGATCATCCATATTCAGTTTCCAGTTTGTTTCTTCGTCTCTATTGAGATACAATTAAAAATTTATATAAATATCCTTCAAAAATACAACTCAAGGTACTTATGTCATGAAATAAATCATTTTAAAGAAGTCATCATGTTTATAAAAATGAAGAAGAAAAAAACGTAACATTAAATAGTATTTATATCCCAGAATATATTATATATTTTTTAAATCTCTAAAATTAAATAAAGCAATATTTATGTCTCTCTCTTTCCTTCTATATTCGCCATTCTTTGTGTTGTTATGATGCTTTATTTCTCTTTTTCTTTTTTATATACTTTGTATATACAACACTTATATTAAAAAAATAAAATTACATAGACATGTTTCGGACAACCAGTCTTCTTCAGTGATACATATTATAAAGACACATATTAAAAATATTATAAAATTGCTTACATGATTTGACAGGTGCTATAAAGATTTAAAACATCAGTCAGATCATGTAAACAATTTAAAAATATTTTTAACATGTATCTATATAATATGTATCACTGAAGAAGGACTGGTTGTCCGAAACATGTCTATGTATTTTTTTTTATATAAGTGTTGTTACGAGTATATACAAAGTATATAAAAAAGAAAAAGAGAAATAAAATATTAATGTCCTTTACAAAAGACTAGTAACGGTGTCCATAAAATTGAAAATAAAAAATAAAAAATGTAATTGCATCCTTTAAAGATAGTATAACTAAAAATAATATTACATCTAAAAAATAGCTATGATTCGATTATTTGGCTTATAAAGGATCGCATTAAAACAGTCAAAGAATGAAAAAGAGTCGTAACTCCCATGCAAGTATTACATGTCACGTACAATTAACCTTATTTATTTGTAAATGTTTATTTAATTTACTACAAGATGCTTAAGAATGCCGTTTCTTGCGTCCATAAAGCAGAGCGTGTGTTTAAGGTAGCATTATTTGCGACGTGCGGAATCCAGTTGACTTATCTGGAGTAGTTATCGCGAGTCAGTAAGTCACCCTAACCCGTACAGTCCATTCTCAAGTCGTTATTTATGCCCGCCTCCCTTACGACCGGTTTTCCTCTGAAGAATATTACCGTCCGATTTTATTATGCAACGAGGTCAATTCTTAATTTATTCAAGGGAAGGAAAGACCGCGGTACTCGGAGCTCCTAATGCCTCCGGTAAGAGCGGCGCGGCCTAACAAAGAAAACATACGACCAATTTAATTGGACACCTCACAATTTAAAACAGAAAATATCCAGAGTCACGCTCATTTGCCTATAGATAGGTGTTATTTTAATGATACCGGGCTTCGACGACGTTGTTCTAAAAAGGATATGTTTTGATAGGCAGGGCTGGAGTGCTATATACTCGTAGAAGACTATAAAGATAACCCTGACGAATCCTACCGTAAGAACTTGTATATTATAGCACATTCCATCAACACCCTTACCTATCCACATTAATACTATAGCGTAAAAATAACTAGTCATGTAACTTGTAATAAATTTTTTATCTAGTCTGTTTTATTGAAAGCAAATTGTATTTAATAAAATTAATAAATCGTATTATTATGTAATCCATTGTTTTGGCCGAAACGCTACGATACTTCAACATTATTACTGTTAAAATTTAAAACACTGTTATACTCGTATAGTAATATCAAATATTATTTTTATTCACCGAGAGTGTCGCGACAGATGTTTTGCCAACCGATATTAGCATCATCAGGTGTTAAAAAAACATTGTTCATTGTTTCGCCTGATGATGCCAACATCGGTTAGCGAAACAGCTGTCGCGACACTCACTGTTCATAAAATGAAATTGTAATATGATAACAGGCTTTTAAATTTTTACAATAATACGTATTAAAATGATTATTTATTAGTTTTTTTTTACCGAACGATGTTTTACGATGTAAACGGAACTAGAAATAGAGGAAAACGTGGCACGATCAAATCAATCAAATGTTAAATATCAGATGAGTCAGAGAAATTTACGTGCGTGCATGACACGATATATGAATGTTGAAAAATCGAAAGAAGTATATTAGTAAATAACAGTGCGGCGATCAATTATTTTTGCCTAATTTTTTTTCTTCATAAAATCTCTGGTTAAAAAAAGGAGACTAAATACTTCTTTTAGCAAGCCTACATAGCCCCATAGCCCCAAACATTTGAACAACTAAAAATAATCTCCATATGCCACTGCTGTCCGCAGGTAATATGTTAGAACAACATTCCCGTAACAGAGCATTTGTCAAAGAACAAATGTTTCTAATAAATATTATGCTTAATAATATTAGCAGAGTTTGAATCCGTGACCTTCCTCTATCAGTCTAGTTTGGTTAGAAGCTTAAGTTTCGATACACCTGTTGCCATTATCATACTTGTTCATCGTTTTGTAACATATTTAATAAATATTATTTTTAACACGAATATATTTAATCAATACTTATATTTTTCGAAAAGTAAAATTAATGAATTCATCAAAAAGTCATCTTACCTGTCGATTCGTTTATATTGAAGAACGTGGTGAAAGGATTCCCTTCGGATACGAGTCCGTATCGAATTTGACGAGGGGCCCCTTTGTCGCCATCTTCAGCGTGAACCCTAACAACGATATCGCCCGGTACCAGGTTGGGCTGTAGGTGTGTTACCGGGGGTGCAGAAGTGAACACAGGTGGCATGTCTTGAACGTCTTGGACCACGATGACTATTTCTATTCCAGCTATGTTCCTGGTATCTTGACTCGGTTCCGCGAAAGCGTCCTGCAAAATCAGTGTATTTTATAATTAGAATAAATTAAATTCAGTATATAACATGACAAGTAATGCTTACTAGTATCAGAAGCTGACATGTTTGGATAATATACCACGAGGAGATAAATAAACGTTGATAATAATAATTTTCAAAGCAAATATTTAATCTCTGAGCTCTGAAGCATTACTAAGGTGGCTTCAAAACATTGCAACAACACCGCTTTGCACAGAGAGACTCCATATTCCAATATCTCATATTTCAAGCGAGAGTTATTGTCAGAATGATCAGACAGGTTACAAAAAAATGATGCTACATATTTTTGTAATATTTAATCTATTATTTACGATATTTAATATATTATTTGAGGCGTATAGAAACAAAAACGGCAATGTCAGCATCACCAAATTGGTGGTGAACGATGAAAAATGTTTTAATTTAAACCTGTTTAAGGTTATAAGATGCAACAATTTTTAAATATTATATTATAACATAGCGTGCAGCTATAATTTGAGTAAACTTTATTTATATCCGTGGTTCGTTTTCCAAGATATCTGCTATTTTATAATTGACATTGACGTTTTTGTTACAATATTTCTGAGCCTGCCGGTTTTGTTTTGAATGCAGCATGTCATTGCCATGTTTGTTATCAACACCTTTTCATACGAACGATATTTGTATGGGACGCCATCTTGAAAATGTCATTTCTCGCATTCTGTTTGGTTTATTTAGCAACTGCCGCTTTTGTTTTGAAAATTTGTTGACATTCCCGGGTCTGTTTCAAATCTGATTTAAAAAAATCGAAAATGTATGTTTTAATGGCGGATTTATTTCAAACCAATTGTACACTCAGATTGTAATAATTTTTCTCTATTTAACCTATTTTCGTATTTTGACATTGCCGTCATTGTTTCTATAAGCCTCGTTTGTGATAGTCAATCTACAAGTATTATTTGTGATATTTAATCTACTAGTTATTTTGAATACTTACGTTTGCTAATACTGTCAAGTGGTACATTGACTGCATTTCAAAATCCAACGGACCAATCAAAAATATTGTTCCTTCTGTCGTATCGGGGGAGACAATTTTTTGACGAATTGCAAAAAGCGGAGAACCCTGTAAAAAACACAGAATAAAAAATATGATCTAACCGTTATGCTCTATATTAACTAACTAACTAACCATCACGCCATTTCCCGGGAGGGGTAGGCAGATAGGATGGATCGCCACAATGCTCTGTCCTGGCACACCTCCCGGGCTTCCTCTACATTCATACATCGTACCATGCACGCACGTCGATTATTCCGACTTCGAATGTGACCGCCTTTTAGTAATTTATTAATTTGGTCATGCCATGTTTTCCTCGCTCGTCCTCGGCTTCTTTTTCCACTCACGCTGCTTGTGTAAAACTTTTTAGCCATTCTACTCTCATCCATTCATTCAATATGTCCAAACCATCTCAGGGATCCTTTTTAAATTTTATCCATGATCCAGTCATCTGCCTTACATTTCGTTCTTATTTCATCGTTCGGTATTCTATCATACAGCGTTTTCCAGCATCATTCTTCTTAGTGATCTCATTTCTACGGCGTTTATCCTGCTTTCATCTTTCTTTTGCCAGCTCCAAGCTTCACTTCCATACATGAGTGTTGGCACTAGAACTCCATTGTGTACTGCCATCTTTGCTTCTGTGGATATATTTCTATTTGCAGTAATGACTTTGAGTGCGCCATTTATTTTATTCCCAGCACCAACCCTTCTTTCGATCTCTTTCTCCATTTTTCCGTCTCTTGTAAACATGCTTCCCAGATACGTAAATTCGGTAACTTGCTCCAATTTCTCGCCCATCGCACTTATATCACAAATCGTCATACATTATTCTTTCTCGAAAACCATCACTTTAGATTTAGACACATTCATCACCAAGTCACTCTTTTTGCATGCCTCATACATCCTTGACACTAAGACTTGTAAATTTTACATTTCTTTTCTTTCACTAAGAAGAATGTGCGGGAAAACGTTGTATGAGAGAATACCGAACGATGAAATAAGAAAGAAATGCCTCTATATTATAATTGTATATATCCCTTTCAGAAATAGATTATGAAACAAAAAAGTTCTTAGGGAGATTGAAAGCAAATCACGTCTGAATGGTGGATATTTTTTAGTCTTACCCATAGTTCCAGGTAAACGGGTTTCGATTGTAATGGATTTTTTCTAGCGACAATGTAGTCCAACTCCGTGCCGCGTTTGGCATCCTGTAAAAAGAAAAAGAAAATGAACGAAGACTCGTGACGCGATGAAATTTATAGCATACGTAAATTGAAAGACTTGACTGGTCATTGTGCTGGATGGCTGGGCGCTACGAGGCACAGAGAGTACATATTTATAAGAATAAATATTACATGTTTTATCGTAATATTTATAAATGTTAACATTTGAGGCACGCATTGCTCGAGGGCTTGGAATATTATTGTTACACGATAAGGGACATGAATTATGTAGACGCACGTTTAATATTCTTGTTCACAATTTGATATGCTTCAGAGAAGATGTTTTACGGATGTAACAATAAAAACGTATTACCAAATAAAAAAGTTTTTGAAAAATATCGTTTTATATTTTGGAATTGGTTTCATATTTCAGCCGCATTGCATTTTAAAAGTTGTATACATTTATATATATCCAAATGTTAGGCGTATGTCTAAAAGACAAAATAAGAAATGAAGAAATCGGGTGGTGGTCTAGAGGATAGAACGCTTGACTCCTAATCTAGGGGACTTGGGTTCGAGCCTGGACGCGACCAGATTACTTCTTCATAATAATGAGCTATTTTCTGCTCATATTATAGATTGTAAAATAAATTCTAATATCATTGATTTAAAGCTTTGATGTTAGTCTTTAAAAAAAAATAATAATAAGACGCCGAACAAAAGTCATAGACATAATAGACCTTGTCGCTAAGCAGAAATGGCATTTGGCACGTCATATCGCCAGACAGGGAACAGAACGATGGGCACCCAGAGTCCTCAAATGGAGACAATGGGTTAGAAAAAGAAGTGTGGGCCGACCACAAAAAGGTGGACCGACGACATTATCCTTGTCGCGGGTAGAATGTGGCAATGAAAAGCCCAAGATAGAGTGGAGTGGAAGAAAATGGAGGAGGCCTATATCCAGCAGTGGAGAGATGGCTGAGGAAGAAGAAGAAGAAGATACATTCATATATATTTGTTTCTTATTTATGATCTGTTCATACTCGTATATGTCTATATTATTGTATATTGCGTACACTATCTTCAATTCTGAGTCAAATACAAAAAAAATATACTAGTTGGTTAAATAATTAAAATAATGAAACTTCTAGAAAACGTTCGTTTTCTAGAAGTTTCATTATATTTTATAGGAGTGACATGTTTTGCCATGCTAGGATATTATAAAATGTTTTTTTAAATGTATATTTGATAACACCTGAGAACAGTGAAACATGCCACTACAATAAAACAAAATAAAACTTTAAGAAAACGGAAGTTTTCGTAAATAGTAAACATTTGATACGCATGATAGTTTTATATGATTGTTTTAAGAATAATAAACATATGGTAGATATTTTTATAGATAATCAGCCTCACGGGAGGCGTCCTCGTGGAAGAACTACTAAAATATGGAAGGACAGCTGGAATCAACCTTACAGGAGGAGCAACCCTCTGGATAACAGACCACATTCAGCAAGGAAGAAGAAGAAGATGTTTTCGTATAATTTATTTTAACAAATGACTCAGTAAAGGGTAAGTTTTTTTTAAACGAAGTGTTACATAATTCATTAGCTACCGATGGTGTAACTTACGATTCTATGTTTGTTTACGTACTCAAGTTTGAATAAAATATCCAGTTAATTTTGTAGCGACTATAAAAGGTAATAAAGTCCGAGCTTTATTACTAGCCAGTTTCCTGTTTGGAAGGTATCCCCTTTCCCCGTCTATTTATTTATATTCGTAAGCCTGGCCGCATTTTCAAGAATAGAGTTTATCCAAGATACTCACGTTTAAAACACCTCAGTAAAGAGTGACGTTTATAGTACTTTAGACATATCAGCGCACGTATCAAATAACGACTAAGTTTTTATTCCCGTTCCGATCGGTAAAAGTTAAAACTCGTAACGGCTAATGGAGTACTGTTATTACTATGTAATTACAGATGCAGAATGGTTCCACCTAGTTCAAAGTGTATAAAAACTTCATTATCGTAATAGAATTTCATCACGGATGCGAATACGTGCTCTCGTCACACTTGGATCTTTTAAATATGTAACGAGAATGACGTGAACAATAAATTGATTCCGATTCTTGGCGGACAGGCGTGGGTATCTGGGAAATCAAGCCGTGAAAGACGTCCATTGTGGGTATCAAAACAATGTCAAAAGGGGCTCAGGAATGCGATATGCTTTTAACATTTTAACCCCATCTCACGAGGGCGAGGGTCCGACTCCTGAGAAACGAATCTAAACGTTACAAAGGCGTGCAGCACACAGCGTTTGAACTGAGAATTTGCAATTTAAATCGTATGGATGGAGCGCAATATGTGCTCGCGGCGGTAAGGGTACACCAGAAGCCGGCACGATGTCTGCTACTGCACACTGCGGCACCCACAGGTACAGGAAGAGTCTACGTAGCTCCGTACCATCTTATCTCAATAAGGCTACAATTTAGGCGGTGATTGTTGCCAATTATCGAAGAAAATTAGAGGATGTCTGCACGATCACAACTACGTACAAGGATATTGTGTATCTAGACGGTTGTTTGATCATGCGGCGGAAATGAAAACTGAAAACACCACCTGTGCTCCGCGCACGGAATAAGTTATTTAACTCGAAATTAGAAAATCGATTTTATTCGGAGTATTCGACTTAACTACTTCTAATGCTGGCTTTCTCGCAAAATGATGTACGTCAGTAGATTATTTAAATAGGCGGTTGTTGCTGAGGATACAATGGTTTAAAAAACGCAGCGCGATCAATCGATACCAGCATGACATTTAGCAGAGACAGGCAGATAAATCTACTTAATGTATTATGAAATTGTTAGTTACTTTGACATTTTCATAATACACCCGTGTAGGTACATGCTCGAATAGATCTGACGTGTATTGATTAAATAATAACCCGCTAATTAAAGTTTTCCATATCCGTCATCACTTTTAGGAGAAACACATTTGTCATTATTACGTATATACATACAAATATGCACGTATTATATTTGAGCATAAGGAATTTTTTTCACAATCGCTTTATCAAATAATATAAAGAACTATACTTATTACATCAGTTTGTTACGTTTGGATAATGTTTAAAAAGTCTGCTTCATTACCTATTATATTTATTTTTAATTAAACGCATTTACATTAATATAAAATATGATTTTTACGACCATACAAGGATACTAATTTTGTTTTGATACATGTATAAAAAATTAAATGATCGTACAATTGAATCTGATTACTGATATATCTAAAAGGTTTGTGTATAAATTTATGTATAAATAATGTGTATAATGTGTATAAAGGTTTGTGTATAAATAATGATATATCTAAAAGGTTTGTGTATAAATTTATTATTTTTATACTAACGTGTATCTTGTAATGAAGCAAATCTGAACAATCTGTCTGTATTAGTAATAATATTTAATAACAAAGGTTTAGATAGCTAAGCGGAAATATAATGAAATCTTTTGATACATTTAGATTTAAGAAAAAATATATAGCGTGAGGTGCTTTATAATTATGGTAAAAAATAACTTGTATGCTTATGTATGTACTACAATTAAGCCTATTAAATTCGGCTATTAATATATTGTAAACTGTTGAAACAAAAAAAAGTTAATTAATTAACCCGTCTTAAGTGAACCTTCATTTATATTTTACAAACATTATAAGATCATAAACAGTTCATTATAAATAAAATTGACAAATCATGAATACAGGTAATATGATTAATAATTTCTCTCACTTTTGTATAAATATATGTAGAAACACTTTGTGTTTATTTACACAACACTATATATTTTCGATTTACAAACTTGTTTCGGTTGTGACCCAAGCTTATACGATGTACAATTTTGAACCGTCACAACCGAAACGTGCCTGCAAATCGAAAAATAAAATGTTGTGAAAATATAAAGTTTATTCAAATATGAATCCACATAATTGAATGCGAATGAATAAAGAATATATCTCACCTCTGGCACCATTATGAGAGCCGGGATATGCGGAAAGATGGTGTCTCGCGGAGTGGTGGCGTTGGTAGCCGTGATGGAGCAAGATATCCGATTGGTCCTTCCCTTGGTATTCCTGACAGACACCCTGAAGTCCACATACCTCCCTGGCTCCAGCCGTCGCTGCAATATGACGTTCGCCTGACACACCGAATTGTATCGAGTGCACGGAAGCGTCTCGACAGACACGTCAGAGCGGCCTGTTTCTCCTGGGATAGCAGAAACATTAACAGGTCATTTGTTGTATAAAACTACAAATACTACAGACAACAGATATTGATTAGGTAAGAGTCTTTGATAAAATTTAATAGATGCAATAAAATGAAGAATGTGACATTGGAAATGCATTTTTACTGCCCACTTTAAAATGTTAAAACAAACATAAATCAAATTATTTATTATATTAGATAGTGGTAACAAATCTACTGAGACTAATGTGTTTATATTATTTAATAGTTTATTAGTTAGAATTTTGTTGTTGTTTTGTAGAGAGTGTCCCGAAAATGATGATAGATGAAATTATCAAACACGTAAATAATTTTTTTTCATATATTTATTTTTATTCGTGCACTAAAATTTCAAATTAATTTAACACTATACGTGTTAAACGAGAATGCTAAAAAAATACATACTTAAATATTTTATCATTTTAAAACCGTTCCTATGGTTAAGATCGCAAACCAATTGACAGATTACACGAAACATTATATAAACGAGAAAAAATAATATGACCTGTAAACATAATTTTTTTTAATTATCAAGAAATGTCATTAAATATTTACATATTAGTTTAACACTTATTTGGGATATTTATTTCTTAAAAAATAGCGTAAAACGCCATTTTAATAAATAATCAATACGTATGAATACGTCTGTTTTCTAATTTTTTTTATAATATTATATGGGATTGATATGTTTCACCTTCCAGGCATAATTAAACATGAAAGATTTTCATTCGTAATAATTTCTTATTCATAAGGTAACATTTCTTGTGGACCATCGTGCATAAATTTAATTATTTTATTACATAAGATGATACAAAAAATCACAGAAATCTTTTATACGTACAAGTTGTTATTAAATATATATTATCAGTGAGAGTTTTTTCTGTGTATATTTATGTACCAATACAAATGATTGAATTAATTACTTATCTCTCGAACTAAATTGAATCCTAAACTGACAAGTCATGGACAAATGCTGACTATTTTTGACAGAGTCATTCAGAATATAAATCGAACGTGGACCACGTTGTGATTTGGAATTAAAGTCGATCGGACATGCTAACGCCATGACGAAAGTGTGACTTGTTGAATGGGATATGAACAAACACCATAAGGCCACCATTTGTCTCCCGAAAGAGGTCGGCTGTTTTAGACAACAATGTGAAGCCGCATATTGATATATTATGGGTATAAAAAATTGGGTGTCTTCTATCAACATTCCAGAGGAATTATAAATTGTCAGAAGGTACGGAATGCATACCTTTACACATTCTAACACACTCAGACTTTGGGCCTTGTTTCATCACACCGTTTCCCGAAGGAATACGCAGATGTGATGGATCACCACACTATTCTACACAGACATGCTTCTCTCACTTGCTACATGATGTCAAGCACGCACGGAGATCTTTTTACAAGAATTTCTAAGAATCTTTACATTTACTATTATATTTAAAATCAGTTAATTAAATGATTGCGAATTTGAGTATTCAATATTTTGAAGTGTTTGTTCTTTAATAAGCTTCAGAATTCAAAATAGAGATAGTGAATATTTTTTGCTTAACGAGAATAAAATTGACTACGTAGTCGATGAATACATTTGTATTGAATATATACAGATATATGTGTGTAAGTATAGATATAATATATTTATATTTTAGTGAACGTACCGATCATATCAAACTGCAGGGGATAGTCGAAGTCTTGGTCATGGGCCCGTATCCTGTATATGACGGACCCAACAGCCGCGTCCGCCGGCACTAAGACCAGACGCATCAGGGTAGCAGCATCGAAAACGGGGTCTCCACATTGCGCGGGCCAAGTCAGCGTTAGTACCAGGAGCGCCGCGCGCCATAATGTTCTGTGGGATTTAAATCAAATGAGGAAAAATGTGATCAAAACAAGCGAAGTGTCCGATATACCAGGGTAGCAGCAAACTCGGGAGTCCTATGTATTCGTTTTCTCTGTTGTTCTCTTAACCGTTGTGAGACAGATTTTCATGCTTTGTAGGAAGGGGAAAATACTCGTATATTGATTTTATGTTATCAGTACAAGAATTATTGTTTATTTTTACATTTGTGACTAGAATCTTAATTTGGTTTGGAAAAATTATTGTAATTGTATTTAATTTATATCGGGAAATAAAGTGATTAGAAAATACATAATTAAAATAAACATTTTTAGTATAAAATACAATTTTATTTGAATTTGAAAAAGCGAAACCTTTTTTAACTTGCCTTTAAATTCATGTGCTTTGTTTGTATTACTCCTTCATTAAAACATTATTATGTGGAATATTGATCTTAATTGTTTTTTTTTTAAATAATTTATAAACATATAGATATACCTAAAATAAGTTGTAGTGTGATTGAGTGTATACTTTATATTTGTTAAATTCCTGTAAAACCTGGATTAAATAAATACAATGCCAACAAGAAATTAAATAAAAATTAATTCCACGTTTTAATCGTAGCAGTTTGATATGATGGCATCAGCGTCTCAGACGTACCAGGAAATCAGAAAATGAGAGATATTAAAGCGTAACCATGTTATTTCAGCGTTTTCGCGTTCAGCGTTTAGTTATAATCATATAGATAATGGAAGAAATGTAATTTGCATTAAACGTCCGTATTATCAGCCTAATGATAATTATTATTTGAATCCGTTTTGATTGGATGTAAATATAGAATGGCGGCATGAATATTTCTGTATTTGTCAGAACGTTATGTATTTAATTATATTTAAAATGGTTCGTTCATAATACACGCGCAACGATATTTTCAAGTATTATCACAAATAAGTTATAAAGCGTTGAACGGATTGTGCAGTGTAAATAGCATACTTTACATATACATATAATACATACAACCAAACATATGTTTATGTGTATTATCTGACATTGCCAGATTCTGTTGCTACCAGGAGCAAATCGCGGAGTGAGGAGGTACATTTCAGATAAAACCGCCGGTGTTTCGAGTAACGATATTACGAGACCATAGATGTCACTGTTAGTTATTTTATGAAAAATATTATTTATATACCAAAAGTTTTTTGACATTAAAATTGTAACATGAAATATTGACTGAAGTACTTGTAAACTTTAAATAAAAATAAATAAAATAATTTATGGATACCATTATTTGACAGTGAAATTTTAATTTATAAAGCGCATTGCTCTTAAGAAATCGATAATTTAAGTATTGGGTATAACTTCAAAGTAAATACTGAAATAACCGCAAATTAAATATTCAGTGAATCCATTATCGTGGTGGTTCAACTTTGCAATTTGAGAATTGTGTATGGTGCAGTTTATTCTAAAAGTCTAAAGATTATTTTTATATTCGGATTACCGATAGATAAGAGTACTCGAAAATAATAAAAAGCGCTACAGTTTTCGTAAAAAAAGGGGGATATTGAATGAATTGAAATACCGGGATCGCAGGATAGGCTTTGAAAATCACGATAACCTGACAAATATTATTTCTGAGACACGAAGGGAGAGAGTCTACGAGTAGTTTGTAAAAATTAGTTGCGATTCAAAAAGCGGTCTTTATCCAAAACCGGATGACGAACTCGGTGTTTATACGGATGATGCAAGCTGTGTATTCAACATGGACACTAGAAATTAAAAAACAATGATACACTTTCCTACCTTTTAGCACGTTTAAAAACGCTAATGAGAAAAGTAAAGTTCATTCCTACGACCACATACCAGCAAACATAATAGAACGTGTGTACATATTGAGTTCGTAATATACGCCAGGCAAACAGCTATTAAAAAAAGACAGTTTTTCTTTGCTTTAACATCTATGGGAAGATTTTAGGCCCCTAGAATTTTATTGTCTCGCGGGATCAGGTACGTAATATTTATGTAAGCATTTTCAACTGCATTCTTTGGCATATAGAATGGAATAATACTCCTAGCGGCTTCTAACAATATGTTGGTCAACAGCCTTCACATTGTGTTAATAAGGTAGTTTGCTAAATGCCGAAAATCATTCTCCATAGATGGCGTTAGTGGGTCGGTTGTATAGGTTAATTCTTGAAAAAATTCTCTAGTGCAACCAAATCTACATAGATGGCTGACTGAAACTGCCACGTGAAGATAAATATGGATTTTGAAGTATATATACATCTTCCAAAAATTTGTCATGCATGATCACAAATAACAAAGGTGGAATGGGGAATGTTGTAATTACATAAAGCGTGCGCTTAACCCAACCAATGACAGGTCATAAGTCCTGTAAACACCTTGATCATCCATGTTCAGTTTCCAGTTTGCGTCTTCGTCTCTATTGAGATACAATTAAAAATTTGCATTTAAAGGGTTTTTGAAAGACATGATGACATATTACAAGCCTGTGGCGGTACTCCCATAGAAGTACAGAAGCCCGGCTTGCGTAAGAAATTTAGAATCAAAACCCCCAAATCTAAGTAATCATGCTCCCGTATAAACCAACAACCCACTAAATCACTTTCCAACAATGTTCCCATCAGACGTAAGAGGAATAGCCCCAAAAGCTGAACCTATATAAGCCATAAGAGGTTTTGATTCAACATTTCTTACGCAAGCCGGGGTTCTGGGCTTCTATGGGAGTATCGCCACCAATTAACAACAATTTTGTCGGAAGAATAAAATGACCAACAAAACAGTTCCTGCCATTCCAGATTTTTTTAAACTAGGAATGATAAGCAATCCTCGATAATCGGACAGGCACTAACATAAAACGCGGGGTAAGTATTTGTGCTACATACATCTTACATAACTAGTACTATATAACCACTTACCACCACACACCAACGTGATTCAAAACAAATATAAATACTCTTTATCTTACAACGTTTGCATATAGGGACACGTATCTCCTTGGAACTTTTTTATTGTTTCAAAAGAGTATTTATATTTTTCCATACAATCGTTTCCCTTGTTTACCTTTCACATTCGTGACATGTTTAAAACAATTCGAATACTCAAAGGTATTTCGAAGCCCAATATATTAAAAAATAAACTATGCTATTTATTTCTCCTGTTATACATTCGCCAATACCTTGTGTTGTGGATTCATATTTAAATAACTTGTTAAATACATTGTATGTTCACGCGACTTAAAATGTCTACACTGAGAAAGGACAACTGTGGCCAAAACATGTTTGGAAAATTGTACAAGGGTGTTGTGAAAATATAATATTTAAAAAAATATTCAAATGTAATTGAATATTAAGGCTAAACACTGTGGAATTCCATTGTAATACACTTTGGAAATTGAAAAATAACGTTATTTATTATCCAGTAAAATAATAAATAACACGACATGTTTCGGAGGAGACCTTCATCTTTAGGTGTTAATATATACGAGTATATGAAGATGGAGATCTCTTCTGAAACATGTCGTGTTGTTTAATATTTTAGTGGATAATAAACAGTGTTATTTAAAAATTTTAAGAGTGTTATTTATTTTTAATGTATTTATTTTAATAATTACGCAATGTATCAATTGCATTAACCTTGACGACCTTCGTGGCCGAGTGGTAAATGCTTTGACTGCCACACTGAAGGTCCCGGGTTCGAATCTTGCGGATGGCAGTGTGATTGTCACACTGTCTTTGGTCTAGTGTAGAATTCACGTGACAATAAAATGGCGATAAATAGGCTATCTACCACATGTCACGAGAATCAATATGATAGCTACACCTTTTTCATCGATTTGGCTCGCGCTGTAATGATGTAACGAGCGATTCAACAAAAGAATTATAATAATAATAATAATCATGAACATTTCCACAGAAAACTAGTCTAGACTGAAGACTATTTGTAATAAATAAACCACGATGATAAAAATACTTTGTCTTTATGAATTAATTCACGTTATTGAGTAATTTTAACCAGAACAGAAGAGTTGCAATGTATTTAAATTGCTATGTAATAATCACGAACAATAACGATCAACCAGTAACAAGTATTATTAATATTGTAAAATTTGCATGTGGAAAAGATTGGTAGTTACGGCCGAGATTAAGTACCGATGTAAATATTTTATTAATGACCTAGTAACTCGAATTTGATTTTAGTAGTTTGTGAAATGAGACCACAATTCATCAAAATAATATGTTTTATTTTAAGAATCTAATCCGATTTAATATTATGGGTACTTGATACGCAACTTTCCATAATTTTTAAATAATTCTTTTGAAAAGAATTTTTTTTTATTATCAAAAGTTGTATATAGGTACCAGGCTAACATAATGTATTAAGCGGTTATCATTTTTAGAATGAAAATGACAAAATTCTTAACGACAACCTCTCTATTATACTACTACGTGTAAAAATGACAATATGAATATACAATTCTTCTATGGAATCTCAAAGTCTAGAGTGGCCAAATCAGACTTATGATTGATAACCTAGTCCGGTATATTGATCAGCCTGAGTATATTGATTAGTTTTATGCTTCTCTAGGAAAAAAATGCTAAAATCAACAATTTGAATGACCGAGGAGGCAAAGAAGCAAACCAGGGACGATTTTATATAGGTTGAGGCTCTTGCTATAATGAATTTAAATTCGGCTTAATAAATAGTTTGAACTCTGTAACTTGTATATAATGTAAATAATTTATTTTTCACAATCTTTGAAATAAAACTGTTTGTACGAATATACAAATGTATAATGCGAGGAACACGGTTATCTGCGAAATCTGCAAGGTAGGAGATGTCAGATGAGACAGACACTGGAATACGCATGATGGATTCCTACAGAATCTCACACGTTGTGATGCATCAGATTCCTATCGGCTACCATCCATGGTGGAGGAAAAGCTGGGAGTCAACTACCCAAGAGAGGCTAGGCTAACAATAGGAACAGATCAAGGGTCTAGAAGGAGATTAAAAGGAGACGAATGCTGGCGATCTAATTGATATCACAGAAAGGTTTTAATTTAGGAACCTATTTGGTACAAAACATTATATTAGGATTCTATAATTAAATTCAGTAAATTTTACATAAATATTATTTTGAAAATATTTTTTTTATAGAATCATGTTTACCACCCCTGTATGTATATAAAGGACTCGGTTTGCAATAATGTAACCAGTCTGTCGATGCCAGCGAGCCTGGTGAAACCGGTCGCTGTCGAAATAAAGACAAAAGTGGAATTAGTTTAAAAAAAATCGTTTTTTTTTTGTTTTTTTTTTAATGTATACAAATACTTGTAGACAAATACTGGATTTTACCCATTACGGGTTAATCATTAAGAATTAATTGTATCTCAATAGAGACGAAGATGTAAATTATTCAATAGATGGCGCTAGTGTACATTGAACTAAAATATGTGAAATGTTTCTCAACATGGCAGCATATATACAACTTTAAAAAAATAATTGCCAGACGTGGTGTTCGTAAGAAGGGCTGAATGGAGAATGTTGTATTACATAAAGCGATTGCTTAACCCAACCAATGAGAGGTCTTAAGTCCTGTGAACCCCTCGACCACCATATTCTGTTTTCAAATAATTTACATCTTCGTCTCTATTAAGATACAATTAATTCTTATCGTTTTATTTAATTATTATTTAAAATGAACTTCCATCAAGAGATTTCAGTAAAATCATTTGATTAGGAGCACATGTAGAATGCTTCCTAGTAATGTTTGCTATCTGTCTATTGAATATAGAGTTGTTGATATGAAAGATGCTGCCTTCCGAAATGACCGTATTCAGCTATTTGATTTTCCTTCCCATCGATATAACCAGGTTGATTCCAATACTGACACGAAAGCACAAGGGGTCAAGACGTCGTAATTTAACGATTTCATTAGTATAATAGGTATTTCGATAGAATCATTATTCAAAAACGTATGTTTATAATTCATATATCCAAGTATTATTTCATCGACATGCTCATAAACCAGTATACGCGTATCAATAATACAAGTACAAAATTGTGAACCGACTGGTAACAAACATGAATGTGTTCCCTTACATTTTGTTCACAAATTATTTCCCCCACGGACTAATAATTTGTTTGGCTCGAATGGGCGTCCACGTGTAAGCGTGTGTTCGTGTCATGTCCCACGTGACAATCGACGTTTCCACACTGAACTTTTCAGTGTCCGTGGTTTATTTATAATGGACAGTTATGTAGAAAACTGACCCCATTACCCGTCAATAGCCAATCGATATCCCTTCATGGGATAATGCCTATTACGCTGCAACTTGTTTTATTACAAAAATTGTCTCTTGAGATTATATTATAATATACATACGAACATATGCCAGCTTGAGCTATTGAGTAATAGCAACATACCTTTGAGAAGTCGATAAAAAATGTAAATTTTTTGCGACAAAAGATTTTATTCCATACTAGCTGACCCGGCAACGCTTCGCTATTGCTAAATTCGAGTACATAAATAAACCCAATATATATTCAACAAATACAATTAAAGTTCAATAACAATTCGTTTATTTATTGGATTAAATGCCATGTGTATGGATGCAAAAATGTGTGTCTATATCTTTAAAACAAAGTTTCAATCCAAGCAAACTCGCTGTGAATTATAAACTTGAATACATATTACTAAGGTAATTGAAAAACTATTTTTTGAATATTTTATATGAAATTTAATAATCAAATAAACAATATTATATCACATTTGCAGAAAACATTCATTATATTAAAGAAACAAAACTCTTGATTTTGTTGTCCATGAAATTCACATCAGAGCCAATAAAGTAAGTTTCTACGATCGTGATTTCGGCACTGCGAGTCCGCTGGCGTGGAATAGTAATATAGATGATAATACTACAAAAGCCTCCCTTCCCGACTTCCACAACTGTATCCCTCGCCGCTCTGCGCCATTGACCTCCTGCCACTCGTTTAATGTCATCAGACCATCTTGCTTGTGATCTGCCAGAATTTGTGTAGCTGTTTCTCTTTCGCCACTCCAGGCCAGAAGATCTTATCACCCGTTGTCCTTGCTTTATGACCGATCCCATTCCATTTAAACATTAGTTATTTTACACGCTGCATCGGCAACTTTGGTCCGATCCTTGATTCATCAATTTTGGGCCCTGGAATTAAAAAAAAAAATTTGAATTGCCATAAGGCGGACACCGAAGAGGCGCATAAGGCAAAATTTAAATTTCCATACAATGAATGAATTACAACTGTTTTTCACTTGTTTGCTGAAGATATTCTTCATATAAAAGGCAGTTCATGCTATATGCATAATAATAATAATAATAATTAGGCTAATTTGTCAAATTAACTAACTAACTAACTAACCATCACGCCGTCTCCCCGAAAGTGTAAGCAGAGAGAATGGACTGTCACACTTTTACTGATGCGGCACTCCATCCTTCTCTTTTCGCCCCGCGGGAGACGCGGTGTGATGGGTTGCGAACCTCATCGCCACCAATAGGCATCTCCCGCGCACACTTCGATCGTCCAACACCCACAAAATAAATCTAAAACAAATAATATAAAATACAATGATATAAAATAAAATAACAAAATAAAAATAATTTTACACAAAATGTTCTTTTTAGACGGTGCACATATTGTCTATTTAATTTATAATATGTTCCACGTATCCACTGTTTTTTAATTTAGCACATAATGTAATAACACATAATGTTTTTTTCGATGTTGCACATGTTGACTTGGACGATCCGGACATTTGTGTTTATTTAATTTATGTTACACGTATCCACCATTTTTTAAATTATCTGTAGTAAGGCACTTAACCAGCAAGAACTTGAAAATAATATTGAAGAAATGATTCAAATTGTCATTGGAACAAATGAAAAATTTATTTCTACACCTGTCAAAATTCTTTACAAAAACGATAAAACTAATAAAACCTTTTAATCTGATTAATTTGTCAAATTAATTAAACTAATCAGATTTTAAAGGTTGGTCATGTTAGAAGTCGGAGGAATCGACATGCGTGTATGACTCGTTGTATGAATGTGGAGGAAGCTAGAGAGGTTTGCCAGGATAGAGTAGTGTTATGGTCCATTCTCTCTGCCTACCCCTGTGGGGAAACGGCGTGATGGTTTGTTTGTTTGTTTAATTTGTATAATCGCCGTTTTCGTGAATAGCTCACCTCAAGGGCGCTTTGACATTGTTTTTAGTCATGAAAGGTGCATGCGACAACAGCGAAATCACGATCGTAGAAACTTAATTTATTGGCTCTGATGTGAATTTCATGGACAACAAAATCAAGAATTTTGTTTCTCTAAACATATGAATGTTTTGTGCAAATGTGATATAATATTGTTTATTGATATACAGACAACCGTTGTTAACATTTTATGCGATAATTTGAAAAGGTGGGTTTTTAGGTGATATTTAAAGTCTGTCGGATTGTCAATGCATCTGAGGCGTGCAGGAAGCATATTTCAGGCGGACGAACCTACTACTGTGAAAGCCCGAGCAACACAAAATTCAGATATACTCGTATAGGTGGCACGTTTGGGAATGTGCTTAATTATTGTCTATAAACTGTAAATTTAAAAACCTTACCTGAAATTAATAATGGAATTTTAATATATGAATGAAAACTACTAAAAGTAGCTTATGTGTAATGTAAAAATGTAAAAATGTAAAAATGTAATGTAAAAATTACTTTTAAGTTGATCAGATTGAAGTTTTTGGTTCGACATCATTATTAAATCATTAGGGAGTTTATTAAATTCTGTAGAGGCTATAAATTGTAAGGATTTTACACCGAATCTAGTTGAACGCAATGCTTCTTATTCTGTGAGCGCGTATCATGTTGGTGTACGTCCGTATTGAATATTGGTGGAGTATTAGAGCGCGTTGATGACTTTATTATTTGTATTATAGTTTTAGTGATCTCTAATTTTGGATGGATTTGAAATGGAATTATTTTCGTCTGAGAATATAGGGCCCTTACATGAGTGTACCACGGTAGACGGAAAATATTTCTAACAGCCCGATTTTGGATCACCTGAATCTCATTAGCTTTCTTCTTTGTAATAAAGCCCCAAATACAGGAAAGGTAAGACAGATGAGAATGTATCATGGAGTAGTAAACATAAATTGTCTATATTCTTATGTAACGAATTAAACCAATTAATCCAATTTAAACCTGTACATACCATTCCAAATTAGTTCATAAAGATAACAACATTGTCTTGTGATACGCATATATCGAAGTGTGGGATCCATCCTCTGGACATGCGAACTCCAGTATCTTCTGCGTTGTTTTCCCCATCCTCTGCACATGCGCAATCCATTATCTTCTGCGTTGTCTTCCCCATCCTCAAGCAAATGAAATAACCTGAAATCAATTTCATTATCTTTGAATATTTTAAATCTCAGCATAATGTAGAATTTAATGGTCAAAAATGGAATATTACTGGACTCTTCTAACTGAGGCAGCTAATGCTGCATATAAGGATATGTTTACCTATCACAGCATTTGTTTTCAGAGAAAAACTAAAACAGCTGAAGTAACTCATAGTGTATTTGGGTATGTGTGCTGCTGGAATTACTCAGTGGAATGGAAAATAAAGAAGAATTGCAACATGCAGATGCACCAATATGGCTCATTATCAAAATAATTTCAATCCCAATACAAAAATATCCCCATTAGACCAGTGGTCTCTCACAACCAGGCAATTATTTTATCAAAACTTAATATCTAATCCCAAAGATATAGATTTTCGCCCTGCCAGAACAATTTTACATTAAAACAACATTATTAAAATAGATTATACCAATTAACTAATTATTACACAACGAAACGTCATAACCTAAAATGACACGTAAGTAAAACGAATAAATTGATATTGTATATCATTAGAACTTTCTTATCGTTGCTGTGGTAATTTTAATATTTCCCTGACCACAAAAGCATTCATTACAACCAGACTCCTTCATATAAATTGTCTATATTCTTATATATACAAAATAAACCAATTAATTCAAAATTTAAACCTGTACATATCAAAATATAAACATTGAACTTACGGAACTGATAATCGCCGTTTTCGTGAATAGCTCACCTCAAGGGCGCTTTGACAATGTTTTTAGTCATGAAAGGTGCATGTAACAACAGCGAAATCACGATCGTAGAAACTTACTTTATTGGCTCTGATGTGAATTTCATGGACAACAAAATCAAGAATTTTGTTTCTCTAAACATATGAATGTTTTGTGCAAATGTGATATAATATTGTTTATTGATATACAGACAACCGTTGTTACCATTTTATGCGATAATTTGAAAAGGTGGGTTTTTAGGTGAGAATTAAAGTCTGTCGGCTTGTCAATGCATCTGAGGCGTGCAGGAAGCATATTTCAGGCAGCCCGAGCAACACAAAATTCAGATATATAGGTGGCACGTTTGGGAATGTGCTTAATTATTGTCTATAAACTGTAAATTTAAAAACTTTACCTGAAATTAATAATGGAATTTTCATATATGAATGAAAACTACTAAAAGTAGCTTATGTGTAATGTAAAAATGAGCCGGTTTTCATTCGCCACTCCAGGGTACATCTAATTCACTGATCATCCGTTGTTTGATTGATCTAATTCCATTTTAACGAAGTTATTTTGCACGCTGCATCGGTAATTTTCGTCCCATCTCTGATCCGTTACTTTATTTTCCTAGAAATAAACGGAAAAAGTCATAAGAATTGTGTCATTCATTCATATTGTAATTCATATTGTATATCATTAGAACTTTCTTACCGTTGCTGTGGTAATGTAACAATTTCCCTGACCAAAGTATGCGTATAAAGAAAACAGCAAAATAGAATAAACTGAAAATATATTTATGAATTAGAAATATAAATATTATATTATACTTACGGAAGCAAGTTTCTTCATATTCTTGTAGAGCTTCGACGTCCAATATTTTATATTTTCGCTATCATCCTTTGAAACAACCTGAACAATTTAATTATCATTGAATATTTTTAATCCCAAAAACTTCATAACCTAAAAGTACCGAAACTTCATACCTACAAAATATTACGACGTACAAAGAGATTGTGACAGTTCAGAGACCACGTGACCAATCGAACGGCTAGAACTCTAGAAAACGAATATCATTAAGTAATCACCGTCGAACGTAAGAGAAACGAATAAGTTTCAGCCACACGAAAAAATAAAATTTCGTTCATAACCTCAAATTGACGCGTAAAAATTATACTCGCCAAAATTAAGAAGTATAATTACCTGTCTGCATTAGTTTACATTAAAATATGGCCAATAAAATATACTGTACCAATTAAACAACCAATTATTTTAGTACGTAATAAGCAAAACGTATTAAGTATTATACATCCCAAAGTAAAACGCAATATATTGGACTGTCAGAAAGCAAAACACATTGTTGCCACTACACAAAATTACATGGAGACTGAATTCTCTCCAGACCGTGTCAAACGAATATAGACTCAAAAGATTGATACTCAGGTGATACGAACAGTAAGGTCTATATTCGTTTGCACTACGAAAATTTTCAATTAATTGATTAATTTATAAAGTTAATTAGAGCTCGATTAATAACGAAAATATGCCTATGACGACCGCTAAATTCCACTTAGTCCATTCCCCAAGATACAGAAGGATCAGCTCAGGAATAACCTCAGAAATAGTCGACACACACCCGGAAGATCGCCTTTTATTTATATAGAAGATAGAAGATAGATAGATAGATAGATAGATAGATAGATATTTCATTTTCATTGATTTATAGGAAGAAACCAGTTAATGTCTAGTAATAAGCCTATGTTGTCTGAGATGAGAATCAAAGCGTTCTGCACTGGGGCTTGAATAATCTGTCTATCTAGATATGGTAAGCCTAAGTTGACGTGTAGGGTCTTATCAATAGGAGTCTCAAAAGAGACAGGATCTCACCAGACGCTGTCCAGGATATACAGTCCTGGAGACGCCATACAAGAAGGCGTAGGCTAGGAAAAAGAAAAAAAAAAAGAATCTGTCTATCATAACATATTTTTGTCTAATATCTCTACTATTTTGGTATATACTATTTTATCTATTAAATATGTATATTTTAATAAAGTATGATTTCGTTAATTGTAATATTTGGTATTCTAAGGCGAAAATTCCATTAGAATCAAATATTCGTGTCTATTACCGGGTAAATATCTCTTGCAAGTAGATTTCAGCAATTCTGGAATCTTGTGGAATTTGTTGCAACAATAGAACCACAAAACTTGACTGAGTCAGCTAACTTTTGTTTTAGACTAACAATTAGTTAAGTAAATACATTATTATATAATAATCATAGTTATTGGTAATATTTTTGAGCTAAACAACAGCAAGGATAATATTAATAATAAAAAAAAACAATAAAGGAAAACAAAAGACTTGTCGCAACTTGCGTATGCCGATTGCAGGGGAATGTTTTACATAGTGAAGGCCACAAGGGGAAATATTATTCAAGAAAAATACAATCGAAAATATATTCATTCGGCCATAGTTTATTAAAATGAGTTAACCGTATCGATCAGATATACTCTGCCTTTAATGTAAATCCAATATTGATTTATTTATTGTTTCTTGAACAATCATGTAAAACTCCATTTAAAATAATTAATATGGATGAAAACGTCAGTTTTCTAGAAGTTTTATTATATTTTATAGGAATGACATGTTTCGCCCTTCTAAGGCATTATCAAATGTGACGAAACTTCAACTCGTTGCAGTTTATATTTATTTATTATTTTGTTGAAACGCTCTTTACGCCATGACAGCAGGTAATGAGCCAAATCGATGTAAAGGGTATGATAGCTATCATAGTCATTCTTGTGGCATGTGATAGGTAGCTAATCTATCGCCAATTTATTGTCACGTGAATTCTACACCAGCCCAAAGACAGTGTGACAATCACACTGCCCTCGCCGGGAATCGAACCCGGAACCTTCGGGGTGGCAGTCAAAGCACTTACCACTCGGCCACGAAGGTCGACATATATACACTAGTAAATGAAGCAGAATATTTCATTTCCATAAAATGTAATAAAATTTCTAGAAAACTGACGTTTTCATTCGTATTAATTATTCAATATTGATTTAAAAATCTCACAACCTTCATTCTATTCTGTATCCCTGATATTCCTATATTTTTACTCATTTGAAATGTGTTGTCATATAAATAAATATATAATGGAGTGTGTTGACATTACAGATACTGACATCAACTATGTGTTTTTATTTAACTTTAAATAACAAAAACATCTTTCAAGAAAAACTTCACAGTCGTTATGTAAATTCTACCCGTGTTTCAGGCTGGTAATAGCAAGGAAAACAGAATAATATATTCGCTTCGCCTGTACGGCAAATAAGATTTATATTTATCTGCAAAGCTCCACGTATCCTCCAATGTAAATATTTATAGCTAACAAGTGAATAGCTGTGAAATGACCGGGAATCAATTAATATTCAAATTAGACAATTAATCTTATTTTAATTAAAAAGCAATAGAAGCCATTGCTAATGAACGGCTGGCAATTAATCATCAGCTGATTTAATCAAACTATCCAAAATTGTAAAGCTCTGATGTTAAATGCTAAGAATGTTGTTTGATTTTCTTGCCTTTCTGCTGTCTTCCAACAAATTGTTCATAATTCATATATGTATAATACCAAAGATGGTTCCAAAACACGTTTTTCACGTATCTGGTTTTCCATTTAAAATACTCGTAGATAATAAAGTGTTTCAATTCCATCATTTTATCATGAATTATATGAGCACTTAAGAAAAATGAAGAAGGTAGATTAACATTAAAATACATAAAAAAATATTACACGTGTTAATACATTTTATACAATCTATTAATAACTAATGACTGCCATCAATTTATTTTCTATAACAAAAAAATATATAATATATTCTGGGGATAATGAGTCAGATAACAATTTAATTAACATTTTGAAAAAATGTTGACGAATACTGGATTCTACCCATTGCTGGTTATCGTTTTTAAGGATTAATTGTAAAAAAGGGTCGAAAGAAGGGCGGAATAGGGAATGTTGTATTACATAAAGCGTGCGCGTAACCCAACCATAAGTCCTGTGAACGCCTCGACCACCATATTCTGTTTCCAATTTGCATCTTTGTCTCTATAGAGATACAATTAACCCTTAACCCCTTTCATGATTTAATTGTATCTCAATAGAGACGAAGATGCAAAATGGAAACTGAATATGGTTGATCAAGGTGTTTACAGGACTTATGACCTGTCATTGGTTGGGTTAAGTTAACTTAACCCAACCAATGAGATACAATTAAATCATGAATTGATAACCCGCAATGGGCATCCCACTGCCTATGATTCAACTCATAGCCAGCTTTCTGTCCGATCGCCTTTTCAGCGTCAAAATCAACAAGGCCAAATCCCTTGTACGCCCAATCAGAGCAGGAGTTCCCCAAGGTTCAGTAATGGCTCCTACTCTGTTCAACATCTACTGCAGTGATATCCCTCTTCCCCGAGATCAGAACACCCACATTGCCCAATTCGCTGACGATACGGGCATCATCTCCAGTGCCAAAAGGCCGCTTCTCGCGACCCGCAGGGTGCAAAAACAGGCCGATGTGCTAGATGTGTGGTGCAGAAACTGGCGCATTACCATCAACCCGAGTAAAAGCGCAGCGACCCTTTTCAGTAAAAGACACATTCCTCCAAACATTCCCAACATAAAAATATTCGGCCAGGACGTTCCTTGGACCAAAACAATCAAATACCTTGGGGTTACCTTGGATTCTAAGCTGACATGGAGGCCACACATTACAAATAAAGTCAAAGCCGCGTCAAAAGCAATCTCAGCCCTCTACCCAATGTTAGCTAGAAACAGTAAACTAAGCATCGACAATAAACTCCTGATATACAAAACGATTATAAGGCCGATCTTCACTTATGCAGCCCCAATCTGGGGCTATGCAGCTTCGAGTCACATACAAAAACTCCAAATCCTGCAAAATAAGGCTATCCGTTTATCGCTTGGTGCGCCTTCATGGACCAGGAGTACACAACTGCACCTAGAATCGGGAATCCCGATGATAGATGAATTCATTCTGAAACTTGCCGAACGTTTTTACAAAGGACTCCCTTCACATCCCAACCCCACAATAAAAGACCTCTCAAATTACGACCCAAACACTTCCAGCCGCCACAAGCGCCCAAAATCGATTCTCCTTCAGAGGAACACTCCGGGCCAAACAAATCATGCCCCCGAATAAACTAACAACCCACCAAATCACCTTCCAACAATGTTCCCATCAGACGTAAGAGGAATAGCCACATGAGCTGAACCTCTGTAAGCCAGAAGATCCAAGTCCAAGGGTGAAATCCAGTATTCGTATACAAGTACGAGTATATGTATACATTAAAAAATATATGATAGTTTAGTTTATACTTCACTAAAGATGCTACCTGTGCTACGTGACACATATTACAATAAACGATGTAAATGGAACTATAAATAACGGAAGACTGAGAAAAACGTGGTGCGATCAAATAAAAAGCATGGAATTGGAAAAAGAAGGATGAAAGTAGAATAAATGCTGTAGAAATGAGATCTGTTAGATATATGTGAGGAAAATCTGTGTATTATAGAGTGTTCAATGAAAATATAAGAAGTGAATTTAGTGAGAATGAAAGTGTTATGAACAAAATAATGAAAGAATCATTAACATCGAAAGAATGAAAGAAGAAAGAACAGAAAAAAGTAAATATTAACAATGTAAATGGAACTGTTGTAGAAATAAAGGGAAAACGTGGCACGATCAAATAAATTAAATTTTGGATATCAAGGTGCGTGCGTGACACGATGTATGAATGTTGAGGAAGGGAGAGAAGTATGTCAGGAAAGAAAAGTGTGGCAGTCCATTATTTTGCCTGCTCCATCGGGAAGACGGTGTGATGGTTAGCTAGTTAGTTAGTTTTAGTTTTTTTTTCTTAGTTTTATATTTAACGTAAACCTTGACATAATGACAATATTTAATTTGATTGTATCTAAAGAGATTTTTTTATATCGAAAACGATTAAAATACACGAATACTCAGTTATACAGAGATCCTTTTTATCGGATGTTGCTTTTGGATATTTCTAATTTACTCGATAAATTGTGATGATCCCATCCCACGAAAGGAGATTCACGCCTGACGCCCCTAGGGCAGGCTGTGGAACAGGATAATAGAAACGTGAAGGAGATTCAAACAAATCGCCGAGGAGCCGAAGGCGATATTCATTCCTCGAAGAGTGCAGATTCCGGAAAATTTTAAATCAAAATTCGATTGCGTGCAGCCATGAAATTTGCCATAAAAATAACTCTAATATATCAAGTTCAAGGTTTAATAAAAAATTATAAAAACAAGTGAAACAAAATTCAATCTGATCCAAAAATAATAAAAATTGTGGTTTCCAAAAAATAAAAAGTTGGTTAAAGTCAATGAAAATAAAAACACAAATTTCAAGCGAATTTTGTTTTGTTTTTTAAAATGAGAAATTGAATACGTAGCATTAATATTAGGTCCTTACATATGAAATTGGCTTTTTGCCGTACTGGCAACTTTGATCTCAAATATCTTCTCTTTGGTTAGGAATTCCAAATTCAAATTTATACAGCTATTTACTCAAGTATTTTTGTTTCGAAAATTATAATTTATTTGTTTTTTCCTCAGTTTTTTTTTTCTTTGCGTTACTCAGTTTACAAAATGGAAAACTTGAAATATCGCGTTATTTACGAGTACGAGTTCCACCGTGGCACCAGTGCTGCAGAAACGGCTCGAAGGATTAATGATGTGTATGGCGACGGTGCCGCAAAAGAAAACACAGTGCGTTTTTGGTTCCAACGTTTTCGTTCTGGAAATTTCGACCTGCAGAACAAGCCCCTTGGACGGCCGGAGACCAAAGTTGATAATGAAGAATTGAAGGCTATTGTGGAAACGGATCCATCGCAAACCACGTCCGAGTTAGCTGCAGGCTGCGGTGTTAGTGATAAAACTGTTTTAATCCACTTGAAGCAAATTGGGAAGGTGAAAAAGCTTGAAAGGTGGGTACCTCACGAATTGAGTGAAACAAATCAACAAACGCGCGTTGACTGCTGCGTTGCATTACTCAACCAGCACAATAATGAAGGGATTTTGAATCGAATCATTACCTGTGATGAAAAGTGGATCTTGTATGATAATCGGAAGCGCTCATCGCAATGGCTGAACCCTGCCGAACCAGCCAAACCATGCCCCAAGCGAAAATTGACTCCAAAAAAGTTACTTGTGAGCGTTTGGTGGACTAGTGCTGGTGTCGTTCACTACAGCTTTCTTAAATCTGGCCAGACGATTACGGCAGAAGGACCTAATATTAGGTCCATACATATGAAATTGGCGTTTAGTATGGGAGGAACATAAAGTTGATTTTTTTTAAATATAATATATTTATTTAATCAAAGTATGTACCATTGCTATCTATGCACTTTTGCCATCTCATAGGTAGTTCATCGATCCCTTTACTAAAAAAACCATTCGGACGGGAATCAATAAAATCTTTGAAGTCAGTTTGGACTGCCCCATCGGAGTTGAATTTTTTCCCTTGCAAGAAGTTATCCAAATTTCGAAAAAATAGTAATCTGTTGGGGCAAGGTCCGGAGAGTACGGTGGATGTCTTAGACATTCCAATTGAAACTCTTCTAATTTGGTAGCCGTCTGTTGTGCAGTGTGTGGTCTAGCGTTATCATGAAGCAGCAGTGGCCTAGAGCGATTAACCAGCCTCGGTTGTTTAGCAGCTAGCTTTTCCATCATGGTTTGCAGTTGCTGACAACAGATATCTGCCGTAATCGTCTGGCCAGATTTAAGAAAGCTGTAGTGAACGACACCAGCACTAGTCCACCAAACGCTCACAAGTAACTTTTTTGGAGTCAATTTCGCTTGGGGCATGGTTTGGCTGGTTCGGCAGGGTTCAGCCATTGCGATGAGCGCTTCCGATTATCATACAGGATCCACTTTTCATCACAGGTGATTCGATTCAAAATCCTTTCATTATTGTACCGGTTGAGTAATGCAACGCAGCAGTCAACGCGCGTTTGTTGATTTGCTTCACTCAATTCGTGAGGTACCCACCTTGCAAGCTTTTTCACCTTCCCAATTTGCTTCAAGTGGATTAAAACAGTTTTATCACTAACACCGCAGCCTGCAGCTAACTCGGACGTTGTTTGCGATGGATCCGCTTCCACAATAGCCTTCAATTCTTCATTATCAACTTTGGTCTCCGGTCGTCCACGGGGCTTGTTCTGCAGGTCGAAATTTCCAGAACGAAAACGTTGGAACCAAAAACGCACTGTGTTTTCTTTTGCGGCACCGTCGCCATACACATCATTAATCCTTCGAGCCGTTTCTGCAGCACTGGAGCCACGGTGGAACTCGTACTCGTAAATAACGCGATATTTCAAGTTTTCCATTTTGTAAACTGAGTGACGCAAAGAAAAAAACAATTGAGGAAAAAACAAATGAATTATTATTTTCAAAACACAAATACTCGAGTAAATAGCTGTATAAATTTGAATTTGGAATTCCAAACCAAAGAGAAGATATTTGAGATCAAAGTTGCCAGTACGGCAAAACGCCAATTTCATATGTAAGGACCTAATATTTTAAATTTATTACACATATACGTAAGTACGTCAACTAGATTCGCTTGTATCTAAGCTTCATCAGGGCGCTATACTTGGACTTGGATCTTCTGGCTTACAGAGGTTCTGCTCTAATGGCTATTCCTCTTATGTCTAGGAAATATTGTTGGAATGCGATTTGGTAGTTGTTTTATGATGGGGCTAAATGTATGGCCCGGAGTGTCCCTCCGAAAGAGGGCGAGGGGGGATTTTGGGTTTATGATAAAGTTTTACATTATTATCAAGGAATGGAAGACCTGTTAGGGTTGGGATTGTATTTATAAAAAAGTCTGTTCCCTAGGGGAAGATAAGAGGAGCAGTGCCTGGATGGAGTTGGGGTAGGGGATAGCGTCCTGCGTGAGACCATTTTGTTTTAAACTATTATATATAAAAATATAGATTTACATGAATATATAGATTGTGAAACTATTATAGTTGGCGTGATTACAATTTTATTGTTAATGTACTGGTGTTATTTAATTTTATATATAATCATTTAAAATGTCTAACTACTAAGTGGGTGCTTCATATGACAATTTAATATTTTTATTATATTTAAAGTGTCACCCATTGCGTCAAAAACGTTTTAGTTGTGTTTGTACGTGAAGTAAGAGTACTTCAATATATTAAATAGATTTCTGTCAAAACAAAATTCAAAATGAGATTTATTGATTATATAATCAAATACCAAATGTTTTTATTACACTTGTGTATTTTGTGTTAGACTCGTAATTTATTTAATACAAAAGTGGCCAATGAGTGGTCTTTAAAATGTTATCAAAAAGTAAATATAACGTATGGAAAAACCATTAGAAGTTTTCCATTTGTCCATAAAGACTTTTTTATTATTATTTTTGTTTGTTCTTCTCAAGATTTACGATATTTTCAAAATGCGCGGAGCTTTGACATTTACAGAATTAAATCTAATGACAAAAATATTGAATTGAATCTAAATAGTAAAAAATGTATTAATGTATCTTAAAGGTTATATGACTAGAAGACAACAAAACTGTGTTTTTAATTTATCGCTAATAAAAAATAATTTCAATGATAATATCTTCTGCCTCACTTTTTAAAAGCCATTTAGTTAATAGCTTTTTGAGAGATAACTTTTATTTTTCTAAGGTCATCGTTAAGATAGGAAATCGTTCGGCGTCTTTTCCATTTCATTTTATTCACAGATTAATGCATAGATTCTCTGGACCGTTTATATTTCAATAACCCATCTAAAAGTATCTCTTATCACATTTGAAATGATTTAAGACACAAACGGGATGCTATAAGCTAAATGCAACCTTCGGTCAGTTAATAATTTTCATTTTACGGTAAGGTTAATTGTGGAGAACTCGCTTATGACATAAAATTATTATTTAAAAAATTCCATAGAACCAGCAGAAAAACTTTTTCAGTTTAAATTGATATTCAAATCAAATCAAATCAGTTTATTGACTCAAAAGATTTAAGGTAAACAGCAAAATGTTTAAAGCATCTATTGAGTACAGGTAAAATATTATAAAAATACAACATAATACCAGGGACGCATTAGAGATGGTTTGACATTAGGAAGACAAGATACATTCTAAAGTCAAGAGTATTTAACTTCTGAACGCAATTTCACGAATATGAAAGGCATCGATTTCCGAAGCGATCATGTTCAGCAGTTTGATTGCTCTCCCCACTGGCATCACCAGAGGCAGGTTGGATCTGCATGCTGGGAGATAAAACAGTCTGTACTGACGCTGTCGAAGATAACCATCCGGAACATAAAGATGGATAGCCTTCAAGATGACGGAATTCTCAAAGAATCCCCTGATAAGTCTGAAGAAATGGGTAAGTGTGCACCCATCCCTTCTTATCTGTAAATAATTGTGTGTACCATGAACTGTGTACCATGCCATAACATAACATATAAAGGGTAATAAAATCGAATAATATAGACCTAAAACTGAGAATACTCCTCATCAAGACCTATGTATGGAGTATCTTGATGTACGGCTGCGAGACATGGCGCCTATCCGAAAGAGATAAACGGAGACTAGAGGCTTTTGAGATGTCGTCCTATAGAAGACTATTAGGAATTTTCTGGAGAGACTTCATTACAAATGAGGAGGTTCTCCAAAGAATCGAAGGAGGAAGGCACCTGCTCAGGACCTTGTCGGCCATGCTTGTTGATCGGCCATGTAATTCAACAAGAAGGCCTCTTGCATGCCATAATAGAGGGTATGACCGAGGGGACAAACTCTAGGGGACGCCCACGCCGAGATTACCTGCAGGACCTGTTGGTGGACGTGCGCTGCTCATCATATGCAGATTTCAAAAGAGCTGCACAAGGCAGGGAAGAATGGAAGAGAATAATAGAGGAAATTGCTGCAAACCAATCCCAGGATTGAAACCAGAGAGAGAGATCAGATTTCCATCACTCTTGCCAGGTTCACGTCATTTTTCTATCTTTCTCATTAACATGTGATGGAGGTATCCCGCGAAATGTGTCTTGTTTTTTGATATTTTTTATTAAATAGTGGATTAAACAAAGTTTTTAAATTTCCTAACTATATTGTTGTGTTCTATGTAACCAAAATGAGAAAGATAACAAGATTTTTTTCTAATATGATCACATGTCGATTCTAAGGCACTTGCCATTCCAGTTTTCAAATCACCCATTTTAAATATATTATATTGTACTTAACATAATTCCCACTTAACACTAATGTGCCTTCATAAATTTGAATATAATATTTTCGGCTTGTTATCTAAATAATTTAATACTTAGCTTCAGGTAGGTTTGATTAATTCTAACACTAATTGAATAAAAACGTTCGCCCTCGCAATGAGCAAGTAAGCCTTGAATGTGAACAGGCGCACACCACGAGTTAAGAACAAAGCATATATTAGTCGGTCAGCATTCTCAGACCAAGTCATGTAAGTGAACATTTTTTAGATTTTAGTGGCGCCAGGTCGTACAAATCCATAATTCAAAAGGCTCTTGTAGAATACCTACGGTTAATTAAATCATGTTTATACTATTGAATGCGGGTCTACTGAATCTATTATCAATCGGGATTCTTTGATTCGATTAATTAATAACTACTTAGCGAAATTTATTCTGTCTTTGCTCACCGTTCTTTTGCCCAATATGCTTGTTGTGACCTCTTCGGCGAGTTATAGTGACAACAGTTAATTATTTACATATTAAGTATAATTTAAATAACTAAGTAACCATCACGCCGCCTCCCAGAGGAGAAATAATAGACCACCACACTGTTATTTTCTGTCATACATCTCTCGTTTCCTCAACATTCCAACATCGTGTCATGCAAGCACATCGATTTCTCCGACACCTCATATGGCCGATACATAATATTTGATTAATTTGATCGAGCCACGTTTTACTCCATTTTCTTATTTATCAAGTTTCGTTTACGTGCGTCGTTTACATATACCTACCTACTTTCTTTACCATTTTTTTATTCTTTCGATGTGTCCAAACCATCTTAAAGATCCTTTCATTATTTTGTTTATAACACTTTCATTACCGCTATATTTCTATATATTCTTTCTTATATTTACATTTGATACTCTACTAACTAACTAACCATTACGCCGTTTCCATTGAGGTGTAGATAAGGAGGATGAACCGCCACACTGTTCTATCCTGACATAATTTTTCTACATTCACACATCATGACACGTACGCTCGACGATTGTTCCTACTTCTAACATGGCCGCTTTTCATTAATATATTAATTTGGTCATGCCACGGAATCAAAGCAAGAGCAGACACTGTCAGAACCAAAAATCTCTTAAGAGTAACAGAAACGAGAACATTGCGACCTATTGTGGAGAGAACCCTTAGAGATAGGATACCCAATGAAGAAATTCGCAAATCTTGCAAAATTGAAGACAGGGTGAGATGGAGTAGGCAAAGAAGACGATTTTAGAAGGATCACATCAAGAGAATGGATCTAGAAAGAATTCCTAATATCGTGATGCACGAGACTCCAGAGGGCCGTCGACCACCAGGACGACCACCAAAGAGATGGAGAAGGCTGGTCGTCTTCATTACAGAAAGAAAGTTGATATCCTGCATAAACATCTACAATCAGAGGAAGAAGAGAAGAAGGTCATGCCATGTCTTCCATGGCCTTCCTCGACTTCTTTTTTTAACCATTCTTTCCCCATCCATTCGTTCCATATCTCCAAACCATCTTAGTTACCCTTTATTTATTTGACACTATCATATACATATTTACACCCAATCGTCTAAGAGATCTCAAATCTATTACATTTAATCTACTTTCGTTCTTATTTTATCAGCTTCAATTCCATTCATATTACGTAAAATCTATTTAAACAATATCCAGATGCGTAAAGCTTTCGAAAACGTGATGCAATAAACAATTACAAGTTGACCCGTCAATATTTACCAACTTTAATAGGTTTGTTTATGCGATGTTAGATTTTGAGCATCATTACATTTAACTTTGAAGAATTCCGTTGATTATTTTTCTCTTAACCACTTATTTAAGAACCAATCTGAATGTAGCGTTCAATAATAATTTATGACGAAAAATTGCTCAATTTATAAGTAAAAACTGTAAGCCGTTATACAAAAAAAGTCGAATAAAGTATATAGTTTTTTGGCGTTTTAGATTTTATGAAAGTTAATTGAGTAGCTATCACGATCATATTTTTGATTTAATGCAGCACTTCCCGATTTATTATTTATAATACGAAACAACTGAAATAAATATGTGAGGTTATGGCAGTTGATTGGCGGTTTCATGAATTATAATTGTGATTGAATAATTGCGGGATATTAAGAAGAAGAAAAAACTGACCGTATCTTAAAATCATGTAATTACTCTTGTAAGTACAAGTATTCATAAATATGTTCTTATTTATGATATTTTCCGCATTCCATCTATTCTCTTATTGCTGTTAACAACTTAAGATTCCATTTTATGACATCCGTATGCTGCTTACCTTAAAATGGCAAATCTATACGTATACTACATTCATAATAGTTTATGACTCCTTATAATATATAGTTTATAATGATAATTAAGTGATAAAGTAAATAAAATGTATAATATATTAGACTAACAGTATGTAAAACTTCCGTAGTGGATACATGTTATATAGAATTATCTCATTGTATTAAAACAGGATAGGGACATTCCGGACATTCCGGACAGCGCAGGATAAGGAAGAGTTTACCAGAGTGATCGCCAACGTCGGGGGGACCTGACAGGGCACTTTAAGAAGTAGAATTAAAACAAACGAGAATAAAAATATTTATTTACATAGGTCAATACAAACCGTAGAAAAAAAATATATTATGCTGATTATTTTGTTTGTTTTTTAAACATTGTAACGTAACACTTACTATTTCTTGTTATTTTCGGTTATCCCAATATTCAGCGTTTAGCTCTAGACTCCATTCAAACCCCTAGTTCCCGTTTTTACCACCAGAGTGCTACCTTAAACTCTTGTTCCCGCGCGCTTCGCGGATTTTGCGCTAAATTCACCCCGATGTGTGCGCCCTCTGCAGTTGACTCTCAGCCCCTTCTGCGCAACCCCTTCTGCGCAGCCCTTTCGGCCCGACTTCACTTCGCTTTGAGCTGTCAACTTCGCGGCATCGATTGGAGGATCGCCGTTTCGACCCGCGATTTTCCCGATGGGATAATCCGCTTTCATCTAGCCTCATCCGCCATGGAATAACTTCGAGCAAGGTATTTGAGGTACTTGCCATCGTGCCCATAAAATCTGTGGCATTATTTCAGGTTTTCCGCCAACTTGTCCTGCACTATGGCGATGCCAAAAGTGCATATCCGCTCCCAGGCCGTTTGTCAAGCCCGACCTTGCTGCGGTTGATTCCCTCCGCCACGGTCCGAGCCATCCTCTGCTCCCGAAATTGCCGCCCACGTGTTGTCGCACATCATGCCCCGACAACGTGGTTGACCTCACCACCATGCGGAACTGCGAGGACCACTTCACGCCGCTTCAGACAGCACCAACAGGTTAGGGGACCTCGTGTCTGCCAGGTGACGCTCCACATATTGATTTGCTGACCCACCATCTTCTGGTCAGCGTCGCTGATAACGTCTACGGATGACGTCGCCGGTCGATGTCCTGACGAGCACGCCGTCGAGGAATCGCCTCAAACAGCCGGAAAGTATCTCACGAGAAAACCGGAGATCTAAGGGCCCGCTCTCTGCGCTAGCCGAGGTAGGGAGATACCCATTACACTGGCGCCCAAACGTGTGGCGTTCTGGCGTTGTCATTCGATGAAGGACTTGTGTGGGCTAAACATATGTCGTATATTGATTGTTAACTGTTTATTGTCAAATTGGTAGTTTGTAATTAATTGTTTATAATGGAACCAATAGTAAATGTTCCCGGGGCCCATTTCAAAACCCTTTGCAAGGCGTTGAAGGATCGCGGAATATTGCCAAAGAATACCCTCGTGGAAGTCCGTGTTCAGGCTGAGGAATTCAACGCACGGACGAGTGATGTCGTTCCACTCACCATACCCCCCACCGTCGCTGACCTGCCGATCTCCGCCCCCCTTTCAATCGTGTCCTCTTCATCGGTTTCTCTAACACGACCCCCTGTAGAGCTTCAGCCCTTGAATGTTAATTTCGCATCGTGGCCTGTGCAACATTTCACCGGCGCGGAAGATGTGCGCGAATTTTTCACCCGTCTAGAAGAAATCGCCAAATCTAGACGCTTCGACTCCCAATTGTTGCCATCTGCATTTCCCGAATTCCTCAAAGGCCGCGCTCTGACACACTATAGAGCGTATTGTACGACCTCCAGTGACTGGTTGCTCCTTAAGTCACAGTTCCTGCAGCGTTTCGAGGATGACGATTATGTCATCTCAAAGAAGCTGGAGATATGGTCCTCGCGCCAGTCTCAAAATGAATTAGCGGCAGACTACTTCGCCCGGGTAGTGAGCACCAATAATACCATTGGGGAGGACGGTCTCTCTGACCAGGAGATCCTCAAGGTATTAAGGAAGGGACTTTCGCCCAAATTAGCCCCCGTAATAATTTCAGCCAACTTCTCCTCCGTCGTGGAACTGGAGAGAGCATGCCAGACCTACGAAAGATTGATTGGTGCGTCGGACCACCCCAGCCGCTCTGAACCTAAATCCGGCCCCTACGTCCAGAAATCCCTAGCTGCCGTTCGTGAGCCTCCCAAGAGCCCCCTAAGATGTTTCTCCTGCAAAAACCTGGGCCATATCGCCAAGAATTGCAGAAAAAAAAACCTTCCTGACACCTCTAGACCACCCCCCAGTTTTTTCGCAACAAAAAACTAGCAGCTAGCCAGTCTCCCGTAATCCCGCGCTCAGCGGAGTGGTTAGACTGGCTGGCTTCTGTAAAATTATTCCACGAAACCTGGTATCTCCATGCGGTAAAAATTACAAATGCCCGTGACAATCGCCCATACTTGAATTTTAAAATCCACAGTGTCCCCTTTCGCGGTCTGCTTGATTCCGGTGCAGCCATCAACATCTTAGGCGGAAATCTGTACCAATCCTTTATTAATCTCAATTATAAAATCACCCCTGGTAATTGTTCAATTCACACGGTCGATAATACCTCCCACCGTAGTATCGGAACCGTTACCTTGCCCATTCGTTATGACAATACCACCACCTGGGTATCATTCGTCCTAGTCCCTTCCCTAAACGACTGTTTCATCCTTGGAGTCCCTTTTCTTGAATCATCTGGACTCACTCCCAGGCTATTTCCTGGACATCTGGATAACAAACCAGCCAAACAGTCAAATACTCAACCCGTGTACTCAGTGAATCCCTCGCCATCTTGTCTCGTCCCTGCCGAAGAATTGAATCCTGCTCAGTCCAAGGACTTGGACCGAATTAAAAACTTGTTCGAACAAATTTCTTTCGAAAAGATAGGTCTGGGCAGGACCCACCTTGTTAATCACGAGATCGACACGGGTAACCATCCGCCGGTTAAACAGAAAACATTCCCCCAATCCCATGTTCGCCGCCAACAATTAATAGAGGAACTAGAGAGAATGATCTCGCTGGACGTAGTTGAACCCTGCAAGAGCCCGTGGCTAAATAATGTATTTATTGTCCCCAAAAAGGATGGTTCTGCACGATTCGTTCTGGATCCGCGAAAACTAAATTCGATTACCAAAGCCGACTGTTATCGCTTACCGAACATTGACCGAATTCTAAGCAACCTGCGTGACACTAAATACCTTACTGCCCTTGATTTAAGCATGGGGTTCTGGCAGATGCCCCTGACTAGAGAATCAATGATTAAAACCGCATTCTTTATTGAGGGTAGGGGTCAGTTTTGTTTCAAAGTTACTCCATTCGGGATCGCCAATATACCGAGCCAGTTGCAAAGGTTAATGGATGCTCTATTTTGTGATCTCGGTGACCATGTTTTTTGTTATCTCGATGACATTCTTATTTGCAGTCCAGATTTTGAATCTCACGTCAGCACACTCGCCCTGGTTTACGAACGTCTGCGCGAGGCCAACCTCACTATTCGTCTAGGCAAATCAGAATTCTGCAAATCTTCACTGAAGTACTTAGGCCATGTGATTGATCGTGAAGGAATAAGAACTGACCCAGATAAGATTAAGGTAATGATTGATTTCCCCCGTCCCACATCTACCAAAGAAGTTAAATCCTTCTTAGGCTGTGCCAGTTACTATCGTAAATTCATTGCACATTTTGCCGAAATTGCTGCCCCTTTATGCCGTTTAACAAGTATAAAGCTTAAAGGCACTTCCTTCCAATGGAACGAAGAGGCTGAACAATCATTTGTTGCCCTAAAAAATATTATGACTACCGCCCCTGTGTTGAAACCCCCTGATTATTCTGTACCCTACATTCTTACTTGTGATGCCAGTGGTATTAGTATTGGTAGCTTCCTTGCCCAAAAAATGCCTGACGGTTCCGAGCATGCTATAGCGTATTTTTCCCGAAAACTGACTGCTCCTGAACGTTCCTATTCTACCACTGAACGCGAACTATTGTCTATTGTGGATTCGGTACATCATTTCAGGAGTTACCTGGATGGCACACACTTTACGGTCCAAAGTGATCATGGCTGTCTCAAATATTTGAACAATCTGTCATCGCCAGGAGGCAGACTCGCCAGATGGGCTTGCCGTCTATCACAATATAGTTTCGATTTTGTATATAAAAAAGGTTGCGAAAACAATTTAGCTGATGCCCTAAGTCGCATCGAAGTGTCCTCCCTGACCTTCCCTCCGCCCTTCACTAACGTGACTGATCAAACCTATCTAAATCTATATTCGGCATGTAAGGATAACCCGCAGTCGACAGCCAACTATCTTATCAATAACAAACACCTGTACCGTTATTCGAAATCAGGAAACTCCTCGCGCCCTGACTCCAGCAGCTACCTCTGGAAGGTTGTTGTACCCGCTAATGAAATCCCCCATGTTATATCTGACTTTCATAACAACTTCTGTCATCCCGGGATTGAAAAAACATTTAGAACCCTCTCGCAAACATTTTATTGGAGCAATATGCGTCGCACTATCAAACAATTCATAAAAACTTGCGACACCTGCAAGGCCTATAAGCATAGCACGCAGTCCCCTTTAGGTTTAATGACGGTGCCTAAACGCCTTTCTAAACCCCTCGTCTCCTTGTCTGCAGACCTCGTAGGGCCACTCCCGATGTCCAATCATCGCTTCTGTCACATTCTGACAGTAGTAGACAACTTTTCAAAATTTGTTTGGGCGTTTCCCCTTAGGACAGCCAACTCCAAAACTGTAATTAAATTACTCGAGGAGAAAATATTTCTGCCTTACTCTGTTCCCCGTACGCTTATTATCGACAACGGAAGTCAATTTGTCTCCAAGGAGTTCCGTAAGTTCACTGAAACCTATGGAATACAAGACTTGTACTACAACGCCCGCTATCATCCTCAGAACAATGTAAGCGAACGTCATAATGCAAACATCATTACCGCACTGGCAATTCTGGTAGGGAATAATCAACGGACTTGGTGTTCAAAGCTTCCACAGATCTCATCTTGCTTAAATAATACTGTCAGTATTGCTACAGGATATACCCCGTTCTTTCTTTTGCACGGCTTTGAAACTGCTCCCCACGGTTCATTTCACAATAAATTTGTTCGTGAATCAAACTCCCATAATCCATCTGACATCACCTCGGACTACGCATCTGGCCTACTTAGAATGGAAAATGTCTATGAAGAAGTTTCTTCCGCACTACTCCAAGCCTTCCAACGGAACGCTACTCGGTATAATCTAATGCGTAAATCTTGTACCTTGCATGTCGGACAACTGGTCTGGCGCCGTGCCTTCCTTCAATCTGACGCTTCAAGGTACATATCTGCCAAACTGTGTCCCAGATTTATCAAGTGCAGGATACTCAAAAGAATTTCAGATACCATATATGAACTGTCTGATATGGCTGGAAAAAGTATCGGTACATTTCACATCAAGGACTTAGTCAAACAGGAATAGTTTTTAAGTTAAACTTAAAACTTAGTGGCGCCCAAATATATTAACCTATGACTCAAACCTTTGTCTTAATATGTATTTTTGTTCTCAAGGGACTCGCATAATTTCCATCATTTCGCGAGGACGGGTAAGCGACCCCGGGACCCTAGCCATTACTGCTATTCCTAGCATACTTTTCCCCCATAGCAGTAGTGTCCTTCAATCTAACCTTGTTTCCTTCCCCATTATGCATCCTATCCCCACTATGATTGCCCCTTTCCTTGTGCCAATTTCTATCTTACTTGCGTTTGTAGTGTCTATTGTGTTATGGTATGTATGAATAAGCGCCTGATGAAGAATAAACTGCCCCCATTCACCACTTGATCTAGTTGTGTTAGGAGCGCTCTAAGAGAAGATGCCTGTATCCATCGAATGCATGAATAATTGTAAATTTCCCGAACGCTAGAGACACTTGGTAGACCTACAGATGCATTTGTATTATGGTTTGGTTATATTTTCCCTTCCTACTTGAGTGTTCCATGTTCTTGTGTGTTCTGGATGGTTTAAAAACTTCTTTTATTTGTGTGGAATACAAGATTGTCCATCACTTATAATATTATGAACTTTTCCATATTACCTGAACAGAAATTTTATTGACATATAATTTTTGTATGTGCAAATTGTCTAAATTTATAACTATTGTAACACCAATTTCTTTATAAACTTGTTTGTTTTTTTCTTCTTATTTATTATTATATATGTTCATGTGTGTTTTGGGTCGTGAGTCAGTTAAAGGTGTTGCATATTGGATTGGCAATCACTTTTACGATTGAGTTCACTTCTCCGATTCACCTGAACAATAACGTCCATTATATGTTTTAAAATGTTGTAGGTATATATGTTGTTTCAGTCACCTGTAGAGTTTGTTTTTGTTGAGAATAGAAGGAGTCAGAACGCTATAGGTATACAGCCTTAGAATATGTAGATGTGCCTTATTTTCCGAGGCGAAAGGGAGCCAGACCCTAATAAAAAGCAACGCTATAGGTATACAGCCTTAGAATATGTAGATGTGCCTTATTATCCGAGGCGAAAGGGAGCTAGACCCTAATACAAAGCAACACTATAGGTATACAGCCTCATAATATGTAAACGGACATGCCTCTGCTGTATGTAATTTAAATTTTTGTTTTTACTGGTGACTGAACACATAATATTGTTGTAACTGTTTTCTTTATAATCTATCATCTAGGCTAGAGATGTCCAACAATAATTTACCTCAAGACCCTAACCCCTTCTCCTTTTAGAATCAGTGAGTGCCATTTAGCTACAAAAAAAAAAACAATTGTGTCTCTTTTGTGCTGTGGAATCTTTAAACAATGATAAATTTTTGTATTTATAACTTAACTGTATTTGTGTTTTTACCTGAACTGTAATTTGTATTTTTTTAAACTTAACAATTTGTAATATGTCAAACTAACTGCTACCTAAGACTTAAACCTGCCTCCCCTGTGTTTAATGATCCTTAATATTCTGAACTAAACTATGATTTGTATTTTTTAAACTAAACTGTATTTGTAAAATGTCAAACTAACTGTCACCTATGACTTAAACCTGTCTCCCCTGTGTTTAATGATCCTTAATCTTCTGAACTAAACTATAATTTGTATTTTTTTTTTTTCCACTTAACAATTTGTAATATGTCAAACTAACTGCCACCTAGGACTTAAAATTGTCTCTCCTGTGTTTAATGATCCTTAATTTTCTGAACTAAACTATAATTTGTATTTTTTTTTTTAACCTTACAATTTGTAATATGTCAAGCTAACTGCCACCTTTTAGGACATAAACCTGTCTCCCATATGTATAATAATGATCATTTTTTTTAAACTTGTGAATCTAATTTGTACTTTGAAATAAACTGTCTTTGAATTTCTCAATTGTCCAAACTGTCACCTTCTAGGATTTAATCCACGTGTAACTTTTGTATGCCATTCACTGAAGGAGCTTTTTTATTATTATTTTTTTTTATTCCACATAAGAGCGAGTGTAACGTAACACTTACTATTTCTTGTTATTTTCGGTTATCCCAATATTCAGCGTTTAGCTCTAGACTCCATTCAAACCCCTAGTTCCCGTTTTTACCACCAGAGTGCTACTTTAAACTCTTGTTCCCGCGCGCTTCGCGGATTTGGCGCTAAATTCACCCCGATGTGTGCGCCCTCTGCAGTTGACTCTCAGCCCCTTCTGCGCAACCCCTTCTGCGCAGCCCTTTCGGCCCGACTTCACTTCGCTTTGAGCTGTCAACTTCGCGGCATCGATTGGAGGATCGCCGTTTCGACCCGCGATTTTCCCGATGGGATAATCCGCTTTCATCTAGCCTCATCCGCCATGGAATAACTTCGAGCAAGGTATTTGAGGTACTTGCCATCGTGCCCATAAAATCTGTGGCATTATTTCAGGTTTTCCGCCAACTCGTCCTGCACTATGGCGATGCCAAAAGTGCATATCCGCTCCCAGGCCGTTTGTCAAGCCCGACCTTGCTGCGGTTGATTCCCTCCGCCACGGTCCGAGCCATCCTCTGCTCCCGAAATTGCCGCCCACGTGTTGTCGCACATCATGCCCCGACAACGTGGTTGACCTCACCACTATGCGGAACTGCGAGGACCACTTCACGCCGCTTCAGACAGCACCAACAGGTTAGGGGACCTCGTGTCTGCCAGGTGACGCTCCACATATTGATTTGCTGACCCACCATCTTCTGGTCAGCGTCGCTGATAACGTCTACGGACGACGTCGCCGGTCGATGTCCTGACGAGCACGCCGTCGAGGAATCGCCTCAAACAGCCGGAAAGTATCTCACGAGAATACCGGAGATCTAAGGGCCCGCTCTCTGCGCTAGCCGAGGTAGGGAGATACCCATTACAACATCGGTGTAAAACTCGATATTAAATACAGTAGAACCTGTATTATTGGAACTTAGTTAATTAGCAAAACTCTATAATTGGCAGAAAAGTTCCGGTTCCACCCCCTTGAAGTACTAAAACCTCTTTAATTGGAAAAAAGAAACTTGTTTAATTGAACTCGACATTCTGGCCCTAAGCCTCTGTAATTGAAGAGCATATCTGTAAACTTATTTGTTCTGTACTCATCAAGGGTGGTCCATTTTAGATCGCAATTTTTCACAAACGGCCTTTATTTGAGCTCGAAACTAGAACTAATCCAAGAATTTGACGCCAATAAATCTCGCAAAGAATTTCGCAGCATTTTTAGCATGTGAAACAGGCCCAGATAACTGATTTTTCCAAACACAATAATTAAATTTATTGTTTGTATGTGTATGCACGTATGTCCAATTACAATTTACTTATTAAACATTTATTAAATTTTCATCAATCCATGAATTGTTTTTATTGCTTTTTGGTTTATATGGTTATAAAACCTTGTTAAAAAATCAAAGCAATATCTGAATCTGGATACATGAAAAACTGGATAATTGGAAAACCTGGTTGATTGACCATCCTAGGCCTGGTTCCTTGGAATACCAATTGTATAGGTTTTAGTGTATTCAATATTGATGAAAACGATGCTTAATGTGAAAACGTGTTTCTGATGAAAAATGTCAATTATATTTAATAATGTCTAAGCAAGGCAAAACATGTATTTTTCTTTAACAGTTAAATCGGGTGAACTGTTGTCTCGGGATTTGCCACTAGCTCAGATCTCTGGACATTTGACTGCGAGTATTTTATTAGAAGAAGTTAATGCCATTCTGTGGGTGTCCACGATATATGTGGTCTCGCCAGAAATGTCTCCTATAAAACATGTCATTCATCTAAAATATAACAAAACTTCTATAATAGTAAATCGAACGTTTTCATATCTCTTCTTCTTCATCAGTCAAGTTTGATCCACTGCTTGACCTATGCCTTCTTTAAGGCTTTCCATTAATTTATACTATTTTGAGCATTTTGTTGCATCCCGTACCCGCCACTTCCTTTATATCATCCAACCACCTTTTAAGGGGTCTACAAACCGGTCTCCGAAAACTTCTTGGTCACGATACTACTAGTAGCTTTGTCCATCAGCATTTCCACTTCAAATCCGCAAGCGTCTCTCCATTGTGTCAGCAACTTTAGTACGTTTTCTGATCACAACATTAAACGTACGATCTCACAGACTTATTCCGAGCATGGCGCACTCCATTGCTCCCTAGACTACACGTAGTCTGTCTTCAGATTGGATGGTCAGTGTCATGGTTTCTGGTATGTACGTCAAAACTGGTAGAATGCACATATTTCTTTTTGTTTGATAATATACCAGTCCAAGGTTATTCGCAGAATTGCTCCTTTTGTTTTTTAATTGTTTTAAGAATAACCTTTAGATTTGAAGTGCGTTAAAAAAAGATGACACTTAAGTCATTGGTGTAACGTAATAATTATAAATGTTGGTAGCTAAAAATATTGAAGTTTGGAGGTCGTAAACGTTTTTTATGTATCCTGCGCTAATAGCCCGTTAATAGATATAGATTGATATTCTAATTCGCTACACGTAATATGTATGGAAATACTATTGTACAATAATTGTTTCACGGGTGGTATCCACCTTATATAATATTATATAAACTATAAACGTTATGAAGGTCAAATAATATAGTAAGTGTTGCTGATATGGGAATGAATTCGCTCCTTCAGACATTAAGAATTTATTAATTAACCATTCAAGAAATGTTTAGTTTTTTCGATCTATTTTTTTCGTAATCCAGACCAGTACAAAGAACCTGTCAAAATGCTTCTCTGATGAGGGCACAAATGATGTGCGTCAAAATAATTAAAGGTTTCTTCGGGCGAGATATTTCGTGCCTTTTATAATTAAGAAGACGCCTTACAAGATTCTGTGATGGATACACATTATACTTAATTATTCGAAAATTTGAATTTGAGTGACGTAGCGGACGCCTATAGATCGTCAAAAGCATGAAATCCTGTACTTAGCAATTAGCAACAGAAACTTCATTGTTTGCAATACAGATAGTTTATTGTGGATTGGAGGGTACAATGTAAAATGAACGCCAAACATTTTTTGTATTCATTTATACCAAAAAGAATTATTTGGCACCCAAGTATAGATATTAGTCTAAACTGCCTTAATCACCAACTTAAAAAAAAACAGGTATGATGGAACCATTTTTTTACTGATGTATGATTTAACTTATGTATGAAAGTGAAGCATGGAATTGGAAAAAGAAGGATGAAAGTAGAATAAATGCTGTAGAAATGAGATCTGCCTGACGAATGTGAGGAAAATCTGTGTATGATAGAGTGTCGTATGAAAATATAAGAAGTGAATGCAGTACGAATGAAAGTGTTAATGAATGATAAAAGCATCATTAACATGGAAAGAATAAATGAATAATGAACGGAGAAGACGTATATGTTAACAATGTAAATGGAACTAGAAATATAAAAAGCCCGAGGAAAACGTGGCACGATCAAATTAATCAAATATTGAATGTCGGCCACGTGAGGAGTTGGAGAAAAGGAAATGTTGAGGAAGCGAGAGAAGTCTGTCTCGTAAAAAACAGTGTGGTCCATTCTTTCTGCCTACCCCTTCGGGGAGACGGCGTGATGGTTAGTTGGAATTTATTTTTGACTTGGTCTTCAAATCAAATTAAATCAAATCAAATCAATTTATTTACTCAACAGACATTACAAACGGCATAAAGGTTTTAGGGACCTATTGAGTACAGGTTAAATAACATAGGTATTATATACATATAACCCAATAACAGGAACCCACGAGAGATGGTTCGAGATTTGGAAGACATGATACTTTCCAAAGTCAAAAGTATTTGTCTTCTGGACGTACTTCCTTTAATATGAAAGACGTCGATCTCCGAGGAGACCGCGTTCAGCAGACTAACTGCTCTTCCCACCGGTGTTACCAGAAGGAGATTGGTTTTGGCGGCAGATAGGTAAAACAATCTGTGCTGTCGCTGTCGGAGATATCTATTAGGGACAAAAATACCGATATCCTCCAGCACGGCCGAGTTCTCGATATATCTCCTGATTAATCCAAAGAACAGGGTTAGAAGATGTCCATCTCTTCGAAGCTGCAGAGAGTCTTGGATCATCTAGCATTGGAAGTTCTGGGAAATAACGGAAAATGGCTAGGAGAAAGAATAATATAAAGATGAAGTGGAACATTAGATGTTATTTTATCACGTAATTTACATGGTGTTGTAGATTTCTCATTCATTGCTACGTTTCCCCCAAATAGAAGTACGTATGTGCGATGACAGAGGTAATTAAAACGCGAATGCAGCGATTCTGCGTTCTGTAAAAATTCTCCATTACTAAACTTTATATCAGTATCCACACGCAAGCCTGAATAGGATAGGAACTAAATAGTTTAACTTCGAAGGCATCGCGGGGCTCATGTAAAGCTCGCGTACAATGTACACAAAACACAAACAAAACATAAATTATTCCCTTATCTAGCCTGTGATTTCCTAACTGTTAGTACACATTTGAAACTCGCTGCTACGATTAAAAAGACATTTAATCATTAATCTATTAAATAGTTTTTTATAGTAATAATCAAGAATTTTTTTGAGAATTCAAACACTACTTTTTCCACCCTTCGCTGTGGAAAAAAAGTGTTTGAATTCATAAAAAATCGTCATTATGTAATTCCACAGTGTTAACGCCTTGAGGGGAGCAAACTTTTCACAATTCTTCCTCCCCAAAGATATGAATGAAAACGTCTGTTTTCTAGGAATTTTTTCAACTTTAAAGGCAGTTTCAAATGTGTCATTCATATTAATTATTTAATATCGTGTTTTATATCATTGTTCATGAAACAATAAATCAAAAGTAATAATTATAATCATTATTTAACCATTCAGTTTAAGCCAAATCGATTTAAATATTGAAAAAGAAATAATTCGAACAAGATATTTCTTTCTTTCTTTGATCCCTTGATAATAAGTTCCTACTCACAAATTCGTATTGGCTGTAACTAAAAAGGCTTACTTCGGATGCCTTCCCTTTGAGAATACGAATCACCTTCAATACATAAGTCTGAAGCCACGCCGAAGTGCTTCCTAGGCGCTAAGCTAAATGATTAAAATTTCCAATATAGAGGCACGTAGCGTGGCGCGAAGTTGGTTCGCTAGGTTGCTTGCAGCGTAGCTCCAAGCACCAAGTATAGCTCCTTTGTATGTGGACGTAGTCAAAGAGGTGTGAAGTGATTTAATTTAACATTTGGAGAATAAAATAAGATAGTACCCCATGCTTTAAGATTTAGTTCTCAGTATTTTAGGCTTATAAATACTTTTCAAAAACAACAACAATATTATTTTTTCATGAATCCGCGTGTTTAAATAAGTCAGTATTTAAATTAATATTTTCGTCCAAGTATCACAATGATTGCTTATTTTTATAAAAAAAAATAAAGGGAATATTCGTATCCATAATTTCATAATAAAGACTAGGGTAAAATATGTAGATTTCCAATGTATTAAATATGTAAGGCCCGCAACTTTTTTCGAGGATAGTGAAAATGGAAAAAAAAATCTCACGAAAATAGCGCTTGTTAAATTTACCATCTAAAACAACTGCCAAATCACATTCCAACAATGTTTCCTACAGATGTAAGAGGAATAGCCATTAGAGCTGAACCTCAGTAAGCCAGAAGATCCAAGTCCAAGTCCAAATATTTATTGTCTGGATGCAATGATGATATTATTGGATATCGAAGTGGTGTCATTAACTAATTATAATATACGAGTAATTGTGCAAATGTTAAAACGTGGCAGTTGTGTTCTACTTGTATGCCTTTTTACCCGTGAGAATGTGTTACGATATATTGATGTAAATAAACACACGCATCAGTGTGCTGGTTTGCTTCTTCGCTCAACTACAATTGCGCTAGGTCATGGAATGATGCAGAAATAAGTATTAGGCAATCATAAAGCATAAACGGGTAACATGCGCCGCTGCGCTGTTCAAGCGATCTCCCAGATGTCATGTACAGATGACGTCAGACTCAGAAGAACCAATGAGATTGGAGTAGGCACATAGCATGTACATACCTACATGTTGATATGAACTGCACGACTGAGCCGTTATCAGAAGATTCATGAAGTGTATCTCTGCGGCTTTATGTTCTCCTGGCCACGTAACGCTGAATATATTTTAATCCGAGATTGTTCCGACCAATGCGGGTGGATAAAAATATTTTTTTAATGTTCATAATAAAATTTAAAAAAATATTGTCTGTTAAATGATCGTTTTTTGTTTGCTTGTGTGAGATATTTTTTAAGGTTTGTTCTTATTTACATATTTTTAACAGTTTTATTAACTTTGCGTGTTAAATAAAATATGTTATACATATTTATAAATAATATTTATGAAATACTTTCATTACAGTTTGTTATTACTTGTGTCAGATTTTTTTTATATATTTCAATTTAATGTTAACACATGTGTACAAGAATTTAACTATAATAATAATAATATGTATTTATTATTAAAATATTTATAATTATAGTAATAATAAAAAAGTTGTTGAAAAACTTGTATGTATTTGATTTTATTTAATACATTCATATTATTTTAATGGGCAGAAAATAAATTAAATTAATTAATCTGTTATAACACTACTAACTAATCAACTTGAATTATTTATTACCCAACATTATATTAAAACACTATAAAGGTTTATTTATTGTATATGGTTTGTGAGTGATACCAATTTGGTCATAGCTTATAAACGTGTGAACAGTGAACGCCGAACCTCTACAAATGGTTATGTTGACAGTTGTAGGCAAGAAAATATGGCTTTCACATAATAAAATAATACTAAAGACCTTTCTGTTGAATTATGTGTCACGAGGCAAAACTTTCGTTGCGCAACGATTGCCAACCGCGTACTGTGACATTATTATTCGCTGAATAAATAAAATTGTTTTTGCAAGACCCATACATACGTCGCAATGTGAGTGTAAGTATTGAAATGGCTGATAGTACTTTTATATTCGTCAGAACAACTCCGCGGTTTTATGTGTCCCTGGTAGAGAGAAGCGTTAAAAATACTGTTACTTTCGTTCTCTTTTCGCACAGTTGACAAAGAGCGCATCGTAACAACGAGCGAGCGATCTCCTCGCTTTTCTGTGCTCCTGGTATAAAGTAGCAGTAAACAGACGCCGCGTTGCCGACCACCGACCGAACGAGCGTTTCCATCCAATGCGCGCAGCCGCCGAGCACCCGTTGGCGCTTCTGATGCGCCGCCGTCCGAAACGAGGCTTGCCGAATGCCACACGAGCTCGCGATAGTGGGGATGTGTACTCGTAAAAAGCGCGAATTCATTGAAACGATGGGATGCTTTACCTCTTGTTTAATGTTATGCTCCTGTTATCCATCTTGTTGGATATGGAATGACGTCACTCCACCTCCTTCATCCCTTGCGACGGCTTGATTTTTGATGTCCCTTTTCCACATGTGATTGCTGTGTGGGCTTTGTACTAGGGGCGCAGAAAGCGTTCTAAGCTCTTTGAATATCTGGAATAAGAAAGAAAGAAACTGTAAATAATAAATAAAGTATGTACTTCAGCGTTTCATCAGATTGTTTTCTATTTTTGCCATTCATATTGTCAAGTAAATAAAATAATAATTATGTTACGTATTTACATGCAAGGCATTTCGAAATAAGAAACACTTTCCGTAAACGGAAAGAAATGCATACTATTTGTAATCAATATAACAACAATCATATACAATATTATTTGAATATAACTATGTTTATTGAATATTTGAGTCGGAGAAATCGACGCGTGTGTAGCGACACGATGTATGAATGTTGAGGAAGCGAGAGAAATATGTCAGGAAAAAAATGTGGCAGTCCATTATGTTTGTCTACCCCTTCGGAAAGACGGCGTGATGGTAAGTTAGTTTTAAAAAAATACACTAGAGAAGCACTAGTGTAATGTTAGAAATATGTGGTAGATTCCCGTTGTTTTCCACATTTTTATATACAATAAGTTATTTGAACCCAATTATTATGTACAACTTTTTAAACGATTGATTCTAATAACATGTGAGATAGGTAGTCTATCACCATTTTTTTGTCACGTGAATACTACCAGACCAAAGACAATGTGAGATCGTGTCATCCGGGACCTTCAGTGTAGCAGTAATACCTGTTGCTACTCTGTCAAGAAAGCGATCTTTTACAATATGTTTGTGAAAAGACAACCTTTTTCGTTATCTGGAATTTAAAATATATTATTTTTATTATATTCTTTATTTTTTAATTGAGTTGTTTATTTATCAAAGGCATGCCGTGTGCATGTTGAAACTAATCTGTTGGCCGTGAATTTTATCACCGGCAACAATCAGCACACTTTTCTCAATATTTTGTAATGGAGCATCGGGTGTTATGTTCAGCAGCCGCCGATCATTGCACAATAACAGCCGTCTATTGTTGAAAGCCATTCTAAAACATCAGATGACCGGATACATGCCCCAGAACCAAATGATACCCATCCACAAGGTTATTTGGTTGATGAATCCACCAGATACAAAACATAATTTGTTTGATACAAGGTTATGTCGAACTACGTAAAAAATCATAATGGATTCATTATATACAGGTATTTAATCAAAATAATCAAAACAAATTATTAAACATTAATATTTTTTTGAAATCATTATATTTTCACAAGACTTGTAACATTTTTCACGATCATGTTTCGGGCCATAGACGCCCTTTCTGGGTGTAGAAATTTTAAATCTAAGAAAAGGCATCTCTGGCTCGAAACATGTTTGTGAAAAGTGCAAAAAAAAAAGATTTAATAAAAGTATTCAAATGTGAATCCACATCATAAAAATATGAAGAATATGGAATAAATTATTAAGTATTTACATAAAATATCGTTGAAGTAATATTTGAATTTAAACTATTGTAAAATAATTACATTTCTAGTAAACTGTTAAATAAAATAAATTTGTTTTTGTTTTACAATTGTATTTTATTTTACGCATCATCAGGTGTTATAATAATTTAACAAAATATATCAAATTATTTTGATATATTATTGTAACACCTGATGATGTCAACATAGGTTGATGAAACAGCTGTCACGTGAAATAAAATACAATTGTGATACAAAAACAAAGTTATTTAGTTTAACAGTTTAAAATGTTAAGGTATACGGATAAAACAATGGACATTTGCATTATATATTTATCTATACAACTTATTTTTCACATACTACCATATTTTATAAATAAAATATAATCTAGTATATCTGCTTAAAAGCTAATATCTACCATATATTACCAATATGTAATCGGTGGTCAAAACTAGGTTAATTAAATAATCTTCTTCTTCTTCTTCTTCCTCAGCCTATTCTCGTCCACTCCTAATGCCATGCCATGAATAATATTATATAATGCCATGTAGTAATTTCACAAGAAGATCTATGAAATAAACTAGTCTTAAATTGTGATACGAATGGTGGAATAATCGATTATCGGATACAATAACATAATGGACAATAAATTGCAGAGTTAAGTGATGGGACTAAACTACGAGCAGAACATTTAGATGTTTTGACGATATGGAAATACTTATCATAAAGTACACGTTAATTGAATGAAAGAGATTTAGGGAGACCGAGGACAATTACTCCAATTTTATATCGGCCGTGTAAGGGACTGCATGCACTGTATGATTGGGGGTAAATCTAGATATGTATGTCAATAACCTCTACCCGGAAAAAGAGGTGTTGAATGTTTATTAATATAAAAAAATATGATTTAGGATTTGAAAATTTATGTATGGAAGCGAAGCATGGAACTGGCAAAAGAAGGATGAAAGTAGAATAAATGCATTAGAAATGAGATCTCTTAGACGAATGCGGTGCGAATGGTGGTGTTATTTATTTATTTATTTATTTATAAACATTCAATAGTTACATTGTATTCCCATGAGTAGAAAACTCATTATGGGACAGAAGGGATAAGTTACATATAAAATAATTATGGACCTTCAGAAAACAGAAAAAGAAATTGACTTAAAACTAAAACATTTTACAATATGAACATTTTGTTGCTTTATACAATTATTTTACATAATATTTGATCATTTTAAAACATCATAAATTGCACTATTTAAAGGAAATATAATGCTGCTGCTCCAGACTTAAGATTACTGATATGTTTCAAAATTTCAGATTTCTTTGTTTTAGGCATATAGCATGACGAGATTGCCTTTAGTACAGTTTTAATTGTATTTGAGTCGTCGTCATCGTTATGAACAAAATAATGAAAGGATCATTAAGATGGTTTGTACATATGGAAATAATGAATGAAGAAAGAATGATAAAAAAGTATATGTTAACGATGTAAATGGAACCAGAAATAGAGGAAGACCGAGGAAAACGTGGCACGATCAAATAAATCAAATATTGAATGTCGGCCATGTGAGGAGTCAGAGAAATCGACATGCGTGCATGACACGATGTATGAATGTTGAGGAAGCAAGAGAAATATGTCAGGAATTCTTTCTGCCTACCCCTTCAGAGAGACGGCGTGGTTAGTTAGATAGTTAGTTAAATTTTTTGTACCACAATTAATTTTGGAACACCCTATATTATTTATTATGTAACTAAAATCTAGTAAAAGATAAAATTTATTTACAAGACTATACCACTCTTATTTTTGAACTTTAAAAAATGCGATTGAATTATTTTTTATAAGGATTTCAATCTGTAGACCCAAATAGGTTTAACATTTGGTTATATAACACACCCGAGATTTGTTAGGGCATACCTGTAATCCGTTCGTGATTCCTAAACAATATGTCTAACGGACACGATCTTTCTAAACCAGATATCGGCCGATCGAACTTTCACTGTTATAATTCGACAATGGCATTAATTAACTCACCTTACGCAACGAAACATAATTTAAAGAAATTCACCTAGACTAAACAATAGCCTGTATAAGTATCCACCCAAGTAGTCGTCTATAGGATAATATTGATTATGTAATCTGTTATTATAATATCATGAACCATAGACCAGAAAAAAATAGATTAAGACATTTCATTATGATTGAGGGGCCATTGTATTAAAATGGTGAAGTGTATAACTATGTTTATTTATTTCTCAATCTGTTAAATTAGTATTAAAATCTTGGTATTTCTATATAAACTTATTATATTCAATAGTATTATTTAGTTATATATATTGAAGAAAATGTCAGTTTTCTAGAAGCTTATATCGTCGGTTCAAAGGTAAAACTCATTAAGTAATATATTTTTTTTTTTGCAATTTCTGTATCAGACTTGTGAATTCTACGTCAGAAAATAATCTCCAAGTGTATTTATTAAAGAATAAGAGTTATTCTTTAATAAAAAACACTTGGTAATTATTTTCTGACGTAGAATTTACAAGTCTGATACAGAAATTGCAAAAAAAAACCCTTTTTTTTTTAAATGTCACTTAATGAGTTCTACCTTTGAACTGACGATATTATATTATTATTGTTTTGTTGAATCGCTCTTTACATCATGACAGCATGAGCCAAATCGATGTAAAGGGTATTATAGCTATCAAAGTGATTCTCGTGACATGTGGTAGGTAGCTAATCTATCGCCATTTTATTGTCACGTGAATTCTACACCAGAACAAAGACAGTGTGCCAATCACACTGCCCTCGCCGGGAATCGAACCCGGAACCTTCGGGGTGGCAGTCAATGCACTTACCACTTGGCCACGAAGGTCGTCGTATATGCTTAGGCCGGAGACAGGGCTTTCGAGCTGGCATGACCGTCTGGAATAAGCTCCCTGCACATCTCAGATGCATTGATAATCCGAATGATTTTAAATTTAACACAGATTGATCAATTCATAATTTATTCCGAGTAAAATCGCCTCGACAGACTTGCTTAGAAAGAAAAAAAAAAACGAGTTACCGGTTTCAACAGGTTTGTTTTTATCGTTCTAATAATATATATACATATTTTTCGAGTCATGTTAGATCAATTGTGAATTTTGTAAAAACATTTATAAAAGGTTTCGAGTTTTATTCTAAGATTTTATTGATTTATATGGAAATGTAATTTGTATAAGATTGTTTGCTTATATGTTCCCTTTGAATATATTTTAATACTTTCATAATATTTAATTATTTTCCATTTAGTATTTAAACTAGTATTTAGTATTTAACTATTGGTCCCAAACAGTGTCAAATGCCGTTCTCTGGACCATGGCAGACGAGAAGCCAATTAGAGAACAAGTCGCTAGACGCAAATGGCAGTGGATCGGTCACACTCTGAGACGGAACCCAGCCTGCATCGCTCAGGGCGCACTAGACTGGTCCCCTATGGGGGAAAGAGAAAGCGAGACAGACCTAGAGCCACCTGGAGAAGAGCCCTGCAGGACGAGGTTAAGGCAGTAGGCCTCACTTGGGATGATGTTAGGCATCAGGCATGCGATAGAGTCGGTGGAGAAAGTTCCTTGAGGCCCTATGCACCTCGGAGGTGTGACAGGACAAAAATAAGAAAAAGAAGAAGAAGAGAGTATTTAAATGAACATGAATGCATATTAACTGTTTAAAATGTTGTTTTTAAGAAGAGCCCAGGATGAAATGGAAATTAATTACGTACTTTTAATATTCAAATGCTTAAATAACAATCGAAAGTTGTTGATTTAAATATAAACCAATGTATAAATATATATGTTGAGATAAATCTAGGCAAGGTAATGATATGCAGTCTCGAGAGGATTTAAATATCCGAGGAACAATAAACCGTGCTTTATTGTTGTGAAACCAGTTTCGCTGCAAGCCATCGTCGGGACGTCAGCTCGCCCTGCGCGGGTGCACATTGTTCTCTGTTACTAATGAACCGAACAACGCCACACAATGTACCGAATACCTTCTAATACATAAGAAGTACCGCCGTGAACAAGAGATTGTTGTTGAACACTATGAAGTAAGAAAAAAAGCGTTATTCAACAAGTTTTTTATTATATTTACCAAATTGGTAGCAAACCATATAAGAGAAAAAAAAACTGTAATATTCTATATGAATACAGAGCCACTGAACAAATATTATTATATTATCATATAAAAAAGTAAATTGCAAACCATTTCTTAAGTAGGTACTTATTTGTATACAAAACTTAAAATCGATATGTATATGGATTACGTGATCGATTGCTTGTTATAAGTTTTATTATTAATAAAACAACCTATATAAATTTAAAAAATCAAACCAATTATGTTACTTAAAGTGTTATTACAAATTTTAAATCACTTAAATAGCAATTTGGGACCACACATCTGTACAGGAAGCAAAGATTTTTAAATACTTGTAATTAAATTTTTACATTATTGAATAGTGCTTCATTCTTTCTTTTGTATTTGCCTTCACAATGTATTATGGATTTAAATTTGAATAAATAGAATTGCACTTCGTATATTTTAATTTGTATTGTATATCGAAGAAGGTTGGTTATCTTTTAAGTAAAGTTTTCTCTATTCCTTTTTCACATAATTATTAAGAATGTAATAAATATTTATTGATTTAAACTGTTCAATTATGTTAGTCAATGACGTTATTTTTAAATGTACTAATTGTTTGTATATAAATATGTAACCTTAATATATTATTACTTGTATGACACATAACACTCCATGGTGAATATGTCAAATAAATAAATATTAAAAAAAAAAAAAACATTTACGTATCGTAGAAGGTGTCACAAACGATGTCCGTAAAAAGAAAAAAATAAAGTGCTATGAAAATATGAAATGCAATTATATTTATTCAAAAATGTTTGATAAAATTGTATAATATATAAAAAAGTTAATGTTCAAAGAGCTCTTGTAGCACTTAGCTATTTGATAGTCCCAACTGGAACTTCCAAAGGCAGGTTGATTATACAATATAATAACATACAAGTTAGAAGGAAAAAAATTAAGCATTGTATTATGCAAAATATAGGAGCATTTGAATAATCATCCAATTAGCCTGTAGAAATCAATTAGTAGTAATTAATTACTTTGTAGCTGCAAACATTTAATTTACAGAAGAAAAAAAAACAAGTGGAATGCACTGGGAAGAACCAGCCTATTAATCTAATTAAATTTATACCAGCGTATATAAAAACTTGCGAAATAGAGGATATCATTCGATGGAGTAGATCCAAAAGAAGATACTAGAGGGACCATGAAGTCAGAATGGATAGTGCCAAAGTCGCATAGACAGCTTACAAAATCCCCTCTTAACACTGTCCAACTGGAATACCACAAAAGATATGGAGAGACAGCTGGACCTCATCATCCCAGGAGACGTCTAGTGTATAACACAGATCGTCAAAACAATTAAAAGAAGAAGAAGTGTATAAACATCGTAAAAGATTATATTCTCCACATTAAATAATAAATTGAATGAACTCATAGATATATGTTTAAAATGTGTTTAAAACCTCGAACTTTGTTCAAAGCCTGGCTATATAACAAGAAGTCAATTTCCCTTTTACTGCTTATTGACTATTAACACTTTGATAGTATTGCAGTCGAATCTCGTAAAACTTTGATCTTATGATCATAAAACATGTTGGGTGGCATCACACAACGCACCGAACCCGAGGGAGTTTATCCAGAATTTAACAGTGACTAAAGCAAAGATTTAAAAAAATTAACACGCTGTTAAAATTACGTAAGTAATGCTCTTGTCAATAAACTAAAAGGTTACAGGTTCAGATCTGATATACAGAAGCCATATGTCATTGTAAAAATGTTTATGTAAAGCACTAAATTAAAACCGTAACAAAAAAGCGATTGAGAAATAATGAAGTGTGTGGACTACAAGATGAAAATGCTTCAAGCGTTCAACTGGCGTCGCCCATGGGTGTAAATTCTCAAACGTCAAATGTTATATTATATAATATAATGATAAAAAAAAACTTTAAAATGATAAATGAAGTGGGCTTATAGTAAATCGTGAACGATCCTGGCTTTTAGATAATCGAGAATCGGCCTCTTTGCGATGTTTCGCCACCGGTCATGATCTGAAAGCGGATTGCTCAATGCGGTCACTTTTTAAATATCAACCGAATCACACAGATGCTGGGGCATTTAGTCTGCTATTCAAAGCGCCCATGCGGGCGTGTCGACATCTTTATGGAGACACCACCTATGGCGGCCCTACCAAGTGGGCACGCGGAAACAGATTACTTTAACTCACTGCACGCACACGAATTACGAAGGTGTATTCAGGAATTTAGGTAAGATTAAAAGAAAGGGAGCAGAACGTAATTTTTTTAACATGACCCAAACTATCTTCGTGGAAGGTCTCAAGGCGATTATCTCAAAATATTCCACAATGCTTGAAGGAATCTAAATTCCAGCGTTAAGCCGTTACAATACATTTAAAACAAAGTTCGTAAAATGTAACATTCATAATATACGTCTCTACACGTCTCTACATCTTTACAAAAATAAAGAGGAAAACGGCAGAGTGAAATAAATCTATTGAATATCATAAAATTGAAAAATTATTAATATGTAGTAATTTTAAAGATGTTTTAATTTTTAAGTTTGTGTTTTGATATTCCTTAAATGATTTTGTAATTTTATAATCTTTGTATGTGTTTTAGTTTCGATATCTGTGTTTTAATTTTTCTATAATTTTTTTAAACTTTGTAATATGTCTTAGTTCTCTGTCTGTTCACTGATATTTCCTTAATGCTTTGGTAATTATGTAAACTTTGTAATGTGTTTAAGTATTTATGTCTTTGATATTTCCTGAATGCTATTGTAATTTCGTATTTTTGTAAGCCTGTGTCTAATGTTTCCGTTTACACTTGGACTTGGACTAGGATCTTCTGGCTGACAGAGGTTCAGCTCATGTGGCTATTCCTCTTACATCTGATGGGAGCATTGCTGGAAGGTGATTTGGTGGGTTGTTGGTTTATGCAGGAGCATTATTTGTGTGGCCCGGAGTGTTCCTTTGAAGGAGGATCGATTTTGGGCGCTTGTGGCGGCTGGAGGTGTTTGGGTTGTAATTTGAGAGGTATTTTATTGTGGGGTTAGGATGTGAAGGGAGTCCTTTGTAAAAACATTAGGCAAGTTTCAGAATGAATTCATCTATCATCGGGATTCCCGATTCTAGGTGCAGTTGTGTGATCCTGGTCATTGTTGTGTATTTATATATAATTATTAAGCATGTAAATTGTCATTTTATCCCAAAATGAGTAGTGTAGGGGAAGGGGGGGCTAGTTGTTACGGGGGCAAGTTGTTACATTCTAAATAACTCCCCCACCACTAGGTTCTGTGGCGTATGTGTCGCATAGTATGTCCAGGTATTGTGTCCGCGGGGCTCGACGGAACGTCGCTCTTGCCAGTCGTGCGTAATTCAAATAAACTCGATTATAGTGCATTTCGTATCTGAAAGTAACTTTCGTTGACTAATTTTGAAGTTTAATTTTTCACTAACTATAAGAGGTAAGTTGATTCTAAGTAAATTGGTAAAACTCTACATGTCTCTGCTTACATTCAGATAATATATCGAAATAATAACACTTTCCGTGTTAATGTTATATCAATTTGTTTTCATTTTGGGTCAGGGGGGCTAGTTGTTACAACGATGGGGGGGCAAGTTGTTACAATAACAACTAGCCCCACTACGTTTCCCTTTAACTTCAAATAGCATATTTATATAAAATTATTAAACTATTTATTATTATTGTTCTAGATTTTATGTAACAATGGTACGAACATATAAAAATAAACAATACAGGTAAAATTTCCGAGGAGACCTACAAAAGAGCAGCTAAAGAAGTAACAGAAAAAAATATATCTATTCGAAGAGCTGCCGAAGCATACAAAGTAAATTTTATGACATTACATCGTTACATAAAAGTCAAGAGAATGGTCCAACCACATCTAACTTAGTGGGCTACAACAAGCCTCGGAAGATATTTTCTGTCGATCAGGAAAAGGAGCTTACATTATATTTATATAGATACTATATGGCCATATAATCGAGATGTCTTTTCAGAGGAAGACTTCGAGCCTTCCGAAATTACCGATCGTTCAATGCCTGAGAACGTTAGCACTAAGGGTGTATCAATAGATAATACCAACGAAACCATGGCAGAATCCGTTTCTGTGGTCAATGAACCACATTCATCTTCTCCTTTATAACCTGCAACCTCCAGTTGTGAAGCTCTACCTCAAAATCAAGAGAACAATTATCTATTTTCACGGAACCACAGCCATCAACAAGTAGCATCAATAAAATACAGCATACCACGCTTGAACAAATAAGGCCATATCCTAAATCTGGACCAAGAAAGGGAGTTTATTATTCCAGAAGAAAAATTTAATCAGCAATATTGACTGACACTCCGGTTAAGAACCAAATCGAACTGGAAAAGAGCTCGAGAAAACAAAAACAGGCCGTTTAATCAATTACACAAAATATTTCGATGTGTGCATTTAAAAATAAAAAACAGTAGAAGAAACTGAAGTAGAAGCAAGTACTGGATTATTCTTCCGACTCGGAACATGAAGAATGCCTGTGTTTGGTATGTATGGAGAGTTTTGATTGCTCTAAACCTGGACGGGAACGGATCCATTGCACCGCATGCAATAAATGGGCTCACATTTCCTGCATTCATGGCGATAAAGTTAATTTTAGATGCCAAAATTGTGATTCGGACATAGATTTAAGTGATTAAATATTCAAAAATTAAATTTTACATGTTATTATACATATGTTACATATTATTGTTAACAATTACATACATGTTTGATTTTTGTTTTAGTTCGTAACAACATGCCCCCACCTTGTAACAACTTGCCCCCCCGTGGGGCACATTGTTACACTTTGATTTTTTTTTTTATAAATGCTATAATTATTTTTGTGGACTTTCTATGAACACATGTAAATTGTTTTATTATATTTTAATACATGTACTTTAAGATATAATCAATATGATGTCTCTCAAAATAAACAGTTATCAGATATTCAACTTTTAATTTTTTTGTAACAACTAGCCCCCCCTTCCCCTACTCATAGGAATACAGTATAACCACTATAAAATAAAAATAAAAAGTCAAATCTAAAAGTTTCTGTAAAATTCATATTAAAAGTTTCTATAAAAACTAATGTACTAGTCATATCATTTAAAAGAGAATTATGAAATGAAATATTCATAATTTTTTTGTATCAAAAAACTTGAGAAATAACCCCCTTTTTAATAAAAATATTCGGAATATTTATGCATTTGTGGCTGTGGCTAGAAACACAATAATATAGTTGTTAACACACTAGTAAGATTGTACTCAAACACTTATACTCAATCTTAATCCGTTGTGTCCGGGAACGGTATTAATACCCTTTTATTAGACTGATTTAATACCCTTTTATTAAACGGTGTGCGGCAGTAAGGATATAAATATATTTTTCGCGCACTTTTCGTAAAATGTTGGACGTATATTTTTACACGTCATTATAATGTTTACGTGCGAATTTCTGTTTTGAAACATCTACTCTAGTCACCTTTGTTTGACTGGAGAAGTGTTAAATGTACTTATATAAGTTATGCAGTTAAATGTTATACGAGAACGCTCAGAACTGGGAGTGTTTACACACCGCAATGCCTCACACTTTCAGGTAGGCACTTGGCATGGCTAAAAAGTCCTCAGTCCGCTGTAGCCTTGAAGGCGTAGCCATATTAAATGCGCGCTGTGAGTTATTGTACAATACTTGGAGAGGCCGTAGCCCCAGGCAGCAGACAGTTTGACGATAGCCAATTTAAGATTGGCGAGAAAATATCTTCCTGTATCTGATTGATAGGGAAATGCCAAATCTTCAAAAACATTTATCATCCCAATGAAACGAATTTTATCTCCGTCATATTAAATACCAAGATTTTTTACTAACTATTTCTACGCAAGGTCCAGATGGCATCCTACCTGGGCATGTGCTCAGAGGAGATAAGTAAGAACTACTGCATATAATTATAAAGAGCAAAATAAATGCAGTAGAAATGAGATCTCTAAGACGAATGTGCGGCAAATCTGTGTATGATAGAGTGACAAATGCAAGTATAAGAATTGAAAGTGATGCGAATGAAAGTGTTATGAACAAAGTAAGGAAAGGGTCATTAAGATGGTTTGGACACATGGAAAGAATGAGTGAAGACAGAATGGTAAAGAATGTATATGTAAACGGCGTGAACGGAGCTAGAAATAGAGGAAGGCCGAGGAAAACGTGGCACGATCATATCAATCAAATATTGAACGTCGGTCACGTGAGGAGTCGGAGAAATCGACGTGCGTGCATGACAAGATGTATGAATGTAGAGGAACGAGAGAAGTATGTCAGGACAGAACAGTGTGGCGTTCCATTCTTTCTGCCTACCCCTCCGGGGAGACGACGTGATGGTTAGTTATTTAGCAAAATAAAGGGTCATCGGTCATCGTGTTTAAAACTGAACAAGACAGAGACACATATTCTTAAGTGATAGTAAATGTCGGGGGGACCCGGACAGACACATGAAGAAGAAGAAAAAGATTTCTGCAGAACTATAAATTCTTATAGTTAAGGTAATTTAGTTAAAGAGTTTAATGACTTATAATAATAAATAATAATAATGTGCTAACATTCAAAGCGCCGTTTTTGTGATATAATCACCTCAAGGGCACATTAAGACGTGTTTTAAATATAAATGTGAACGCTGCATCTGATTGATATTCGCGATCGATTAGAAAGAACATATAATAGAACAAAATTTGCAGGTTTTAAAATGGGTTTGAAATATGAAAAATATGGGTTTTCAGCTTAGATCTGAATTCTGTCGGATCTTTTATGCATCTGAGGTATGAAGGAAGATTGTTCCAAGCTGATTGACCGGCAACCGCAAACGCTCGATCCCCGATATTTGTACTAGGGCAACGCTTTGGCTCAACTAATCTTCCTATTGCCGAGGAGTTCGCCGAGCGAAGTGTGGATTTCCTTGTATTTAGGTTTATATAATACATTAAATATCTGCGGCGCACAGAGGTAGAAGATACGAAAAAAGAGACCATCGGGAGACGGCGGGGGTTCCACAACCAACGTTTTCCACTGGTCTAGATGTCCTAGAGTGTGTGGGTCCAGGATTGGACTTTATAATCACACGAGGACCAACATTCGTGAAGGAACTTCCTCCCTCAGATACGGGTAACAACCGATTTGTAAGATTAAAGGTCCATTAACGGGAGAGTTGAATAGAGACGCGCAGACGTAAAACTGATACTTGTCGACTATTCCGACGGCGATTTTTTAAATAGCATTTGAGATAACGAATAGGTGAGATTCAAGGCTACGTCGGTGGCGTTACGGTCACTGTTCAGTGTAAATGGACCTTAAGACTGTTAACGAAATATATAGAATCTATTCACGGTCTCATCTTAATTTAAAATTCTATCTTACATATTAGAAAAGAAATAAAAAACATTAACTCTGTCCCATAATCAGTACAATATATACCAACTAAGGCAATCATTATTACTCGCATAAGTAACGCTTCGTCCCACAGACATGTTCAAATTACTTATTTTAATCTTTTTTATGCCTTAATGCTTTACGATTAATTTGAGGAAGATTTCAACAAATTTATAATAAAAACCCTTTTGTATGGGTACAAATTTTACTAGACATATCTTACGTAATACATATAAATATCCCTGATTTGATTGCCTTTATAATGTAGGTTTATTTATGGTGTACAGATTGAAGAACACTATTTTGACATTTATGAAAAGACCCACGCGTTTACCATACTTAAAAGAAATGAAGCAAATATATTATCAAAATATTGTGTTTTCTTTATAATACGAGTAGGTACTAACAATAGCATCACTTTCATTTTAGAATAAAGATCGAATGTCAATTTCCGATTCAAGTATCTCGCTGGCTAGTTAGGTACTCATTTCTGGTGCCACAATCTCCAGTGTTATCAGATCACGTTCCAATTTATCATATTTTAAATTATGATCTGAACTAGCAACACCCGTTCATAGACGTAAACATGTCATTATGGTATGAATAATGTGCCATTTCTCTATTTTTGTTTCGAAATAGACCAACACTTCAAAATATGTATTGCCGACGTGGCTGTAATAAATAACTAACAAAGGCTGTTGCGTAAAAACTGTCCATATTATATTGTAAAATATATCAATTTAATTCATACACAATACACTTGATTACAACGGTGGCAGAAATCAAATTTAAAAGGTTTCAGACACATATAATGTGCGAACACCTTTTACAATTAGTTTTGAAGAGATGCCTTTTGGGTTCTCTGTTGGAGTCCCCTCTTTTCGATCTCGTGTTCTTTTGTTATAAACTTTGCTCTAAGCTATGCTATATCTTTGGAGCAGACAGTTCCATTGTGATATCCAGGATCGAAGTGATAGCGGAAAATACTACACAAAAATAAAAAAAATATTTAAATACTAAGATGTTATAGTCAATTGTTTTGGCCGAAACACTATGATACTTTAACATTATAAACTGTTAAATCAAAAAACTTTGTTTTTTATATCACAATTGTACTTTTATTATTCGCGACAGCTGTTTCGTCAACCTATGTTGACATCATCAGATGATATCAACATAGGTTGACGAAACAGCTGTTACGAAAAATAAAAATACAATTGTAATATATAAAACAAAGTATTTGCATTTACCAGTTTCTAAGATGTTATATTTGAGATCAATATAGTGGTATTATACTAATATTTGTATTATTTATTGTTCCTAGAACAACGATGTATAACTCCATATAAAATAATTAATACAAATAAATATGTCTGTTATATAGAAGTTTTATTATATTTTATGGATATGACATGTTTCGCCGCATTATCAAATATCATTTGATAATGCCTTAGCAACGCGAAATACGCCATTCACATAAAATCTACATCTAAATAAAACTCAATGTCCCATCTGTGTGTCTCCTTCTTTCTCGGTGATTCCTGAGCTGATCCTTTTGAAATTTGGAGAATGGACTAAGTGGAATTCAGCGGTCGTCATAGGCATATTTTTGTTATTAATCGAGCTCTAATTAACTTTATAAATTAATCAATTAATTGAAAATTTTCGTAGTGCAAACGAATATAGACCTTAATGTTCGTATCACCTGAGTATCAATCTTTTGAGTCTATATTCGTTTGACATGGTCTGGAGAGAATTCAGTCTCCATGTAATTTTGTGTAGTGGCAACAATGTGTTTTTCTTTCTGACAGTCCAATATATTGCGTTTTACTTTGGGATGTATAATACTTAATACGTTTTACTTATTACGTACTAAAATAATTGGTTGTTTAATTGGTACAGTCTATTTTATTGGCCATATTTTAATGTACATTAATGTAGACAGGTAATTATGCTTCCAAATTTTGGCGAGTATAATTTTTACGCGTCATTTGAGGTTATGCACGAAATCTTATTTTTTCGTGTGGCTGAAACTTATTCGTTTCTCTTACGTTCGACGGTGATTACTTAATGATATTCGTTTTCTAGAATTCTAGCCGTTCGATTGGTCACGTGGTCTCCTGTCAAAACGTAATTTACGTCGTAATATTTTGTAGGTATACTTATATTTCTAATTCATATATATCTTCAAGTTATTCTATTTTGCCGTTGAAATGAATACATATTATATTTCCGCATTACATATTTCAAAGTTATATTTCTAAATAATATCGAATAGAGAAGAAATTAAATATCGTTTTACTTACGTATCATATCTATGTAATTTTAGGTTATGATGATAGCGAAAATAAAAAATATTGGACGTCGAAGCTCTACAAGAATATGAAGAAACTTGCTTCCGTAAGTATAATATAATATTTATATTTCTAATTCATAAATATATTTTCAGTTTATTCTATTTTGCCGTTTTCTTTATACGCATACTTTCGTCAGGGAAATTGTTACATTACCACAGCAACGGTAAGAAAGTTCTAATGATATACAATATGAATTACAATATGAATGAATGACACAATTCTTATGACTTTTTCCGTTTATTTCTAGGAAAATAAAGTAACAGATCAGAGATGGGACGAAAATTACCAATGCAGCGTGCAAAATAACTTCGTTAAAATGGAATTAGATCAGTCAAACAACGGATGATCAGTGAATTAGATGTACCCTGGAGTGGCGAATGAGAACCGGCTCATTTTCACATTACACATAAGCTATTTTTAGTAGTTTTCATTCATATATGAAAATTACATTATTAATTTCAGGTAAGGTTTTTAAATTTACAGTTTATAGACAATAATTAAGCACACTCCCAAACGTGCCACCAATATATCTGAAATTTGTGTTGCTCGGGCTTTCACAGTAGCAGGTCGTCCGCCTGAAATATACTTCCTGCACGCCTCAGATGCATTGACAATCCGACAGACTTTAAATCTCACCTGAAAACCCACCTTTTCAAAATATTGCATAAAATGTTAACAACGGTTGTCTGTATATCAATAAACAATATTATATCACATTTGCACAAAACATTCATATGTTTAGAGAAACAAAACTCTTGATTTTGTTGTCCATGAAATTCACATCAGAGCCAATAAAGTAAGTTTCTACGATCGTGATTTCGCTGTTGTTACATGCACCTTTCATGACTAAAAACATTGTCAAAGCGCCCTTGAGGTGAGCTATTCACGAAAACGGCGATTATCAGTTCCGTAAGGTCAATGTTTATATTTTGGTATGTACAGGTTTAAATTTTGAATTAATTGGTTTATTTTGTTACATAAGAATATAGAAAATTTATATGAAGGAGTCTGGTTGTAATGAATGCTTTTGTAAAATTTTTGTTATTTATTTAGCACAATCATAACTGCATTGATTAGCATAGTTTTTGGTAGTTATTTTTGCCGTTCAGGTAAAGTTTCTAAAATCTCCTACATATAATATTAACACATTTCCACGCAACTCTTGCAATGCTCGATCAAGAGCCTCGAGTATTTTTTTTTAATATACTGCTTAGTGAACACTTGGAATTCTTTAATTGTATGGAAGTTGAAAATTTGCCATATGCGCCTCTTCGATGTCCGCCTTATGCCAATTCCAATATTATTTTTTTTTATTTCTAGGAAACAATATTAATTAATCAGAGATCGGAATGGAATCGGTCATAAAGCAGGGACAACGGATGATAAGATGCACCCTGGAGTAGCGGGCGAGAAACAACTGGCAGAATTTTGAATGGTATTGCGCTATTTTATTAATGTTATTTAATTATTATGATTTTAATTAGTTATTTAAAATACAATTAATATGACATTTGATGAATTCAAACATAAAGGTGTTCTTTATACGCGTACTTTGGTCAGGGAAATATTAAAATTACCACAGCAACGATAAGAAAGTTCTAATAATATACAATATCAATTTATTCGTTTTACTTACGTGTCATTTTAGGTTATGACGTTTCGTTGTGTAATAATTAGTTAATTGGTATAATCTATTTTAATAATGTTATTTTAATGTAAAATTGTTCTGGCAGGGCGAAAATCTATATCTTTGGGATTAGATATTAAGTTTTGATAAAATAATTGCCTGGTTGTGAGAGACCACTGGTCTAATGGGGATATTTTTGTATTGGGATTGAAATTATTTTGATAATGAGCCATATTGGTGCATCTGCATGTTGCAATTCTTCTTTATTTTCCATTCCACTGAGTAATTCCAGCAGCACACATACCCAAATACACTATGAGTTACTTCAGCTGTTTTAGTTTTTCTCTGAAAACAAATGCTGTGATAGGTAAACATATCCTTATATGCAGCATTAGCTGCCTCAGTTAGAAGAGTCCAGTAATATTCCATTTTTGACCATTAAATTCTACATTATGCTGAGATTTAAAATATTCAAAGATAATTAAATTACTTTCAGGTTATTTCATTTGCTTGAGGATGGGGAAGACAACGCAGAAGATAATGGAATTCGCATGTCCAGAGGATGGATCCCACACTTCGATATATGCGTATCATGAGCTAATTTGGAATGGTATGTACAGGTTTAAATTGGATTAATTGGTTTAATTCGTTACATAAGAATATAGACAATTTATGTTTACTACTCCATGATACATTCTCATCTGTCTTACCTTTCCTGTATTTGGGGCTTTATTACAAAGAAGAAAGCTAATGAGATTCAGGTGATCCAAAATCGGGCTGTTAGAAATATTTTCCGTCTACCGTGGTACACTCATGTAAGGGCCCTATATTCTCAGACGAAAATAATTCCATTTCAAATCCATCCAAAATTAGAGATCACTAAAACTATAATACAAATAATAAAGTCATCAACGCGCTCTAATACTCGACCAATATTCAATACGGACGTACACCAACATGATACGCGCTCACAGAATAAGAAGCATTGCGTTCAACTAGATTCGGTGTAAAATCCTTACAATTTATAGCCTCTACAGAATTTAATAAACTCCCTAATGATTTAATAATGATGTCGAACCAAAAACTTCAATCTGATCAACTTAAAAGTAATTTTTACATTACATTTTACATTTTTACATTACACATAAGCTACTTTTAGTAGTTTTCATTCATATATGAAAATTCCATTATTAATTTCAGGTAAGGTTTTTAAATTTACAGTTTATAGACAATAATTAAGCACATTCCCAAACGTGCCACCTATATATCTGAATTTTGTGTTGCAGCCAATAAAGTAAGTTTCTACGATCGTGATTTCGCTGTTGTCACATGCACCTTTCATGACTAAAAACAATGTCAAAGCGCCCTTGAGGTGAGCTATTCACGAAAACGGCGATTATACAAATTAAACAAACAAACAAACCATCACGCCGTTTCCCCACAGGGGTAGGCAGAGAGAATGGACCATAACACTACTCTATCCTGGCAAACCTCTCTAGCTTCCTCCACATTCATACAACGAGTCATACACGCATGTCGATTCCTCCGACTTCTAACATGACCAACCTTTAAAATCTGATTAGTTTAATTAATTTGACAAATCAATCAAATTAATCAGATTAAAAGGTTTTATTAGTTTTATCGTTTTTGTAAAGAATTTTGACAGGTGTAGAAATAAATTTTTCATTTGTTCCAATGACAATTTGAATCATTTCTTCAATATTATTTTTAAGTTCTTGCTGGTTAAGTGCCTTACTACAGATAATTAAAAAAATAGTGGATACGTGTAACATAAATTAAATAAACACAAATGTCCGGATCTTCCAAGTCAACATGTGCAACATCGAAAAAAACATTATGTGTTATTACATTATGTGCTAAATTAAAAAACAGTGGATACGTGGAACATATTATAAATTAAATAGACAATATGTGCACCGTCTAAAAAGAACATTTTGTGTAAAATTATTTTTATTTTGTTATTTTATTTTATATCATTGTATTTTATATTATTTGTTTTAGATTTATTTTGTGGGTGTTGGACGATCGAAGTGTGCGCGGGAGATGCCTATTGGTGGCGATGAGGTTCGCAACCCATCACACCGCGCCTCCCGCGGGGCGAAAAGAGAAGGATGGAGTGCCGCATCAGTAAAAGTGTGACAGTCCATTCTCTCTGCTTACACTTTCGGGGAGACGGCGTGATGGTTAGTTAGTTAGTTAGTTAATTTGACAAATTAGCCTAATTATTATTATTATTATTATGCATATAGCATGAACTGCCTTTTATATGAAGAATATCTTCAGCAAACAAGTGAAAAACAGTTGTAATTCATTCATTGTATGGAAATTTAAATTTTGCCTTATGCGCCTCTTCGGTGTCCGCCTTATGGCAATTCAAATTTTTTTTTTTTTAATTCCAGGGCCCAAAATTGATGAATCAAGGATCGGACCAAAGTTGCCGATGCAGCGTGTAAAATAACTAATGTTTAAATGGAATGGGATCGGTCATAAAGCAAGGACAACGGGTGATAAGATCTTCTGGCCTGGAGTGGCGAAAGAGAAACAGCTACACAAATTCTGGCAGATCACAAGCAAGATGGTCTGATGACATTAAACGAGTGGCAGGAGGTCAATGGCGCAGAGCGGCGAGGGATACAGTTGTGGAAGTCGGGAAGGGAGGCTTTTGTAGTATTATCATCTATATTACTATTCCACGCCAGCGGACTCGCAGTGCTGAAATCACGATCGTAGAAACTTACTTTATTGGGTCTGATGTGAATTTCATGGACAACAAAATCAAGAGTTTTGTTTCTTTAATATAATGAATGTTTTCTGCAAATGTGATATAATATTGTTTATTTGATTATTAAATTTCATATAAAATATTCAAAAAATAGTTTTTCAATTACATTAGTAATATGTATTCAAGTTTATAATTCACAGCGAGTTTGCTTGGATTGAAACTTTGTTTTAAAGATATAGACACACATTTTTGCATCCATACACATGGCATTTAATCCAATAAATAAACGAATTGTTATTGAACTTTAATTGTATTTGTTGAATATATATTGGGTTTATTTATGTACTCGAATTTAGCAATAGCGAAGCGTTGCCGGGTCAGCTAGTATACCTAATATAATACAATTTATAGAAAATAGACGTTTTCATTCGTATCCATTATATTTTTATTACATTTTAGATGATACCATAATTTGAAAGTAAAAATTCAATTAAAAACTTATAGAATATAGTTAAAGAGTAGCCTTGTCGGAAAGAAAAATACGTATTTATTAAACAAGAAAATGCAGACAAACCCAAATTATGACCAAATTTGTAAATTTCTAAAATGCAGTCATTTAATGAAACATATTCATAGGACAAAATAGTCTGGTTATGTATGTTTTTCATATTAGCCAACTTAACTAGCTCAATTTATTGTTGATCAATATAAATGTCACAAATTATGCTAGGTTCATTAAAATATAAGATTCACAATACACGTTAATTGTTACAACATTAAATTGACAGTTTTTTCTGTCAAAAATACGAAAAAGGAAGAGTCTTAAAATCAGTGCGTTTTATTTATGAACAGTTATCATTAGTACCAGACAGTGTTAATTTCTTTTGACGTCGATAAAAAAACTTGTAAAATTTATTCAAAAATAATTAAAAGGTAAGGTTTCCACCTACAATTGGGCACCTCTTGAATATTCATAAAATTAACAAACATCTTAAATACGCAGGTATTACATTGAGATGTGACATATTTCACATTAGATAATTTTTAGTATTTAAATTTATCGATAAATTTCATTACGTTGTGAAATTAACGACAAGATGGCGTCCGTACGCAACTGTCATTTGAAATTTCTGCATTTGGCCATTGTTTTGGTACTTTGTGAAATGTGATATAGTTTAAAAAAGTTTTAAAAAGTTCAGTATACATACATGTATGTGGGTGGTTTATTGTTTTTATGGTGCTTCAAAATGGAAAAAAAATCACATGGTGACGTGCTTCGGTCTGCGTGCCTTCCCACCAGCCAGCCAGTTAAATTTCGAACTGCCTGAATAGGCAGAGGTTCCATCCACAGATTCTGATCATCGTATTCACTCACTTCCCCATTCTGCTGTTCCTACCATCCTCTCAAATCTCCAATAATATCAATTTTCATTTCATTTTCAATTATTTATATAAAGATCACAAACACTACAGATCTAATCTAACCTAAATACACAAGAAATAAATTTCCAACATGTCGGGGAGCAACAGCCTGCGGACTGGTACTACAAAGAAGACAAGACGATAAAATACAAATTTAGTTTGAAAATGGAATATTGGGTAAGAAAAAAATTTCATATCAATATTTTTTTCTAGTTTCAACCTACTTTGCTTTCCAATATAATTAAATATATTTTTAAATTAATATGAAATTAAAGGCTGGTTATTAAAAAGATGCTAAGTGGTTTAAACATAAAACTACGAATATTTGCTACTTTCAATTAATGATGAAAAGACCATTAAGATGTTTTGGATACATGGAAATAATGAATGACGAAAGAATGGTAAAAACATATATGTTAACGATGTAAATGGAACTAGAAATAGAGAAATACCAAGGAATACGTGACACGATCAAATAATTCAAATATTGAATTTCGGCCACGTGAGTAGTAGGAGAAATCGACGTGCGTGCATGTCACGATGTATGAATGTTGAGAAAGCGACGGAAGTATATCAGAAAATAACAGTGTGGCGGTCCATTCTTTTTGCGGTTCCGTGGTGGTTAGTTAGGTAGTTTTTAATTAATAACATTAATAAGAGAAAAATATGTTTATTAAAACAGGTGTCATGTGACACAGGTGGCATCTTTAGGGCAAAGTTGAAACTACATTATATTATATTTTTCAATCACTTTGCACTTTTGCACATTTATGGGCTTTTGTTTTAATTTCGTTGCTTAATTTTTACCAAAAACTCATTTTTGACATTATTATTGATACTTAGCACTTTTGTAATCATTAGCTCTCAATTCAACTACAAAGATATGTATAAATAACTTTGAATGAACCTGTGTAGTTAGTTTATAACAAACAAAATATTATATATTGTCTTCGGACACTCGTCGTGAAGTGACGTTGGTGTTTGATACCGACGCGCTTGCTTTCGGTAATCCTGCTTTGAAAAAGGTATCTAGTTTTGTTTTCACTTTTGAAGTTCGCTGTTTTTTATTATTATCAACTCTCTAAAATTACGAAAATGCGTACCTATAATATAGTTGAACTTAAATGTTATTAGACCGTCGAGATGTGATCTTACCACTGATAACTTCATTTTTGTCAGTGTTGTTTCTTCTTCTTTGCTATCTGCACTTCCATCCTCGGCATTATGTCTCTAATTCTAGTGCTAGATGTATGACGTGATTATCATGGCCGCTAAAAATTGTTTACATGCGGCGACACTTGAATTTAAGCATGTATAATATTAACAGGATGTTTTTAACTTTTTTACATTTGACCGGATTTTTTGTCCGTTGTATCAGAAGTTTGTTAAATAGAGGTCTGTTATATTGAGGTTTTACTGTATTTAAAAAAAAGGTATCGAAAAGGAATGTAGAGTATTTTATTTAAAAATATGAAAGGATCACTGTGTTTGTTTAGACGTATGAAACACATAGATGAAAAAAGAATGGTTAAAGAAATAAACTATAACGATTTGAATGGAATAAGGAGTCGAGGAAGACCGAGGGAAACATGGCTTTACCAAATTAATCAAATTTTAATGTTTGTTAGGCTGTGTAAGTAATCGGAAAATATGTTCGCTGTATGAATGCGGAGGAAGCTCGAGAGATGTGTCAGGATAGAGTAGTATGGCGGTTCATTATTTCGGCCTACCCTTCCTGAGAAACGGTGTGATGTTTTGTTGTTGTTACTGTATAAATGTTTTAGTGGTGTATTATGTTCAAAGTTTCTTGAACAATGACGTAAAACTGCATAATAATTAATACGAATAAAAACGCCTGTCTTTTAGAAGTTATATTTTATGGGAATGACATGTTTTGTCTTGATAAACATTTGAAAATACCTTAGCTAGACGAAACATGTCGTTCCCACAAAACGCAATAAATTTAAAAAAAACAGACGTTATTCATTCGTAAAAATTAGAATGGTGAAAATTAGAAAGGTCTCATATTTGGGTCATGTGCTAAGGGGAGAAAATACCACCTCCTTCGACTGATATTAATGGGTAAAGGCAGCTGTCCTGGCTGCGGAACATCAAAGAGTGGACAGGAATAACAAGAGTTCAGAACTTGTTCCAAGTGGCGCAGGATAGAGATGCCTCTGCTGCAGTGATCGCCAATGTTGAGGGGGACCTGACACGGTACCGAAAGAAGAAGATTCATTCGTTATAAGTAAGTGTATTATGTTATTGTTAAATCATATTTCTTTCACTTTCTCTGTATATGTTAATATTGTGAAAACTTTATAAGGAATCGTAAATTTCTATTACATCTACAGGTTTGAATTTATTAATGAATAAGTTTTTATGTCTCTAACATATTTAGATTCAAATAATAACATAAACGTATACATTTATACGCATTAACACAAGCTTGTTATATGTAAAATGAGATTTATTCGACGACCTTACACTAACAATTCGAAAATTCTCGTAAGCCCAACGATAATTTATCATTTGTTTGGCGTTCAAATAGCTTGTCACCATAAAAAAGTGTTAATTCCAAAACACACTCCAATTTCAACACAATCCTAAATTATTCTTTTTCGTATCGCAACATGGATTTAAGATTATTCTTAAGGCGAGATAAATCACCTGACATTATCGATACACGAGTAACGGAAAAGATTTTCTAAACATTAATCATTCTACAACACATCCCATTTTGAAAATTTCTCAATCACACCTTAATCGAAGTCTCACGCTGTTTCGAAAATTCATATAACTGGTGTAAGTTAACTTATCTTACGATCTGCTTCATCAATCAAGAGAGATGAAAAGGAGAGGAGATTTTGTATTATTACGGACCGTATTAAAAACGTATTTAAATCAAATCATAACAAGGTTCGGCCATTATACACGGGTAACTAATTATGATTAAATTATGAAGAAAAAATGGTTTCTACTCTACACGTCAGGTTCAGTGCACTTAGTGCCTTCATCTTTAGGTTATCATGAGTATTTAGCACCAATGGATCACAGACTCGGAACATTCATTACAATGGATACTAAGGCGGTCCATTATTTCGGTCTATCTTAAATTTCATATGCATGTAAAAGCAGGACAGGAAAGATTCATTAATTAAATTGTTGTGTTATCCCAGTTTATACTGTAATTTGCCATATATGATTTTATTGATAGAGATTTGTTAATTCGTAATGAATTCGTTAATTAATGAAAAAAAAATATTCATAATATAATGCATATTTAGTTTAATTCTAAAATATTAATGTTATTTAAAATTTCTTGGTAGAAGTTCATTGTAAATAATCTAATTGAAAAAATATGCATATGATTTTTTTTAAGTTTAATTTCAATTAGGTTTATTGCTGACCGGTTTCGGCAGCTCACTGCAGCGTCATATGGTCAGCAATAAACCATATGAAGAAATTAAAGTAAAAATTAAATGTATAATAATTTTTTTTTTACATTTTTTATTATTTTAACTTTTTACAATGAGCTTCTACCAAGAAATTTCAATTAACAACATCAATAATTCGTCAATTCTTTCTGGAATAAAAAGGTTGCAGAAAAGAAGCACCAGAGGGGGGAGGGAGTTCTGACGTACTTCTCTCCTTCCTCAATATTTATACATCGTGTCATGCACGCACCTCGATTTTTCCGATTTCTCACGTGGCCGACATTAAATCTTGGTCTTCCCCTATTTTTAGTTTCGTTTACCTCTTTTACACATACTTCCTTTACCATTCCTTTTTTTCGTGCTTTTAAAGTTATAGATTGCATACTTTTCTAGAAAAAAGAAGAAATAGTTAAAATAAGTAATATTACCGCATCTATTTTTTGTGGTCTTAGTTGATCCTCAAAGTAATGTAATTTGTGTTAGAATTTTGCATTGCAATCTCTCTCCGATAATTCAGCCCTCGTTAAAACCACCAGGTTCAGAGTAACAACGCTCGTTGTCTCCCGCCAGATGCGGTTGTGCTCGTTACGAATGCCGCGTTCCTTGCCCATAAGTGGCCCCGATATCGAAACGTGTAGAATTAGATCCAATAATGATTACGATGGCTATTTGATTACTGTTATTATCTGAACACGAGTAATCTCTCCCTCCGCGTATCTAACTTCCGCATCGCTAGGCCACGATTCTTCTCAGAACTGAAATAATAATGCCTCAAGAATAGGTAAGTACTCGGTACTTAAGATTCTTAACCCGGTATTCTAAGGTGTATTTTATTTCAAGTGCATTTACATGCATACGTTAGTATTATGTAAGTTCAAAATAATATAATTACACATGTTCATTATGAAGTTCAAAATAAAACCGTTGTGCAAACGATTCTACAATATTAAATTATGTAACAGAATAGATTTTTTTGCATTATCGAATTGTATGCATCAAACGCTTTTTAATATGCTCTAAAAATGCTTTAAAATCGAATGTGACAAATACGCACGTGAGCTAATTAATACGAATGAAAGCGTATCTTCAAGAAATTCAAATTACATGTGGAAATTTATGTTTCGCATTGCTTACGCATTATCAACCGTTATCATTATCATTATAAATTAATAATGCCATAGCAAGGCAAAACATGTCATTCCGATAAAACAAAATAATACTTCCCGAAAACCGGTTTCATTAGTTTTTATAATTTGATAGGGAGTTCATTTTTCAAGAAACAGTTGATACGTACGTTGGCAGAATCGTTTTTGATTCTTGTTTGTAACTTTGACCTGTGACTCCTTCTGTAATAAACTTCGATTATAGTCTTATTGATGATCAATCCCCTGATGATGCAGATTATATTTATTACCGTCGGTTACAGAAGAAACCACGGAACAAGGTCACACCCGAGAACCACAAAAAACTTGCCAATTTTATTAAAGGAGTTTGAAAAGGTATTTATGTACTTATAAACTTGTTTTATTTTTTCTTGCCAAAATTAGCTTATCGCACAGTTGGGCACATTACAAGAGCGCGAAGCTTACATCTTGTTTTTGTCGACTTTAAATGTATTCCGAATCGGTTGACATACGAGACGCTTCGTAAATCTTGAAATTTGAATAAATTTGTAAAATGTTTAATGCCAGCCGAGTGTGGTGTGTGATCGCGAATCCGGGATCCATGTATCATCGATGGATTCAGAATTATACATAATTTAACACTTTTTTACCGAAATACATTAGCTCTCGGTGGAAAACATGATGTAGTTTTTAAACAAATTGCTCGATGACTCAGAAATGTAAAAATCTTGAGTGATGGTATTCTCAAAGAAATCATATTCTATGACCTATGTTTATTACCATAAACTAATACTCGTACATGTGAGGTTCAAATGCCGTAACTAAAGGTGTATGAACTTTACCTAACGTAACATTTCATAAATAATACGAATGAAAACATTTTCTTTTCTAGAAGAAATCATTTTAACTTATTGAAAGCTAAGGCATATTAACACTGTGGAATTCCATAATAATACACTTAAAAAATTGAAAATAACTTATTATATATTTACACCGAAACATATTTTGTGGATTATAAACAAAGTTATTTTCAAATCATTTTAATATCTGTCCAAACTGACCACATTCATGAAAAATTTGTTTAAACGTTTATTTTGTATTGTATATACATAATTAATTTCACTGATGAAGGGCTTTTGTGTCCGAAACATGTTTGTATTAATTTAATTAAAAAAAATTAATTGAGTGTTGTTTACAAAAAATAATTCAGTTTTATTTTATTTATATACCCTGTCTAGTAAAATTCTAGAAAACTTATGTTTTCATTTGTATGAATTGTTTAAAATGGAGTTTGCCATAATTTTACAGAATCAGATGCGAACGGCAGAGAAAAAAGTTCGGGAATGAAGATGTGACCAGAATAGAAGAATCAAGGACCGCAAGAGCAGCAAGGGACAGCTTACTTCAAAGAAGCAGACCTCGAGGACGACCTCCAAAAATATGGAAGGACAGCAAGACGAATTTTTTGATAAACAGGTATTTGTAAATTTTTAAATAATAAATCTATCTTATGTTTCTATTCAGCATCATTAGTTAGCCTGAGTAGGTCTCCTGTACCAATATGTTTTATCCACAGAATGGTAGTTACCAATAGCTCTACCTGGCTAGCGTAAGCTCAGTTTACCAATAACCATTGGATCTGACTGGATTGTTGGACGGAATGTTTTCAATAAGATTTTCTCTCTTAACGTTATGACTTTTTTTTAACTGTGTTACCCTGTTATCCTGGTACACTTCACATCTTAACACTAGATTTACTGGCATTCTGTTTGCCAACTTCTACTGAAATCTGTCATTTTGACAGGTGTTTGAAAAAAACATGTGGGTATACATTATTATATCAATAAATCAATGGTAGACAACAAATTGACAGGTTACGTATATCTACTGTATTTTCATCAAATTGGTTCCATTTAAAAAAATATTTTATTTTTCTAACTGAACCATTATGGGTTTGTTAATTTTTATGATAATTAGTTTTGTCTTGCTATAGCATTCTCAAATGTTACGAGGATCAAACATATAACTGTTTTTTTACCTTAGCTAATTTTGTAGTACTTTAAAAACTAACTAACTAACCATCACGCCGTCTCCCCGAAGGGGTAGGCAGAAAGAATGGACTGCCACACCTTTCTTTCCTGACATATTTCTCTCGCTTCCTGAACATTCATACATCGTGTCATGCACGCGCGTCGATTTCTCTGACTCCTCACATGGCCGACATTCAATATTTGATTTATTTGATCGTGCGACGTTTTCCTTGTAGTATTTTATATAAATCAATATAAACATACTTTGTGCCCATTTCAAAATACCATTGAGAAATTTCGGAATCATTCTACTTGCACGGATTGCTTCGAATGCAATTCTATTTACTAATGCAATCGTTTGGAGGAAGATGAAATACAATTTTTAATCAATAGTTCACAGTTCTCTCGGTACATAGCTACCTATGCGGGTGACCATGTTTTTTTAGAGAGATTCGTCTTGCTTTACACTTTTACTTTCTAATTTCACGACATAATTTATCTGCGTTCCAACTCAAATCGACATTCTCCTAGATTACAAAGTGACCGCTACATTATCGATCCGAGAAACTCGAATACTTCTCATTACAATGAAATATGGTGTATTTCCTCCGCGCTAATGATGGAGGATCTCTCCACAAGCGTGGCGTGACTCGGTTCCAACCTTGAATAAAGAAATTACAAAAAAAACGGTTGAAAAAATCTGCACGAAACAAATAACCATCGTGATAAAGTCGAGCATTTGAATTTCTTTGAAAAAATATAAGTTTCATACTATTGTTTTTCTCGGTAAATTATAGAAAAAAGTGATTGATGATTCTTTAATTTTGCACTTGCTCTACGAATTTCTCACGTACGACCTTTAGCCAAATCGCAGATTTCGTGCTTTTAACTCGTTTATCAATAATAACGTACGTAATTGAAACGCAAGTATCGAGAGAAAGAAAACTCGAGAAATGCGTGTTTATTCCTGGACTTTCCTCGCGCAAATGACTCACCGTCGCGATACAAAACAGTTTAAACTCCGCTCCCCACTCAACAACAAGTGCTACTTATTCTTCGTGTTGAAAAGTACCCTCTTGGAAGCAGAGTGTCATTTTTGTTAAGTGCCTCGGAAAACTGGATTCGTGTAGTGTGAATCACAATACTAAGCATAATAAGATTGGAATCGGCGTGACGTTGTTTTTAGGGGAGGCTAAAATAATTGTTGGCGATTACGTGGGGGAGAGGGGTAGAATCCTTCGAATAACGTAGACCGACCGAAATCAAGACCCTCAAGGCGAAACTAACTTACAACCTAACATTCTTACCTTGAGATCGATAATGACCGCATACAAATTAGACCAGTGAATTATTGTGTATTATTAAATCACAATAAAAATGTTGTTTCTGCTTACATACTTGGCAAGGGCACATTTGTTTTATTTCATTTTTATTACGAATATCAGGTTTATAAAGCGATATTGATAAAACCGAGATGAAATCGACCATCTGGTTTTATTGATGGTATCAGAATGCCATTATGACACGTATTATGCCGTTTTTTGCGGTTGGCAATCGTGTTACATGGGCCCAGCTTATGGAACATTATTTAATTTTATACACACAAAGAACATTGTTTTCTTTTGTTTTGCAATATTTGAAAATGTCTTGTTTTGATACAAGGACTTGTTATAAAAAACACAAGGGGAAACGTGGTTAGATGTGTCATTTATTGATAAATCGTTATTAGTTCTAAATGGTCTATCTATGTATCGAATCGTCCAAAAAAACTGCATATAAGACAACCTCATTGAAATATTTTTAATAGTGATGTATAGAGTCAAAAGATTAATTCATCATAGTTCACTTAACGAGTCTTTATTTTTCTGTCGTTACTATTTTTATTTAGTTTCTTTAGGTTCAGTATCTAACTATTGTACATTGTATACGTTTTTATAACCTTATCTTAATTCAAATGTGTCGGTATTCTATACCATATACACAATTAAACAAATGTTAGGTCTCAATATTAGATTGAGAGTTTTATGGGATCTTTTTTAAATATGTATAGATCAAGAATTAGCCGGCGATACTTGTTTTGTATGTACAATACGTTAAAAGTTTTAATTAATACTTACAAACATCAAAACATTATTGTAAATACTAAAAAACGTAACAATGAACAGGCTACTTTTAATTTATATTATTATTATTATTATAATTATTATTATTTTGTAGAATCGCTCTTTACATCATGACAGCATGAGCCAAATTGATGTAAATGGTATTAAAACTATCATAGTGATTCTCGTGACGTGTGATAGTTAGCTAATCTATCGCCATTTTGTTGTCACGTGAATTCTACACCAGACCAAAGTATTACTAGTAGTAGTACCATATGTAGTATTACTAGTAGAATTTTCATCTCCTCTGTTGTAATTCTTTCCTAGAGATAATGTATTCGTAACTAACAAACAAACTAACCATTACACCGTTTCCCCGGAGGGGTAGGCAGAGAGGATGGATCGCCACATTTTTCTATCCTGACATAACTCTCGTGCCTCTTCTACATTCACACATCGTGACATACACGCTCGTCGATTGTTCCTACTTTGAACATGGCCACCTTTCAGTAATTGATTAATTTGGTCATGCCATGTCTTCCTTGGCCTTTCTCGACGTATTTTTCCATTCACACTACTTGTATATATATTTTTAACCATTCTTTCCTCATCCATTCGTTCCATATGTCCAAACCATCTTAGTGACCCTTTCTTTTGATTTTATTTATCACACATTCATCCGCTTTACATTCTTTTCTTACTTCATCATTAGATATTCTATCATACATTGTTTTTCTGCACATCCTTCTTAGTTACTATTCTTAAAAACTTTTTTTAATAAATCATTTTGAACTAAACTAACGCGGATGTCTGAAATGTAATTAACAATGGTTATCACATAAGGGAATTCCGGTATCTTAATGACTATTAGCATTACATCTAAAGACTGCTATTTTGCCAAATTAACCTTTATCTAGTGGTGGCGAAAAAACAGTAATTTAAATTCTTAATTTTATTGTGGGATAAATTTATGCATAGAAAATCACAGTTTGTGAAATGATTTCTTAGATAAGCTGTTTCCATTTTCTAAGCTTTTTTGTCTACTTGGTTTTTCGGGGCTCGTCACAGTATCTATCTTCAAGAAATTGCAGCCATAATTAAGGGATAAAAACTGCTTGGTGAATAGTCTTGTCAAAGTTTGTGTTACTTTTAAGCATTAGCTATCTGATATCAGATTAATAATTGCCGACATAAATACGACTGGTTGAATTAAAATAATCCCTTAAGAAAAATAATAAAAAATTAGTATACAGTTTCGTTTTATACGAGTATATCATATGGAACGAAACTACATACTTAGTTTTTTTGTTTTTTTTTGTTCTTAGTGCATATTTTACTTCAAACATTTATGTGTACTTTCTGGAGAAGTAGTAAGTAAAAGAAGTATAACCTGGTGGTGGTCCAGAGGACAGAACATTTGTCTCCTGAACTAGGGGACATGGGTTCAAGCCTGGACACGACCAGATTCTTTCTTCATATTAATGAGCTATTTTCTCCTCATATTGGAGATTATATTTTAAGTTCTAATGCCATTGATTAAAATCTTTGGTATTAGTTTTTTACAAAATAAAAAAAATAAAACGTGGAACCATTTCAGTAACACTTCCCAGGAAATCACTATGGCGAGAATGCATTCGCCATAGCGATCCCTGGCGTCGGGGGGACGTCACTATAAGAAGAAGAAGATATGTAGCTTAGCAACATGTTAAATGGGGTAGTGTTTATAAGCGCGGTGAAAGTGACGCTACAACAATAAAGTACCAACATTTAGTTTACCCAACACGCGGTCGCCAGGCAGAGAGCTCTGGTAAACAACGAGAGTCGCCCTTGAAAATGGGCGAATCGATAAGATTTGAGTTATGTTTTGGGCTTTTCCATGATGAGGGAGGAATGGAACTAACCCCGTGTCTTAAAGTTAAATAAACACCCTACTATTAGCCGAGGGTCGCACGCGTGAAGCCGACCGACGCGACAGGGGCGCATCTGGAGCGTACTACGCAAGTCACATTTTTCAATTCTATAAAAAAAAAAACTACGGTTAACGTGTTAACCCTTGAGATGAGTAATTTATTAAAATGGCGCTTTATAAATTATCCAATTTATTATTATTATTATTATTATTATTAACGTGTTTATATCGTTTATTCTAAATTGAAAATTCTAAATTAGAAATAGGTTTACTTAAAAGAACATTGTTTTACTTTTATTATTCTATTATATTTATATCAGGTAATTAAAATAAATACTAATAGACAAAATGAATAAAATATTTTTTAAATGTACTCTATTTAAAAAAAAAAACACTGTTTACATAATATATAGGGTGTGAAAATGTTCTCGGAAACATTTTTCAATTGAAATATTTTTTTAACACCGAAGAAGGATGAGAACAATTCGAAAAAAAATCTGATTAGTAATGAGATGTCGTGAAAACACAGTGTTTTTGAAATCTTTCTAAAACATACCTTACGTTAAGAAATCTAAAATAGTCCATTTTTTGGCCGAAACACTATGATACTTTAACATTATAAACTCTTAAATAAAAAATCTAAAATAATTCATGTTTGCCTAGTGACTTAAGCATTACAAAACAAACGTTTTAATCAAATTATCATGGACATAAAAATTTAACTAATACAGATGTGCAATTCTAAAATGGAATATTAATTTATGAATTCTGATTCACACATCGATAAACATCGTTAAGTTAATTATATTGTTATCCACTTAATTAATTTTAATATAATATTTAATTTGATATAGATCTGGCATACCCAAAAAAAGTATGTCAATATTATTATTAATATGTGTTCTAATACACTTGATCAGATATAGTGATAACTTAGTGCATATCCTTGATACACGAGGAATTTTGTTCTTACGTGATACCGGATCACGTAATGACGATTAATTTTGTTTCTCACGCATTTCGGACGACTTATTTACGGTATGGTCCAAGGCCGATTTTATTTTTCTTTCACTTGGTAAAGGCTTATTAATTGATACAATCATTATTGTTCTGATAGCCTTCAGCGATTCTTGGGTTTCCGATTCTCGTTATAATATTATTTGTTCATCACTTTTCACCATTTTTACACTATGCTGTATTTTATTAACCCCTATTGTGCGGCTGGCATCATTTGCAGTAAAAAAAATACGCGTCTGACTTCATTTGCAGCTCAGACAGATTGCCGCAGTTCATAATATTATTACGCACAATTTAGTAGTAAGGAACTAATCTAAAAACTATTTTCTGGGAACAGAATATGGTGGCCGAGGCGCTTACAGGACGTATGACCTGTCATTGGTTGGTTTGAGCGATCGCTTAATGTTTAACAACATTCCCCATTCCGCCCTTCTTAGGACCACCACGGCTGACAACTTTTTTGGAAGTTGTATATATTTTACAATTTCAATTTTACAATTTCTTAGTTCACTCTACACTAGCGTCATCTATTAAGATTGAAAAAAAAAACACAAACAATTTACATCTTCGTCTCTATTGAGATACAATTAATCCTTATAAAATAATAATTTATCCGCAATGGGTAAAATCCAGTATTTGTCTACAAGAATTTGTATACATTCAAAATGTAATCTAAAAACGTTTTTAAGAGACATTCACATATTAGCTGCAAATATAGTGTGCCGCATTTTGAATCCGTTTTTTGGACTACAGCATTACATGCATTAAATGCTTTAGGCATCATTCGTTTTAAACTGCAATTAAAATCTAAAATTATAATTCTTCTTCTTCTCGTCCTGTCACATCTCCGTGGTGCATAGGGGCTCTAGGAACCTTCTCCACCCGACTTTATCGCATACCTGAAGTCCAAAATTTACCCAAATGAAGCCTGCTGCTTTAACCTCATCCTGCAGGGTTCTTCTCCAGGTGGTCCTAGGTCTACCTCGCTTCGCCTTTCCACCCACAGGGACCAGTCTTGTGCGTCCTGAGCGATGCAAGCTAGGTTCCGTCTCAGGGTGTGACCAATCCACAGCCATTTGCGACTAACGACTGATTCTCTTATTGTCTTTTCACATGCCATGGCCCAGAAAACGGCATTTGATACTGTTTTCATCTAAAAGATCTCTTAATATTATAAACAACTCACTCATCTCAAATAATATGTCTGAATTTTTAATTCATTCATTCGTTTCTCGTGCTACATCCTGGTGTGGGACTTGGCCTCCTCCACAACAGTCCTCCACTGACTTCTGTCTCTGGCCATCTCTCTCCATACCCCAGCTTCTTCCATTTTATCCCAATCTTCTTCTACGCAATTCGCCCATCTTTTCCTTGGTCTGCCTCTTGGTCTCTTTTCGCGGGGCACCCATTTGGATACAATTTGTGGTGTTCTACCCTCTGGCATTCTTTCCACATGGCCAGTCCACCGTAGGCGTTTAGACTTAATCTCACTACTGTTTCATGGTTCAGTTCTTCAAGTTCAAGGTTTCTTTTAATTCTGTAAGTCCCATCCTCCAGCATGGGTCCAAAAAAAATTCTCAGAACTGTAATTGCATAATTAAAAATAATATTGCTTCTAAAAAAATATCTATGATTCGATTATTTGGCTTATGAAGGATCGCATTAAAACAGCCAAAGAATTAAAAAAAGTCGTAACTCCCATGTAAGTATTGCATGTCACGTACAATTAACCTTATTTATTTGTAAATGTTTATTTAATTTACTACAAGATGCTTACGAATGCCGTTTCTTGCGTCCATAAAGCAGAGGTAGCATTATTTGCGACGTGCGGAATCCAGTCCCATCCTCCAGCGTGGGTCCAATTTTTTTTTTGTTGAATTTTTAATATTATAATTATAAAATTTAATGTGTACATGCTTAGAATTGTGTATAAGTACATGAAATTCCAGGCATTACGTATCAAATCGACTAATTTTTATGATGATTGGAAATTCGTTCTATGACTAGAAACGGCCATAAATAAGTGGCGTTCTCACGAATACGTCACTGCCCGGGGGAAGGAATCGTAAAGCGAACCCTCTGTTTCTTAAAATGCTGTGAGCTATTATTTATATTATATACCTTAAGTATTGGGTGTATGCTAATGCAGCGTTTGCGTTAATGTATTTGACTCCGGCCAATCTCGCGTGTATAAAGATGAATTATTTTTAATGGAAAGATCAATAAAGTGCATTTAACGTATGTACCTCGATTCATATTAAGAGTTTTGATGTTGATATAACCCAAAATGCATTTGATAATGCCTTATAAGGGCGATACATGTCATTCTCATAAAAAAATAAAACTTCTAGAAAACTGACGTTTTCAATCGTATTAATTATTTAATATGGAGTTTTACATCATTGTTCAAGAAACAACAAAAGCATATATTTTTTTATTAATCTTCTTATTAAGTACCAACAACATCAAAATATCACGCCGTTTCCTCGTAGGGGTAGGCAGAGAGAATGGACCGCCACATTACTTGATCCTGACACACCTCTCTAGATTCATCTACATTCATACAACGAGTCATATACGCAAGCCGATTTTTCCGACTTCTATTATTGTCAACCTTTAAAATTTGATGAATTTAATCACGCCAAAATTTCCTCGATCTTCCACGTTTCCGTACTCCATACTCATCCTTAGCGTATACTTTCATTATTTAAGCATAATTTTTTCAACTACCCTTTCCATGTGTCCGAAAAAACACAGTGATCCTTTCAACCACCAATAAACATAAATCTATCTAAATAATCTTACAATACTTAATCCGAGAAAAAAGTGGCACGATTAAATAAATCAAGTATTGAATGTCGGCTACGTGAGGAGTCGGTGAAATCGACATGCGTGCATGACACGATGTATGAATGGCAGTCCATTATTTCTGCCTACCCCTTCGGAGAGACGGCATGATGGTTAGTTAGATAGTTAGTTTACTTAATATCAATGTTGGAAAGTTTAATATTCATGAAAACATCAATTTTCTAGTTGTTTCGTTTTGTTACAGCATTATCATCTTTGCCCTTGCAACTCAAAACTTCTTCTTCTTCTTCTTTGCTAGCCTTCTTCCCTCCACTGCTGGATATAGGCCTCTTCCAATTTCCTCCACTCGTCTCTATCCTGCCCCCTTTGTATCTAAGATTTTCCAACCCTTTTGACAATATCATCTCATATCGGTCCATCTCATCGGTGGCTTTCCGACACTTCACCTATTTGCCCATGGTCTCCAACTGAGTATCCTGGGTGCCTATATGTTGCCACCCTGTCTAGCCAAGTGTCCAGCACATTGCCATTTCAATTTTGCTACTCGGTCCATGACGTCAGCAACCCTGGTGCGGCGTCTGATTTCTTCTCAAAACTCAAAACACGTCTCTAATATAAAATATAATATAATAAAACTTCTAGAAAACGGGCGTTTTAAATACAAGTTTGCTACTGTGGATATAAATAAACTTTCACGAGTGCATATTTCGTCGAGATTTACCAAGCTTATTTTCAGTTAAATTAATCTCATTTCAACACATCTAGCTGTCATCATTTAATGTTTAAAATAATTTATAGTTAATTGAACGACTTCTACTAATTTCTATAATGTTTTATCTAATATCATTGCCTCACACCATTATCAATGCAATGGGATTGCAAGCAAGTTAAAATAGGACGTTGCGTGTTGTTATATATTATTTACTTCATTTACAACTCACTTCTGTTTATATAAGATTGGATTATTATCAACGATTGTTACTTAGGTATGTCATCAAAATAAATATCGGATTTATTTAAGGTAACTTAAGTTCTGGTAACTTAAGCCGATTTTCATGTCTTTTTTGGAGGGCGTTTTTTTGTAGGAAAATAAAAATGCATCGTTTTGGATATTTAGGATGTTTTTATTTACATATTAAAGATACAAAAAAAATGTTTTGAAAAAATTTAATAGTTTATTATTATTATTATTATTGATAGAAGTTGGCACCTCGAAAAAAAAGCGCGTGAGTGGCCCGGGTGATTTTGGCTCTTGATGTTATCTGAAATCAAAAATTCTTGAAAATTCTTAATCTAAAGACATGTCATTCTGGTCGGAACTACTGAAGTTAAATTTCATGGATAAATAACAAAATGACGGACTTTGAAAAAAGTCCTTTTATTTTAGCAAAGAATGGGTTGTAAAATAAAAAGTTAGGGGTGAAAAAATTTCTCGGTAGTTCCGACGAGAATGACATGTCTTTAGATTAAGAATTTTCAAGAATTTTTGATTTCAGATAACATCAAGAGCCAAAATCATCGGGGCCACCCACGTGCTTTTTTTTTCGAAGTGCCAACTTCGATCAATAATAATAATAATATTTTTTTTTTTTTTTTTTTAATTTTTGTATCTTTAATATGTAAATAAAAACATCCTAAATATCAAAAACGATTCATTTTTATTTTCCTACAAATAAACACCCTCCAAAAAAGACATGAAAATCGGCTTAAGTTACTTCACAATATTCTTTCTGAGGGGAGATTTATATAATCTGTTGACAGAAAACCTAGACAAAATGACATATTGTAAGATTGTCTAGACAAGGAAAAATGTGTTCAAATAATGCCGTTTTCAAATCAAATTATATGCACTATAACGATAGTACATTCGATGCAAGGATGGTCACAAACGACTCTCGTTAGGTCGACCCGCTGTTAATTTATGTCCAGACGAACCTCGGACACAAATAAAACTGGTCGGTATATTTATTCATATAAATATTCTTCACAATACTGTAATTCTGACGTCTTTCATATAAGTGAAGGTATGTTCAGGGGGACAAATACTCTCAACTTTAGCAAGTATCTTGTCTTTCTAATGTCGAACCATCTCTAATGCGTTCCTGGTGTTATGTTGTATATTATGTTGTATAATATTTTACCTGTACTCAATAGATGCCTTAAACATTTATATTGTAATGTCTTTTGAGTAAATAATCTGATTTGATTTGAATTATTAACTAACTACCTAAATATCACGCCGTTTCCCCGAAAGGGTAGGCAGGAAGAATGGACTGCCACACTTGAATCGATGCGGCACTCCATCCTTCTCTTTTCGCCATCGCGAGAGACGCGGTGTGATGGGTTGCGAACCTCATCGATAATTTTAAATAATGTGTATTTTTACACATGTTATTTATTTCCACTAAAAAAGTTATAAATACATTTATAACTAAATATTATGTATCTTTTTGATGAACCCTCTATTAGATGTACAATCAAATAGTGATCTAGAGGATAGAATGCTTGGCACCTGATCCAGGGGACTTTCGTTCCAGCCTGGACACGACCCGATTCCTTCTTTATAATAATGAGCTTGAAGAACAAATTCTAATATCATTGAGTAAAATCTTTGAGTTTAGTATATTTTTTAAGAAAAAAATCTTCATTCTAATAATTAATATTTGAGGCAGCATCTAATAATCGTTTCTAACTAACTAACTAACGCAGAAATAATGGTCTGCCACACTTTTCTTTCCTGACAAATTTCTCTCGCTTCTTAAACATTCATACATCGTGTCATGCACGCGCCCCGATTTTTCTGACTCCTCACGTGGCCGACAATCAATATTTGATTTATTTCTTCCTCTATTTCTATCATTTACATCGTTAACATATAATTTTTACCATTCTTTCTACATTCATTCTTTCCATGTGTCCAAACCAACATAATGATCCTTTCATTATTTTGTTCATAACACCATTATTCGCACCGCATTCACTTATTATATTTTCATTCGACACTCTATCATACACAGAGTATCCACACATTCGTCTAAGAGTTCGCATTTCTACGACATTTATTTAATTTCTATTTGTTTTTATATCGCTGTTTGATTATGCTTGACGCTTGCGATCGCTTTTGTTACCTTAAATAAATATAATTGATACTGATTTATCCATTTTTATCATCTTCTGATGTATAATATTATTATACAATCATTGAAAAGTCTACTTTCAGAATAAAATGAAATATCATATACAATCATTAAAAAATAAATGCTCCAAAAATAAATTATACTGCTTTATAGGTTGTGACGCTCAACGCCCGTTATAAAATATGATAATGGTATGGATCATTAGAAGGATAGAAAAGGAACACGATATTCTGAAGGTAAACGAACCAGGATTTGTATCTCCCATATATTTAAATTTATCTTGGATCTAAATTATCGTATCACACCAGGACGCGACATTGGATACAACCCCTTCCAACATTAATCCGCGTTTGATACTTATATACATATGTGCTCTAAAAATCCAGAATTTTATATACTTATTATCATTATACCTGTGGTTATATAATATTACTATGTTTTCATAAATAATGTGTTTTATTTAACCAGTTTTACTGCCTATACAGTATTTGTAAGATGGCATTTCAGAGGATTTCATTAGGAGAAAACATACCTTCTCTTAGTTTTATTATAGGAAGTGCATGTTTTCGTCTTGCTAGAGCGTTATCAAATGCTGTAGGAATGTGAAACGACCCAATCTTAAATAATATAATATAGAAATTGAACAATAATAACATTAAAAAACAGATTATTTAAGGTAGTTAACATCCTTCTTCGGTAAATATCCGTCAACTGTGTAATTAATTGTTGTGACAGTAAAATATTTGAAAAAATAGATTCAAATATGAATCCACAACATAAAGGAAAGAAGAATAAATATTAATTGCGATTGCAGATGAAATGCATTTAAAATTGGAGTAGAAATTAGTATTTCTTCTATGTTCGCCATAACTTTGTGTTGTAGATATTTAATGTTTCTTTTTTTATATACATAGTATAAAACAAAACTTTATTAAAAAAAAATTAAATGCCAAACATGTTTCGGACTAACTAGCCCTTCATCAGTGATATTATACAAATATGTAAAATATTATAAATTTAAATATTTATTTTTTATAATATTTTGAACATTTGTATTTATAAAATATCACTGGGCTGGTTAGTCCGAAACATGTTTTTTTTTTAATAATGTGAGTGTTGTACACTAAGTATATAAAAAAAGAAACATGAAATTAGCATTGCTGATTTATTAGAATAAATTCGATGTTTTGATGGGTTTAAACGCTTGTTATTTTGCATCAACAGGAAGCTTAAGAGCATCGAGTCAGCCACCATTCCATCAGTTCATGAACATCGACGTGCGTGCATGACAAGATGTATCAATGTAGAGGAAGCGGTACAAGTATGCCAGGACAGAACAGTGTGGCGTTCCATTATTTTTGCCTATCCCTCCGGTGAGACGGCGTGATGGTTAGTTAGTTAGTTATTATTTTTATTTTGTTGAATCGCTCTTTACATCAAGACAGCGTGAGCCAAATCGATGTAAAGGGTATTATATTTAGCTATCATAGTGATTCATGTGACATGTGATAAGTAGCTAATCTATCGCCATTTTATTGTCACGTGAATCCTACACCAGACCAAAGACAATGTGACAATCACACTGCCCTCGCCGGGAATCGAACCCGGAACCTTATTTTTAGTTTAAAAAGTTAGTTATTTTAAATCAACAGGAAACTTAAGAGCGTCGTTTTAGCCACCATTCCATCAGTTCATGAACATAAAATAACATTATGGTAGATAATGTTCTTGAAACAATTTTAACTGAGTGTTAAAGCATGTAGTAATGAAATATTGCCCACTTTAAAGTGTAAATTATTTGTTGTTAACAAGATCAGATTTGAGTCCGTTGCGTGAAAATAATTAAATTTCGGCGTTAACAATAATGGAAATCGTTTTCATTGCTTCGTGAGCGAGATAATTAGAAGTCCGGTCATCTTTGCGCAAGCTCAGCCTCTCGGCCCCAGGCCCTCGTCTTGCGGCAGAACACATTGTGAGCCGATACCATCAATTGTATCCAATACAGATCTCCACGATAGTCCGGCAAACGGAGGAAAAAACAGAAACGTGCGATTCACCGGGGCATGGCCATATATTTCACCTCTAATACAAGCGATTCTCGAAATCACGATATCTTACTTGTAAAAAGGGGTGTGCTGAAACGACAAAGATGAACATAAGATTTTTTTTGCAAAAACACCTTAAAACAACAAGAAAATTTCGTGGCAAAAAACCTCATTATAACTACAGAAATGAGGACTCTCCGATCCATTGCGGAAACGACTTTCCAAGACAGAGTGAGAAATTCCATAAAAAGGGTAGCTATGCATTGTTGAAGAGGTTATGCAATGGGCAAGATTGAGAAGATATTACTCGATAGTGGTATGAAAGCGAGTTCTGAAAGAATGATAGGTAAAGTGGCAAATAAAAATCAAATCAAATCAAATCAGTTAATTTTCTCAAAAGATACAACAATTATAGTTTATGGCATTGATAACAGGTAAAACATAAAACATGTATTATATCAGGAACGCATGAGAGATGGTTTGACATTAGGAATACAAGATGCTCTCCAAATTCAAGAGTATTTATTTTCTAAACGCACTTTCACGAATATGAAAGACGTCGATCTCCGAAGCGATCATGTTCAGCAGTTTGATTGCTCTCCTCACCGGCATCACCAGAGGCAGGTTGGTTATGCATGCTGGGAGATAAAACAGTCTGTGCTGGCGCTGTCGAATATAACCATCTGGAACATAGGAAATAGGCAGCCGACCTCCAGGAAGACCACTCAAAAGATAGCGAGCACGTGGACATTTACATCCCAGAAACAGGCACCGAGAAATAGCAAGATAAAGTCCATAATAAAGCAGAATTTAACATCAGTAATTATTCTTGACAGTGATCAACTGTATTCTTCAGTAATCACCAGTAATTATATTTTCAGAAGGCGAATAAGGGACTGCGTTGAGAAGCTGTTTCGTGATGCCAGGAATGGAGACACCTACTCTCAAGTAATAGTCATCGTCGGGGGGACCTGCCATGACACCAAAGGAAAAGAAGAATTAACATATTCTCAGGTTAGTGTTTCAAATTAACAAATCGTAATTAAAATATTGAAAATGTTTAAGTTGTTTAATATATGTGTAAACTTTGAAAAGGGATATGAAACACAATAAGCATATAAATAATTTAATAGAAGTGATTAATTCATTACATATCTTGAATAAAATTACATTGAAGTAAATAATAGAATTAAAGTCTTGTAACTACACAGGATCACCCTGTTTTACGGTTTCTACTTAACAATTTACCGTACGTTGCACTTTTCAGTCCAGATCAATTGATTAACCTCAAAATCTAGTAAACTTTTTATGCTTAAATACATCATGTCTTTCATTAAATATTTAGAAACGTCCATCAAAGAACATTTAGTAAAACGCAATTTAACGTCTCGTGGAAAGCAAAAAAATCGATACGGAATTCAGATGTTTAACAATTCAATTTGTATTTATATTATGTTATACGCTAGTCCTATAAAACGAAACCATTCTATTATAATGCCACTCATTTATCAATGTAGTTTTCGAATCTTGTATATTTTATATCTTAATTTGGCATTGATGCTATTTTTGGAAATCTTTCGTATAGGTTTTAATACAAAGTCACCAATAAGTCGAATGAACAAATATACCACAATATATTACACAAATCGATAGAGTTTATCCAAATGCAATAGATTAAGATGACAATAAAATACACCATGGTCTTTGTAGGCAATTTATAGCGCTAAGCAAAAAAACATGTCACAAACATGAAAACAAGGATTTGTTGGGTTTCTATTTTATATTGATGAAAACAAATGTTTTCTGGAAGTTTTATTAAATTTTATGGTAGTGACATGTTTCGCTTTGTAAGGGCATTACCAACTATGGTGAGAACCAAACGGATAGCCTATGTCTGAGCTAATGGAACTGAATAAGGAACTCGCTTAATACGTTCTTCTTGTGCCATATCAGGTTTACCCGATGTTGGCCATCAGTTCTGTAAGAGCTTCTCTTTATTCCAGCCTAGTCTCTATTGTTGCACAGTCAAGATATTTGCTTTAAGTCAAGACCACGACGTCCTTCAATCCCACCCATTAAATTAGGATGACCCACAATATTTTACAGACCTAAATATATTATATTTTAACATTGTTCAGCTGCAATGAGCTCTACTCAGGACTTCTGAATTGCTGACTAAATCTATGTACCGTATACCTTTTTTTCCTCGGGCCACATACTCGTACATATATTTGTAAAGTTACGCGGACCGCAACACTATACTGTACGACGAAAATAATCATGAAACCCCCCTTTTTTTATAAAACATTTTTGAGATTTTAAAAATTGTAAACTAAAACAGAATAATAATAGTTTATGTGTTGCCACAAGCAAAATTATTTGCGCGCGTACATGTCTGTCAAATATTTGTTTTTTGGGAATAAATCTAGCGTGTGCAATAGCAACACTATAATACCAGATATGATGTGGAATTAATGACAATCCTCTACGGGTGTCACTCTCTGTGCGTCAAAGTCGAAACGAATCTCATGATATACGAAATTTAGAATTATGTTCCTGAAAATAAACGTGTTTAGGGCCGCTCATAAAAGCTTGGCGGCCGCTACTTAAGTATGGTTGCTCTTAAGGATTCAAAGTAGGCACTTTCAGAGTCCAGGTTTATGAACCAAAATAGACCATATGTAACACAATTTAAGTTAGTTAGTTAGAATGTCTCAATCCTGGGATTGGTTTGCAGCAATTTCTTCTATTCTTCTCTTCCATTCTTCCCTGTCTTGTGCGGCTCTTTTGAAATCTGCATATGATGAGCAGCGTACGTCCACCAACAGGTCCTCCAGGTACTCTCGGCGTGGGCGTCCCCTAGAGTTTGTCTCCTCGGTCATACCCTCCATTATGCAAGAGACCTTCTTGACGTATTACATGGCCGATCCATCTTGCACGCCTTTCGGACAAGGTCTTGAGCAGGTGCCTTCCTCCTTCGATTCCTTGAAGAACTTCTTCATTCGTGATGTGGTCTCTCCAGGAAATTCCTTAGTTAATGATCCCGTTAAGTTAATGATATAATATTGAACATTATTGAAGATAATTAAGACCAAGGAAAACATAGCCACACCAAATTAATCAAAAACTAAAAGGCGGCCATATTTAAAGTCGAATGCATTAATGTAGAGGAAACAAGAGAGGTGTGCCAGGACAGAGCAGTATGGCGATCCATCCTCTGTGTCTCCCCCTCCGGAGAAATGGCGTGAAGGTTAGTTAGATAGTTAATTAGTTTTATATAGTGAGTGACTTTAGTTATTTAAAATATACGTTTAATAAATCACTACAAAATATTTCAAATAATCTTTAAAATATTAATATATTACCAATCACCATTCATTTCTCGGCGCTACATCCCGGTTTTGAACTTGGCCTCCTCCACAACGGACCTCCACTGACTTCTGTCTCTGGCCATCTCTCTCCATTCCCTAGCTCCTAGTTTTCCCCCAATCTTCTTCCACGCAATCCGCCCATCTTTTCCTCGGTCTGCCTTTTGGTCATAAATTACCAATACGCACGTAAAAACTACAATAATCACAATTCGTGCTTCTTGCTAATGTAAAAATTTTCAGAGCGTTCAAATTGAAATATATTGCATAACGGATTCATCTTTCTCCATTTTCGTGATCTCCAAATGGCCTTTGGGAAATTTTATTTTTATATCCGAAGCCGTTGCGAAATCTTATTAACGTCTTAATTATATTTTGACCATCAGAACAAAGCAGCACGATCGTTTATAAAACGATTAAAGCAATCTCTTTATTAAAGCGGCTGAACTCTGTCCTTTGACACGGATAATGGATATCTATAATCTATAATGAGATTTAAACGTTTATTTGTTTTTTTATACGTACGATTGTTATAATAAACATGCGAATTCGAATCATTTTAAAGATCTAGCTTTAAATTTGATATACGTACATCCGTTACAAATAATTAATACGAATATAAACGTCCGTTTTTTGGGAGTTTTATTATACTTTATGGGAAAAACTTATTTCGCCTTGCTAAGGCATTCATAAAATAAAATAAAACGCCTTGAAAACATACGAGTATGTTACCATTATGGATGCATGAACTGTTATAGAATATAACAATTGATTATATTTCTTTCGAAATCGCCGTGACAGCTGTTTCGCTAACCGATGTCAGCATCGTCAGGTGTTAGAATCAATTGTAGTAATATCGAACAGTGTTTTTAAATAGTTAATAATATTGAAATAAGTGTTTGCGATGGATTGAATATGGAGTTTTACATTATTGTTAAAAAAATAATAATCTCATAAAAGTTACACATTACTGATGTAATGCAATTCTTTTTAGGAATTTGGCTTCTGCCGGCTACTCAATATCGAATTGAAAGATTATATATGAATAAATGAGTATTTTTAATCATACGATCAGAGTGTAATACTTGTATGATACTTATCTGTCTCATATATGTATAATAGTTTGAAACATATTTCTAGCAAGTTTCGAAAGGTTTACATCTTCATCATCTGGAGAACGAAATAAACGTTTATATCGTTCTCCCTATAAGGAGTAAATCCTTCGATACACATCGAGAAAAATAAAGTCAAAAGTGAAAAAAACTGTGTTCCAATTCATAAAAAAATTCGTCATTTTGGAATCCCACAGTTTTAACACCTTAAGGTTATTATTAATTAATTATAATAAATATCTAAGATTTCATACTTAATTACTTACTTACTCGATTAGACGGAAGTGCTAGTTTTAATGTTTTCTTTTAGATAAGCAATCCTTTCTATATGTAATCATAACACGTCAAATGAATATTCGAATGAATAATATTTACATTGAATTGATTCAATCTTTAACTGATTACATTTATCGATAATGTACGTGTATTCGAAACTCGCTTTCTGTTGGGCAACATTACACACGGCCAGCTGAGAAACAATTACTCGTTACAAAACAACAGATCATGAATAACACAAACCCCGTGGACCGGTTCATACAAATTGTACAATAAACTTCCACGGGACACTACTTATACCTTTCCTGCGGTTTAATCAGTCAATGAATCACGTTTAATGACAATTTGTTTTATAATAAGTGCATTTCGATACTCGATTAACGAAGAAATATGGTTCGTTATGCATTTTCCTTTTCTTATCACTGATACAATTTTGTATTACTCGTACAAATAATAAATTTGTAGTAATTTATGTAAATGTAATATTTTGTCGAGAGTGGGTTTCCAGTAAATGTTGGGTTAATTTTCTTGCATATAAACGATCTCATTGATACGAGATCTGTTTTTATTCGAAAAATTTTGGCATGCGAATTTACGTCCAGGCAAACAGCTCTTTTATTTTTTTATTTGTAAGCACAAGTTCTTAAAAATTTAATTAAAAATCCAATGTTATTTATTTATCAACTGATTAATTTCTGTAGAACTGATATTTAGAAAATTTCTAAACTACGCTACTAGGTACCAACCGAATTCTCATTCGTGACTTTTCGCTCTCTTTTTACAAACTAAAATAAGATATTATAATTGGTAACAGCAACAAATCATCACGCCGTTTTCAACAGAGGAATAGACCGCCACATTACTTTATCCTGACAAACGTTTTAATCCTCCACATTCAAACAACGAGTCTTACACCCACGTTGATTCTTCGGGCTTGATAATTCTTATCTAAAAAAAAATCACTGAACACGTGTTTTTTATAAACTAGATTTTTTTAAATAATTTGTTTTTTTTTAAATATAACAAGTATTTCAAATAAATTGTTATATTCTATATTAAAACAATTGCCCTCTCAGTATTGAAAACATTGTTATATTGTAGAACAAATATAACGTTTCTTCTCTATTCGACATCACTTTGTGTTGTGGATTCACAGTTGAATATATTTTTTAAAACCTTGTGTTTTTACTGTACAACAATATATAAGATAATATTTATATTTAATTGTAAGCCTTTCAACAAATAGGAATGGCGTCTGTTACCCGAAACATGTTTCTGAAAGTGCTTTTTTTTGTGAAAATACAATAATGAAAACAAAAAAAAAAATGATACAAAATTTCTTTATTATTATTTTTTCCATGAACACAACAGGTCGTTTGAACCCAATTACTGTGTACAATTTATTTTAGCTATTATATTGCTTATTATGACATGTGATAGGTAGCCAATCTATCGCCATTTTATTGTCACGGGATTTCTACACCAGACCAAAGACAGTGTGACAATGCCATCGCCGGGAATCGAACCCGGGACCTTCCATACCGAAGGTCCCGGGTATTTAGTGTGCTTCCACTTGTGTATATGTTCGACCGGTTTCGGTAGCTTGCTGCCATCTTCTGGTAGACCAGCTGCTGCCGAAAACAGCCAAACATAAACACAAGTAGAAACACACTAAATACATAATAATAAAGAAATTTTTTATCAATTTTTTTTTTGTTTTCATTATTTAAAACGAACTTCTACCACGAAATTTCAATTAAAAATATTCATTATTTGAAAATACAATGTTTAAAAAAAATATTTAAATATATTATTTTAAATTGGATAAGTTCTTTTGCGAAACAACAAAAATATATTTGCAACTTTTTTACTTAAAAGTCATCGATGTGTATTGACACGATTGGGAACATTTGTGCCTAGCTGTTATAATTTATTACATCACATCAGAAGTTTTACTTTCATTATCCGAGATATGCTCGCAATGTTTGCGAGTCGTCATCGTGATCAATCTGTATATTCGTAAGAATGGACCCGTTTCTCACTCTGCTCGCCTGGTATGACCACTTTAGTTGTGATAACCATTCGTTCGTTATTATTTCCTCATTAATCAATCACCCAAAAAACAAAACAAACATTATTTATATTTATAAACTTAACTAGCACTTTCTAGTTAATGCAATTATCTACACATTCATATTGTACAATGTCATGCACGCACGTCGATTTTTCGAACATTATAAAATTTATTCAGTTTTGTCGTGCCATATTTCTTCGATTTTACGATACTGTATTATACTTTTCACAGACATTTTTTGGATATTTCAATCCTTCGTCCAATTTGTACACCGAAGAGTGATGTTTACTACCCGAAAATATGTGAATTGTAAAGCCGCAAATATAAATATATCGACTGAAGCAAAGTGCACAATGGAATTCTATGGAAGTTCACTTCCATTGAAATTGGCAGAGAAAGGATCAAAGTAGGATAAATGTCGTAGAAATAAGGTAACTAAGAAGGATGTGCGGAAAAACAACGTATCATAGAATATCTAATGATGAAGTAAAGGCCGTGCCACACTGTTTGAAACAAGCTCTCCACAAGGGTGACCTTGATGGGATGTGGAGCCCAACATGTGGAATACGTGTTTACAACAGTTTACAACACGCAAGGTTGTTGAAGGTCAAACGAATTTTGGTTTCAAACAAGTGTCTACACAGTTTTAAACCGCCGGTGGAGACCGATGTGGAGAGCTTGTTTAAAACAGTGTGGCACGGCTTTAAGAAAGGAATGTAAGGCGGATGAATTCGTGATAAATAAAATCACGAAAGGGTCACTAAGATGGTTTGGATATATGGAACGAATGGATGAGGGAAGAATAGTTAAAAAGATATACACAAGTAATGTGAATGGAAAAAGAAGTCGATAAAGGCCAAGGAGGACATGGCATTACCAAATTAATCAATTACTGAAAGGCGGCCATGTTCGAAGTAGGAACAATCGACGAGCGTGCATGTCACGTGCAGTTGATGGTTAGTTATGTTATGCGAAGAATGTAGGAAAATGATAAACGCAACTTTACGTATTGAATATATATTCTCTAAAAGTAGGTTATTGAATTAAAAATAATAAATTCTCGGTCATTAAGGACTACTTGGTCATTAAGGACTACTTGGTCAGGGGTGTTGTATTTTAACCTGTTTACCACCCCTCATCTGTATGTACGAGTATATTAAGGACTCGGTTTGCAATAGTGTCACCAGTTTGTCGATGCCAGCGAGCCTGGCGAAACCGATCGCCGTCGAAATAAAGACGAAAGTGGAACTAGTTAAAAAAACAACGTTTTACCATTTTAAATACGATAGTTGATCTTTCTATGGATTAGTTAAGATCTTTTGGTAACTAAAAAACACCGGTGTCCTCGCACGTTACAAGGGGTTAAATTATTCTACCATTATAACCCATTAGATATGTTAGAGAATACATAATATATTACCCGGAACATTCCATGTAGTCCACATTCTTCATACGGAATCCTGGAGTGAATTAGTTTTCATTTTTTGGAGCGCCGCGGGTTTATGTTAATCAAATTACAGGATGGCGCAACGTTAAAATTTATTGGCTGCATTTCAGAAAAGGGATGACATTATTTACATTCTAAACAAATTATTAGTTTGGTTTACATAAACAACAGTATTAATGCACTATACAAGACTTTTATGATATTTGTATAACCTTTGAAAAGGATACAAAAAATACAATGGGGTCTTTAACAAAAATTTGTGATCACAGGGGTCTCAAAGGAGATAGGATATTTAAAAAGGGTTTCTTTGTTAGTTTTGTTTCAGAAACATTTTTTTACAATTTGTTGTTGTTGGAAAATATTAACCTCCATATTAAAACAGGAATAATCGAATTTTGTATGATATTATTAATATTGCTTCTTCTTCTTCTGATTGTAGATCTTGCGATCTGTTTATGCAGGATATCAACTTTCTTTCTGTGATGAAGACGACCAGCCTTTTCTCCATCTCTTTGGTGGTTGTCCTGGTGGTCGTAGCCTGGATTCCCGTGCTTCACGATATTACGAATTCTTGCTGGATCTATTTTCTCGATGTGGTCCCACAAGAATCGTCTTCTCTGTCTACTCCATCTCACTATGTCTTCAATTTTGTAGGATTTGCGAATTTCGCCGTTGGGTATCCTATCTCTAAGGGTTCTCTCCACAATAGGTCGCAATGTTCTCATTTCTGCTACTCTTAAGAGATGTTTCTGACAGTGTCTACTCTTGCTTCGATTCCGTGTGTCATTATGGGCATTACTGGACTGTCACTATGGACTTTCCACTAGCATATGCTTATTGTCCCAGACAGTATCCCTTAGACATCCGGAGATAACTGCAGCTTTATCAATCTGTTTTTTAACTTCATTATACAGATCGCTGCAGCTAGATATCTCCACACCCAGATATCTGAACTTCATGACCTATTCTATGTGTTTATCGTCTACAGCCAATTTGCATCTGAGAGGCTGTCTGGATATTGTTAGAGATTTAGTTTTTGCGACTACATTAATGAGTAATATTGCACCATCAAATATTATATATTGTTCGAGTTATATTTAATTTTTGTGTTTTTTCTGTATCATGCTATTGTCTTATTTTACCTGATTTGTGTATTTCTTTGTCTTTTGCAATTGCCTTTTTCTACTTAATTTTATGTTTCCTTGTCTTACATTTATGTCTTGCTTTGCTAGGCGGTATTTTACTACACACTCCGAAGTGTTTTGGTTGGTGGCTCGCTTTCTGTCTGTCCAAAAATGAGAGAGACAGGTTTGACAACGTTGTCAAATTATTTTATTTGAAAATGTCACGATATTAAGTAACTTTAACATATGAATTAATAAATCAGGAAAGAATCTAGAGCGGAAGAAAGTATTATGAACAAAATTATGAAAGGATCACTGCGTTAGTTTGGACCCATTTAACGCATAGATGAAGAAATAATGGTTTAGAAAGTATACGTTGATGATGTGAATGGAAAACGGAGTCAAGGAAGACCGAGGAAAATATGGCATGACCAAATTAATCAAATTTTAAAGCTTGGCCAATTTAGAAAAAGGAAGAATCGTTGTATGCGTATTACTCACTGTATGAACGTGGAGGAATTAGAGAGATATGCCAGGATAGAGTGGTGTGGCAATCCATTCTCTTTGCCTACCCTTCCAGGGATACTAGAGGCATTAATACCATGAAATATCGTTATGATGATTATTTGAATGAATTAAAATACTGTTTTTTCCACTTTTGATTTTGGCTTCCACTTTTCATATGACTGTGGCATTGATTCATTCTTAAACCGCCGATTCGAAGATCTACAAAATTTTCATAATCAGAGTATGTGTGAAGCCTTGGGATGAGATCAAGATATCCGACAGCACATAAAAATCATAATGTTAAACAAGTCTCCAGTTTAAGTCATTTACTTACTGAAGAAATACGTTTCACGCATATGTTGAAATATGACTTTAATAAATTGAAATGAAGTTTTTTCTTTCTTCGCTTTATTCTATTGATGACAAAAAAATATTTTCTTGTTTTACTTTAGCTGTCAGCTCTATTAAAATATGCATTTACTAAAGCAATTACCTGTTATGTTATTTGCAGCGACTTGAGTCTGATTTTGTCTGGTGAAGGGGATATTATTACAGCGGAGAGAAATACTTTTCTGAATTACCTTGCTAAACAGCAACATCACGAACAAGATTGAAGGCAATTACTTTACACTGGGATCAATGCATTTTTGTTGAATTAAAACTGAGGTGAATGTCAGTTTCATTCCAAATTTAAAAACAACACCACTCTATTAATTTATGTAGACATATTGTTACGAGCATTTATACAAGTACTATTAAGGCAGAAACATACTATTAACACGCCACGCCACCCGATGCCACGTGATGCGTGTTGAGTCGAATCAAATTGTATTGTTTTCTATGGACAGAATCACACTATGAACACCCGACGCGACGCCATGCGCGCACACGCCACCCGATCCAGACGAGCTAGATCGACGCGACGTGTTGCCGATGGTGGGAGTAAACACGCCACGTCGCGTGTTAATAGTATGTTTCTGCCTTTAACGATATATAAACATGAAGTTTTGTTTATTTTTGTAACATTATATTACATGTTTTTTTAAATAAATAATATTGATGCAAAACATAATTAATATTTAACTTTATGTACTTTTCAACCAGAATATGGCAGCGAACCTCTGAAACCGGTGGTGACTTGGAAGCAAGTAGAATAATTTATTTATTTATTTTCATAAATCACTGCCTACTTAAATAATCAGAAAATATTTTAAAACTAACAAATAATAAAAACATTAATTTTCTTATTGAAGAATATAATAAGAGTGAAAAAAGGTATTGTTTTAAACTGTATTTATAACGTTTTTGAAATGCATTGAGGAGAATTATATATAAAAAGAAGCGAAGAGAATTAAAATACAAATTGATTATAAATACTTGCAACTGGCGACATCTATATATCAATAGTAACAAAATAAACTAAGTAACTAAATTATAAACAAAACAGCAAAATTATATTATAATTCATGATAAGAGCCAAAATTGTCGCGTTTGTAGTATTTCATTCGCATTAAAATAATGTATAAATTGTTTCTTAAACAATGATGTAAGACCTCATATAGAATATTATATATTATTTATTACGATTGTGTTTGTTTCGATTCACGATGAATCTACGTGCATGTAAGACTCGCTGTATGAATGTGGTGGAATCTAGAGATGTATGTCAGGATAAAATATTGTGGCGGTACATTAACTCTGCCTACCCTCGATAAGAAACAACGTGATGGTCTGTTTCTGAAAGTTGTTAATTATTAATTATTATAATTGTATATTAGACGAATGTGCGGAAACTGTGTGTATGATAGAGTGTCGAATGAAAATATAAGAAGTGAATGCGGTGCGAATGATGATAGTGTTATGAACAAAATAATGAAAGGATCGTTAAGATGGTTTGGACACATGGAAAGAATGAATGAAGAAAGAATGGTTAAAAATATCATGTTAACGATGTAAATGTAACTAGAAGTAGAGGAAAACCGAGGAAAACGTGGCACGAACAAATAAGTCAAATGAATGAATATCGGCCACGTGAGGAGTCAGAGAAATCGATGCTCGTGCATGACACGATGTATGAATGTTGAGGAAGCGAGAGAAATATGTCAGGAAAGAAAAGTGTGTTAGTCCATTATTTCTGCCTACCCCTTCGGAGAGACGGCGTGGTTAGTTAGTTAGTTTTGTAATATAAATTATAGGTTTTTGAAATCTGTGTAATGTTGATGACTTTTAAACTTGCTCACGTTTGCATAAAGCAAATTACGTTGTAAAATAGGAATATGTTAGAACTAATTTAATTGCAACGCGGGGGGATATAACCAAGTACTGAATCTTAACTGGATTGTGCAGAATTTAATTAAAGGCACGTTTTGTGAATTATACCGCATATTATTGCACTCGGTTGTCATACCCGAGCGAGAGATGCCGGGAGGAGTAATAGGCAGAAAGAAAGTGCCCTGGGCGGTATCACGACTGTTACTGAGATTACGTTACCGGCAGACATAATCGATGTGAAGCAAATACTCCGAAGACCTTAATATAATTGGCTAAATATAGATCACCCCGCTTCCTAGAGCTAAGCCCATCCTAAAGGTGCAATTATTAGGCAAGCGATTGTTCGGGCGGGGACGGACCGTCATGCAAATTGGGATTTTTTCCGGCGATAAACAAAATTACAGACTGGAGAAGATTACTCGTACTTGCGCTTTTTGCGATAGTGAAAGTGTATATTGTTGAAACATTTACTCGATTACATTTATCATCTTGATGTTTACTTTTTATACTGCGGCGTGATATAATATACAATACTCGCTTGGTAGATTCGTTGCCTTTTCTGATGCCTCTCTAGTAGCGATACGATTATGTAAGATTAAATTATGCCGGTGTACATCTAAAAAAACTATATACAGGCTCTCACTAGATTTCTGTAGCTGTCATGTTAATTAAAATTACTACATGAAGCTATTTTATTCACTTATTCTGTTTTTAATTAATTGGTTTTGCGTGATATCAATTTTTATCATCTTATAATCGTCTTATATAACATTTAACAATTGACGGTAAATACTAATGAAGCAAGCCTTTGAATCCAAACGTTTTTGCTCTCTTATGTAATACGAACTATATGATAAAACTTGAGTACTGAACTAGAATTAAATTAACTATTCGTTTAAGTTATTCGCATCTATGTATAAATTTTATTTTATTATATATTGTATAACGTCGAATATTTTGATTTTCACGTTTCGAAAGCGTTTAAAAATTATTAGTTCAGTTTCACATTACAAAATATTGTTAGTGATTTGATCTGGATATTGTAGTTAATTTTTTTTATTATAAATTAATGTAAATTCACATTTGACCATAATCGGGTGGTGGTCTAGGGGATAGAACGCTTGGCTCCTGATCCAGGGCCATAATAATGAGCTATTTTCTACTCAGATTGAAGATTGTAAAAATAAATTCTAATTTCATCGATTGAAATCCTTGATGTCTTTTAAAAAAAAAAAATAATCTACAAACTTAATTAAATTTGAACAATTTTTGTGACTTATTTACACCTCTATGCGGATGATTTCATTTGCAGTAAAAAAAAATTGATAACGACTGCGTTTGGGTACATTTACAGCTCAGATAATCCTTGTTCATCATTATATTATGCGCAATTAAGTAGTAAGAAACTAAATGCAGTCTGCCGTCCTTCGAAATATTTTGTACCGCAAATGTAGTCAGGAGCGCTTTAGCGGTTAATTTAAAAATAATTGCATTTAAAAAAAATCTTCTTCATTAAATTATATAACGTCACATGAAATTCGTTATCATTATTTATAGTACCCCAACAAAATTGTGATTATGTTGAAGCATCGAAGTATTCATTAATTAAGAATTTTTCATAAATCAAAGTACCTACCGGGATTTGGATTTTAGTATCTCGAAGTATCAGCTTTGTGGCTAATACTTCATAATTTGTATGAGGTGACATTTTCTAATGGTGAGATTTTGATTTATTTGAGGATATTTTAGGTTGGGTCGTTTTTTCAACTTTTATGAGTTTATTCAACTTAAATTGTGCTCATGATGAAGAAAATATACTTATAATGAAAAAAAGTATCATAATGATAATCATAGCAATCATAAAATTAAGCTTTTTGAACACGCGAACTTCGAAATATCTGTTTTAATGTGGAATTTCACACCATATTTCAGACAACTGTGAATAAATTAAAAAATAATTTTTACTTCTGCATTAAATTTTTTAAAACGTTAATAATTTATTTTGGGATTGTTTCCTTAAAAATATTGTAATACTCCATATTAAATAATTCATACAAATGAAAACGTCTATTTCGCCTTGCTAAGGCAATATAAAATGAGTTCGAGAAAATATACGTTTTCGTTCGTAATAATAATTTATTATGTGACAAAATAAAAATTATAAACTGTTGAATTAAAAATAAACTTTGTTTTGTGTATCACAATTGTATTTTATTTTACGCGACAGCTGTTTCGTCAACCTATATTGACATCATCAGGTGTTACATCATGATATTATTGTAACACCTGATGATGTCAACATAAGTTGACGAAACAGATGTTGCGTAAAATAAAATACAATTGTGATACACAAAACAAAGTTTTTTTTAAATTTAAGAGTTTATAATGTTAAAATGTCATAGTGTTTCGGCCCAAAACAATGGACTATTTAAATTATTAATTAATATACGTTGGCTCTTTGCACTTTACCTCCAAACTACCAAAATCGTATGCTAACCTCAACATCTATTTAATAAAAATACATTATTTAAAACCACTTCCGATTGACGCTTACCGAATGAAGGCAGTAAATAATAGATCTGTAGGATGTAACGTGTAATTGGACAATTGGTTTTCCGATTCACACGCGAACTCTCCCCCAAAGGATTTTAAAAGTACCCCTCTGCTTATTCACCAATTATTGTATTAGTGTAACCATGCACCATAATAACATGTTCTCAAATTAGTGTTTCAAAATTAAAGGTAATTTACATCGAGGGGTTAATCGATACCGCATACAAATTATACGATTGATTGATCTAAAAAATAGGCATATAATAACACTAACCGTCAGTCTGTTTTCTAGTAGTTTTATTATATTTTTTGTGAATGACATGTTTCGCCTGTCTAAGGTAATATTAAATCAAAGGCAATTGATAATGCCTTAGACAGGCTAAATATGTCATTAAAATAAAATATAATTAAACTTCTTGAAAACAGACGATTATGAATGAGTATTGAGTATTACATCATTGTTGAAACAAAAACCGTCATTGTTTTAGATTTTATTTTTATTTTTGTTTATTTAAGCATTAATTGATTTATCAGTGTAGGCAGAGAGAATGGACCACCATACTATTGATCCTGACACACGTCTCTAGATACCTCCACATTCATACAGCGAGTCGTAAATGCACGTCGATTATTACGACTTCTATCATGGCCCACCTTTAAAATTTTATGAATTAGTTAATGCCAATTTTTTCTCGAGATCCACGACTCTGTACTTCATTCACATCATTAACGTATACTTTCTTAACCATTCTTTATGTGTCCAAACGAACTCAGTGATCCTTTCATAATTTTGTTCGTTATATTGTACTTTATTCCGCTCTACATTCCTTCTTTATATCAACATTTGAATTTCTGTCGTACATCGTTTTACACACATACGTCTAAGGGATCTCATCTCTACCGCATTTATTTTGCTCTTATCCTTCTTCTGCCAGTTCCATTATTTACTTCCACAAATGTTTATATATTCATCAATTATTTAACTTCTTATATAAAATCGATTAAATCATAGTAAAAGAGAAAGAAACAATACAGAAAAATATATTCGTCCATGAACATAGCAAATATGACATTTATCTCATTGACCCCCTCAATATAAGAAAAATTATGAATTTGTTATAGCTCTAAGTTTAGCCAATATACCAATATCCAATGCCACTTCATTGAGAATACGAGTTTTAATAAATAAGGAAGGTTTTTTAAGTGCTTTAGTACAGTAATTTGGGGCAAGTAATAAGTTATGGACCTAAGACTAATACAGCTATAAAAATCGTATAAATATATTTTTATTTGAATGTAAACGATTGCAAGTTTTACGTGTGCCAATATGTTTTTAAAATAGCAAAGTAAAATGAATATTGTAAATAATAAGGTCAACGCCGTTTGTGATACTCTTTTCACATCTACAAAAACAAGTTTAAATTAAAATATATTGTAATTTCAAAACATTGCAATCCATTAATGATCATAAGTCTTTTTTTTTCAAATGACATTCTAAATTTAATTATAATTTAGGGCGGACAAAATTGTGATCATAAATAACACATCTAGAAATTAATTAATCTCAAAGGCCGCTGGTAGTTTAGTGTCCGCCTGGGGCTCCTTGCAACAGTAATTGTTGCAAAACTTACCAAAGAAAAAGGCGGCAAAAAATAATTATAGTTTGAATATGCGCGGGAAACAAATTAAACTCACCTAATGTGCCCCGAGTCTTTCGTCTGCTGGTTGATTGATGCAAATACCATTGTGCAACCTGCTTCTTGAAGTGTTGTTGATCTAATTGACAGCTGTAATTACGTATCTCTCTGTATTTATATTAATTAATACATCGTTAATTGTATCACTTCACAAATGTTTGACGCACAGTTTCACAATGAGATACAAACAAGAGTTGTCAAATAAATTGTCAGTTAATTAATAATATTTTTAAAAAAAACTTCACAAAAGAGTGTATTTTTTTATTTTCACGTGTTTTCATTAAAGTAATGTTTTTTGTTGCACTTGTTTTAATATTATTCGTTTCGGTTCTTTATCAGAGTTCGATCGTGAGTATTAGGGAATCAGAAATGTAAACAGGCACGATAATGTCCCATGACATGCGCGACGCAAGCACCAGCCGCGGCGTCCAGCGATAGACTGAGCTTTCCGCCCGCCGTATGTTAGCACAGGGCCACGGAGCAATACTAGAAGGCTTTCGGTCAAGACGGAAAGTGGAAAGGTATACAAGACGTCTAGTAATATGCAAATAGACTCGCGATCTAAGCCCTCCGAGTAAGAAAATCTTCTTAAATATCTTAACAAAACAAATTTATGCTATATTTTTTACTAAGTGCCGTTCAACTTGAATGTGAAGAGTTATTTTCAATACGTTCGACTGGTCAGTTGTAAGAAAAACAAGGGGTTTGTATATGACTTGTAGTCAAAGGCGGTTAAAGGTTTTGTTTCTGATAGTCATAATAATGGTATTACACGCGAGAAAAAAGTGCCAATGCGTATAAAATTAATCCATACTGGCCACAAAGAGATGGTATAGTTATTTTTTTATCCAGCATAATCAATTTCTCTGTTAAGTGCCTTTACATCTTACATCGAATCTCTAGCAAAAATTTTATGTTTTATACATCTAAACAGTTGTTTTATTTTTAGACTTAAATTTATTTGTGTTTACGTTCCATTTTTTACAGACTGGAATCTAAATTCGGCATGTCTACTTTGATTGAAAATTGAATGTGGAAAACAACTCTAAAGCCAAAACTAAATTGGAACGATTGGTTTGGTGAACTAATCTAGTTCGATGCATGCAAATAAGTTTTAAAGGTCAGGTTGCTAAAAAAAAGCTATAAAAAAGTAATGAGCTGTTAGAAAAAAGACGAACTAACTTATTATAAAAACAATAGACAACTTGGCTTAAAGCATCACAAAGAATTATTTTTTGATTGTATAATGAATTTTATTTGTCTTCTGTTTGTCGAAAATGCAGATACGCATTGTTAATTGAATTTATATTTCTGGATAACAATTTGCAAGATTTCAAGATGTTCAAATTATTTTACTGAAATCTCTTAATGGAATTATTAATATGTATGAAAAAACGAATGTTTTCGAGAAGTTTTATTATAATATTTATGTATGACATGTTTCGCCCTTCTAAGGTATTATCAAATGTTTATAAAATATTTGATAATGCCTTAGAAGGGCGAAACATGTCATACATAAATATTATAATAAAGCTCCTTGAAAACTATCGTTTTTTCATATGTATTAATAATTTAATATGGAGTTTTACATCATTGTTCAAGAAACAATAAATACTCTTAAACTAATAAACTAACTAAACATCACGCCGTTTCCCTGAAGGGGTAGACAAAAAGGATGGACCGCCAAAGTGTTCTATCCTGACATAACTCTCTTCTACATTCACACATCTATGCCATGTCTTCCTTGGCCTTCCTCGACTTGTTTTTCCATTCAAACTACTTGTTTATATTATATTTTAACCACTCTTCCCTCATACATTCGTTCCATATGTCCAAACCATCTTATTGACCTTTTCTTAATTTTATTTAGGACGTATTCATCCGCCTTACATTCCTCTCTTACTTTATCATTAGATATTCTATCAAACATTGTAAATAGTAATATACTTAGGAAATTGAAAAACTTTGTTTAATCCACATATTAAAAAATATTAAAAAACACGACATGTTTAGGTGGATACCTCCATCTTCAGGTGAAAAAATATAATAAAAACTATACAATGAAAGACTAATAAAAACGCATTTAAAATTCGACACAATAATTAGCGTTCAATAAGTTGATTTTAAATAATAATTAGTTTTTAAAAATGATTCCTCTTTTGTCTTTATTTCGATAGTGACCGGTTTCCCCAGGGTTGCTAGCATCGAGAGACTGATCAGATCAGTTTGTCAAAGCAGTTCTTAAAAATATTGTTTTATTTATTTATGATACTTTTTTATACATTTCTGTTTTGATTGTGTAGGTCTCGACAAATTTTAGCAGTCTGCCTATTGATCGGATGATGGTTAGAAACAGCCTACATTACAATGAGTATGAGTACACACCAAACATTTATGTGTACAATAATTATTGTATTATTTATACTCATACTCGCCAGCAAGTCACATTGCAAAGGAATAAATTAGATCTCGTGATTACATTTAGTGAGACCCGCGCGAGCATAATGTACACAATTTGTATATTCGACGTTATTTCGTTTTGACGAATCTAATTACCATAATTGTTTAGAAAATTATTCCATAATATCTCTGAAAGCAATTGTGCTCTGCGTTTAACCTTAAACCATTGTTGGAGCTGTGACCTATGCAGTACACATTTTTCTTACAGACCGTAACGTCAACATGAACTGTAAAATTGAATTTTGTTATCGCTGATGAATTCACATTAAAACATAATATAATTTGTCTTCTTGTTCTGTCACACGCCTGATGCCTGACACTACTCTTAATGACATCGAGGGAGAGTAGCGTAGCTTAAATACGGTCTGGGTCCCCCACGGTTGCAAATAAGTAAGTCCCGCATGGACATTAAAGGCATTCCAAAAAAGTCCCATATAACACAACTTCTCAAAGAACTTCACTGGCTTGAGAGTCCAGTTTAAAACTTGCATATTTTGTTCTATTATACTTTCTAATCGATTGCGAATATCTATCAGATGCAGCGTTCACATTTAGATTTAAAACACGCCTTAATGCGCCATTGAGGTGATTACATCCCAAAAACGGCGCTTTAAAAGTTAGCATATTATTATTTTTATTATTATTATTAGGAAAATTAAATGGATCACATTTTTAGTATTAATAAAAATGGCGTATCGTGATTAAGCATGCGTTTCGACTTCATTCAGCGAAATTGTGAAAAAATGCCGAAAACTGTTACAAATTCACACAAAAGATTTGACTTCAAATGGCTCGCAAATTATAGATCGAAAAGATTGTTCGATCTCAACGGTATATCACGATATGGACAATGGGTAGCCGCCAAGGGACAGACACACCGCAAGTCACAATACAACACCGTCCGGCTTTTTGCAGGTCCTCTTTCATACTCGTCACTGGAGGCGATTTGTCACTTTGTAGAGCCAACAGTGCCAGAGACCATTGTTGCGGGCCGCGGCATGCAGCGAAAGAAAAACGCTCAATCAAAATTCCACAAACAGCGAATGGCAGACACAAAAAAGGATCCCGGAATTTTAAAAGGATCGAATCGGACTATTAAGTAAATTGGTTAATTTATTGTTGTGGATAGTATTTTAATAGACGGTTATAAACTTTTATAGCTTGTATGTTTGTGAACATTCAGATTTAAGGGCGGCTAACTTTGTTGCATGGGAATATTTTTTACATATAAAATCCGTTTTAATGATCTTAATTTACTTAAATAATATTTAATTATATAATAATAGTTTAGATTGTAAATTAAAGAAACTCGTATATTGTTAGCTAGTAAATTTTCTACTAGGCAAATAAACTTTTTAGGATGATGTGTACATTTTATTTATAGTCTATAAAAATTGTTTTATAATACTCTCGATGTTTGGACGCGGTCCACGTATATAATCCGATATGGATCATCGGTTTTTTACGGCGTTTCCCATTCGAACAAAACGTTATCTTCCATCAAGAGCGTTTGATTCGAGTCTCCCTTCGCCCGCGCGCGCGCCAACCCCGCCCGGCAGAGAGCGAGGGACAGGGTATACGTATCCATGAGTATTGTGGTGTTATTTTTTGGGCTCCGGGCATCGAGCATGGAGCAGGTAGTCACGATTTCAATCGCTGTAAAAGCCGGATCAAGTGCACAAAATAAAGGCCTTTGCACCTATTCGATGTGTGAAGAAAATAAATAAGATAAGACTCGAGAACTAATGTTTGATTTCATCTTTATCGTGCATTTTATAGTATAGAGCAGAGATTTCCAATCATTCCACGGCTCCCTTAAAACATCAGATTTTCCCGCGGCACCCTTAACCTTTCCCTTACGGTGCTAAAATAAAAACGCGCGTTCCTGTGTTGGGTAGTCAGTACCCAATAAAAAAATAGCGATTTTAAATCGAAAAAATAAGAACATTCATAGCTAATCCCCTTAATTAATTATAATTGAAGTAAAAAATTATAAAAAATGAGATTTATTTGCTAAAAACATTGAAAAAACATCTGGCAACGCTCACGGAAAGCATCGATTAATATTTGACATTATTAAAATTATTAATGTGATGGATGGGCTTGTTGTTCACTACACAACTTCTCAAATCTCGAAATAAAATTGGATATGGCGACTCTCATTTCTTGTTCAACGTTAATTTTCTAGCGATACTTACTTTTTATTATCATTCCAACAAATTTGCCGAATGACATGTTTCGCCCTTCTAAGGCATTATCAAATTAATGTTAAATAATTATTGTTCAAGAAACAATAACAACAACAACAACAACAAAAACATCGCGCCGTTTCCCCGTAGGAGTAGGCAGAGATAATTGATCGCCACACTGCTCTATCCTGGCACACCTCTCTAGGTTCCTACACATTCATACAGCGAGTCATACACGCACGTTGATTCTTCCGACTTCTAACATGACCAACCATTAAAATTTGATTAATTTGATCATGCCATGTTAGTTCGAAATTTGCCGAATTGTTTAATTGAATATTTCGCGGCGCCCTTATGACGATACCGCGGCTCCCCAGGGAGCCGCGGCTGACACTTTGAGAATCACTGGTATAGAGGATATCTTGGGGATTCTCAAAGATCTAACCCGTTCCAGACAGGTATGGTACGATAATTGTATGTATTATGTTGAAATGCTTGAGAAAGAAACCCTTTTTACCCGATCGGTGGGTTGTTGCTTGTAATTGCTTCTAATTTCGGTATAATTTTATTTCAACTCTCTTCCATCTATCGCACGCATTGCGAATGACCGCGGGCGGTAGATATTTGAACGCAATAATTCATCGTGGTCTCGTAAATGTAACATCAATTAGCCAAGCCTAGCCCCGTGTGCTGCCAGTTCTCAAGGCCCTCCAAGCGGATGTCTCGCTATCAGATGATAAGCCGGCACTGGCCACACGGATAACTTACGCAAACGTTCAACAGCAAAAAATACGTTTAATTGTATTTGACAGGCACCGCACCTTAAACAAAACAATATTTTATCCAGGTTTATGTACAGATATATCTATGAAACCGTACGAGTCACCTGATATGCCAAATCTTCTTTACTTTAAGTGATTCCTCCGTTCACGTTTCATAAAGAAATTTAGTGTTTTTATATTTTATTTCATAATGAAGTGAATGGTGCACTTAACCACTCTACGTATTTGAACGTACGTGATACGTTCACTTTAACTGTACCATTCTGCGCTATCCCGAATCACGTACGCGCTTGAGAAAAAGGAATCTACCTAAAATGTACAAACTGTTAGGGATACGCGTGTGTGCCAACAACACTTGAGTACAAGTCTTCATAAATATGATAGTTTTACAAGGGGCAGGCGAAGTATTTAACGTTTCATAATTTGAAAAAATAAAATTAATATATAATTAAATTTCATTAATAAAAAACCTGCTTTTTTTGCACGTATCTCGGAAAATTACCTGAAGGTAGGGCGGTTAAAGTTGTCATCGCAAACCAAAGCCCATCCAAAAAAACTAAAATGGCAGTGCACAAATGTGTTCTTGTACCGACCATTTTGTATAGAAGTAAAGCATGGAACTGACAAAAGAAGGAAGAAAGTAGAATGAATGCAGTAGAAATGAGATCTTTCAGAAGAATATGCAGAAAATCTGTGTATGATGGATAGTGTCGGATGAAAATATAATAAGTGAATGCAATGCGTATGAAATTGTAATGAACAAGCAAACAAAAACCTACCCAAAAAGCTAAAATAGCAGTGCACAACGGTGTTCTTGTACCGACCATTATGCATGGAAGTAAAGGATGGAACTGGCAAAAGAAGGACGAAAGTAGAATGAATGCAGTAGAAATAAGATCTCTCAGACGAATGTGTAGAAAATCTGTGTATGGTGGATAGTGTCGGATGAATATAATATATAAGAAGTGAATGAAAGTGTAATGAACAAAATAATGAAAGGATCATTAAGATGGTATGGACAGGTGGGAAGATAGAATGAAGATATAATGGTAAAACAGTATATAGACCGAAGAAAACTTAACACGATTAAATAAATCAAATGTTAAATGTCGGCCACGTGAGGAGTCGGAGAAATCGACGTGCCTGCATGACAACAACAACAACAACAACAAACCATCACGCCGTTTATCCGCAGGGATAGGCAGAGAGAATGGACTGCCACACTACTTTATCCTGACATACCTCTCTAGCTTCCTCCACATCCATACAGCGAGTCATACACGCACGTCGATTCCTCCGGCTTCTGACATGACCAACCTTTAATATTTGATTAATTTGGTCATGCCATATTTTCCTCGGTCAACCTCGACTCAGTACTCCATTTACATCGTTAACGTATATTTTTTTAACCATTCTTTCTTCACCCATGCGCTCCATGTGCCCGAACCAACGCAGCGATCCTTTTCTAATATCAGCATTTGAGATTCTGTCGTACATCGTTCTACCACACATGCCTGCCATGTTCTTCCTGCATGACGATGTATAAATGTTGAGGAAACGAGAGAAAAATGTCAGGATAGAACAGTGTGGCGGTCCATTATTTCTGTTTACCCCTCGGGAGATGGCGTGATAGTTATTTAGTTAGTTAGATATCTATTATACCTTTATTTTTTTATGAATGAAAAATTTATTCAAGTTTAAATAAACCTCACAAATAAAATGAATATACTATTAAATCTTTCGTCCAAAGCGGATAACTACGGACCTCCCAAATATGAAATCCTTAATATTAAACAACTTTCTTGTGTGTCACCCATTGTTATGTGTGAAGTTGTCCATTCATACTTTTTCTTTCGGATCATCTCAACACAATGCCCCGACAGTACGAAATCTCTTTTCACTGATATAAGCCTCTCATTAGTTCTTCGAATGGTATGTTTTGTGAAGTATTAAATATTGTATGAACACATCTGTGTTTTGTTCTTCAGTTGGTTCGCCGAAAGCATAAGCGGTCGTCATTTCCTGCTACTTATATTTAAGTAAGAACACAAGGGCATAGTGAAAATAGAACCTGTAGAATTTAAATTCAGATTTTAAAATATGATTGAAGTCGGTGTTTTGTACCGTACGGTATGTGAAAAATTCTAATTAAAAAAATATCTTCTTCTTTCCGTGTCCTATCAGGTCTCCCCAACGTTGACTATCACCCTTGAGTAGGCCTCCCCATCCTGGGCAGCTCGGAACAGCTCCCCCACGGTCCTCAGCCCCATCCACTCTCGGATGTTTCTCAGCCAGGAAACCCGCCTTCTCCCAACACCTCGTCGACCCTCAATCTTACCCTCCAAGATCAGATGTAATAGTACGTACTTTTCGCCTCTCAGAACATGGCCCAAGTAGTACGTTTGTGTTGCTGACCATGTCAGTCCAGGAGATGCGTAACATCCTTCGGTGTATCCACATCTCAAAGGCCTCCAATTGGTTCATAACATTGACTTTAAGGGTCCATGTATTATATTTAATTTTATATATTATATTTAATTTTAGTACAAATTAATAACTATTGCTTACTAGTTATCGATCAAATATTTTATGATTATGTTCGAGATTATTTTCCCGTGCGTTTTAAAGGATTTATGTTTTCATCATCGGCAGAACAACTTAAAAGTGAAAAATGTTTTGTTTTAATTAAAAAACATACAATATTATTACACCACAATTTCAAAAATACAAACTAACTAACTAACTAACCATCACGCTGTCTTTCCGAAGGGGTAGGCAGAAAGAATGGACTGCCAAACTTTTCTTTCCTGACACATTTCTCTCGATTCCTCAACATTCCTACATCGTGTCATGCACGCGCGTCGATTTCTCTGACTCCTCACGTAGCCGACATTCAATATTTGATTTATTTGATCGTGCCACGTTTTCCTCGGTCGTCCTCTATTTCTGGTTCCATTTACATCGTTAAAATATATATTTTTTAGCTTTCTCTCTTCATTCATTCTTTCCATATGTCCAAACCATCTTAATGATCCTTTCATTATTTTGTTCATTCACCATCATTTCAAATACTGATATCTTAATCTTATTCGGAAGAAAGTATTATTAATAATAAAAAATTATTAAGGATCAATGCGGTGTTTTGAATAAATGGAACGCATGGATGAAGAAAGAATGGTTGAGCAAGTTAACTGTGTGAATGAAGTACAAAGTCGAGGAAAGCCAGGGAAAATTCAGTTATGTTAGAAATCGGGAGAATTGACGTCGTGTATGAATATAGGCGAAACTTAAGTTTCTTGAACGAATAAAAAGACTAACACCATGGGTTTAAATCAATGGTATTAGAATTTAATTACACACTCTCCAATATGAACAGAAAATATTTTGTTATTATGAAGAAGGAATCTGGTCGTGTCCAGACGTGAGCCCAAGTCCACTCACAAAATAATTAATACTAATGAAAACGTCTGTTTTCTAGAAGTTTTTTTATTGTTTATGAGAATGACATGTTTTGTTTTTCTAAGGTATTATCAAATGTTAACATACATTGAAAAAAAACATTTGATAAAGCCTTAGAAAAGCTAAACATGTCATAGCCAATTGCAATAAAACTTCAAGATAACAGACGTTTTCATTTGTATTAATTATGAAATCCATCTCAATTCTCTCTGCATACTCCACCGGAGAAACGGAGTGAAGATGTGTTTGTATAAAAGTAATTTTAAAAAAACGTTGCATTTGCAAAAATAGGTAGTACATTAGGTTTATAATGTTGCTCAAGAAATAACTTGAACAATGTTTTTCAATCTTGCGCCGGATCTCATATTTAAAGAATAAGGGGAGCAAATATGTTAATAGTAAATTTGAATATGCAGGTACTATTTTTACAACAATTAATATCTGTAAAGTATTGTGCCAACAGAGAGAGACCTAACGGATATGCTAACGGAGTGGCAACACATTTTTGACAATACCTCCTGCAGTTCAATAAACCTATTCTGTTTGGCGGCCCAGCTCACATAATAAATAATAGAGTTTTTGCGCAAACAGTTACGCTAGTTAGGGGCTATTCATGGAAACTCCATATTGGTCACATTCTGTACATTCCGGATTTAATTAGGACTGAAAAGATGCATACAAATCAACGAAACTGACGCTAGATGGTGAATATCTTTCAATAAATGTCAAAATAAATGTATTGTTATGTAACTAACCGGCTATAATTAATCTAATGTTAATTAAAATAGACTTATTTGATAACTGTTTTATAATTTAATTCATAAGTTTACTTAACGAAAAAATATATACCGGTTGAAACGGACTTTATTAGGATTAATTGTATCTCAATAGAGACGAAGATGTAAATTGTTTTTTGGAAACAGAATATGGTGGTCGAGGCGTTTACAGTACTTATGACCCGTCATTGGTTGGGTTAAGCGATCGCTTTGTAATAAAACTTTTCCCATTCCGCCCTTCTTACGACCACCGCGTCTGACAATTTTTTGATAGATGTATATATGCTACAATGTTGAGGAACACTTCACATTTTTTAGGTCAATCTACATAAGCGCCATCTATTAAGATGAAATGTAAGCATTAAGCAGTATTCAGATTATTTGTAAGCATTAAGCTGTTAGGACTTTATTAAAGGATTAGGACTTTATTAGATTCTAATGTTTTGAAAAATACGATCTGTCGATGCATATTCAAAATTTTATATTTAACATAGCTTTTTTTCGTTATTATATTAACTAAAAGTCAAGCTAGTTGTGTAAAAAGCAATATCATTTTTTTTATAAAATATAAAATATGTTTTACTACGAACTTTTCTTCGCTAGTTTCAATCCAAGGGATTGGTTTGCAGCAAAGTGTAATATTTTTGGTGGTTCTTGGGATACCACTTGGGCCTTTAATGTAATAGTTTTCCGTTGCTTTCCACATTTGTATACAACAGGTTATTTGAACCGGATAAAATTATACACATTTTTAGCTTTTGATTCTCAGGAAATGTGATAGATAGTTAATTAATAAGACCAAGACAGTGTGACAATTACACTGCAATCGCCGGGAAACAATTCCAGGACCTTCGATGCTTCCTCTGCCACGAAAGGATTAAGAATAATATTCTAAAATTATTTAAAAATACATATTTTTTCTAATATTCGTGGACGAATTGAAGCTACAATGTTTATCATACCACCCACATTTAATAACTTTTTAGCTTATGTAAAAAAGTGCTTTATGTAAAATAAACTAAGAATCGGTAATCGCTTTAAATATTATTTAAAGCGATTACCGACTTTAATTATCTAGTCAAATTAATATGAATAAAAACTTCCGTTTTCTAGAAGTTCCATTATATTTTATATTATGGGCGTATGACATGTTTATCTTGCCAAGGCATTTAGAAATGTGAAACATTTCATTCCCATAAAAAAAGATAACCATAATTTTATATTCAAATTAATTATTTAATAAAGAGTTTTGCATCATTGTTCAAGAAACAACACATGTATAATCCAGTTTCATACATTCGACTGTTATGTAATAGTAATATAAATGACATAAAAACTTGTATATATCCTTGAAATATTAATTACAAAACGTTCAAATAAAAAATATTTGCTCTTTTATATTACGTGTATATTTAAATACAAAGTCGTATGTATGGAAGTTAAGCATGAAACTGGCAAAAGAAGGATGAAAATAGAACAAATGAAATAGAAATGAGATCTCTTAGATGAATGTGTAGAAAATCTGCGTATGACAGAGTTTCGAATGAAAATATAAGAAGTGAATGCGGTGCTAATGAAAGTGTTATGAACAAAATAATGAAAGTAATATTATGATGGTTTGGACACATAGAAATAATGAATAAAGATATAATGGTAAAAATAGTTTATGTTAACGATGTAAATGCAACTAGGAATAGAGAAAGACCGAGGAAAACGTGGCACGATCAAATAAATCAAATATTTAAAGTCGTCCATGTGGGGAGGCGGAGAATCTTCGTGCGTGCATGAAACGACGTATTCCTATATAAATAGTATGCTGAGGAAGCGAGAGAACTATATCAGGAAAAAAAGTGTGGCAGTCCATTCTTTCTGCCTACTCCTTCGGAGAAACGGTGTAATGGTTAGTTAATTAGTTACTTATTATACAAAGTCACTGTGAATGGAAAAAGAAGTCAAGGAAGGCTAAGGAAGACATGGCATCACCAAATTAATTAATTATTGAAAGGCGGCTATGTTCAAAGTAGGGACAATCGACGAGCGTGCATGTCACGATGTGTGAATGTAGAAGAGGCGCGAGAGTTATGTCAGGATAGAAAAATGTGGCGATCCATCCTCTCTACCTACCCCTCCGGTGAATCGGCGTGATGATTAGTTAGTTAGTTAGTTATTTACGTACTTCCGAAACATTGGTATATATTTTGTTTTCCGATTAAATAAAATGTTATTTAATTGCCTACTGATACGGATAAAACATTTATTAACGCACCTTTTTATATATAAGAAATAAACGGTCTGTCCACCATTTCGGGGCGGTTTTTTCTACAAATGTTTTACCTAATATTTAATTACCAACCGAACGTTCACGTGTATTTTATAATTACCGCCGATTCAACGTAATTTGAAGTTTTTTACGGCCCAGCTCAAATCCCTTGGCTCCCAATTAAGGCCCTTTAACCGATTCTGGAGGGATAAGGATAACAAAGAAACAGAAATGACGATTTAAATAGTTTTTGATGGATGATCGGCTGGACGCTGCACATCACTCATTCCCAACGGCTCTCGATACTGTAATACCACGGTAGATGCCTGCATGGACTTTGTATTGTGACCATAAAATGAGTTGATACTAGTTTTTAGAAGTTTTTTCTTATTAAACTTACTCTTCTTCTTCTTCTTCTTCTTTTAATAGATCTGACGATCTGTAACACAGAAATCATGTCTCGTCGGATGATGAGATCCAGCTGTCCCTCCATCTCTTAGGCGGTCTTCCAGGTGGGCGGTGTCCGGAGGGGATTTCATAAGCGGCTGTATACGAGTATGCGAGTCTGTCACCATCCATTCGGGCTACATGTTCCCTCCAGTATCTTCTTCTGAATCTACTCCACTGAACGATATCCTCTATTTCGCAAGTTTTTCTTATATCTACGTTGCGGACCCGAAACTTTTTACTTTACTTAAATAGCCGTTGTCGTCCACTGCTGGATATTTCATTTAATTTCACTTATTTCAACTAACTAACTAACTAACCATCAAACAGGCAGAGGGGATGGATTGCCACATTGTTCTATCCTGGCATAATTCTCGCGCATCTTCTACATTATCACATCGTGACATGCACGTACGTCGATTGTTCCTACTTTGAACATGACCGCCTTTCAGTAATTGATTAATTTGGTCATGCCATGTCTTCCTTGGCCTTCCTTGACTTCTTTTCCCATTCACACTACTTGCATATATATTTTTAACCATTCTCCGCTCATCCATTCGTTCCATATCTCCAAACCATCGAAGTGACCCTTTCTTAATTTTATTTATCACGCATTCATTCGCCTTACATTCCTTTCTTAATTCATCATTAGATATTCTATCATACATTATATAAAGATTACAAACATTACAGATGCCTTGATACAAGTC